>OY728122.1:1628358845-1629584679 GCA_963277665.1 Viscum album
TTCTCTTATAGAAATAAAATGTGGTGGATTGGTAAGACGATTGATAATGACTCATATTTCATCATTCCTTCTAGGATTCTTTGGTTGACCCATGAAAAATTCCATCATAATATCATCCCATTTCCACTTAGTTATATGAATAGGTTTCATGAATCCTCTAGGATGTTGTCTTCCATCCTCCACCTTTTGAAAACCCATAAATCTTGACACATAATCATCAATATCTCTCTTCATGTTGTCCCACAAAAAATGATCCTTCAAATATTTATACATCTTAGTGCTACTGGGGTGTATACATAAATTAGAGCTATGAGAATCATCCAATAATTCCATTTTTAGATCAGGTATGTCAGGAACACAAAGTCTATTTCCAATTTTCAAAATTCCAACTTCATATAAAAATTAAATCAATCTCCCATCATTCATAGCTTTAATTTTCTTTTGAAACTCATCATCATCAGTCTGAGAACTTTTTAACCTTTCTAGTAAAGTTGTTTTGTCAACCATTTGAAAAAGTATTGATGTTTCACCTTCCATTATTATTCCCATATCCATCTTTATTAGATCTGTGAACATTGGATCCCTTTAAACAGTCATCTTGTTCAAAACTCCATGATCCTTTCTACTCCAAGCATCTTCCACCTTATTTTCCTTCCCTAGGTGGTATTGTATAGTGAAAGCATAATCCTTGAGTAGTTCAAGCCATCTCCTCTACCTCATGTTGAGTTATTTCTATGAGAAAATATACTTCAAACTCTTGTGATCAGTATATATCTCACATTTTTCACCATTGAGATTTTGTCTCCACATCTTCAGAGAAAATATTATAGTTTCTAACTCAAGATCATGAGTGGGATAGTTTTGTTCATGAATATTTAGCTAACTTGATGCATATGCAATAACTCTATCATTCTACATAAGGACATAACCAATTCCTTTCATTCAAGCATCACTATAAATAAAAAACCCATAATTTCTCTATAATAGAGTCAAGATAGGAGGATTTAATAATCTTCTCTTCAATTCCTCAAAACATTCTTCACACTCTTTCATCCATAAAAATTTGACCCCTTTATGTGTGATCTAGGTTAATGGGTTAGCCAATCGGGAAAAATTCTAGACAAAACACCGATAATAACCAGCTAAACCAATAAAACTATGTACCTAAGTTATAATAATTGTTTCTTTCCATTATTTGATTTCTCTTTTCTTAGATGGATCAAGAGGGATTCTACCCTTAGAGAAAAAATTCCCAACAGAAGAAATATCTTGAACCCAGAATTAAAACTTGTTAAACTTCCCATATAATTCATTTTTTCTAAGTGTCTTTAGAATAGTTCACAATTGATTTTCACGATCTTTATAGATTTTGGAGTATACTAAGATATAATTAATAAATAACACTATAGAGTTATTGATATATTACTTGAAAAATCTATTCATAAGATCCTTGAAAATATAGGGTGAATTAGTCAGTCCAAAGGGAATTACTGTAAACTCATAATGCCCATACCTGGTTCGAAATGATGTCTTTGGAATGCCTTCTTTATTCACACACAACAAATGATATCTTTATCAAACTTCAATCTTTGAAAAATATTGTGCTCTATGAAGTTGATCGAATAAATCATCAATGCAATGCAGGGGATACTTTTTCTTTATTATTATAGCATTGATCTCCATGTAGTCAATGCACAACTTCATAGATCTATTTTTTTCTTAACAAAAGAACTGTGGATCACTATAGAGAAACACTAGGGTGCATAAATCCTTTATTAATCAATTTTTTTAGTTGCTTCTTTGGTTTAACAAAATCTGTAGTGGCCAATCTATAAGGGGTCTTCGTAATGGTCCTTGAACCAGGAATTAAATCAATGTAAAACTCAATTTCTCATTTTGGAGGATGTCCAGGTAAATCCTATGGAAACACATCAACATATTCTTTCACAATAGGTACATACTCTATTTGAACATTCCTTTCACCACCCATAGTTATTTCACTCTCTTCCTCCCCAATAACTAAATTTAGTACAGCTACTGGGGGTGGATATTGTAAAGTCCCGTGTTTTTGAAATGGGTTAAAATACGAATTCTTTAAAAAAAAATTGATTTATCAACGGTTCATTTTTTTAAACCGAGCTCTGGAATTTTATTCTGAGTGTTTAAACACCTAATGGTGTCGTTTCTGGAATTTCTTAATTACCTGATAAATTTTAGCGGGTGTCCCTATGAGTCTCGGGGGTATAGGATCCAGAAAAATACACTTTAATGGATCTACATGGGTAGCGCATAGTTGCGGTCCAACCTATGTAGTTTATCTTATTTAATAAATTATTATTATTTTTTTAATTAAATATGATTATGTGAGAGTTCTGGATTAATTAAAATAATGTTTTAATAATAATAATAATAATGAAGTTATTATTACTATTATTGTGGTTGTTAAATTTATGGAATGTTAAAAAATTAATTAAATGGAAGTTGAAGGTATTGACGTGGGTTTTGGGTTTATCAAAGAACTGTTTTATTTAAATGAAGAGTTTCAGAATTATTAAAGGACCATTTTTTATTAAATGGAGGAATGTGATAATAATAATAATGTCATTGTTGTTATTACGGAGTCATAAATTATTTTGATACTTTGAGATTTTAATTGCATGTTAAAGGAGTGTATCATTTATTAGAATTAAATGTGGCTTTTGAGCTTCTCAAAGAAACTTTTAATTAAATGAGGGGTTATGGGTTGGATTTTTTATCATATTAATGATATTGTAATAAATTGGGGGTTTGGGTTTTTAAATAAATGAAAGTTTGAATAATAATAATGATTATGTTATTATTATTATTTTGGTTACTTAGTTAAATAAATGTTAAAAGAATTTAATGGTCAATATAGACTTTTATAATTAATTACGAAACATTTATTACGAGAATAATAAATGAAGGTTAAAAACGAATTGGATAATTAATTTGGATTTAAATGGGGAGGTTGGACATAATTAAAATGGGCGTTTTATTATTTCTTTTAATATAATTTAATTATGGGGTTTGTCAAAGTTCTGTTTTTATTGAATGGGGTGTAACATTTAGGTGAATTTGATGAGGTTGTTGGGTATCTAGATGAAACACTTAATTAAATAAGAAGTTTTGAATTTAATGTAGGAGTGTCATTATTTAATAGAGTTGTTGGGTTATATCAATGGTTTGAGAAATAATAATTATATTTTTATTTTTATGGTTTTACGAGTGTCATAATTATTGATCATTATGTATATTATTTTTATAAATAATAATAGTAATAAATTGTGGGTTTTGGTTGGAATTTAAAAAAAATGAAAGTTTTAATAATAATAATAATGATGATTTAATTATTATTATTATTATTATTATTTTAATTAATTAAATTCAAGGAAAAAAGAATTTTATTAATTGTGGGAATGGAATTATTTTTTTTATTACTTTGAATTCAAAGAGATTTTAATTTAATTGATGAGTAAAAGGGAGTTTGATTTTCTCAAATGAAACGTTTCCTTTAAGAATGATTAATTAGGGAGTTTTTTACTTTTTAGATAAGTGTTTAATGTGTATAATAATAATAATAAATTGGGAATTATTATTATCTTTTATTATTATTATTATCGCATTAATGGTAGTATTATTATTGGGTTTTAAGAGTTTAATAATAACTATTATTAGTGGAAATTAATTTCGGGGTTTGAAAAAGAAAATAAAGGGAATCGAATTACCCTCTTCTTCATCCCTACGCACAAGGTGCAACACGCACGCAGCAGCGCACCCCATGATGCGACCCCTTCCTCCCTCCTTCAAGCTCCCTCCTCAGCGTGAGCTCCTTCCCATAGTGCGACCAAGAGGCACGTGAACCCCCGAGCGACCCTCCCTACAGCAGTGTGACACCCGGGTGGAGCTCCTACAGCGCGCGACCACCGGGGCGTAACCCCCTTCTAGGTAATACCTAGAGGCGCACCACCCCTCTCCCGGACACCACTTTGCGTGCATCGATTCCCCTCAGACTCTTCACGAATCTTGTCTACCTCATCAAGGTGAGTCTGTCTGTGTATAACTAGTTATTCGAATCGATCATTTGACTCCTCTCTCTCACCTTGTTTTCTCAGCTAAAACCCAAAGGTTCGGGTTTAATCTGATCATTGTGTTCCTCTATTTTTAGAATATGTGAATGTTGACTCGGGACTCATTGGTCCATAATCCGACATCTTCCTCCAAGGGTGATGCGGATGGTCTCGAATTGTCTCGTCGTCTTTGGTTCGGGTTAGTTTCTGAACCCGCTGTTTGGTTTTGCACCGATTATATTAAGGTGTGCTAATGTTTTTTATGAGTTCCTGGTACCAAGTTAGAGGTGTGTTGTTCATTAAAACTTTTATTCTGGTTACCAGTTTAATATGTGTAATTTTCTTTGATCAATGTAGACAACGCGCACACACACACACACACACACACACACACACACATATACATATATATATATAAAGCTGTGCACACGTGCGATTACGGACGAGTTGTGGACTGGTTTCATCCAAGTACATTAAAGCGCTTCAGATTTAAAATGGTGCCACCCCGAGGTAGGGTCTCAAATCCTTAACACTTTATTTTAAGAATTATAGATTCTTTAAATAAATTTAGAATGTAAGTTTCCTTGATTATGATATTTAGATTCATGACACTTTTGAAGTTATTAAATGATGCCGCCCACGTGAGATAAATGAGGTCTTGAACTTGTGTTGTTTTTAAGCATGTTTTTCTAATTTGGTTAAAGTGATATGATTAAACAGTTAAATGATTTGAATGGGAAGAATGTATAATAGGGTAATTAATTATAGAGTTAATTATCAAGTCATGAGTTGGAATAAAATGTGTGGATTTTAATGATGATTGGGAATATTGAATATTTTTATGTGTTCAAAAGTATAAATTGTAAATTGGTAATAATTAATGGATTGATTAATTATTACATGTTAAATGTTAAATGGTTAATTAATTTATGATTGGTTTAAGATATAATATTTAATTAATTAATTTTTGAATTAATTAATTTTCATGCATTAAATTAAGATTGTGAATTGATTGTTTGTTACGACTGTTGGCCAATGGTACTTTTTAATACTTGTTAGATTTTCATCCATTAAGTTTTCTTGGATGGATTTGTTCTATATTATGAGATGATGTGTGAGATGGTTGCTAAATATATGGGCTTGTTCAGCATGTTTTGTGATGATTATGACGTGCATGTAAATTTTTAAAGTCCTGGATGAATCACTATTTGAGTGGACGTGTTCAGACTTGTTAACGAATTTGGATAATTAAATGTTGAGTTAATTATTTATTTGGATTTCTAAGAACAATTAATTGTTAATTAATTATTTACTATTGAGATGTTGAATGGTTAATTAAGGGATGAATTTTGACGGGCAATTTATGTTGTTAATTAGTTGTTGAATTAATTAACGGATTGGATTAATTAATTTATGAATTAATTAATGGATGGTTTTGGAGTGTTAGACATGGTATTCTACACCAACGATAAATATATATTTATGATTTATAAATGGGTTGTGAGACAAGGAATGAAGCTCCAAATACTCACGGGGTGATAGACATAGTGTTCTACACCAATGATAAATATATACGTATAATTGATAAATGGGTTGTGAGACAAGGACTAAACATCCAAATACTCACGGGGTGCTAGACATGGTGTTCTACACCCATCATTCAAGAAAATATTCTTTTATGGGTCAGGGACTGATGCTCCAAATACCCATGGGTTGTGAGACAAGGATTGATTCTCCAAATACTCTTGAGTGTGCTAGACATGATGATCTACACCCATTAATTAACATTAGACTGTGGGTCCAATTGTTCATGCATGAAATGAGTTAATGGATAATGAAGGCTGTTGAGACATGATGATTTGTGAATTGTTTATGAGGAAGGTTTCAGATTTATTTATGAATTGGGTGAACCAATTTTAGTGTGCGACCTCAGACTTAGTATATGAAAGGTTGAATTGAATAACTTATGACGTGTTATCCAAGACAAAGCACAAGCTTGGAATTAGTCTTTACTTGGATTACATAGATAGTCTTTAGAGACATCTGTAGTGAGTGATTTATACAGGAGATGTTGGGCGTTGGCCGAATCTCAATACCTTCATAATTTATTAATATTGGAATAATTAATAACTGATGAATTATTATGAAATGAATATTGAGTATGTATGACAAATGTATAATGCAGGTTCAGTCACCAGCTGAATTCTGAAGCAGGTACTTGGGTATATAGTTACTTTGTACTATTTACTTAATTTATGCATGATTTCGCATGTTATAAGTTATTTATTAAATGTCTGGTTTGGGGTAGACACCGGTGGTCCCGGCCTACTGAGATTTATAACTCACACCCTACTCGGGCTGCCATTGCACTCGGTACCTGAGTAGATTCTATTTGGTTGCAGAACTATGTTGTTTGAATTTACTTGGGAGTTAAGAGAATAGGATCGAGCGGAGGCTTAGGATGCTCTAGGAGATCGCCATTGGGGATTTGAGTCATTATTTATTTATTTATGCATTGAAATTTATAGCATGCTGTTTTGTTCACTGTTTTTCTACTTTTTTATCATTAGCATGTCCTGAATGCATCTGTTTTATACTTTGTCTTTGGCCATTTGTTTTGTAAAAGATTTATAAAATATGATTTCTTATTCTTATTAATTTATTATACTATTTCCTCTATTTATTGCCTTTTTATATTTTTGAACACTAAAATGAGGGTATACTCTCCCCACTGACTATCCTTAGACCCTTGCTGCTAGTCGGTAGCCTCTGGCGTATGGGGAGGTGCGGTTGAGGTCATGTGGCGACCAGTCCGGCCTCCGGTTTAGTGGTAAGCCGAGTCGGGATGTTACAAAGTGGTATCAGAGGTTTATGTTTTCTTTCTTTTCCTTTGTCTTTTTGTTTTGGGGTTGGTAGATAGGAGACTAGGAATATGTCGGTGCTTGGGTTAATAGTCGTTCTTGGGACTAATCACCACATGTACGGGAAATGACCGAGTGGCCAGGGATGGGAATTGATGTTTGTACTATTAGAGGTTACTGTTGATATGATTTCACCTTGAGTGACTGGTGTATTTTCTGTTGTTTATTGATTTTGAGAATTTTGAAAAATAATTGTCTTCACCTAATATGGCAAGGAAGTTTCATACATGCATCATCTTAGTCACATAAAGATTCACATGTCATGCATATAACATGCCATGTAGTTTCATTAGTAGGATTCCTGCTAATTTGGATTGTGTTCCTTGGGTGTAATGCTATATTTTGATCTGCTTTAGCATGCCTCTCTAGATAGCTTGTTCTAGTGATAGATTAACATGCTTTAGTGATTATATTCCATACTGTTTCAGTTATTAGCATTTTTTGTTGTTGTTCCATGCTTCTGTGTTATAGCATGTTGTTGTGTAATTTCTTATGATAACATGTTATAGATGTTTTGTATTTGTGAAAGGGGTGATAAAGATAAAATTTTAAATAAATATTGACTGTGATAAATGGGAGCCAAATCCCAGCGATAAGTTTTATGAGTGCCTTATCGATTGGTAGATGGCCACCCATGTGTTTGAACCTTATACAACCATAATATGGTTGAAAATGATTACAAATATAAAATTTCTGAGTTTTGATTATAATGAACTGTTGTTGGGTTGCTTTTGGAAGAACCCAAATTGAATAAATGAGAACTTTGGAGGTCACCTTTTTTGTAAAAGGAATTTATATGATAAATTTTTTGTTTATATTTTAATAACTTTGAATGGTTATTAAAGAGGATGTTTGTGATAACATGCCTATTTTTTCCGTAGGTTGTTGTTTTGAAAACCGAGTGGTGTGTTGTGAATATGTCATTGTGTGTATTATGAAATTCATTCAAATGGTAAAAGGTTGAAATGAATTAAATAAAATTCCTAAAAGAAAAAGGTGTTTTTTTGAACCTTGTGATTTCAATTTTGTGTGACCAAGAGAGTGGGTCAATTTTTATGTTTCGTAAGGGGATAACCCATGGTAGGTAATACCCATAGAATTTTCTAGGATATTAAAGTAAGTTTGTCCCACTACTCAGGATGACGTATTGGGACTCTGTTGTTTTGCCATGCCGATAGGTTTATCTTATGGATTTTTATGATCAATGTTTTACTTGGAGAACATGGTTTGAGGAATGTCACACACATGCATTAATTTATTCCAAAAAACATGCATTGGTGAGCGGCTAAACTTTTCTTGAGACGCCAAGGAAAATTCTAAGGTGGGTATTGTTGTATCATTTTTGATAAACGTGACAGCAGGTGATGTCGAGCTTTTAGAATGGAGTTGTCTGGTAATAATTTTTTGACTGGTATTTTAAAATGACCTTGGTAGGTCGGTTGATTTAGTAGTGGTTCCCGATGGCTTCTCGTGGACGAGAAGTTTTTAAGGTGGGTATATTGTAAAGTCCCCTGTTTTTGAACCGGGTTAAAATACGAATTTTTTCGAATTTTTTTCGATTTATCAATGGTTCATTTTTTTCAACCGAGCTCTGGAATTTTATTCTGATTGTTGAAACACCAAATGGTGTCGTTTCTGGAATTGCGCAATTACCAGATAAATTTTAGCGGGTGTCCCGATGAGTCTCGGGTGCACCAGATCCATAAAAATCCACTTTAATGGATCTGCATGGGTAGTGCATGGTTGCGGTCCAACCTATGAATTTTATCTTATTTAATAAATTATTATTATTTTTTTAATTAATTATGATTATATGAGAGTTTTGGATTAATTATAATAAATTTTTAATAATAATAATAATAATGAAGTTATTATTACTATTATTGTGGTTGTTAAATTTATTGAATGTTAAAGAATTAATTAAATGGTAGTTGAAGGTATTGACATGGCTTTTGGGTTTATTAGAGAACTGTTTTATTTAAATAAAGAGTTTTAGAATTATTAAAGGACCATTTTTTATTAAATAGTGGAATGTGATAATAATAATAATGACATTGTTATTATTACAGAGTCATAAATTATTTTTATACTTTGAGATTTTAATTACATGTTAAAGGAGTGTATCATTTATGAGAATTAAAAGTGGCTTTTTAGCTTCTCAAAGAAGCTTTTAATTGAATGAGGAGTTATGGGTTAGAGTTTTTATCATATTAATGATATTGTAATAAATTGGGGGTTTGGGTTTTTAAATAAATGAAAGTTTGAATAATAATAATAATGATGTTATTATTATTTTTTTGGATACTTAGTTAATTAAATGTTAAAAGAATTTAAAGATCAATATGGAGTTTTATAATTAATTACAGAACATTTATTACACGAATAATAAATAAAGGTTAAAAAAAAATTGGATAATTAATGTGGATTTAAATGGGGAGGTTGGACATAATTAAAATGGGCATTTTATTATTTCTTTTAATACAATTTACTTATGGGGTTTGTCAAAGTTCTGTTTTTATTTAATGGGGTGTAATATTTATGTAAATTTAATAAGGTTGTTGGGTATCACGATGAAACGCTTAATTAAATAAGTAGTTTTGAATTTAATGAAGGATTGTGGTTATTTAATAGAGTTGTTGGGTTATATCAAAGGTTTGAGTAATAATAATTATATTTTTATTATTATGGTTTTACGAGTGTCATAATTATTGATCATTATGTGTATTATTTTTATAAATAATAATAGTAATAAATTGTGGGTTTTGGTTGGAATTTAAAAAAAATGAAATTTTTAATAATAATAATAATGATGATTTAATTATTATTATTATTATTTTGTTAATTAATTAAATTCAAGGAAAAACGAATTTTATTAATTGTGGGAAAGGAATTATTTTTTTATTACTTTGAAGTCAAAGAGATTTTTATTTAATTGAGGAGTAAAGGGGAGTTTGATTTTCTCAAATGAAACGTTTCCTTTAATAAGGATTAATTAGGGAGTTTTTTACTTTTTAGATAAGTGTTTAATGTGTATAATAATAATAAAATGGGTATTATTATTATCTTTTATTATTATTTTCACCGCATTAATGGTAGTATTATTATTGGGTTTTAAGAGTTTAATAATTACTATTATTAATGGAAATTAATTTAGGGGTTTGAAAAAGAAAATAAAGGGAATCAAATTCCCTTCTTCTTCCTCCCTACGCACAAGGTGCAACTCGCACGCAGCAGCACACCCCATGACGTAGCCCCTTCCTCCCCCTTCAAGCTCCCTCCTCGGCATGAGCTCCTTCCCGTGGTGCGACCAATAGGCACGCAAACCCCTGAGCGACCCTCCCTGCAGCAGCGTGACACCCGGGCAGAGCTCCTACAGCGCATGACCACCGTGGCGCAACCCCCCTCTGGGCAATACCTAGAGGTGCACCACCCCTCTCCCGGACACCACGTTGCGCGTGATGATTCCCCTCGGACTCTTCATGAATCTTGTCTGCCTCATCAAGGTGAGTCTGTCTGTGTAAAACTAGTGATTCGCATCGATCATTTGACTCCTCTCTCTCGCCTTGTTTTCTCATCTAAAACCCAAAGGTTCGGGTTTAATCTGATCATTGTGTTTCTCTACTTTTAGAATATGCGAATGTTGAATCAGGACCCATTGGTCTATAATCCGACATCTGTCTCCAAGGGCGAGGCAGATGGTCTCGAATTGTCTTGTCATCATTGGTTCAGGTTAGTTTCTGAACTCACGGTTTGGTTTTTCACTGGTTATATTAAGGCCTGCTCATTTTTTTATGAGTACCTGGTACCAAGTTAGAGGTGCATTGTTCATTACAACTTTGGTTCTGGTTACTGGTTTAATATACGTAATTTTCGTTGATCAATGTAGACAACATGGAAAGATATATATATATATATATATATATATATATATATATATATTTATATATATATATAAAGGTGTGTACACGTGCGATTACGGACGAGTTGTGGATTGGTTTCAACCAAGTACATTAAAGCGCTTCAGATTTAAAATAATGCCACCCCGAGGTAGGGTCTCAAATCCTTAACACATTATATTAAAAATTATATCTTCTTTAAATAAATTGAGAATTTAAGTTTCCTTGATTATGATATGTTGATGCATGACACTTTTGAAGTTATTAAATGATGTCTCCCATGTGAGATAAATGAGGGCTTGAACTTGTGTTGTTTTTAAGCATGTTTTTCTAATTTGGTTAAAGTGATATGATTAAACAGTTAAATGGTTTGAATGGGAAGAATGTAAAATAGGGTAATTAATTGTAGAATTAATTATCAAGTCAGGAGTTGGAATAAAATGTGTGGATTTTAATGATGATTGGGAATATTGAATATTTGACATGTTCAAAAGTATAAATTGTAAATTTGTAATAATTAATGGATGGATTAATTATTATGTGTTAAATGTTAAATTGTTGATTAATTTATGATTGGTTTAAGATATAATATTTAATTAATTAATTTTGGAATTAATTAATTTGTATGCATTAAATTTAGATTGTGAATTGATTGTTTGTTACGACTGTTGGCCAATAGTACTTTTTGATACTTGTTAGATTTCCATGAATTAAGTTGTCTTGGATGGAGTTGTTCTATATTATGAGATGATGCGTGAGATGGTTTCTAAATATATGGACTTGTTCAGCATGTTTTTTGATGATTATGACGTGCATGTAAATTGTCAAAGTCCTGGAAGAATCACTGTTTGAGTGGACGGCTTCAGACTTGTTAACAAATTTGGATAATTAAATGTTGAGTTAATTATTTATTTGGATTTATAAGAACAATTAATTGTTAATTAATTATTTACTATTGGAATGTTGAATGGTTAATTAAGGGTTGACTTTTGACGGGCGATTCATGTCGTTAATTAGTTGTTGAATTAATTAACGGATTGGATTAATTAATTTATGAATTAATTAATGGATGGTTTTGGGGTGTTAGACATGGTGTTCTACACTGACAATAAATATATATGTATGATTGATAAATGGGTTGTGAGACAAGGACTGAAGTTCCAAATACTCACGGGGTGATAGACATGATGTTCTACACCAATGATAAATATATATGTATGATTGATAAATGGGTTGTGATACAAGGACTGAAGCTCTGAATACTTATGGGGTTATAGACATGGAATTCTACACCTAACTTGCAAGAAAATATTCTTGTATAAGTCAGGGACTGATGATCCAAATATCCATGGGTTGTGAGAAAAGTACTGATGCTCTAAATACTCACGAGGGTGCTAGACATGATGATCTACACCCATTAATTAACATTGGACTATGGGTCCAATTGTTTGTGCATGAAATGAGTTAATGGTTAATGAAGGTTATTGAGACATAATGATTTGTGAATTTTTTATGAGGAAGGTTTCAGACTTATTTATGATTTTGGTGAACCAATTTTAGTGTGTGGGATCATACTTAGTATATGAAAGGTTGAATTGAATACCTTATGACCCATTATCCAAGACAAAGCACAAGCTTGGAATTAGTCTTTACTTTGATTACATAGATGGTCTTTAGATACATTTGTGGTGAGTGATTTATACGGGAGATGTTGGGCGTAGACCGAATCTCAAGACCTTTATAATTTATTAAGATTGGAATAATTAATAACCAATGAATGATTATGTAATGAATATTGAGTATATATGGAAAATGTATAATACAGGTTCAGACACCAGCTGAGGGCTGAAGCAGGTACTTGGTTATATAGTTACATTATACTGTTTACTTAATTTATGCATGCTTTCACATGTTATAAGTTATTTATTAAATGTCTGGTTTGGGGTAGACACCGGTGGTCCCAACCTACTGATATTTATATCTCACACCCTACTCTGGCAGCCATTGCATTGGGTACCCGAGTAGATTATATTTGGTTGCAGGACTATGTTGTTTGCATTTACTTGGGAGTTAGGAGAACAGGACCGAGCGGAGGCTCGGGATGCTCGAGGAGATCGCTTGTGGGGCTTTGAGACATTATTTATTTATTTATGCATTGAAATGTAAAGCATGTTGTTTTGTTCACTGTTTTTCTACTTATGTATCATTAGCATGTCATGCATGCATCCGTTGTATACTTTGGCATTGTCCATTTGTTTTGTACAAGATTTATAAAATATGCTTTACGCTGCTTATTCATTTATTATACCGTTTCCGCTATTTATTGCCTTTGTCTATTTTTGAACACTAAAATGAGGGTATAGTCTCCCCAATGACTATCCTTAGACCCTCGCTGTTAGTCGGTAGCATGTGGCAAATGGGGAGGCGCGCTTGAGGTCATGTGGCGACCGGTCCGGCCTCCAGTTTAGTGGTGAGACGGGTCGAGACATTACAGATATAGATGATAAATAGATGGTGATTTTTCTTCTCTAAAGATAAAGGATTCTTTATCATCATAAAAAATTGTAACCTCCTTCTTCTTAAAATAAATTTTCATATCATGGTCCGAAATCCAATCCATATCGAGGATTATATCAAATTTAATCATGGGTATGAAGATGATATTAGTAGATAAAGCATGTTTATATTCTATAATGGTAAGTGATTCACAAAACGTTGTGGCAATGATACTTCCCTTAAGAGTTTTAAATTATAACTCCATTGTTAAATAAAATTGGAAAAATATAATTTTCTTGGAAAATTGGGAAGATAAAAAATAATGTGATGATCCAGAATCAAATAAAGCATTGGATAAATTTGAGGAAACAATTAATGTACATGCCACCACATCATTCGAAACTTCAACCTCTAGAGTTGTGATCGCATAAGCATGGCCTTGCTCCCTTGGCCTTTTCTGAGGTATGTTTCCTTGACGCTTAGGAAATTAATTTTCATAGTTCCCCATTTCTTTACAACTATAGAATTCAACATTGACAACCTATTTATTCCCCTTGAATCACGATCTTGGTGTCCTTTTTCACCACACTTTTAAAAAACTCACATTCTCTTCAGGAAATTACTGGGGTGCTTCTTCCCACATTTACTGCAGGATGGAAATTCAACTTTTCCCTTGTTCCTCTTATTTTCATTTCTAGAGTGTTCAGCATATCTCCTCTTCTCTTGATTTTCTTTAAATTCTTAAGACATAGAGAATTCATTTTCTATCTTGATAGCACTTGTGACTATATATTCATACAATGAGAAGGATTGTGAGACTAATGATTGATGTAGAAATGGTTTTAACCCATAAAAGAATCGATCTATCTTACTTCTTGGGTTACGTATATAATATGCAGCATGCCTCTCTAACCTTGTAATGTTATCCACATACTTATTGACATTATCATCTTCTTTTTTCCTCAGACTCAAAAATTGCCTTTCTATATACGCTCGATGTTCACGAGGAAAGTATTCTTCTATGAAAACAATTTAAACTTCGTACATTCCATATATGATACTTCTTCATCCTCCTTTGTGTTTTAAATTAATGACCACCATTGATCTGCATCTCCTGTGAGGCGATAAACTGTCATGGCAACTTTTTCCCTTTCGCTACTCCCTAAAGCATGAAATTTTTTCTCTAAGGAACTTATCCATTTCTCAGCTACAAAAGGATTTTTAGTCCCATTGAATGTTGGTGATTTATACCTCATGAAGTGGTCAAACATTGATCCTCCATATTGTGGATCATGTTGCACCATACAGGTATGGTTATTATTCATAACCAAAGTGAGTTGTCCTAGTATGGTTATAATATTTTCAGCACCACTTCCATCACCAGATCAACTATAGTTATCTGGAGTTGGAGGGAAATCCCTACATTGATTACATGCATTTATACAGTTTCCATTCCTTCCACTAAGCGCCATTTTTAAACAGGCATACACTAGATTAGTTTTTGAATCGTAATGTATAATTCTTAACTTGTAAAATACTTAACATAAATTGAAACCTTTATGCATATAATCTGTAATCATAAAAAGGTTTTCTTTGGGGAATTATTTACTCATAAATACTTCCTAATGGTTTGTAAATAAAATTTGAATTATCCAAATTGTATCCCCTGGGAGTTTCAAACCAGGTGCACAGTAAGGCCCGTTGTCATGTACCAAGATACCCTGAGTCAAGCCCGAAACTCCTTGTTGGAGTTTTCACTCCTAGGTACATTTATTCAAGAACCACGTCCACTTGTAGTATCTAGATAGGGATTTATTACTTGTAATACCCACATAAAATCTACATTAACAAACTTTTTTAATGTTCTTCTATACTAATACTCAAATTCTATCTTAGGGTAATGTTCCCTAATTAGAGTTTTTCTAAATCTAGTTTCCAAGGATTTAATAAAATTACTTTGAAACCAACTGTAATTCTCTGAACCTAGTTACTCAAAGTTGGTTAATTATTACATAACATTTCCATCATAAAAAGATATCAAGTCTTGAAGGAATGATTAGTTTAGTAGCCTTGCAATTCCTAGATACATACATAAGTTTTACATTACATCCTGAAATAAAAAAACAACAACATTGTGTCCCCTTTGAACACACTCATATGACTTAGTCTATCCCTATAGGTCAATCATAATATATTTCTTTATATCCAGGGAAAAAACACCAAAAATAGGTGAGCTCAGATGCACAGTATGGAAAACAATATAGCAGAAACTATCCTAAATAAACATAAACACTTTAGGGAATGTATAAGACAAAAACACAAGAATTTTAAACATAAACATCAGCATAATATGGAAAATATAAATCAAATAATTCCATTTAATTATTTACATAGATATTCTTGTAGTCGAATAATCACATGTAATATCAATAGGTAATTTTAGAATGTTAAATTGAATAATTCCGGACATCATAACCACATAATCAAGGCCTCATGACAAGACTAAAAATAATATTTTTTCGATGCCTTGTGCCAAGACACTAATTTGTCTCATAAGACCTATCGATGCATCGTGGATCTTTAGAAGGTTATACCTGTCACTTACTAAGTCTAATGCATTCCTCATACGAAAATTTTGAATCATAACATAAACATTCATATTAAAACTAGCATATGAAATTTTAATAATTTAACCATATACCATGAATGGTATAAAAATAGCATATCCAAAGTAAAAAATATTACAAAAACTTCAATATAATATGGAAGATTATATTATAATAAATCAACTTCAAGCAAACCTAAAATCCAATAAAGCGTGTTGACATAGATGAAATCAATCCAAAAATTATTTGAGGGAAATATCTCTTTATAATTTGAAATCATTCAAAATTAAATAAAACATTTTTTTTGAAAATATTTTTATAATCTTGTAAGGGAATCTTTTAAGGTGTTAGAACATTTGAAAATATCTTCACCCGCCATATAAGTTAAAAAAACATTCTTTCCTTAATTTTTTGAAAAGGTCATAAGGTACCTTGTTTGGAAATCAATGGAAAGATTCCTTTCAAAACATTTTATAAAAATTATAACAAGGGTATAAATGACTTTAACCAATAGTCTAGTAAATAGTAAAATTTTCATTTCTGAGTATTAATTGTTTCCTTTTACATATTTGTTTCCGTTGGATAGTTTATGTACCTATATATTTACCCTAGTTTAATCATATATATGATTATATTAAGGGTGTAAATATCATAAATATTCATTATATAAATATTTTGAGTCATACTTGGAAGGTATAGATAGAAAAATGAATTACTCTGTTCATGGAGATGATAGGTCATATATACACATGAAAATTGTTTCCACTTTTAGAAATATTTAACAGAACAAATTTAATTAAAAATTATACTATAAAATATCATTATTATATAATATATATCACATATATTCATTAAATATATCCTTATTCAAAAAATAAATCACATTGCTTTGTAGAGGTGGTAGTCCACACGTATACACGAGCGACATTATCGTTTCTAAACAGATTTGAATGTACAAAGTTTGATATGATATTATAATTATAGAATCATAATTTTTTATAAAATATCAGAAATAATAATTATTTTTATATTTATAAACATACATTTAAATTTGGGTCGAAAAATGAATTACACTGCAATGTGGAGACGGTAAGTCGTACGTGCACACAAGCGGTGATTTTTTCTTTTCATAGGATAGAAAATATATGTAAAATGGTTGTATCATAATCATAATAACATCTAAATATATTAATAATACATTATTTACTATTTTAGTATGGTCACAACATATTTAGATTAAGTAGAAGAAGAAACAAATTTGAAAGAGTTGTAAAAATGACTACATTCTCTTAGGAAAACCTCCTTTGGATCTCTTATTAAGGACACAAGGTTTGGTAATTTTGGAATATCATAACCTATATAATTTGGATAGGAATTTTGGGAGATATTTGGTATGTGTTTGGTCGAGATAAATAGGTGAATATTTGTGAAGAATCAATGGTAGGAGGTTTCTTTTTATAATTGAGGTGAGTGGCGCACTTGTAATTTTTAAAGTTTTAAAATATTATTAAGTCACCTTATTAGATTAATGGTTGAAAATGAAAAATATTTTAAGTTTATAAGGTTAATGTAAAGAATAAAAAAAATTAAGATTAATAATTTTTTTTTCATTTTGACCCTTACATTTTATGATTAACCCTTTGGTAAGCCTATTTTTACCTTAATTGCAATAACAACATTTACAATATTAAATGGTTATAATTTTACCTAAAAGGTAAAAATGAATCATAATTTTACAGTATTAAATGGTTGTAATTTTACTTATAATTTTATAATTTTAAAATATTAAATGGTTATCATTTTACTCATAATTATCCTATTTCAATATTTTTCTGCTTTATAAATAATTTAATAAAACATTGTTTGTCATAAAATTTCATTAATATCAGTTTTGGAACAATTGGTTTAATTTTACTTTAAGGACCTCAATAGAGAACATTAATTCATTTATAAAGTTTTCACACATCCCTTATATGTTATATTCATATATAAAATTCTTGGGCAACTATAAATCACCAAAATGGTACTCCTTTTATAGTTTTTAAAATTATTTACATGAATTGTCTACTATTTGCACAAGAATTGTATTGGTGTGGTGTAAGAATTTAAGGTAATTACTTGATCACAAAAAATTGAAAATAAATTATTATTAAAAAAATATTTTTTTTCATTTTTCAAATAAATATTTTTAACTAAACTTATCCTCTTTTTGTCCTTATGTAAAAAAATTAGATTTATTAATGTCAAAAGGGGGAAAGTTTTGAATTTTCATTAATTAAAATATTATATAACTAATATTTACGTACATGTGACCCAAAAATAAGTAAATTTCAATAATAAGGTGAAAATAATCTAAATTAATTCATTAAATAATAATTAAGATAAAAAATGCGGGCCTTATCACTTAGTTTTAACCTAGGTTAACCTGATTTACTATTTTACATGGTGATAAATTTTTACAATTTTTAATATTCTATATGACTAAGAAAAGGTTTATCTTATATATAATATTAATTATGATGATTCCAAATATTGAATACATTTAAAAAAATCAATATCTATAATTTTTATAAATTTATTTTATAATAATCCTATAAATAACGATAAAAGATAGTTTTCTAAAAAAATCATCTTTAAGTATAAATATATTTTATAGTAAGATAAAGTATAATTTTGATTCCTATGTAATTATATTATTTATAAATTATAATTTTATTAATTTATGATAAATTTCAAAATATCATGATACCTTTTAAATAAAAATATATGATAATTTTATAAAAAGTTATATTTTTTACTATTCACTAAAAATCAATATTTTTAGAAAAATACAAAAATTTCACCATAAGATAATTTTAATTTTATGATTAATAAAATTAAATTTATTTAAGAAAATTAAATTTTTATAATTTAGGTTTTAATCACATTTTCGAATTAATCTATGTGTATTGTGGTATTGTGTTTCTAGAAATAAAATCATATTATAATTGAAGCTCAAGTATTAAAATATTGGTGATTGATGCTAATGAAATGTATATATTATATATTCAATAAAAAAAATTAATATTAATATAATTTTTTTGTTGGAAACGGGATAATAATAAATCCATTTTTATGTTTAAAAAATATAATTATCTTAAAACGGTTTTCATTGCATTTTTCAAAATTATTTTAAAATAAATTTTACCACATATAGATATAGAATATTGAAAAATTAAATTACATATTCGGAATAAATATGTTCAAATATGTTAAAGAGGTCTCTCTTATTTTTGTCATTGTGAATAGTTACTGTAGTAAATATATGTCTCCTATGTAAGGGTAAAATGATTAAAATATGGTTAATACAATGAGATAAGGTCTTGAAATCAACCCAACACATTACCTTTTCCATTTTATAGACTTAATTACTCAATAGAGATCCAAAATTATACTATATGGATTTTGTTACCATTTTCCCTTGATAATGAAATTTATTTTATTTTAAGAAAAAAAGATTCTAAAATGTCACTCTCTTTAATTTAATAACTATTAAAAATTTATATAATTATTAAAATTGTATAATTTTAGTCATAGATATTTATTTTAAAAATAAATTAATTGTTTATCATGATTCTATATTTTTAATTTTTAGTGAGGAAAAATTACCTTAAATGTTTAAACAACGTCAACATGGTGTGTGTGAAAGAAGTGTAAAATTCATATAAATGTTATTAAAAACTCTAAAAGTGATATTTTTAAGATATTTATAAAAAATCATGAATTTTAAAGATTAATATAACATATTCTAGATATTTCAAATGTATATATTCTAATTCCATTATAGTCATATTGTTTTTAAAGTCAAATTATTTGAATGTTTCTTCAAATGGAATTAATAGCGTTTTATGATAAAAATATTTTACTAAATTATTTAAAAACACAGAAAATTACTGAAATAGGAAAATTATGATTATAAATTGTTATAAATTTCATCCCTTAGAAATTTAATGGATAATGTTTTCTGTATAAGTAAAATTATAACCATTTAATATTAAAAAAATCATTACCACTTTTAAGATTAAAATTGGATCACTAAGGGGTTAAACCAAATAATAAGTTTTAAAATGACACCAAAAAACATATCAAAATTTTCATGGATGATGATATTTAGACCATATATCATTTTTATAATTTTTCCATTTAGAATCATTTTTATTGATAATGATTTAGTTATATTTTAATATTTTTAGTAATTCCAAGTGTGTATTTTCCCTCCCTTAAAAAGGACACCCTTATATTTTTTATTTACACTATATTGAGTTTTATATATTGAAAAAACACCAAAACAATACTTCTAAAAATACATGGAAACAAATTATAGGTGTTTGACTTCTTAAAAGACCATTCCATGGGTCCTAAAGAAGTAATTAAAAGGTGGTATTTTGATGAAGATTTAATCATCTTAGTCTGTATCATTTAGTTAATTTCTTCTAATTAATTTCTAAATATTTTGAATCCATCCTAAAATAATAAATTCAATATCCTAAATATACTTAAATATTATTATTATCATTAAAATTCCATTATCTATTCTCTTTTCCAACAAATCGGAAGTGAAAGTATCACTCGTGTGTACCTGTGAACTACCACTTCCATGTAGAGAAAAAATTTATTTTTCATCACCAAATTACATAGATGGGAATTATGTTGGTTTTAATAATTATAAAATATATTAATGAAATTATTATTAATATGGAATTATAATATCATATCTATATTAATACCTACTAATATATTGGAAAACGATAATGTCGCATCTGGATATGTGTGGACTACCTTCTCTATGAAGAGATGTGATTTTTTTTCCATTTAATATTTACATATATGGTAATAATAATATATTTAATGAATATATTATATATATATATATATATTATAATAATGATTCTTGAAACATAAATTATTATTAACCTTTATTTTATTCTGTTTTTTAAGTCAAAATTGCATTCATGTGTATATAAGGCCTATCGTCTCTATATACATTATAATTAAATTTTATTTCTCTTCATTTTTTATGATTATTAATATGTATATAGTGGATATATATGATATTTATATCATA
Organism: Viscum album; assembly: GCA_963277665.1. Classification (NCBI taxonomy): domain Eukaryota; kingdom Viridiplantae; phylum Streptophyta; class Magnoliopsida; order Santalales; family Viscaceae; genus Viscum; species Viscum album. The sequence continues at coordinate 1,628,379,957 of OY728122.1, forward strand.
AATAACACTCTTTAGAATATAGAACCATGATCTAATTATAAGGAACAAAACTACCAAATAGAAATTCTCATGAAAAATGAATTAATTAACACCTAGAAATAGATATTTTAATCAGGGACTATTAATAAATAAATGTTAAAATGGTATTTTTGGATCATATATGATATTATAAGTATTTACATGACTATTTTATGGAATTATAATAAATTTAAATTAGGTTATACAACCTTTCCATCAAGTCAATATTGAGGTAGGGGATTCATGTTTCAATATCATTTTAATCAATATTGTTTCTGATTGAATTTATATTAACAAATATTATATAATAATTTTCTAAAAACCATTTAATTTTATTATACTGTGGTTATTTCTTTAGAATAAATTTTTTCCCTTTATTTTCCCCACTTTAATTACTCAAGATAATGGAATAAGATTTTTTATGGAAAAAACAACTTTATTTCTCTCTTTGGTGAACAGAAATTTTTAATCCATGTCCTTGTTTTCTAAAAATGTTATCAATAATTATTTTAATGTTATATTTGGATTTTTAAGTAATTTTTAACCATTAACAACTTTTAAAGAAATAATTTAAAATTAAACTTATTTTAATTTTACAAATGAGGTACCTTTTGTTAGGTCGGAATAATACAAAGATAAAAAAGAGGGGGTGAATTGGAATTTTTCAATAATCTTGAAACATTTAGGATTTTATATTTCATTTCAATTTATGTGGATATGAATCTTTCTCCTCTGTAAGTGTTTTGATCAGTTTATAAATATTAAAAAATAACACAGTAATATTTATAGTGGTTTGAGGTATAAAGATCCCCTAGTCTCTTCCACCAATGCTCTCTCTCGGAGCTATTGATTTTAACTAGTAAGGTACTCTTATCATAATACCATAAAAATTGAGTTTAGGTAGTTTACAGCATTACAAAAAGTATAAATAAATCTTTCAGGTTATTTTTTAAGGAATTGGTTTCTTTACTGCTTAGACCAACAAGATAATACTCTTCTACGACTGAGTCTAAGCATCTGAAACTCCAATAAATCAAAATAATTTGATTTGATTGAATTGATAGGTTCTAGATAACAGTTTTAGTAGGAAACTAAATAATATGGATGTTCTTATTCAAATATTAATTTCTTTAAGAAAAAGTATCTTTGAAGAAATCTTGGTTTCAAATTATCTTCGATAATAGTAGAAATAAACAAACAACAATAATTATACAGAAACATGAGATTGAATTTTATATATTTCCAAAGATTATCTTCTTCAAAAATAATAGAGTCACTCATTATATTATTTCATCAAAGAAATTATATATTCAAAAAGATATTTCATATATAAACTTTTATAAAAAGATAAAATGCTATTGATGTTATATAGAAATATTGGTTTCTATTTGGTTGATCATATCCAAGAAAATCACCTGGTAGATCTAAATCATAAAAATTTAAATAATTCAAGGGATATTTATCTTCCATTAGAAATATGAATGATTTATTTCATTGAATACAAGTCTTTAAATCAGTCACAAAACCAATTTAATACAATATTTACTTCTTTTGAGATTGTTGTAGGAATCCCAAAAAATATATTTAAATAAAATTCTTTCAATGAATAGTCAAATGTAGGGTTCCATCCTGAATAAAAAACTCCAAATGTAGGGTTGAAAACATACATTTTCTAACAAAATTAGGGTTCTTGTACCATACATTTTTTTCTTTAAATTTAGGGTACTTTATAAACATAAAATTGACTATCCATACTTTATCATTTCTGAAACTTATGGTTCCATCCATACATAGGATGGTTGAACAATACTTTTTCAAATAGTGTACAGTACATGATCCATATGTGTTATTTTAAATGTAGGGATTCAGAACCATATGTTATTCTTATACATGAAAATGCAGTGTATGAACATTTTTTATAGAACAATCTCAAAACATGTTCAGAATAATTTATTAAAAATTAATACCCATATATATGATAATAATATAATATTTTAAAGAAATATATTCCTAAAAATAACTTAATGTAATTTCATTAGTAAAATAAATAAAGGTATTTGTGATCATACAAATAAATAACATTTATATAGTATTTCTTAGTTAATAAATTCCCAACAATCTCCCCCTTTTTGATGATCAAAAAACCCATAACATAATTTAAAGAAAATATAGGAATTGTAAACATAAATGAAATAATATTTTTAAAAATATATAGATATTATTTTTATTGAAAATTAATTTCTTATAGTAATATTTTGGTGGATTTATAAAAGAAACTTTTAGTTGAGTTAAGAATGTTGTGTTTACCCAAGTCCCCCCCCCCTTGTTATATCAAAAATAATTTATATGAAAATGGACTAAAAAATTAAATATATCATATAATAGTAAATTAAAGTTATATTATACATAAGAGAAAAATAATACATGTGTTCTAGTAGTATAAATGAACATAAATAATAAATATTAATACTATTAATTAGAATATTTTTCTTTAAAAATATTTTTTATGATTATAAGAGTGATTTTGGATGAGAAAAAATTTAAAAATAAGGTCTTGTTGACGTTGAAAGAACTAGTTAGATAGAGTTGTTGTGATCTAGTGAACCCGGAACATAAGTAAGATGTTCCTATAATTTAATCATCTTTCTTTTTAAACTTTATAAAAAGTTATCATCCAAATTCATTATCAAAATTATTGAGTCTAGAACCACTTTTCAACTTTCAAAAATTTATGAGGATTTTCTTTTATTTGAAGAAACATAGTAAGATTTTCACTAAACTAATTGAGAAGAAGTCTGATTCTCAGTTTAGTTGATGTAAAATTTTCAAAAAGAACTGTTTGATTTTATAATGCCACATTAAGAGGTGAAAAATTACACTGAATTCAATGAAACATATCATTCATATCATAAATCAATGAAGTAATTGTTTGAAATATTCTAATTAAGTCTAGAGAAGTATTTTGTGCAGAAGTGGAATCTCTAAATTGACTGACAATACCTTTTCTAGATTCACACTGACTACACAAATACAATTTTAAATCTCTTAAATCAGTATTTGAGATATTATTTGCTTTAGTTTTACCAAATTGATCTAACATTTCTCTCTACAAATCATCAAAATCTCTCCAATAAAAAAAATTTTCTCAAACATTGAGTATTTGATCATGTACAGCTGATAATTCTTGTCTATAAAGAGTTTAATTTCTCAAACCTTCCAAATATTTTCTTATATTTTCCATATCATATAGAAGACTATAATTCTATTAATTCTATTAAATATGATTATCAGATCTTCTATCTGATGATTCAGGGAATCATACGTGGATTCTTCTTAATGTCATGACTGAGAAGATTCTTCCACTACAGCTACAGACTTATTGGAATTTATCTCACTAGAAAAATAAATATTATCAATAAATTTTTCTCTCTCGATATATAAAGTGGTTATTCTATCCAAGGATTGTGTAACAGTAGTGGCAGTCTGATTCAGAACAATTTCAATGTTTTCATGTTTTGAAATTGTAACTTGATCATCTCCTTGAGAATTTTCTTTAGCTTGTTCTTTCTCAGAAGGAAGTTTCGTATCTTGTTCTTAACTGTCATCTTGTTCTTCCGGAGGATTAATTATTACTCGTAAAATAATTGATCTATTTTATTCTCCAGGTGCATAAGTTTCAACTTTTAGGGTTTCAATGGTAGGTTCTTCCCTTTTTATGGACCATATGATAAGAAATTTATTTTCTTTTTATTCAATCTCTACCTCATCTTGATCAGTAGTATCATATCGGAGTCTTTTTTTTATGGGTTGAGCATCATATTTAAATTGAGATTCCCTAACTTATTCATTATGCCAACAAACTAATCCATAAAATATGAGATTTTCTTTCTCATGTTGAGCTATGAGACTAGATTTGTATTTGTAATCCACACCCACAGGCAGCAATTTACCTTTTTATATGCTCAAGAATAAATCTAATTTTCTTAAGGTTTCTTCATTAATAATGATTCTATGGTGAAACTTAATTAAAACATCAATATATTGAATCTTATAATTTCTAAACAGAAAAAAGAGAAATATTTCAACCATATGGATAGAAAGAAATTCGTTCCTCTGATTAACAATAGTGATTCAGATATATAAAAATCTATCTAGGAAAAACATAACATCACTAATTTACAAGAACATGAAATGAATTTCTAGATAAAAAATAATTTCTAAATTGGAAATTATAGGGAGTATTGCAGACTAGATGAACTTGACCAACACCTTATGGTAAACCTCATAATCCTTAAAATACATTTTATGAATTTTGGTTGAACCAAAAATAAATGAAATTATATTTTATGTATTCTCTTCATGATTTCTGATCTATCAAACATCAAAATATAACACTCATTCATGAGGAATTTTTAAAACCTATTCTATTTCTATCAAGGGGATGGAATATTACTAATCATCTACTTGAGAAGTGATAATATCCTTTGTTTCTCCAAAACTAAGCTGAATATTCTTATAGAACTACTTCAGTTATAGAACAAAAATAAATTTGGTATTTTCTTCATTAAAAATAAAATCTGATCCTTGAAAGGTGATGGATTTCTTAAGAAAGAGAATTTTTTGATAAATCCCAAAAAAATAGATAACTTTTACTTAAATAATTTTTTTAAATGGGATGCACTGTCATTTCAAGTCGCTTGCATCACCTTTATCTAATATCTTATTCTTATAAATTTATGTAATTCTAAAGGTAAAGGGTTCTGAATCTAGGGTTTCTAAGGAAGAATATATCTCTAGAAGGTGAAAAGTTTTGAAATCTCTGGTTAAGTGAGAGAAATAAAGAGATAGAGAGAGGGAGGTTTTTCTGATAGTTTTGGGTGACATAGTTATAGTTTCTTGAGAACATTTACTCACCATAATCATTTTTGAATTTTTATTTTGAAAATAAATTCTTTTTCAAGAACAAAAAAAATTGATAAATAAATAAATAAACTATGAATATTGAAATTGAAAAAATAAATTAATAACCATTTATTTAAAATTAAATATTCATAACTCCCATTCAATAAAATAAAAACTTACAGTATAAAGAGATTTAGTAAAAATGTTGACAATTGGATATTCGGTATTTAAACATTCAAATGATATATCCTTTTTAAGGATATGATCTCTTACAAAATGATTCCATATATCAATGTTCTTGGTTTTAGAATAACTTATAGAATTTTTGTAAATATAAATTATGTTGTTATTATCAATTAAAATATTTATATTATTAAAATTAATTCTAAAGTCTAGTAATCTATATTTCATCTACAACACATTGCACAAAAACTACCATTAGATATAAATTTTACCATAGCTTTTGATAAATCAACTGAATTTTGTTTCTTACTCGACCATGACACTAAATATTTTCTTAAAAAGTTACAGATTTTAGCTATACTTTTTCTATCTAACCTACAACCACCAAAATTAGCATCTGGGTATGAAATTAAATTAAAATTAGATCTATTGGGTAAAGTAAATATTGATAAATATTTCCTTCAAAATATCTAAAAATTATTTTAATTGAAGTAAGATGGAATTATTTTGGTTTTGACTGAATTCTAGAATATAAAGATACAAAAAAACCTTATTTTTTTCTTGCTAGAAATATGATATAATAGACTACAAATCAAACCACTATATAACTTGTTGTCAACTATTTTTCTATCTTTATCCAAATAAATATTTACATTAATACACATGGGAGTTGTATAAGTCTAAATTTGTTCTAGTAAAAACGTTTTTAATAAATCAATAATGTATTTTCTTCAATTTAAAACATTTCTATAATATTTTTGGTAAATTTAAATCCTAAATAGAAATTTAATGTTTCCTTCATACTCATTTCAATTTTTTTGAATAATATTTGAAAATTCATAAAAAATATTTTTTTTGTTGATTCAAAAATAAAATCATCAATATAAATTTTCACTAATAATATATTAGATAAAAAACGTTTTCTTAAAAAGAGTACGATTTGTTAATCCTATAAAAAGTACAGTTTCCAATAAAAAGTTATTAATATTTCATCCCAAAACCTTGGTGCATGTTTAAGGCTATAAAGTGATTTGATATGTTTACAAAATGAATCTAGTAAATGAGGGTTCTGAAAACCTGGTGGTTGTTCAATATAAAATTCCTACTTTGAATATCAATTTAAAAAACAAGATTTAACATACATCTGATATAATTTAAAATTCATATGATGTATATAATATAAAATGATTATAATTACCTCTGTTCTTACAACTAGTGAAAAGGTTTCATCATAATCTATCTGCAATTCATGGTTGTATCATTTTTATACTAATCTATTTTTGTTTTTGGTAATGATCCCTTGATCATCTATTTATTTTTAAAAACCAATTTGGTTATTTTTATAAGATAATTGGTTGGTTTGTCAACTAATTACCAAACATTATTTCTACTAAATTTATTAAGTTCTTATTTCATGTCAATTAACCAATTTTCATTCTTAAAATATTCTTCAATATTCTTCAGTTATAATTGTAATAGAAAAGCATAAAATTTAGCTAAGATTCCTATATATCCTATAGATCTTACTCTGATGTCTAGATTTCCAATAACAGTTTATAAATAATGACCCATTAAGGTTCTAGACTTTCTAGGTAAGACACTTTTAGGTTCTTCTATCTTATGTTCTTAAATACTGGACTGAATTTCATTTATTTTATTCTAAAAATAAGTATTAGGTGTTTCGAGAAATATTTTTTCAAAAGATTCAACAATTTCATCTATTTGATCTTTAATTTTTCCAAATGGTTAGATTTAATCAAACTTCATATATACTAATTCTTCCACAATCCATGAATTTTTATTAGATGCTCTATAGGCTTTAGAAGTAACAGAATATCAGAGAAATATTCATTCATCATCCTTTGGATTGAATTTACCATGGAGTTCCTTAGTTTCAATAGGTACACCTTGCATCCAAATACTTTAAAGTACTTTACATTAGGTTTTCTAAATTTCCAAAGTTCATAGGGTGTCTTTTTGATAAGGGGTCTTATGAAATCTCTATTCGTGATATAGAATTTATTTTTATAGATTCTTCCCAAAAATATGTAGAAAGGTTGTATTCGTTCAATATAGTCATTATTATCTATTGAGTAGTTTTTTTCTTCTTTTAATAATTCCATTTTTTTGAGGTGTTCTTGGTGTAGAGAAGGTGTGTTTAATACCTATGTTTCAGCAAAAATAATTAAATTCTTGGTTGTCAAATTCCCTACCATGATCACTTATTAATGTAATAATTTTAAATCCTTTTTCATTTTGAATAATTTTACAAAATATTTCAAAAAGAGTGAATACTTTACTTTGTGTTTTAGAAAATAAACCCACGTAAATCTTGAAAAATCATAAACTAACATATAAAAAAACAATTTTCCAGCCAAACATGCTACCCTTGATGGGCCAAAAAATTCCATATGGATAAGTTCTGGTGGTTTAGATGTTTCAATTTTGTTAATTGATTTGAATGGGCATATGTGTTTTTTTCCAATTTGATATGCATCACAGAATCAATCATTATCAAATTTAAGACTAAGAAAATCAGAAAATAAAGTTTTCTTAGAAAATTTATATAAATTAAATACATTGTGGTGTTTAAGTCATATGTGCCCAATCCATTGCTCATTTTTCTCAATAGTTAAAAAATTCAATTTTTGATTACACAAAGAATCAAGATCTAAGTTATACACATTTTCAGTTCTTGGTGCTCTAAATTTAAGCACTCTATCATTTAAAACTGACCAATAATTATTAGAGAAATCAAAATCAAACCATTTTCAGAATGTTGAGAAATTTTTATCAAGTTGTGATTCATCCCTTTTTTATTCCATTTTTATTGTCTCAAATGGTTACGAGTCCTCCATCCATTTTTATAATTGTATAGAAGTGTTAAGAGTCTCCACTCATATTTCTTAAGCAGACAATGTGCATATACCAAATAGAATTTTTTTTCATATGGTCTTTTTCATGAAAAAGTGTTTATACAAGAGTTTGTTTTGGTACCCTTATTTTCTTGGGTTTATCTATTTCATCAAGCAAAGATATGGGAATCCATATTTTCCTAATTTTACCAAAAATTAAATTACTTTCTTTAGAAATTTTTCTATATATAAAATTATTTTAAATTCCATTTATCTGATTATTTCTTAATTAAAAGTTGTTATAATAATATCCTTTCATTCCACAATATAAAAGGTAACATTTTTAAAACATGGTATAAAATAATTTTTTTATTTTTTTTATTTTTCTCCCTTTATTCATATTCCATATTTTTATCTTTGAATATAATTTCTTCTAAGAATATCATTTAGAGTTTTTTATCCTTTAGTTAATATAATATCAGCACATTTCAATGATTATACCTCATTATGTAGTTATTTTTTTTATTGAATAGTATAATTTAATGTATATGTATTAAATTTTTCTATCAATTTTTGATGTTTTTTTATTGTTGAAACACTTTCACTTAAAACATCATTATGAATATTTTTTCATAACTTATTATTTTTTACAGGGGAAGCATATTTTTATTCAAGGATTGAGAAATAAGAAGCCAATTTTCTACATAAGAAACTATAATAATTAGAAGCATAAAATTAATATGTTTGTATGTAATTTTCTTCCTTATCCATAAAATGCATGTTTACTTTCAGATTTTGTGGCACTTTTTCTGAATCATATTTGGATGAGATTGTGGAGTCTTCAGATACACTCCAGGTAAACTTTACATCTCTTTTCCCTTTATTCTCATAATCATTTTTAATTTGATTTTTCTATTCTATCTTTCATCCTTCAGCTGGGGGAAATCAGGTTTGGTATGACCCTTCTATTTTTATTAATAGAATCTTACTTATTTGATCATTACTAATCTTTCTTGAAGAGTTCTTATAAGCCTCGCTTCTTTTTACTAAACTTACAAAATTTTCTAGCTAACAAAGCCAGTTCCATTTCAAAATCTCAGTATTCTGAATATTTTAATATTTTCACATTCTTCTATGATGTAAATTTAAGGGAAGTGTTTTCCCTTTTCACTATATTATAATCTTCATCCTTGGATATAATTTTTTATTCATTAATCATCATCATTCCAATAAATTATTTCATAGTCAAATTCTTGACTAGTGATGTTTTTTGAACTATTGTAGATGTCCCATTCCATTTTTAGGGTTGTACTCTGAGTACTTTTAGTTATTAATATAATTGAGTAATTGGATCTCTCTGAGGCAACATCATTTACTATTTCTTTTAATCACCCATTCATTTGGGTGATGCTTTCACTATCACACATTCTAAAGTTTTCAAATCTTTGTTTTTTATTAGCATCTATTTGTTTTCTAACATTGTATGTCTCTTCATATGAAACAAAAATTATCTTCCACATTTCATAAGCATTATTACATTGAGATACTCGATTAAATTCATCAAAACCAAGTCCACATATGATAGAATTCTTTTTTTTATTTGATGTCATACTTATCTTCTTTAGAATCATCCCATGTTTCAGGTTTCTCCATAATTTCATAAGGAGTGATAATCATCATATATATAGTGAATCTAAGATTCTTCTGATATATGATCATATGTGATTTCCAACATCCATAGTTATCACCATTAAGTATTGAGCATGTATCATACACATATCCTATCTAGGATCATCTATTGACATCTTTCTTTTTATAGTCTTTATAATTTTGATATTTTTATAGCTTTTTATATTTTGTCACAAAATCTAACCTTTGATACCAATTTTTATTTCAGAATAATACAAAGATATACAATAGGTAGTCAATTGTTCTTTTTTTATAATCTTGAAAGATTCTCAATTTTAGATTTATTTGGGATTTATACAAATATTTAGTATTCTATTCTATAATTTTATTAAGCAGTAAATAAATAGTAAATAATAACATAGAAATTTTTTTAGTTGTCTAGGGCACAAATATCTACTATCCCACTCCACCAACTCTCTCTCTGTGAGCATAGTGATTTTCACTAATAAGGTCCTCTTATCATAAGACCTTCACAACTGAGTGCAGGTAGTTGACTCCTTTACAACAAGGCTAAATAAATTATTTTGGTTCATTTATAGAAAACTGGTATCTATAAATCTTCAAAAGAGGAAATTATACTCTTCCACAAATGATTCCAATTAGCCAAAACATTAATAAATCAAAAGAGTTTGATTTTATTGAATTGGTAGGTTACAGACCATAGTTTTTTGAGAACCAGTTAGAATATAGAGATTCTTCTTAAAAAATGGATGTCATCAAGACATAATAGTATTGAGGAAATTCTGGTTGAAAATGATCTTCAATAACACTAGAAACGAACAAACAGTAGAGATTATATAGCTGAACAATATTGAATTATGTATATTTTCAAGGAGTGGATTCTTCATAAATAGTAGAGTTGCTCGATATTTTGTTTCTTTATAACAATTCTATATTCAAAAATATATTTCATATATACAGTAATATAGAATTTTAATATAATCGTGACATTATATAGAAATATTGGTTTCTCTTTGATTGATCATATCAAATAAAATCACATAATATATCACAATCATTTAAATTTAAATCATTCAAATGAGTCAAAACATATCTTAGAAATAGGAATGATTTGTTCCGTTGGATATGAGCCTTTAAATCGGTCGTAAAACATCTTTAAGATAATATTTACTTCTATCGAGACCGTTATAGAAATCACAGGGAATATCTTTAAATAAAACTCCATTATTAAATAGTTATATGTAGTGTTCCTTCATGATGAAAAAACTCCAAATGTAGGTCTAACAATGTACATTTGATCAAAAATGTAGGGTTAATGTACCATATGTTTGTTTCTTCAAATGTAGTGTTCTTTCTAAATATAGGGTTCATTATCCATAGTTTCCATTTTCTCAAACATAAGGTTCTATCTAAATATAGGGTTGTTGAAAAATATATTTTCTAACAGGGTAGGTTATATGATCCGTAACTTCTATTTTAAACATAGGGTTTCTGAACCATATGTTATGCTTGTACTTCCAACTGTATGGTATGAACAGTGTTTCTAGAATACTCTTAAAACATGTTCACAATACAATAATAAATATTATAACCCATAAATAAGACAATAGTATAATATTTTAAGAAATATATTCCTGAAAAATACATAAAGTAATTTCATTAGTAAATAAAATAAGGGTATATATGATAATAAAAATAAATAATATTTATAGATAGTTGGTGAGAAAATACCTACCCAATACTTTTGACTTTTAAAAAAATGTGAATCAAATCATTATTTTAACGTTCATGGCATGTATGGTATTTTCCACCATCATGACCACACAATTATTTTTATTTTCATTTAAACTTTTCTATGATTATTTTAAAATAAAATAATTTCCAAAATATTTGGTGAATTTTTATATTTTAAAATGTGGTATAGAAATAAAAAGGGTATTTTCCTTAAGATATATTCCAGTTATATTTCAAGGAAATTTTCATTTATGATAACATCTTTTCATATTACTTAGGATTTATTAGGGATATGATCCAATTATAAAATAGTTATTATTTATTTGGACAGCTTATTAATATAATACTGAAATATTTTTGAAAACCATTTATTTTTTTATGGTTTAAGTTATGATAAATATTTTTTGATCATGTGGTATACATATGAATGAATTTATTATTTTATAATGGGTGGTCCGAGATTTATATATCCCTCCAATACGTTAGGTAAACATTTATTTTCTATGAGCTTAAAGGATACATGGGAGGTTATCCCAATCTTGAAAGAGGGTAAATATAATATTCTCACATGCCCAAAAGTGGGTACATAAGAAGTTATCCCTAGACCAAAGCATGTACAAGGGAGGTTATCCCAATACTAACATGTTTTTAATGTATTAGTGGGTATCCTTGACATAAACTTTTTATGATTATGATTATGAAATATTGTACTCCACTCATTTGTGGAATGACTTATGCCAATATTATGTTTTCTTGGCTCATGTTCTTTCATACCTTTATGTTTCATGCCTTATGATCTATCAATATTTATTCTATGACTTATGTTTTTTTCTAAGAATTACTAGGTATTATTTAAAAACGTTAAACTCATGTTCACATACCCATTATTCTCATGTTATGATTAAATTATCATTAATATCTCCCTTTTTTACCCTTGTCGAGCACCTGATATCACCCTCTTTTATATTTTCTTTTCCCTAGGGTATGAAGAAAAATTATAAGTACTGTGTGTATAAGAAGGTTTCTAGTGGTGAAGAACTAAGTATGAGATAATATAGATATATTATTAAATAATTTTACATATATCCAAATTTCCAAAGACACTAAACCTTTATAGTTCTAGCATGGATTTTAATGTTAAGTAATTAATATTATTCTATTAATATTTAATATTTATGTATGAAACGTATGAGTCACTATAACCCTAATCTTCAAATACAAATAGTTTTTTTCATGTGTATTAGTAGGTGGTTATTACCAACCCGTAATGCACATATTGGGATAAGGTCTGCCACTTTTGTAATAGATTCTCAATTGGCATTAATCACACTAGTGAATCTTGTGGTACTAGCTTTCAAAATACTCTATTAAGTATTTGATCAAGTTCAATTGGGTGAATCTCATCACATAACCTATAACCTAATCCATATCTTATATGGATGAATAGAAATACTTCTCGATAGGTATAATTCAAGGCATACAATAGTTTCCCCCCTTTTTTCTTATAGTCCTACAGTATTGGATATTGTTGTAACATGACCCATAAGCATGGATTATCAGTCTATAGACCACCATTTAAGAGATAATTCCCTATTTATAATTACCCCTTACAAAATACCCATCGTTATATTGATGGTCAACAATAATGACTCACCTATTATCTGATCATACTAGATTTTCTACAGGATGGGGTTCTTAAGGAAATATTTATTGTGTTCTAAATCACTAAACCCTACATTCCATCTATATTTTGGCACTAATACCAATTTATTCAAGATTTTAATTGGTTTACTTTTCAAAGGACTTATGGTGAGTGACACCCAATGGCCTTGTGCTGGTTTTGGATACTACTGATGTGAATAAGTAACATAATCCCAATCTGTCTGCCACCAGTTTATACTACAATAAACATATCCCTTGAGTATGCTTAAACATAGGTTAATAATTTTCCCATAATGTATTTAATGGGTGTAACTCCAGGAATAAATAGGATACCATTTTAAATTAAAGAGTAATCCTAGAAATAAGCATTATAAGATAATGATTTCATTGGTCTTGGATCTTTAGACAATGAATATAATATCTTTTCTTATGGATACAGTCTTCAAATATATAACACCATGGGCCACGGCATGTATGAAACACCCTCAAAAGTATATGTTTCAGTGATTTCTATTGTTCTAGTATCATATAATCCTTCCTGTGGATTTTTTCTCTTGATAGAGCAATCCTAAACCGGGTTTTGATCATGTTCTCATTAGCAACATAGATCAACCAAATAGACAAGTATCTCCTAAAAAATATTTTGTTCCCTGAGGGTGAAGAAACTTATAATGACAATATCATAACCGAAAATGGAAAAAATAAAAATAGAGAATCACAAAACATGTACACCTTGATCATCTGTGTAACGCCCAAGACTTTTATGAGAAATATTTTGTTTTTATCAAAGGAATCTTTCACTACACACAACACTATCTTGGTTTGCTTTACACGCAACCGCGGCCTTCCTCAATAGCTTGCATCGTACGCAATACCAAGTTTCACTAAACAACGATATGCTATTAAAATATTATCAAAACTAGCTATTATGAATAGTAATAACCACTTTTTGAAATTATATAAATTTTATTTTTCAAAAATGGACTTCATTTTTGGATTCGGAATATCGAAATTAGCCTAGGGTGAAATTTTGGTATTTTTCTGAAAACTTTTAATTTTTGATGAATAGTGAAACCACTAAGTGGTAGTTAAAAAAAATGAATTTTTCATAAAACTTAATTTTACCGCTTCTGTGAGTGGAATTTCGAAAATCCGAGAGACACGGTTAATATCAAGGACTAAAATGTGGTTCAATGAGATGAAAATAATTTTTCGTGAATAGTAACTTTTTACTTTTTTTACCACAGTTAAAAGTAAATAGGGTAATTAAGGGTAAAAGTGTTATTATTATTACCCTAACACATGTTCTAATCCTATTTTATAAGTGTAATTCGACCAAAAAAACCCTAGGAATAAAATATGACCATTTAGGCCCACTTGGATTAGATTAGGACATTTATTATTAATTTATTTAAAGAAGGGTTAAAATAGTTAAAATCAAAGTTTAATAAGTAAATAATTTTTAATATGGGGTTATACATAAGATAAATTAGAATATAAATATTCATTAGAAAGATAAAAAAACTTTCCTACATAATGGTATTTTATTTGTAATTTTTAGACATTAAATAATTTAATTTATTTATGACACAACGATGATGAAGTAATTATCTTATTAATGAAATATTGACATAATTGATGTTATAAATACCCAAATAAATGTGATTTGAGACTTTTTATGAATTACACTAATTTTCAAGGTTAATATGACATGTTAGTATTGATTAAATTAACTTGGTTAGAACTAATCATTCTGTTATGATTTTCACAAAAATCAATTACAAAATAGTGTCAAAATTGACAGAAAATAGTTCTTAAAACAAATATTATATTATTAATTGTTATTTTATTCCTAAAAATCTAAGGTTCGTCCAAATGACTTAGATAAGGTTATATATATTAATAATAAACAACGTGGGGTTCGTTTGGCTTGATATAGTAAGTTTATTAACCTTATAGTGTAAGAAGACAAGAAGACACGGTAAAAGTTAAATTATCTAACTTAAAGTTAAATCTAAATTTTAAGATTAAAATTGATACCTAAACTTGTCTAAATTCTATTGGATGAGATTATTTCGAACCATACCCACCTTATCTTCGAAATATATCAATTTGGAGCTATTAGAAACCAAATTTTACTTTATAATAAAATAATATTTTTAGTTATTCCAAAGGTGCCCCTCTCCTCCCTTATAAAAGGGCACCTCCTCCCTCTCTTCCTCACACCACTTTGAGCCTTCAATCTCGGCCAAACCCTGCCAATTTCTTCTCTCCACTTCCCTAGAGATATCCTAGAGGTACTGGTCTTCTTCAAATACCAATTTTAGTGCCCTAAAAGGAGGTCTCAAAGAAGCGCTTCAAATAAGAGGTAATGTCTGTTACCGATTCTTCCATATTTATTTCTTCTTCCACTTCTTCTTCTTTAGTTGTTTCATTATGAAGTAATAACATCAGTATCACTAATATACTGATATGTTATTATATGTATGAAACAACCCTATTTCACCATCTATCCATCCTACAGAAAACGAAATCACCGCGCGTGCGTACGTACGGAATACCGTCTCCACGCCGTGGTGTAATCTATTTTCCACCACCACCTTACTTGGATGGGTATAATAGTGTAAATAATGACTATATATGATTATTGTAAAGTGATATTGATTCTGAAATAGTATATATACACTCCAATACAATTCCACGATCATGGGAACGATATCATCGCTCGTGCGTACGTACGGAATACCGTCTCCACGATGTGATGCGACTCGTTATACATGATCTTCATTGCATAATGATTATATAAATTAATTGAATGAATTAATATGATATATATTACACTAATAAAATTCTGTAAATGAGGTATCTATAACCTAAAAATAATAATAAGAATTTATTCGACAAAACATGCATAAGAACAAAAAGTAATAAAACACCCGAATAACAAGTAGCAGTGAAATATTACTAATAATAAGCTAATAATATTACCATATATAATATCATAAAAATAATTATGATTCTTTAATAAGTCAATAACATTATTTAAATCATTATACAGGAGGTTCGGACACTTACGAAGCAAATTGGACCTAAGGTAAGGGAAATATCACAATCTCATTTTTATCCGAGATTGTTTATACTTTGGAATTTACTTGGGTGTATTCTATCATCCACATCCATGTTTCATCAATATTTAATATTATTTCCATCCACCTAAAAATTTTTAAATTCAATTTTACCCTTCGGTGAGTTTTTATTAAAAGATATCAAAGGAATCTTTTGTCGTTTTTAATACAAGGTACTTTTTGACTTTTCCGACAAAAGTACGAGAAGAATGTTTTTTTAACTTATACGGAATGAATGGATTTTTAAAACATTATTTCCAAGAAGATTCCTTTAAAAGTTTTCAAGTTTATTTTTAATCAACTTATTTTAGTTTAAAATTGTATGACATGTTAATAAAGGAAAAATGTTTTTGAGTTAGAAAGGATATTTTCCTCAAGAATGGAGTTCAAGTGTTTTATCAAAATTATTTTCCATATAAGATAATAAAGGGTTCTATTTCTATCCATATTTTTACATTGATTTGATTATGTTATGATGGAATTATTTTTATGATATCCTTTTATCTTATATGGATTATGTTATGATGGCATGATGTTTAAGATTCCCATTTTTATTACATAGGTTATGCAATGATGTATGATTTTTGATTTTTTGGCACACATAAAAATGGTATAATTATGAGATGGGTGGGACGTATATATCCCTCCAATGCATTGGGAAAAGATTTTATATCTCATGAGATAGACATGGCTGGAACGACAGGTTAAACCGGTTCAGTAAAACAGGACTGAAAAGAGGAGTGAACTCGGTTCAGAAATGGACTTTGTCCACTAAGATAGTCTTGGCAATGAGTCTTGACTAATAATAAATGATTCTATATGACTATGTGTGTATGCCAAAAAGTTTCATGTTTTAAGTTATGATTATTGGGATTACATTTCACTGCTATGATTTATCCCATGTTATGAAATTATGATCTATTTTGCAGGTTATGATTTCCAAAAGTTATGTTCTTATGAATATTATGTGATTAATATTTCTTTTGTTTACCCTTAATGAGAATTTGATCTCACTCTTTTGTATGTTTTCTTTCCCCAGGTTAGGAAGAAGATTATTAATTAAGATATTCCAAAAGGGACAATAGATATTATGAAATAAATGGGAGACAGTGTAGACGCTTTATGAACCAGTTGTTTATGTTTCCCAGTTTCTAAAGACACTATACCTATACGGTCCTTTCCTAGTTTTGTTATATGTTGTAATAAGTGTGCTTCAATTTTGAAGTAATAACAATGTATGTAAAGTATGGGTCGTTATAGTTCGTATCATAGGGAGGTTATAGTCAACCTTTGGAAACTAGGATATGAAAGCCTTAGTAAGAACCCTAAGGATAAGTCTAAGCATAGAACACAATCTTAGTGTTTTATAAATGGCCATGAATAACCTAGGATAAAACCTTAAGTGTGAAATTTTATTCTTGATTATGTTCTTTTCCTATTATAATTAGTGTTTCTCACACTATTCTTCTTGGTTTTACTCAATGGCGGGAACCCGAAGGAACCGTGTTAATGCGGAATGCGACGGGCAATGCAATGATTGTCCCCTTGAGAAACCAAATGTTATGGGAGCTAGAATTCAAAATCTTGTAGCCATGCTCACACAACTTTCTCAAGCTATGAATCATGCAGGACTTCCAAACAAGCAAAGGAAGGAGCAACATTCTGTTGAATCCTTCATGAGGCAGCATCTGCCTTCATTCAGCATGTCTACTGATCCATTAATTGCTGAACAATGGATTATTACTACTGAAAAGATATTGTTAGTTATTAAATGTTCTAAAAATGATAAATTCATCTTAGCAGTGTATCGTTTGGAAGGGGATGATGATCAATGGTGGAATCTTATTAAGAATATTAGGCAAAGGGATGAAATTGAGTCCATGGAATGGGATGAGTTCAAGAACTTATTTTTCAATAAGTACTTCCCTCGTATTCTCCGAACAAAGATGGAGAAATAGTTTCTTGAACTGAAGCAAAAGGATGATGAATCTGTTGGTACCTATGAAGCAAATTTTACAAGACTTGCAAGGTACGCTTCTGGTATTATTATCCAACCTGAGAGTAAGATCGATCAATTCTTTAGTGGCTTAAAACCAAGTCTTCGAAGGGTCTTAGCCATAAGGGACTTCAATAGCTATGAGTAAATCGTTCGATGTGCTCTCAAAGTTGAGATGGATATTGGAGTAACCCATCAGTCATATGGGTTTGATAAGAAGAGGAAAATGGAATTCAAAGGAAAATCTAAAGTGCACACTGAAAAGAAGATGAGCTTTCCCTTATTCTCAACGTGTGGAAAGAAAAATGGAGGGAGTTGTCTTAAAGGGACAAGTAAATGTTTCAAATGTGGAAAGGAAGGTCATCGGGCATTTGAATACCACAATGAGGGGAAGAAGATGTCTAATGATGCAAATAAAGGAAGGGACACATAGAATGAAGCTACTACACTTTAATGTTTCAAGTGCAAGGATATGGGGCATTATGCCAATAAATGCCCTAATCCAAGGGTTGTTGATGATGATCGACATCAACAAAATCTTAAGGCTAAATACAAAGGAATGTCACATGCAATTTCTATCAGCGATGTGGAGTACGATAACGATGTGGTGAAAGGTACACTTACCATCCACTCTAAAGTAGAAAATGTTTTATTTGATTTTGTATCCACCCACTATTTTATTTCTGAAGATTTTTCTAAGGGTATCACCATATTACCTCAACAATTAGATGTTGAGTTAGCTGTGAAACACCTAATGGCACAACAGTCGCATCAAAAGTTTATAATTCTTCCCGGATTGAAGTTTGTGGGAAAGTGCTTCCTGAAAATCTTGTGATCCTTCCTATAGTGGAATTTGATGTGATTCTTGGCATGGATTGGCTTTGTTTATATGGAGCTCATATCAATTTCCAAAGAAGGGAAGTCACATTTCATATTCCAGATTAATCTATGATCATCTATCGATGCAAGGATGAACATAACCTTCCAGTGGAAATTTCTTCCATATTATGGGTCTTGATTCCACTAAATGAGGGTTATTTATCTCAAATGGTTGGTGAGAAACTCACTATTAATAATATTCCCATTGTATGGGAGTTTGATTATGTCTTTCCGGAGGAATTTCCAGGTCTTCCACCAAATTGTGAAGTTGAGTTTTCAATAGAACTCGTACCGGGTGCTTTGACTATTTTAAAGACACCTTATAGAATGGCCCCAATTGAGTTGCAAGAATTGAAGAAGCAACTCCAATAGAATCTTGATAAGGCATTCATATGCCCTAGTGCATCACCTTGGGGAGCACCTATTCTGTTTGTTAAGAAGAAAGATTGATCAATGTGACTCTGCATTGATTATCGAGAACTTAACAGCATCACTATCAAGAACAAATATCCTCTCCAATGCCTTGATGACTTATTTGACCAACTACGCGGAGCTCAATACTTTTCTAAGATTGATCTTCGTTCAGGGTATCATTAATTAAGGGTAAAAAGGGAGGATATACCAAATACGGCTTTCCGTACAAGGTATGAACACTATGAATTTATAGTGATGCCATTTGGTCTTACTAATGCCCCTGATATATTCATAGATCTGATGAATAGAGTATTTAGAGACTATCTTGATCTATTTGTGGTAGTCTTTATAGAAGATATTCTTGTATATTAAAATAGCAAGGAAGAACATGAAGATCACTTGAGAATTATATTGAAGACCATGAGAAAGGAGAAGCTTTATGCCAAATTTACCAAGTGTGAATTTTGGCTTCAAAAAGTTGCATTTTTGGGTCATATAATCTCAAAAGAGGGGATATCTGTGGATCCAGCAAAAATAGAGGTTATCGAAAGATGGTCGAGACCAACAACAGTAACTGAGATCTGAATTTTTCTTGGTTTGGCTGGATATTATCGACGTTTTGTGAAAGATTTTTCATGATTATCTAATCCACTCACTAGGTTGACTCGGAAAGGAGTTAAGTTTGTTTGGATGGAGGAATGTGAAGAGAATTTCAAGGAGTTGAAAAGAAGGTTATCCAGTGCACCTGTACTCACACTGCCTTGTAGTGGAGAAAGGTTTGTGATCTACAGTGATGCATCCAAGATGGGGCTGGGGTGTGTTCTTATG
This sequence comes from Viscum album, assembly GCA_963277665.1. Lineage (NCBI taxonomy): Eukaryota > Viridiplantae > Streptophyta > Magnoliopsida > Santalales > Viscaceae > Viscum > Viscum album. The sequence continues at coordinate 1,628,400,203 of OY728122.1, forward strand.
CAAAATGATATGGTGATAGCTTATGCCTCACGACACTTGAAAATCCATGAGAAAAATTAACCAACACATGATTTGGAGTTAGTTGCGGTAATCTTTGCATTAAAGATTTGGAGGCATTCTCTTTATGGAGAAAGGTGTGACATTTATACTGATCATGAAAGTTTAAAGTATATTTTCACACAAAAGGAGATGGATATGCGCCAAAGAAGATGGTTAGAGCTGATTAAGGATTACGACTGCTCAATTCATTACCACCCTGGGAAAGAAAACAAGGTGGCAGATGCGTTAAGTCGACAAGACCATGCCAGTTTATCCATGATGAGGACCACAAAAGATCCAATATTTATGGATTTACAAAGGATGGATCTTGGAATTATAATGGAAAGGGAAAAATCGTATCTTTCCCAAATGAATGTTCAACCATCTATACATGTGAAGATTAAAGAGGCACAGAAAGAAGATGTAGAGTTACAAAAGAAGGTGAGAAATATTCCTGAATTCAACCTTGATTGTGATGGGATAATAAAGTTCAGGAATCGGGTTTGTGTTCCTCCCATCCCCGAATTAAAGAGGGAGCTACTGGATGAGGCTCGTAGTTATTCATTGTCTATTCATCCTGGAAGCACGAAGATGTATAGGGACCTGAAAGAGTACTTCTGGTGGGATGGCATGAAAAGAGATGTTGTGGAATATGTCTCTCGATGCTTGGTTTGTCAGCAAGTTAAAGCTGAGAGACAGAAGTCTAAGGGGATGTTATAACCATTACCCATACCCGAATGGAAATGGGAAACATCACTATGGACTTTGTCACAGGACTTCCTAAAACATCCAAAGACAATAATGCTATCTGGGTCATAGTTGATCGTCTTACAAAGTCTGCACACTTCATTTCTATTAGAGAGGATTTCTCTCTGGATCAGATTTCCAGGATATATGTAAAGGAAGTGGTAAGATTTCATGGAGTACCACTTTTTCTTATATATGATCGGGAACCGAGATTTACCTCGAAGTTCTGGAGAATTCTTCAGCATACTCTAGATACAGATTTGAGTTTCAGCACTACTTATCATCCTCAGACAGATGGTCAGTCTGAGAGAACAATTCAAACTCTAGAAGATATGTTGAGATCTGGCTCTATGGATTTCAAAGGTGGTTGGGATCAACACCTCCCTTTGTTGGAATTTTCATATATTAATAGCTTTCACTCCAGTATTCAGATGGCTCCTTATGAAGCTCTCTATGGAAAGAAATGCAGGACTCCAACTTGCTGGGATGAAGTTGAGGAAATAAAGCTATTAGGACCTGATCTTGTTGATGAGATGGTAGAAAAGGTCCGATCTATTCAACAACACATAAGAGCAGCTCAGAGTCGACAGAAAAGTTATGCCGACAACCGAAGAAAAGACCTAGAGTTTGAAGTGGGTGATAAAGTGTTCTTACGAATATCTCCCTAGAAGTGGGTCATGAGATTTGGAAAGAAGGGGAAGTTGAGCCCTAGATATATCGGTCCTTTCGAAATATTGGATCATGTTGGAAAGGTAGCTTACCGGTTGGCGCTTCCACCGAATCTCTCTCAATTTCACGATGTGTTCCATGTATCTCTCCTGAGAAAGTACATACCTGATCCTTCACGTGTACTCAGCTCAGAAGTTGTACCGCTGGAGCAAGATCTTTCTTATGAAGAACAGCCGATAGAGATTCTGGATCATAGAGAAAAAGTACTAAGAAACAAGACCACTCGATTGGTGAAAGTTTTATGGAGGAACCACCAATTACAAGAAGCTACATGGGAGCTTGAGGATATGATGAGGGAGAGGTATCCTCATCTTTTTATTACAAAGTGACAAATTTCGAGGGAAAAATTCATTTTAAGGGGGGTAGAATGTAACGCCCGAGACTTTTATGAGAAATATTTTGTTTTTATCAAAGGAATTTTTCACTACACACAACACTATCTTGGCTTGCTTTACACGCAACTGCGGACTTCCTCAATAGCTTGCATCATACGCAATACCGAGTTTCACTAAACAACGATATGCTATTAAAATATTATTAAAACTAGCTGTTATGAATAGTAATAACCACTTTTTGAAATTTTATAAATTTTATTTTTCAAAATGGACTTCATTTTTGGATTCGGAATATCGAATTTATCCTAGGGTGAAATTTTGGTATTTTTCTGAAAACTTTCAATTTTTGATGAATAGTGAAACCACTAAGTGGAAGTTAAAAAAACTGAATTCTTCATAAAACTTAATTTTACCGCTTCTGTGAGTGGAATTTCGAAAATCCGAGAGACACGGTTAATATCAAGGACTAAAATGTGGTTCAATGAGATGAAAATAATTTTTGGTAAATAGTAACGTTTTACTTTTTTTACCACGGTTAAAATTAAATAGGGTAATTAAGGGTAAAAGTGTTATTATTATTACCCTAACACATGTCCTAATCCTATTTGATAAGTGTAAGTAGACCAAAAACAACCTTAGGAATAAAATATGACCATTTAGGCCCACTTGTATTAGATTAGGACATTTATTATTAATTTATTTAAAGAAGGGTTAAAATAGTTAAAATCAAAGTTTATTAAGTAAATCATTTTTAATATGGGGTTATACATAAGATAAATTCGACAATAAATATTCATTAGAAATCTAACAAGTAGCACTGAAATATTACTAATAATAAGCTAAGAATATGACCATATATGATATCATAAAAATAAGTATGATTCTGTAATAAGTCAATAACATTATTTAAATCATTATACAGGAGGTTCGGACACTTACAAAGAAAATTGGACCTAAGGTAAGGGAAATATCACAATCTCGTTTTTATCCTAGATTGTTTATACTTTGGAATTTACTTGGGTGTATTTTATTATCCACATCCATGTTTCATCAATATTTAATATTATTTCCATCCACCTACAATTGTTTAAATCCAATTTTACCCTTCGGTGAGTTTTTAGTAAAAGATATGAAAGGAATATTTGTTCTTTTTTCGTACGAGGTACTTTTTGACTTTTCCGACAAAAGTACGAGAAGAATGTTTTTCTAACTTATACGGAATGAATGGATTTTAAAAAAATTATTTCCAAGAATCTTCCTTTACAAGTTTTCAAGTTTATTTTTAATCAAATTCTTTTAGTTTAAAATTGTATGACATGTTAAGAAAAGAAAAATGTTTTTGAGGTAGAAAGGATATTTTCCTCAAGAATGGAGTTCAAGTGTTTTATCAAAATTATTTTCCATCTTAGATAATAAAGGGTTCTATTTATATCCCTATTTTTACATTGATTTGATTATGTTATGATGGAATTATTTTTATGATGTCCTTTTATCTTATATGGATTATGTTATGATGGCATGATGTTTAAGATTCCATTTTTATTACATGGGTTATGCAATGATGTATGATTTTTGATTTTGTGGCAAACATAAGAATGGTATCATTATGAGATGGGTGGGACCTATATCTCCCTCCAATTTATTGGGTAAAGATTTTATATCTCATGAGATAGACATGGCTGGAACGGCATGTTAAGTCTGTTCAGTAAAAAGGGACTAAAGCGAGGAGTGAACTCAGTTCAGAAATGGACTTTGTCCACTAAGATAGTCTTGGAAATGAGTCTTGACTAATAAGAAATGATTCTTTATGATTATTTGTGTATGAAAAAAAGTTTCATGTTTTATGTTATGATTATTGTGATTACATTTCACTACTATGATTTATCCCATGTTATTAAATTATGATCTCTTTTGCAGGTTATGATTTCCAAAAGTTATGTTCTTATGAATATGATGTGATTGATATTTATTTTGTTTACCCTTACTGAGCATTTGAGCTCACTCTTTTTTATGTTTTATTTCCCCAGGTTAGGAAGAAGGTTATTAAGTAAGATATGCCAAAAGGGACTATATATATGATGAAATAAATGGGAGACAGTGTACACGCTTTATGAACCAGTTGTTTATGTTTCCCAGTTTCTAAAGACACTATACCTATATGGTCCTTTCCTGGTTTTGTTATATGTTGTAATAAGTGTGCTTCAATTTTCAATTAATAACAATGTATGTAAAGTATGGGTCGTTATAATCTGGACCCCAATTTCCGAGTTGAAGAGTAAATCTGATCGCCTTCAAAAAATGTGCATAGGTATCATCACATATATATTTGACTATCGAGAGCCTCACTTGGTCTACCATAAAATGATTTTTATCTATGAATGGTCGGTGAATCAAGAGTAATATCTCTAGAGGCTCAAAAGTGTAAACCATCAAGATAGACATACAGATAAAATCACTCAAGTGTTAACTGATTGAAAAACTAAGGAATCTAAATGATGGTGGAATATGTCATCCTTGAGTATGGAATTAAATAAACCCAAAGATCTTGTGTTAAAAAATAGGTCCAAAAAATTTGACTTAATGACTAATATTTATGATATATGGTAAAAGGATCAATAGAAACTGAGAGAGTGGAAGAGATGCATTCCTTAGTTGAGTACGAGAATATCAAGCACATAACTCTCCAATAATCAAATGATGTTTATTAGTAGACATTGACTGCCCTACAGTGTTTTTCTAAGAAATTATTATATTAACTATTTTTACTTTCACTCTTATATGGAGTTAATTTTGTAATAAAAATTTTTTATTATGAGATAAACTTCAATATATGGATAATTTTATTGTCTTCTCCTTTTTTCTTATCAAGTAATGAAAACTCATTTTTTCTCAATTTATTTCATTCTCCTACTTTTTATTATCCCCAATAATATCAAATGAAATCTTATAGATAATATTATAAAAATAATTTAAAACCATTTGAATGTTTAATATCAAATCGATAAAGTTAATCACGGTCCCTAGACACTTGATTCATAATGTATTCCTCATGGAAATTATTCACAGATGAGTGTAGGAAAAAATATGATCATTGTAACACTAGGGTTGGTATATTTCAATAATTTCATCTATGGAATGTCCCATGGATGATTGTTTGTGGAAATACCATCACCATACACTATAGTTATTTAGTTTTGATTATTGTATTGTCTTAATATGAAAGGGATCATGAAGGTAGATTTGGAATAAGGATTTTAGTATTGAAGAATGTTTATGGAAGAATCATTTACATCTTTCCTTGTCCAAGGGGCCTAGAGAATGGAACTTAATTTATTTTGATTCTATATTGAGCACCCCCACAAGCTTTTAATCTCTTATTATGTCACCCTACAGTTTTAATAGGCCTCATATTGGTTCAACTAAGGGGAAAATATCTTTGATGTTTTTCAGGTATCCCTTTACTAGTTTCTGACCTAATGAGTCTTCCACCTATTTGTTTTACATGCAAATTATTTTTTTGTAATATTTGTGTGGTTCATGACTAGAGTGTGGAGATTTAAATTTTTATTGAAATTTCATTTATGATTTTTCAAACTGGTGAGTGTTATGTATCTTTTTACATTAAATTTGAGGTTATGTAAATTGGATAGATGGTAACTAGTTTATAAGGTTAGACGGTGTGTACCATCTATTTTTGAGGGTTAGTGTAACGTCCTAGATCCGAAACCCACGCCACGGGTGCCCCGAACCCGGTTGGTCACATAACCTCAAGTAAATTTTCCCAAACGCCAGAGGCTGCCAACTACCAGTGAGGGCCCATGTTTGATAGTGGGGAAACTATTCCCTCATTTGTCAAAGTGTAGCGTAGTGGAAAATATGTACAACATACAATAGCGTAAGTAGTAAACAATATGAACTAGAAATGAACAACTGCAGTAAAAGATAACCAAAAGTTATATATAATGATGCAGCATGTCACTATTTCTATGAAAGCAGCCAAAATAGGATACACTATAATACAGTACAATATAACTCAAAGTACAAGTACAACAAAACAAAATAGAACAGTGCAACAGGAACTCAGAAGCTTTGCAAGCCTAAGTTCGCTTCCATGCTCTCCTACTCCTCTGCAACAATCATGTACCTTTATAGGGACCCTTTCCCCTATCTAAACCTATATAAATATAGTCTATTTGTGTCAAAGACATGACCCAAACAGGGTGTGAGAAATAAATCCCAGTAGGCAACCACTAAAGGCTCACGCCCAACTGTCAGTGAAAATGTGCAACAACATTGTGCAATAATAAAATGAAATAAACAAGTAAGTACTCAAAGTAACTATCACCACCAGTTACATTTCTATTTTAATATTCTTTTGAAAATTCAACATAATTTAATTCTAAGCTAATCAAAACCATGCCCTCAGGCTAATCAGAACCCTACCCTCAGGGTAAATGTAACCATGCCCTTAGGCTAATATAGTCATACGCTCAGGCTAAATATCTCCATGCCCTCAGGCTAAATATCACCTTTCCCTCAGGCTAATATAACCATGCCCTTAGGATAATGTAACCATGCCCTTAGGATAATATAACCACACCCTCAGGCTAATATAACCACACCAAAAGGCTAATATAACCACGCCCTCACGCTAATTAAAACCATTCCTTCTGGATAAAGTAAATCACTGCCCTCAGGTGCAAGTAACCGAGCTGATCCCAATGCATAACAAGCAATTTTATACCAAATTTCTTCTCAGGAAAACTTTAAACATGCAATAATCACGGTATACCCTCGGGTATCTAGGAAAAATGTCTAAACAGAGGAATGCACCCCCGGGGTGGCCATGGATCCAAGCGGTGATCCCAAAAAGCAGTTTTAATTTATCATTAGATTATCTATACAACTATAGATATCTTATCAGCAAAGGCCTTAGCCATACGATTCTCCTAGCATGGGTTCATAGCACAACAGTACACAAAAATCAACCTAACAGTTTGAATAAACACCAGACCACCTACCTCGATCGTCTCTAATCAGTATACATGAACGAAGCCTCTAGAATCATACAAGAACGATGTAGATCTAGGATAAAATAAATCTCGTACAAATGTAAATAACATTCCCTTAGGAAAGAATTGGTAAGAAACATAGAAGAAGAGGGAAGAACTCACCCGTGCGGTTCAATCGAGACTGTCAGAGAAGGATTCGGATTCTCAGTGTGCAGTGGGGAGATCTCTGAAGATTCATCCTCCTCTCCCAGCTTCAAAACGAACTCAAATCCTCCTCTTCCAAATGAGGAGGCTACTACCCATTTCATGTGAAAAAAACAAACTACACGGCATGTACTCTCAAGTACACGGCGTGTAAGTTTAATTTTTTTAACTGTTCCTCTAGCAGATTCTTTCCACCGCGGCACTGTTCATCTGTCAACATGACTACATGGCATGTATTCCTGATTACACGGCGTGTACTGTCGCTCCACTAGCAGCTACCTCCACCACCTTACTATTCACATGCCGACTGATTACACAGCGTGTAAATAAAAAGTACACGGTATGTAGTCAGTTTTTACACCCTTCATTGCCGACAGGCCTACACGCCCTGTGTACCCATCCCACATGGCCAAAGTACACGGCATGTGGCAAAGTACACAGCTTGTAACCACCAAATTTGTGATTTTTTCCCCATTTTCCTTATTTTCTAAAAAACACTTAAGGAAAAAGGAAAAGAAGAAATCTGTACCTCAAAAATAAGAACAAGGTTCTTACAAACTTCCCCCCTTAAAGAAATTCATCCCTGAATTTCCCTTACAAGGGTGGTGAAGATAAAGCTATGAACAACTCTGGCCACTAAGCACGTACGTCGATCTCCCGCTCTCTGGTTTCATCCTACACTCGTCCATGCTTCCATAGCACCCAAACAAGAAGAACTGACCGGCCTCAGAGAACCTTCGTGCTCCTATCAACAATACGGATCGGGTGCTCCTCAAAGGATGTGTTGACCTGAAAATCAACCTCCTCGGGCTGAAAAACATGAGATGGGTCAGAATTATAGTGGTGTAGCTGAGATACATGGAAGTAGTCATGCATTGCCTGGTACCTCTATGGTAACTGAAACTAGTAGGCAACCGACCCAACTCTATCTAGAATCTCAAACAGCCCTACATACCTTGGTGAAAGTTTACCCTGTCTCCTATTCTACCTATGTCCCAACCTCAGTAAAACATGCAAGAAAACCTGATCCCTAACCAAGAACTCCAAGGGTCATCTACGGCGATCATCATAAGATTCCTGACGAGGCTTTATTGTAGCCAACCACTTCTGAATCAATTGGACCTACTAAGATGTCTCCTGTATGAGACGTGGTCCTAGTAAAGCAGTCTCACCTGCCTCCAGCCAACACAAGGGTGATCGGCATGGCCTACCATATAAATCCTCATAAGGTTCCATCTCAATAGATGCCTGAAAACTATTATTGTAGGCAAACTAGACAAGGGGTATGTGCTTCTCCCAAGAGGCCCCAAATTCTAGAATGCATGCAGGTAGCATTTCCTCAAGAACCTGTATCATACACTCTGACTGGCCATCAATCTGAGTGTGGTAATCTGTGCTTAGAAGCACATGTCTACCAAGTTACCTCTGAAAACTCTTCCAGAAATGAGATGTAAAGTGAGAATACCTATCAGAAATGATAGAATGAGGGACCCCATGAAGACTTACAACCTCATGGATATAAAACTTCCAAAGCTCATCCACACAGATGGTCTCCTTGATTGGAAAAAAGTGAGCTACCTTTGTAAGTCTGTCTACAACAACCCACACGGCATCACTGCCTCGAGGTGACCTCAGCAACCCAGTCATGAAGTCCATCGTGACATCATCCTATTTCCATTCCAGAATAGGTAACTACTGTAACAGACCGGCTGGCCTCTGATGCTTCGCCTTCACCTGTTGACAGGTGAAACATCTCGTAACAAAACCAGCTACTTCCCATTTCATACCCGACCACCAATACTGACATCTCAAGTCACAGTACATTTTGGTAACTTCGGGATGCACTACCCAAGATGAAGCATGAAACTCCCACATCATCTCCTCTCATATATCCCCTGAAACCCACACTCGTCCAAGGACATGAGGTACCTCATCATCGCTTATTGTCCAACCATGAGGAGGGTCCTCACTTGACACCGACTCCCGTAGAACTAGGTCTTCTGAATCCAATAGTTATCTCATCCTCACTCTATCCAGGAGGGTAGAATTCATAGCTATGGATGAAAGATAGGTTTTCCCCTGACTATTATGCACAACCAAATGAATCTCAGAGAACAAAGCCATAAGCTGCCACTCACCAATAGCCGCATGCACTGTCTGTGTTTGAGTCTTCCTACTCAGTGCATCAGCTACTACATTACCCTTCCCAGGTGTATAGGCAAGCTTGAATTCTAAGGAATGAAGGTATTCAACCCACCTTCGCTATCTCAAATTCAGATCACACTGGGTAAAGATATACTTGATACTTTTGTAGTCCGTGAGCATGAAAAAATGTTCTCCCAAGAGATAATGTCTCCAATAGCTTAACGCATGAACAACTGCAGCCAGCTTGAGATCATGCGTTAGGTAATTCCTCTCATGCAGCCTCAACTTCCGAGACCTGTACGCAACAACTCGATCGCCCTGTATCAACACTTCTCCCATCCCAATACCCGATGCATCATAGTAAACTGTATAGATCTTCCCTTTCTCTGGAAGTATCAAAATTTGTACTGATGTAAACCTTACCTTCATCTCCTGAAAGGCTATCTCGCAAGATTCTGACCAAAAAAACTTCACACCCTTCTTAGTCAAACCCATCAACGGCACTGCTAAGCGGGGGAAGTCCTGTATAAAGTTCCTATAGTAACCATCCAGCCCCAAGAAACTATGTATCTCAAACACGTTCTGAGGATTCTCCCAAGAAACTATTGCTCTCACTTTATCTAGGTCCACCGCAAGTCCTGCCTCTAAGATGATATGATCCAGGAAGTGAATCTGGTTCATCCAAAAGTGGCACTTTGAGAGCTTAGCATATAGCCGATTCTCTCTCAATGTACTCAGTATGATCTCAAGATGGGTGGCATGGTTGTCTCGAGTGTGATAGTACACCTAGATATTGTCCACGAAGACTACCACAAAATAATCCAAAAGGATGAAACACACAATTCATCAGGTCCATGAAAAGGGTTGGCGTGTTCGTGAGTCCAAACGGCATAACTAAGTACTTGTATAGACCATATCTACTTCTAAAAGATGTAATCATTATTTCCGATGGTCTAACGCATAACTGATGGTATCTGAATCTCAAGTCAATCTTAGAGAACACTTGTGCTCCTCGAAGTTGATCAAAAAGATCATCAATCCTTGGTAAGGGATATCGATTATTAACCGTCAGCTGGTTCAGCTTCCGATAATCCACACGGGGTCTGAGGGTACCATCTTCCTTCTTCGTAAAAAGGACTAGAGAACCCCAATGAGAAGTACTGGGTCAGATAAAACCCTTTTTCCTACAACTCCTCTAACAGCCTCTTGAGCTCCTGCAACTTAGGTGTAGCCATCCTATAAGGAGGAATGGACATAGGTTCCACTCTTGACACAAGTTCAATAGAGAAATCCACCTCTTGCTCCGGAGGAAGACATGAAAATTCGTCCGAGATGACATCCCTGAGATGATAAAATACTGGAGGTAAATCTTTCTGACAAGTCCCCTGATCATCCAGATATAAGCTCGCAGTCTGGGTTGTCACTCCACCTCGCTCATGATACTCGGGTCCAGCTCGGCTCACCTGGACATCCAATTCTCCGTTGTATAGAAACTCTCCACCCTCAGGTGACATGAAACTCACCCTGTGACGATAGAAATCCACAAAGGCTCAAAAAGGTACCAACCAGTCCATCCTGAGAATGAAATCATAAGCTGTCATCTCTAAAACATAGAGGTCCCATAAGAAGTGACACCCACCAACCTCAAGGGGGTACTCCCTACACTGACGCACACCTGTCGTCCTCACTCCCAACGGAGTGTCTAGCATCATGATATCAGAAGAAGAAGAAACACAGATCCCAAAGCTCTCCAAAACAGTTACAGATGTGAAAATTTATGTAGCACCAGTATTGAAAAGTGAAGAAGATAAAATAGAAGCAACTAGGATAGTACCAATGACAAAATAAGGTCTTGGATCCTACTCCTGTTGGGTCTGTTGCACTGCATATGCCCACCTAGTGTCGCGGCCCTGCGACATAGCCTGGCTACCCTAAGCTGACCCGCCCTACTATCTCTGAGATCTTGGTGTTTGGCTACCACGTCAATGACCACCATCTCTACCTACATTCCCTAACGTACCCAAATTTCCCGACTGGTAAGAAGCTGCTTGTCTTGCTCCTGCATGAGGAGTCTGCACAGAACCCCTCTCATTAGCCACTAGTAGAAATGCCCTGCAAAAGCATTGTAGATTACCCATTTTTCCGCAAGCTCGGCACTGCACTAGGTCTCAGGGACACTAAGGTCGCTTGTGCCCCTCTCTACCACACTGGTACCACATTATCGGGCCAACTGAAGAGTTCATCTAGCTAGTACTGCTACTGTGAGATAAATCTGTCTGCCTATTCCTCTTGCCGATGAAAACAGTACCAGAAACTGGTGTCGAACTACCCTGGCCCACATCACTAGCATCCCGAAGATAAATCTGTTTTTCTGCCTAGTGTCGCTCGGAAGTCATATCGAAGACCATCCTCAAAACATCTATCCCCCAATGCCTCATCACCCATAAGAATGGGTTCAAAACGCTGAATATAGGTAAAGGGAGCATAATAATCCATCACTGACATGGCGTCCTTCTACAGATTCATGAACTCTCGAGGTCGATCTGCCTGCAGTGTCTCCGGAAATAATAAGTCACAGAAGGCTACCTGAAAATCATCCCACGCCATATCTCGGTGATTCTCAGACTGGGTGGTAACATCCCACCTCCTCTTAGCGGAATCACACAGCATGTATGTAGCGAGCTTGAACCTCCTCTCAGGAGGCGTCTCAAGATGCTCGAAGATCTTCGGCATTGAATCCATCTATGACTTCACAGCCTATGATCTGAAATCCCATGAAAACGTAGGCGGATGTTTCTTCTAGAAGATATGTGTTAGCTTTTCCATAGATGTGGCAACCGACAGTGCTCCCTGGAAGGTCTACATGAACCACATGAAGCCTTCACAGAACTAAGAATCCGCACCTGTGTCCAGTATAATGGCTGGCACCACATCTGGCACTACTCGAGGTTCCACTAGTAGCCCATGGCCCACCATCTTAGGAGTATAATCTTTGTTGCTCTCCTGGAGAACAACCAGTGGTCGACTCGGCGGCATGACTCTACAAGGTCAAAGCACAACTTAGATCAAAATTTATCCAAGACTGAAAAATAGGAAACCAAGAATGGAATATGAGAAGAAAATAATTCAAGATTTACAAAACTTGACAACATGACGTGTATAAAAACTACATGGCGTGTTCTCACATGCCATCCACATGGGCGTGTAATCCAGCTAAATCTATTCATGTAACACCCAAAACACAGGGCGTGTCTTTTGAATACACGACGTGTACTTGAATCCTCCTTCCCTTCCCAAGTCCTTCTACATGGCTATGCCACACAGATCTTCTAAAAAAACTACATGACGTGTCCCATAGGCACATGGTGTGTACTTGACTAGCTTTCACCGGCCCGTGTTGTTCGTCACACAGCATGTGTACCCAGGTCACAATACACTGCACGTTCCAAAAAGACACGGTGTGTTCTAGGAAAGATAACAACGAACCGTGTTGTTTGTGACATGGTCGGGTACCTAGGTCAGACTACACGGCGTGTTCAAGGTAGACACGGTGTGTATGTCTTAAGGTTTCCTCCATCTGTGTTGTTAGTTACACAGGCGGACATCGGGTCAACACTACACAGCATGTACAACTGGTATACATTGTGTTTTCCCGATCTATTCCCTACCCCGTTTCACTGCCCACACAGCCTATGACACAGGAAGAGACTACATGGTGTGTACTGAGGGTACACAGCGTGTACTTAAAAATTTTTCATTTCTTCTCAAACAGAAGAACACATGGCATGTGTCCATAGAACTACACGGTGTGTATATTGGTTTTTCCGGACAGTAAGCATTAGAAACTACTCCATATCCAAAAAAACACAGAACAAACACCTAATTTCCAAATTTTGATCCGTGAGGGTCCATACTCCCCATGAATCAAATCTTGTCATCTTATACATGTTATAACTAGGAAAACTCATTAATGATCCACCAAATTTTGGTCATTCAGGGCCCATACTCCCCAAAAACCAATGTTTGGCATTCATTCTATCAACAACCTCACACAACAATACCCTATTAATAGCAAGTATTTATCAAAGTAGCTATCACAATAGCATTATTTTCTAGCATAACAACTATCACAACAACATGCAATTTCTAATGCACCTACATGGCATGGAAACTTTGCATGGCATGTGATTCTAACATGCGCCAAAATGGTGCATGAGATGGAATACCCCCATCTCATCGAGTTGAAACTAAATAGAACACAGTAAAAAAATATAAACAGCACACCACAAGTGCATCACCCAACGGTGAAAATCAGATCAACTGTAAAATTTTCAAAATCAGAAAAATTGCAATAACGAGGTAGATTGGATTTTCCCTGTTCACAGGTTAGCTACTCCTAGGCACAACTTATTACCAACCACCATTTCTGTCCTATCCCTAAATAAGGATCCAAATAGTAAGTCGAAGAAGAGGACCCCCTCTGATACCACTTTGTAACGTCCCAGATCCGGAACCCACACCAAGGGTGCCCCGAACCCGGTTGGTCACATGACCTCAAGTGAATTTCTGCAAATGCCAGAGGCTTCCAACTAGAAGCGAGGGACCAGGTCTAATAGTGGGGAAACTATAAACGAATTTTTCAAAGTGTAGCACAGTGAAAAATATGTACAACATACAATATCCAAAGCAGTAAACAATATGAATTAAAAATGAACAAATGCAGTAAAAGATAACCAACAGTTATATATAATGATGTATCATGTCACTATTTCTATGAAAGCAACCCAAATAGGATACACTACAATAAAATAAAATACAACTCAAAGTACAAGTACAGCAAAACAAAACAGAAAAGTGCAACAGGAAATCAGTAGCATCGCAAGCCTAAGCTCGGTCCCATGCTCTCCTACTCCTATGATACAATCATGTACCTGTATAGGGACTCTTTCCCTTATCAACACCTACAGAAATATAGTCTGTTTGGTCCAAAGACATGACCCAAACAGGGTGTGAGAAATAAATCCCAGTAGGCAACCACTAAATTCCCGTGCCCAACTGTTAGTGAAAATGTGCAACAACAGTGTGCAATAATAAAATGCAATAAACTAGTAAGTACTCAAAGTAACTATCACCACTAGTTACATTTCCATTTTAAAATTCTTTTAACAATTAAACATAATTTAATTCTGAGATAATAAGAACCATGACCTCAGGCTAATCAGCACCCTACCCTCTGGATAAATGTAACCATGACCTCAGGCTAATATAATTATGCCCTCGGGCTAAATATCACCATGCCCTCAGGCTAAATATCACATTTCCCTCAGGATAATATAACCACACGATTAGGCTAATATAACCACACCCTCAGGCTAATATAACCATTCCCTCAGTCTAATATAACCATGCCCTCAGGATAATATAACCATGCCCTCAGGCTAATATAACCACACCATCGGGCTAATTAGAACCATGCCATCAGGCTAAAGTAAAACACTTCCCTCAGGCACAAGTAACTAGGCCAATCCCAATGCATAACAAGAAATTTTATACCAAATTTCATCTCAAGAAAACTTTAAATAGGAAATAATCATGTTATACCCAAGGGTATCCAGGCCAAATGGCTAAACATAGGAACGCACCCCCGAGGTGGCCCTGGGTCCAAGCGGTGATCCCAAATAGCAATTTTAATTTAACATTAGATTATCTATACAACTATAGATATCTTATCAGTAATGAACTCATCCATACGATACCCCTAGCATGGGTTCGTAGCACAACGGTACACAAAAATCAACCCAACGGTTGGAATGAACACCAGCCCACCTACCTCAATTGTCTCTGATCGGTATATGTGAACCACACATCCCAAATCGTCCAAGAACGATGTAGATTCAGGATAATAGAATTCTCATTCAAATTTAAATAACTTTCCCTCATGAAATAATTGGTAAGAAACACACAACGAGAGGGAATAACTCACCCGCATTGTTCAATCGAGACTGTTAGAGAAGGATTCGGATTCCCGATGTGCGGTCGGGAGATCTCTGAAGCTCCAGCCTCCTCTCCCGGCTTCAAAACTAACTCCAAGCCTCCTCTTCTGAATGAGGAGGCTAATGCCCGTTTTACGAAAAAAAAACAAACTACATGACGTATACTTTTCATTTTTTTAACTGTTCCTCCAGAGGATTTTTCCACCACGGCACTATTCATATGTCGACATAAGTACACGGCGTGTATTCCTGATTGCACGACGTGTACTATCGCTCCGCTAGCGGCTGCCTCCACCGCCTTACTGTTCACCTGCCAACTGATTACAGGTCGTGTAAATAAAAAGTACACGGCGTGTAGTCTATTTTTACACCCTTCATCACCGACAGGACTACACACCCTATGTACCCATCCCACATAGACAAAGTACACTCTGTGTGGTAAAGTACAAGGCGTTTACCCACAAAATTTGGGATTTTTTTCCCATTTTCCTTATTTTCTCAAAAAACATAAGGAAAAAGGAAAAGAAGAAACTTGTACCTCAAAAATAAGAACTGGGTTCTTATATTTAGGGTCATAGATATTTGAAAAAAAGTAAATTGGTTTGTATTTTAACATGTGTAGAATAGAATTGATGTTAATTGATGAGCCCAACATTAAGGATGCAGAAAACCTTGCGGGAAATTCCTTGTAGTTTTGGTTCATAATGAGATAACCAATGGGTCATTGATGTTTTAGGTATAACATCATTGAATAAAATTTTCAATCATTTTAGTTTATATAAATGTTAGAAAACGTTTGGGATAGTGTGATTGAGAGGCTAATTTGAAGTATGGATTATTCTGAAAAAGTGGGGGCATTTAGCTTATGGTGATGAATGTTCCAAATATTTTTTCAAACTATTTAGGGTCATTCAAAGTGCACCATTGTTTCCAATAAACATTTCATAATAGGATTATCTCAAATTGAGACATTTGGGTATTCAAATGAGAATTACATCCAGATATGAATGTTCAAAAGAAGAGTATATCATAATATTTAATTGAAAGTGGGGTGTATTCTTGAATGTGTAACATCGAGGATATTAAAATCCACATGAATAGTTGGGTTATGAAATGTGTAAATAATGTTATAAAAATATCTAAATCAATGAGAAATAGATACTTATGGGAGTAGGTTGACCATTATTAATGGTGTAACCCAATGCCACACCATTAGGAAATAGATCATGAGGTTAAAGGGGGCCTTTCTTCAATGACCAAAATATCTCCAAGGGGTTACTTCAAATGCACAGTGGAAATTGTGTTGTTCACCATTATATAAAGTTATGTTTAGAATAATCAATCCTCATTATTGGTGTTGTTTTTCATGGGATAACAAATAGGATTCACTAAGGTTGTGGGATTCTAGGAGTGGTGGTGATTTAGGAATCAAATAAATGAAGTTGGTTCATGGAGAAAAAAATATTCAAGAAGGTTTCGAGCACCCTAAAAGTTAAACCACCATGTATTGAACATATTCTCAAGAAATAAAAATATGAAATCAAATTCTTGAGTACATGATCACATAAAGGGGTGATCAAATATCTACTATTAGAGGTTCTTATCAAGAATGAAAATATACCTATGGAAAAACTAAAACCCACATGATGGGGGTAAGGGACGATTATTCTAACTTTTGACCAAACCCTAAGGATAAGGGCTCAGCATGGGAAGACTGGACTTTTGATTATTATTCCTTTTATGAGTTTTCATCCTAGAAATTTTTTATTCCCATTCCCTAGCAGTTTTAGGGTCTTGTGATATGAAAAAACAAGGGATAGAATTTGTGGTTATGCAAATGTGACAAGAGTGCATGTAGTTTAAATTATTTATGCATTAGCCTAAGAAATAAAAGGGAAGTGATACACAACAATAAAATTTTACTTCTAAGGTCAAGAGTACTCTAACACCTCTTCATTAAGAGAATGATGATGTTATAATTCAGTGTTCAAGGTCCCCATATTAGGAGTGATAGCATGGGATAGACATGTAAAGTATTATTTCTAAACACATTCAAATGATGGGTTTCATTATGATGCATCCAAGTAAAATAGATATTAGAGGACCTTTTTTATAATATGAATAAGTCTATGGTTGGAAGTCCATATTGAGGAAATATATACAAGAGCCAAAATGGGTCATGTACGCATAGCCAGGAAGAGATATCCCTTGAAGATGGATATTCTTGTTACAGATATCCATGGTTGTTTTTTGTAAATATAATATAATTAATAGATAATGTGTGACTTATTGAAAAGAATATTCAAAAAAGGTGGTGGATACATCCCTAAACTTAGTTGACCATGGTTAAAAAAATTTAGTCCTTTTGAAATGAGATATGGTGGATGGTGTTTTGGGTAATTTAAATTCATGTAACAAGTACTTTGGTGTTGTGTTGTTTTACATCATGGGAAAAGGACTTGGGTGTCATTATTTTTATGTTCATTCAACATAAACTTGGTTATTGTTCAGTTTATAGTCCCATGGAAAGGACTTGGGTGTTGTGTATTTTAAGGTCATATGATAAGGACATTTAAATGTGTGACTTTCAAAAATCTAGATTCTAAAAAAAATGATAAGAATCCACCTCTATGTTGAATTAACTGATGGGAACCCCAATTTGAATGAGGAGGTCTAAAAACTGGGATAAAGTAGGTATTTTGATATAATATAAAGATTGGCATGGGAAAAAAGATCCAGAAATCATTACATTCCCTTTAAGAATAGGAATCAATGCTGATGCAGTTCTTGTATTGTATACCATATCAATTAGATGCTTTTTAAAGGATGGGGATGGGTTCTACCATATGCTAGTTCAACCATGATGTCCAGGTTGGTCATACTGGTCATTACCATTAAATCCTCCGGGAATGGAGAAGGATCCCCTTTTTAGAGAAAACACTTACATAGGGGAAAATAATTTTATTTTGGGATCATGGATAAAAATCAATTCTAAATTATTCTTATGTAGATATATCAAATACATAGGATAGGGACGTTTTTAGAAATATATTTCAAAGATTAAAATGTACTCTGAGCCTCCATGAAATCCTATTTTATATATTGATTAGAGAATTTTATTTTTTGGAAATAATAATTGGACCTGTGATATGATATCATGGTTTGAGAATATATCTTTTGGGGACAATAATCAAGACACATGTAGTTCATGAAGATAAATTCCCCCACATAAATCTATCTTATATACTAGGTAATGTGTATTTTTTATTTGTTTTGTGTTTATTCCTGTGATAGGAGATACCCAGATCACTACATATTCAGTGGGGATAGGAAACAATCCACACATAGTTCTTTAATGGGTTACTCTATATAAAGATTAGGACCTCATATAGGGCTAAGAGAACTTTTCATTAATAAAATTTGGGGTTAGGCCTAGGATAGAATATCTCAATATCATTGTATATCCCTTAAGTATGGGAATTATTCCATGTGAAGTTCTTGTAAATAATTTTCCTCACATAGATCAAGATCATATTTGAAAACGAGGTGTTTTTTACTATTTATGTTTGAGGAAGCCCATGATATCAGGGTTTGAAAATGTGGTCATGGCCATGAAATACTAAAGAAAAAGGGAAACCACTTATATAGATAATTCCCTTATTCAAGAGGGATGGGTGTTTTTTCATTTTCAAGGTTAGTTCTAGAAGAACTAATCTAGTCATCACCATATATCCTATAAGGATGGGAATAAATTAATAAATATTTCTTATAAACAAAATCTCCCATATAAATCAATCTCTTATTTAGGGAAAATGGGTACCTTTTCCTTATTATTAGGGTTGGGGCCCAAATAGTGTATCTTGGTGTCACTAAATATTATATAATAATAAAAATGAAGCCATGTGTAGTTATTTTAATAGAAACACCTTTCACATATCTGATTCATATGTAAGTAAAGGAGGAATTGATGCTCTCAAACACTAGTACATTTTATACCAAATATATGTACATTGATCGATATCTCGTTTTGTGAAGAAATAGGCCAAAGGTAATGATCCACTATAATAATTTTAGATTCATGTGTGAAGGGAATTATTGGTAAATTTTTTTAAGGTCACAATTCATAGACCACCATGTGATATAGTTTATGTTTTTGGAACAAGGACCTATAATGCATAGGTTAACATCATATGGTTGGGATATTTTGTCATGCAATTTAAGGTCATGGAACAAGGAACCAGACTATATGTTTTAACATCATGAAGTTAGGATTTTCTTTCAACCATCATGGGGTTATGAAAATTATTTCTTAAAAAATATTTCATTGGTTGAGGGAATTATACTCTCCTGATCTATCCTAGCCAAGGAGTATGCTATGATAGAATAGAACTTTTGTATAATGTAAGGTCCCTCCCACTTTGGTACAAAAAATATATTATTATTCCCTCATATAATTTTTCCTTAGAGAACCAATACTATCACACTTTATAGGAATTAGTGAATATTAACATTATTATTAAAGACTAGTGAAATCTAGTTATGATGGTCTACTATGATGTGTAGTATGTGTGTCCTATTTTCATCATGCCACTCTAACTCATCAAGAATCTTCTAGGATTTTTTATATTATAATATTTGAATGTAGATAGATATGTGGAGTGAGGTAAAGTTAACATCAAACGATAGTACTGCCTTGATTTCATAAACAATCAAGTATGGGGTTGATTGTGTGGTATTACGATTCAGGTTATGATAATCCCACAAGGAATTCCAGATCTTTCCATGCCACAATTTCTTATTGTTTTATACCAACTTCTGTATTTTATTTGATAGAGTTATATTGAAGGTCTCTATATATCCATTAATTTTCAAATTATATAATATGAGTGTTTATACTCAAAAATATACTCTTGGAACATCCTTTTCAACCCAGAAGAGATGAAATTAGTGTCATCAATATTTTTTGAGGGATACCATATCTAGTTATGATGTTAATATTATTGAAGTTGATAATATTCTTGGTCCTCACATCCTTAAGGGGTATATCTTTGGTTTATTTTAAGAAAAGGATAGTGTCAATAATGATATACTTGAAATTCATGGTTATAGATTGGGTATATGACCCCATGACATCCATTACCCATAAAAAGGCTAACAGTATCTGGAATCATGCAACATATTTGGGGTTAATGAAAGAAGTTAGCATATATTTGAAAAAAAATAACATTTATTAGTAAAATCTATGGAATGATACATCATCAATGGCCAAAATAGACAAGTATCCTAATTTGATTAGTGATCTTAATCCCTGATAGATGAGTACCACAAGATCATGCATAAACCTCCATTATGATGGTGATAGTATCTCCTCCTTCTATGTAACTGAGGAGGAATCCATAAAACCATGTTCATAAAGGACCTTATATTCATTGGGTCCATTATCAAAGATAAAAGTACATTCCTAGTATCAAATATATTACTTCTTGTCTCGGTCTAATGGAAGGTTCATATTTCAGATATAGACTATTCTATATAGGATCCATATAGTAACGGTGTGATCTTTATTCTCTACGGTAGCATTGATTTCAATGATTTCATCCACATCATAAATAATGATAGGGGAGATCACCCCATGATGTGTGATGTGGAAAATCATCTCATCCTGATCAGGGTCTCTCTAGGTCCTTATTGCATTTGCTAGAACATTATCATGAGAATTATATGGGTGAGGGATATGATTCAGTATTAGATCAAAGGGTAATTTTTTCATCAATCCAATGACATATTTGAGGTTTTGAGTGAATGTAATGGCCCGGACCTCTCCGGTCCATTCCTTTGTGAAAATGTGGTGCTTGAGGTGTTCTGGGAGGTCAAAGTCACTTGGGGGTATGTTGGGGTGGACTTCTAAGGAAAGATAAAGGGTAATAGCTTTCGCATGATTGGCACATGGTTTGCCTAAATCGTGCAAGTCTAGTCTTGGAGGCAGTGGTTAATGCATGGTTAGCACATGGGTTGTATAACCGTGCGGACTAACCATGCGGGGAGTGTTTTGTGAGGTAGAAGCTAATGCACGGTTAGCGCACAGTTTGTTAAACTGTGCGGACTAACCGTGCAGGCACTTAAAGTTAGATCCTAAAATTTTGGATCTAACTCTTTTTTCCTTTAATCACCTCTTTTAATCCCCTAAGCGTCCATACCTCGGGATTACTATCCGTTGAAGTATAAAAAACCTCTCCCAAGCATTTTGGAGGCGATCCAGAGGCTTTTCTTAGCGAATAGAAGCCGGTTCTTGAGGTATGCGGTCGTTCTTGCTTGATTTCTTCGATCTATTTAGATATACTCCTCCTCTTCTCTCAGTTTCTTGGATCTACTCCTGTTATGGGTAGATATAAGTGTTTGGATGTCAAATATGATGAGTTTTGGTCTTGGTTGTGTCAGGGGAGGAGACCTAAGGAGGATTCATGGGGAATCGACCCGGTTTCTTGTGCGTTCATTGAGCATTGTGGTTTTCCTCGAAAACCTTTGAGGTAGGGGATTCTTGGCTTCACTAATTGTTTATGTGAAATCATAGAGTTAGAATGATTTAGCCCATTGGATCATAATGGAATTGACCTAATTAAATACTTGAACCGGATTAAAAGAATTGGTTTGATCGCATGTTGTTGGTTTGTACCGTGATAACAGTTTTCCTCTTGATTTTCTAGATAGTGTTATATCTATGCCTCGCTTGTTAGCATGGGGTTCTTGATGAAATTGATAAAGAACGTAAAGCTGGAATTAATTGATAATTAATTGGATAAAGATAAAGAGGCATGTAGATGAATTCGGTAGTTTTTGTTGTGGATGTTGTTCCATCTTGGTGTTAATCAAATTGATGCCGATGTATGTGTTTAATTTAGTTGGTTGGTAAAACTAAAATCAGTTGGTGCTTATTGTTTGAAGGTCGGATGCCTTGTTAAAGGTCCAAGAGCCCAAATTGATGTGATGTTTGTTTTCCTAATTCTTGTGTGGTGATGTGACCCTGGGAGGGTGTTGTGATATGTGGGGGCATGGAGGCCTTGTGGTTGTGGCAGTGGATGATTCTTAGAGTGGCGAGATGCATCGATTTATGCATGTGGGTGTTAGGGAGGACACCGGGGGTGACGGAATGGTATGGATGTGATTGTTGGATGCTTTTTGATTCTTGGTTATTTATCTGCTTTACTTTTCCCCACTTCTCAAGGTAGCTGGTCTTTCTTACCCTTCTTCCGAAGGAGGTGAAGACATGAGCGGTATGCCACGTGCTTTCCGTGTTTAGCCCCTCAAGGGAGAATGGGTCTACTCTCTTTCTATAGGCGGAAAATAATCAACGGTTAGTACGTCTACTCACAGTGTCAATCCCCTTGTGTTTAGTAGCATAGGTTACTTTTCTAGAATGCCTGGGAATATGGGAAAGTAATTCCATAATGAATGTTTGAATAAATGATGTTAACCCATGGGGATGGAGTTTGATGAAACTTAATGATGAGGTTGAGAACTTTTGAAGGGACAATAGTTTTTGGATGTGATGTTAATGGAACTTAATGTGGAATTATTCTTGGTTAATTAATGTTCGAAGAATTAATTAATGTACAGTGAAATTGATAAAAAGGGGAATGAAGTAATCTAATAAAGCCCTTTAAATGGTTGTGTGCTTATAGGATGCCTAGTCTTAGAAGTGGCATCCCGGAGTCTGAGAGACGTTAGCTACTTGTTTGTCTAAGACTAGGTTATTCACATAGTGTGGTTGTGAGTTATAATATATTTTGTACTTTTTGTGTTTCTATACACTACTCCACCCTATCAGTAAGGGAAACTGAAACCCTGGGGATTTTGATCCCTAGGGGGGGTGTTCCCCAACATTCAGGTGGTATGAGGAATGGCTGACTACCCCCTTTGACCATGCTCTATTCTCTTGGTAGATATTAGTTCCATGAGGCACAACAGTTAGTTTTCCCCATATATGTGTGTAGAGGGTTGTAATGGCTTGTGGTTATTCACACACATATATTCTGGATATAGTATCCTATGGACTACTATAGGTGTGACATTTATAGGTTGTGATGGCTTGAGGATCCTTACTCGGTGTATGGGGTGTAATGGCTTGAGGTATAATACCCGACATATGATACACGTTATGCGAGCTATGGTGGATCCCAGAAACTACCTGGTTACTTTTCGTTGTGAGGATGGTGTGGTTCTTAGCCCAGGTGTTTGAGGACAAGCCTTTGTGGTGCACGTGGTGCAAATTGTGGAGCTTATCCCAGGTGTCTGTGGGAAAGCCTTTGGAGAGAGATGCACAGGACATATGTCGTTGGGGAAAAGCGGCAATCCAGTGGGGAAGTAGTAGCGGGGTACCCTTGATATTCTTTACTATATGATATATTATTGTATGCGTTACTTGGTGAGAGTATCCATGGTGAGGTTGTGAACTTAGTATACCTGTTTAGGTGACGAGTTAGTTTCACTTGTTGTTCACTGTGCTTTAGCATGCTTTCTTTACGTTTGCACGAGAGGTTTCAAGGAGGATCCTACTGAGTATACTATTATACTCACCCTATGTATATATAAACTATTTTTCAGGTCACTTAGAGCAGGTTGGAGATCAAGCTTGTTACTAAAATCTTGTGATTGGAGGAGCTGTTCGGGCTTGTAGTCACTATCGTTTTACTTTCTTTTAGGTATTTTTAGTTTTCTCATCCAGTTGTAGTAATTTTGCATGGCATTCCATATATGTACTTGGGTTTCTTTTATATTTCAGTTCTGAGTTGGAGTTGGTTGTTTTCTATCTTATCTCTCTCTTATGCATGTGTTCTCTTAGAGGGTAATGCCTCCCATTTGAGTGTTTATTATACCCTCGGTGCTAGTCGCCAAATCGTGGCCTACTAGAGGCGGGAATCGGGGGTCATTATCTCCCTTTTCACATTTCCAGCCCAGGAGGGGTACACTTTGTGGGGAGGAGGTCATGACAGAGTGGTATCGGAGGTCTTTTTGAGAGATAGGATGGAGTTTGGAGTTAGGCACAGGTGAGGTTTCATGGGTTGGTAGGGAAACAATATCATTCAGGTTTAGCAACTGAGGTAAACACTAGAGACCAGCTGAGACATAGGCGTTTAGGGACCCCTATGATCTGATGTACGAACCTTTATGTTTACAATGGCTACTAAACAAGGTGATACTGGTTGCAGGTTAGAGACCTAGGAAAGGATCACGCATCATTCTTAATTGTTCCTATGATTGAATGGGTAGACCTTGGTATAGGTTAACCTAAAATGAATAAAAGAAAACAATTAATTAATAAATGTTGATTCTTCCATGTTCCAGTATTAGGAGCTCTTAGTGTTTGTAATTTTTTAGGTATGGCCCCAGGACGACGTCCTCGTCAGGTTTGCGTAGAAGATGTCTTGAAGGCTGTTCCAGCAGGTCGCCGTAGGGTAGAGGTTGACGATGAAGACAATTGGAGGAAGACACTCCGAGAGTTTCAATTCCAGAGTCTACAGAAGTACGAGGGCTCCGTTTCATATGCAGTCACAGAAGACTGGTTGGAGGAAGTCAAGATAGGATTCAGTTCGATACAAGCTCGGAAGGTGCACTGGGTGTCCTTACCTCTGATGATGCCACGTGGAGTAGCAAGGAAGTGGTGGTTCTTATTCCTCAAGGATCGTGAGGAGTCAGCAATCTCATGGGAGGAGTTCCGAGATAAGTTTAGAGTCTAGTTCCTTTCCCCGACTGCAAAGGTGTCCAGTCGCCAGGAGCTTCTTACCCTTCGACAGAGGATCTCCAGTGTTTGGGATTTTGGGATCCATTTTAGGAACCTTTTACGATATGCTTCGGACCAGTTACCAGTCGAGGAGGGCAGGGCAAGGCATTTCGAGGAGGCTTTGCATCCAGAGATCCGCGCCAAGTCACCCAATTTATGATGAAGACATATCTAGAGGTGTTGGAGAGGGAAGAGGTTGTCTAGAGGACTTTGTCCAGGACTAGATCATCACAAGAGGGGAATCAGGATGATTCCTCACAAAGCAAGGTTGTGGTCCGGGGTTCCCAGTTTTCAGGGCCGAAGAGTTTCCATTCAGCCGGGGGTAGGTCCCAGCCCTTCAGATCTCGTTTATCCGGAGGCGGCAACTCTCAGGCCTATGCCAAGGGATCAGGCACTTTTTTTTCTTGTGGTGCTCGTGGTCATTAGTAGCGGGAGTGCCTGACCTTTCAGAGCAGTCATCATGCACCAGGTGTTACGCTCCAGGTTCCTTTGTTGAGGCGGTTTCCGCCGAGGTATCAACATCCAGTTGCACCAGCTTTAGATCAGTAGAGGGTAGATGGGGCAGGTAGAGGACAGCCCGATGACACTCCTCATCCTGAGATAGAAGAACGTGGATGTGGTGGTGGTTTCCATCAGGGTTAGAGAGGCCATGGAGAAGGTCATGGTCAGCTTCATGCTCTAGCGTTGCCGGCACTAGATGAGCCATATGTCGTTCGAGGTACCCTTTTCTTGTTTTCTACCTTGGTGTATGCCTTGTTTGATTCAGGAGCGACACACTCCTTCATATCACCTACCCTTTTCCATGATTTGGGACTTGAGGTAGAGAGGTTTCTAGTACCATTGGCTTTGACTACACTAGTTGGAGGTCGAGATGACTTGTTTGAAGTATGTAGAGATTGTGAGCTAGTGTTGGGGCAACACTGCTCTTGGGGAGATTCACTATGTTTACGAATACAACCATATGATGTCATCCTCAGCATGGATTGGTTGTATTCGGTGCAGGCTATCGTGGATTTCTTCAAGAAGAAGGTCATTTTCTTTGGGGAAGATGGAGAGTCAGTGGTGTTTTTTGGTGGGCGAGATCCTCGGATGAGTCACAGGCGCGTTCCATTATTATCGTCCATCATGGTGGAGATGATGCTCAGTTCTTTAGAGGTTCGACAGTTAGCGTTTCCTATGGTCATAGAGGAGTACCCTGATGCCTTCCCATCGGAGGTTATAGCATTACCCCCTAAACGAGAGATCGAGTTTGGGATCGAGCTACAGCCAGGAGATTCTCATGTCTCTATGTCTCCGTATAGGATGGCCCCTTCTGAGTTACGAGAGCTACTTATACAGCTTTATGGTCTGTTGCAGTGCGGTTTTGTTCGGAGAAGTGTGTCCCCATGGGGTGCACCAGTTTTGTTCGTAAATAAGGCCGACGACAGTTTGCGGTTGTGTGTCGATTATCGTCACTTGAACAAAGTGTCAGTAAAGAATCGCTATCCTCTTCCATGGATTGATGATTTATTCAATCAACTGAAGGGTGCAAGTTGGTTCTCAAAGATCGACTTGCGGTCAGGATATCATCAGATGCATGTGAAGGATGAGGATATCCCGAAGACTTCTTTCTATTGTCCTCATGGGAATTATGAGTTTGTTGTAATGCTGTTTGGCGTGACAAATTCTCCAGCTGTATTCATGGGATTGATGAAAACTGTGTTCAGTGAGTTCCTAAACAAGTTTGTGGTAGTTTTCATCAACGACATCCTTGTGTACTCCACATCTGAAGAGGATAATGATGAGCATATACGAGCCATTTTGGGAGTTCTTTGTCGACATCAACTGTTCAGGAAGTTGTCGAAGTGTGAGTTTTGGGCTCGAAAAGTCCATTTCTTTGGGCATGTTGTGTCCCAACAGGGAGTACCTATGGATCCCTCGAAGATTGAAGCAGTTGTGTCTTGGGCAGCTCCCAAGACAGTTTTAGAGGTGAGAAGTTTCCTTGGTCTCGCAGGCTACTACAGAAGGTTCATAGCCAATTTTTCATGGGTTGTGACTCCTCTGATAGCTTTGACCCGGAAAGATTAGGCTTCCTATGGATTGATCGATGTCAGGCAGCTTTCGAGTATCTAAAGGAGAAGTTAGTAAGTGCTCCAGTCCTTTGTCTTCCAGCCGAAGGAGTTCAGTTTGATGTTTTCTGTGATGCTTCACATCTGGGGTTAGGTTGTGTTCTCATGCAGTAGTGGTCATTTGTTTCTTATGGGTCTCGACTGTTACATCCCCATAAACGCAACTATGCCACCCATGATCTTGAGTTGGCAGCCGTGGTGTTTGCTCTGAAGTTGTGGAGACATTACTTCATTGTTGAGAGCTTTGTGGTTTTCACCGATCATAAGAGTTTGAGGTATGTTTTCTCCCATTGTGACTTGAACTTACGACATCATTGGTGAATGGAGTTCTTACAAGAATACGACTTTGAAATATTGTATACACCTGGAAAAGGGAATGTTGTGGCTGATGCACTAAGCCGAAAGTCACGTAGTGATTCTGTACGTGAATCCGGTGATTTATGGAGAGTAATGGAAGAACTGTCAGCATTACATATTGATATGGGAGAATTTCGGGGTAGAGGCTGTCTTTTTCAGATGATGGTGCAGTCATCCTAGGTGCATAAGGTGGAAGAGTCCCAGTTGGGGGATCTTGAGGTGGAGGTCTGGAGAGACCGAGTTGTTTGTGGTGAGGCCCCTGATGGTTTGTCTGAGGATGAACAACACAGAGTGTTGTATCATGTAAGGCTTTTTTTCCATTGTAGATGCATGAGATGGTCCTTAGATATTTCCATGGTTCTCCTTTAGCATTGCATCCTGGTGTGACAAAGATGTACCGATCCTTGAGGAGTCTGTTTTGGTGGCATGGGATGAAGTGTGCGGTTGCGGATTTTGTGTCTCAATGTTTAGTCTTCCAGAAGGTGAAGGCCGAACACCGTGTTCATGGTGGTCTTCTCCAGCCATTAGAGATTCCTCAGAGGAAGTGAGAGGACATCTCAATGGACTTTGTTACTAGTTTACCTCTAGCTCTGGGAGGACATGATGTTGTTTGGGTGGTAGTGGATCGCTTAACAAAATCATTCCACTTCATAGCGATCAAGGAGTCGAGTTTAGTGGAGTTTTTGTCAAGGCAGTATCTAGAGAAGGTGGTGAGACTTCATGGAGTCTCAAGGACGATCATTTTTTGATCGAGATCCTCATTTTACCTCCAAGGTGTGGAGTGGTCTCCAACATGATTTTGGTTCTCAACTATGCCTTAGCACTGCATTTCATCCTCAAACAGATGGTCTGTTAGAACCCGGTTTTTGGCTATAAAGGAATTTGGAATATTCTTGATGTTATTCCAGAGCAGCGCCTTCAGACGGCATGCGATCCCGAGCCCCGAAGTGGCCGGAATTAAATTTCCAGTGCGTTCACACTGGGAAGGCCAAATAAATGGGATAACTCCTAAACGGTGATCTGGATCAGAGATCCGAGTGTACAGATGGGTCCAAAATGGGGTGTTTACCCTAGGAACAACATAAAACTTGTCGTTGCAGGACATTTGGACCCCTCGCCCGCTTTCAGAACGTTAAATGGATAATTAAATTAATTAATTTATTCGTTTAACAGCTTAACTCAATTATCTCTAAAAAGGTGGCTTGGATTGGAAAAATGAGGGCACCATTGAGTTCGTAGTGTTCCGTTTACCCTAGGAGGGGTGTAATCTTCATGGGCGCGGGCTGTTTGTGAAAAATGGCCCCAGGGGTGTTTTCATAATTTGGCGGCCTTGGGCGTTAAGTTTAATAACTTTCAAAAGGAATCTCATAATAAAATTCAGAGACTTTCGTTGTGCTCGGGAGGTGGTGTTTACCCTAGGGGAGGGTTAACCTCGACCCCGTTGAGAGATTCAGATGCGGGTTAAATTAAGGATGAAATTAATTAATTTTTAATTAATTAATTTTTCTTTTCCCTAATTAAAAACCTCACCACCCTCTCCCCTTCCCCCTAGTTCTCTGGAGGAAGAACTCCCAAGCAACCAAGGAGCCCTCCCATCAACCTCCTCCTTCTCCCTCCTCCGATCAGGGCAGCATCGAGCGGCGGGGCGCGGATCGAGCGAGAAGCTTCGGGCTGCACCCACGAGGTAGGGGGTCTTGGTTTGCATTTTCTTTTCCAAACATTTCTTTCAATTAAATTATAGAATTGAATTGCAATCAAATTTTAAATCAAAGACCATGGTCATATAGTATATTTTCCAAGCTTCCCGATGCTTGTTTCGGTTTTAAAATTTGAGTCCCAACACGCTCGCGACCGTCCGCCGAAAACAGCGGGTTTTTGATGTTTTCCGGCGTAGCGGTGGCGGTCCGAGGTAGTGGTGGAGGTATGGAGGGCTTTCGGTCGGTGGTAGCAGTCCGGCATGGTGGCTCGGTGAGCGGGCTGCTCGGCATGATCGGGACGGTGGCCGGGCGAGCAGTATCGGCGGATGGCGAGCTCCAGCGGCACGGCGGGCTGGGGGGGAAGGCGGTCTGTCGAGCGGCGGGGCATGGCATCGAGCGGTGGATCAGGCGACGTCTTCCGGCCGTCGTGGTCGAAGAGAGACCAAGGCTTCGCCTCGGGCATGCTGGGGAAGCCAGGACCCGCGCCGCGCGGGTCCTGTTGGTTGTCAAAGAAGATCGGCCGAAGTCGGTCTGTTGGGGGGGGAGCGAGGACCCGCACAAAAAGGGTCCTGTTGGGCGATGACATGGAGACCGGCCAAAAGGACGGTCCATTTGTAAAAACCAGACCCGAGGAGCGGGTCCAGTTCTGCTGAGAGGGCCGCGGACAGCAGGCCGCGGTGGTTCGGACCGGGTCCGCCGGGGTGAACCGGCCCTGATGGCCCCCTTGCGTTCGGGGGGTCGTAACTCCAAAACGGCACATCCATTTGACGCGCCATCTGTAACTACGGGACCGTGTTTCCGAGACGCCATTTATAAATTATGTTTCAGGGTTTTTGGATTCTACTCCAGAATCCAGGTGTCCCAAAACACTTTAATTTAATAATATTAAATTATTATTAATGTTGCGACGGACGTGGCTCTGCATCCGGACGTCCGTTTGAAGTGCCGTCAGAGGCGCAGTGGCCCCGGAGCTGAGTCGACCCTTCCAAAGTTGGTTCGAAGCCCCTGCGGTTTGGTTTTGTTGCTCGGTGGCACAAAACGCTTTATACGAACGATTAATTAATTATTTGATTAATTAAGTAATTGCTGCATCGGACCTAACTCCCGCTCGGGATGTCCGATTTACGTGCCGTCAGTGGCAGCTTGATCCCAGTTCTCATATGGTCTTTTTGAGGAGATTTTCGAAGCGTTTGGGTTGGAGACAAGGTGCGGGCCCCACGGGGCCTAGTTCACACGTCTTACGGTGAAACGTCACTTTTTCACCTAACATCCATTTGGGGTGTTTGAGTACTCGTTTATGAGTGTTTTTCCGAGGGGATTGCAATGGTGCAATTCGACCGCTTACATTCGGGCCTGAGGTGTGGGCCCCATAGGGTCTCATTTGCGTATAACACAGGGAGTTGCATCTTCTACATTCGGAATTCGTTTTAGGCATCGTCAACGGCATTGACCCTAGCATTGAGGCAAAATTGACCGGGGTGGTTTCAGGCGTCGAATCTGGAGTTGAGGCGTGGGCCACACGGGCCGTCTCTTGAGCTATGTGTAGTGTTTTTGCTCCTTTTTCACCAGGCATCCCTTTGGGGCATTCGAGTAGTCGTTTTCGCTTTTTTTTTCAAGAGCATCGCGATGGCGCAGTTCGCCCGACGATTATCAGAGTCGGGGTGTGGGCCCCACACGGTTTGGTTACAATGAATAGTGCCTTTTTCACTGGCTGACCGTTTTGGGTGAGTAAGTAGTCTATCTCGCGTGTTTTTCCACAAGGATTAAAAAAGTGTAATCTGTCCAGGCAAGCAGAGCCTCATATGTGATCTTATTAAATGTGGAAATATGAAAGGTTCCCCAGTGGCGGTTCTTCTACCGTGTTTCTAGCGGACCTTTGGTGTGTGATCGCGTGCACTCCTAGGAGAGTGAGGTTGGTGTTTAAAGAGATGTGGTTGGTTGTGCCTCAGCCGTTGAGGTGGAAGGTTGGAGTTTTTACGTTATTCCTTCACGTTGATGTTGGGTGATGTGTGCACGTTAGCCTTTGGGCTGGAAACGTTTTATACTCTGGGATTATACGGGAACGTTTGGAGGTATATGTGTTTGTTTGTACCCGAGAACTTTTGTGTGCTTGGTTGGGGTTGACTTGGGGCCACACGTCGTGTGGGCCCCATGTGTGTGTTGTGTTCTGATTTACGTACCTTTGACCTCTTGCGACATAGAGGGTCCCTATATTGTCGATGATTTAGACCCACAGGGTTCAGTGGTTTCCCCTTGTTTTGTTCTGGAGTTGGGTGGTTGTGCGATACCCACTCTGAGTTCTGTTGGCCTATGATTGTACCATCTAGTGGAGAATGTAGAGACCTGAAGCTTATCGTACATGGACATTACATTACTTTTGCGGAATACATAGTACATAACAAAAAACACACACACAAGGATCGTAATAGTTTAGTGTCTTTGGAAACTCGGAATAAAATCTTCTAATCGTGGTGAAAGATCTTCAACATCTCCCATAAAGATCTTCCCTTTTTTTTACCTAAAACATTTCTTTATATCCTGGGGAAAAGAAAACATAAAAGGGTGAGCTCAAATGCTCAGTAAGGGTAAACGAAAGAAATATCAATCACATCGTATTCATAAGAACATAAAATTTTGGAAATCATAACCTGCAAAAGAGATCATAATATCTTAACATGGAATAAATCATAGAAGTGAAAATGAGATCCCCA
The DNA here is from genome assembly GCA_963277665.1 of Viscum album. NCBI lineage: Eukaryota > Viridiplantae > Streptophyta > Magnoliopsida > Santalales > Viscaceae > Viscum > Viscum album. The sequence continues at coordinate 1,628,432,058 of OY728122.1, forward strand.
TAATCATAACATAAAACTTGAAACCTTGTGGAATGCACACATAATCATGGAAAATCATTTCTTGTTAGTCATGACTCATTTCCAGGACTATCTTAGTGGACAAAGTCCCTTTCTGAACCGAGTTCACTCCTCGTTTCAGTCCTGTATCACTGAACCGAAATAACCTTCCGTTCCAGCCATGTCTATCTCATGAGATATAATGTCTTTACCCAATGCATTGGAGGGAGATATAGGTCCCACCCATCTTATAATGAATCCTTTCTTATGTGTGCCACATAATCATAAAACATACATCATCGCATAACACAAGTAACAAAAATGGGATTCTTGAAACATCATGACATCATAAATCAATTCATAAAGGAATTCATAAAATAATTCCATCACAACATGATCAAATCAATGTAATAATAGGGATAAAAATATAACCCTTTATTATCTTAGATGTAAAATAATTTTGATAAAACACTTGAACTCCATTCTTGAGGAAAATATCCTTTCTTCTTCAAAAACATTTTTCCTTTCATAACATGTTATACAACTTTAAAATAAAAGAAGTTTATTAAAAATAAATTTGAAAACTTGTAAAGTAAGCTTCTTTGAATTAATGTTTTAAAAATCCATTCATGCCGTATAAGTTAAAAAAAACATTCTTCGTACTTTTGTCGGAAAAGTCAAAAAGTACCTCGTACGGAAAAACGACAAAAGATTCCCTTCATATTCTTTACTAAACACTCACCTAAGGGTAAAATTGGATTTAAACTATTGCAAGTGGATGGAAACAATATTACATATTGAGGGAACATGGATGTGGATGATAAAATACACCCCAGTAAATACTTACGAATAAACAATCTCGGATAAAAATGAGATTGTGATATTTCCCTTACCTTAGGTCCGACTTGCTTTGTGAGTGTCCGAACCTCCTGTATATGATTTAAATCATGTTATTGACTTATTCCAGAATCATATTCATTGTTATTATATCATATATGGTTCACTTATGACTTTATTTTACCCGTTCTTTTGTAAATTTCATGTTAAAGAAGCGTTTTGGGTAAAATCGTTTCATTTATCGTAGGTGTTTTGACTTGTTGTTCTTGACATCATTATTACTTATATCATGATTTACTTACTTCCAGAATATAAAATATGATTTATATATCATATATATTCAGTATATATATATATATAATAGATAGATAAATAAAATGAAAAACACCGTTCATGGAGACGGTAGTCCGTACGTACGCATGAACGCTGTTTTCCTTTCCTTATTGTCTTGAAATGGAAGTAAGTAGATGACATACATATATATATATACATAAATCCAGTAGATTTACAATGTCATATATTTCATTATTATTTCTTATATATACTTTATAATCATTCTTAAATGGTTAACATGGAGAATGAATCTCATCGCGTCGTGGAGACGGTAGTCCGTATGTACGCACGAGCGATGATATCATTTCCATAAATATTGAATTGGAGTGGAGTGGATTATACAATATATCAGAATCAATATGATGTTGTAATAACTATGTATAGTTATTCTTTACACCATTATACCCATCCATGTAAGGTGGTGGTGGAAAATAGATTACACCACGGCGTGGAGACGGTATTCCGTACGTACGCACGCGCGGTGATTTCTTTTTCCGTAGGATGGATAGATGGTGAAATAGGGTTGTTTCATACTTATAATAACATATCAGTATATGAGTGATACTGATGTTATTACTTCATAATGAAACAACCTAAGAAGAAGAAGTGGAAGAAGAAATAAAGATGAAAGAATTGGTAACGGTAATTACCTCTTCTTTGAAGTGCCTCTTTGAGACCTCCTCTTAGGGCACTAAAATTGGTCTTTGAGGAAGACCAGAACCTCTAGGATGTTGCTAGGGAAGTGGAGAGGAGAAATTGGAAGGGTTTGTCCGAGCTTGAGTTCTCAAATTGGTGTGAGGAGGAGGGGGAGGAGGTGTCCTTTTATAGGGGAGGAGAGGGGCACCTTAGGAATATCTCAAAATATTATTTTATATTAAAGTCAAAATCGGTTTATAATGGTTCCAAAGGGTCTTATTTCGAAGCTAAAGTGGGGATGGGTCGAAATCCTATCAACCAATAGGATTTAGACAAGTTTAGGGTATTATTTTAACCTTATCAATTAGATTTAACTCTAAGTTAAATAATTTAACTTTTACCGTGTCTTTTTGTTTTCTTTCACTATATGGTTAATAAACTTACTATAACATGCCAAACTAACCCCAAATTGTATATTATTAATACATATATCCTTATCTAAGTCATTTGGCCGAACCTTAGATTTTTAGGAATAAAATAACAATTAATAATATAATATTTGATTTAAAAACTATTTTGTGTCAATTTTGACACTATTTGATATATGATTTTTGTGAAAGTCATAACAGAATTATATGTTCTAACCAAGTTGATTAAATCAACACTAATATATCATAGTAACCTAGAAAATTAGTGGAATTCATAAAAAGTCTTAAATTACATTTATTTTGGTATTTATATTATCAATTATGTCAATATTTCATTAATAAGATAATTACTGCATCATCTTTGTGTCATAAATAATTTATATTATTTGATGTCTACAAATTACAAATAAAATATCATCATGTAGGAAATCGTTTTAGCTTTCTAAGGAATATTTATAGTCGAATTTATCTTATGTATAACCCCATATTAAAAATGATTTACTTATTAAACTTTGATTTTAACTATTTTAACCCTTCTTTAAATAAATTAATAATAAATGTCCTAATCTAATCCAAGTGGGCCTAAATGGTCATATTTTATTCCTAAGTTTGTTTTTTGGTCGAATTACACTTGTCCAATAGAATTAGGACATGTGTTAGGGTAATATTAATATCATATTTACCCTTAGTTACCCTATTTACTATTAACCGTGGTAAAAAAAGTAAAAAGTTACTATTCACCAAAAAATTATTTTCATCTCATTGAACCACATTTTAGTCCTTGATATTAACCGTGTCTCTCGGATTTTCGAAATTCCATTCACAGAAGCGGTAAAATTATGTTTTATGCAAAATTCAGTTTTTAACCTACCACTTAGTAGTTTCACTATTCATCAAAAATTGATGTTTTTCAGAACAATGCCAAAATTTCATCCCAAGCTATATTTCATATTCCGAATTCAAAAATGAAGTCTATTTTACCAAATTCATAACATAAAAGTTGCATTAATTAATTTTATAATTAAATCCCGCTGTTAAAACAAATAGCGTGTTTTTAAGAAACAATATCTATCAAAAGATTGACACTTGTTTATGTCTAGTTTAAATGTGAAATTACATCCAATGACCAACATTGTATTAAATTGTAAAAATATATTCTAAATATACTTTAAAACCACTCAAATTAATGATTTATCACTATTAATTATTTCGATTAAAAAAGTTGTTTTTAATTATAATTTAGTAATTTTCACTATTCATCAGAATATGAAAGTTATCCGAAAAGTACCAAAATTTCACCTTAGGCTAAATTCGATACTCCGAATCCTAAAATGAAGTCCATTTTGAGAGTTAAAATTTCTAAAATTTAAAAAGTGGTTATTACTATTCATAACGGCTAGTTTTAATAATATTTTAATAGCATATCATTGTTTCGTGAAACTCAGGATTACGTACCACACACGCTATCGAGGAAGGTTGCGATTGCGTGTAATGCAAGGCAAGTCAAGGATGCGTGTTGTGCAAGCTCCTTTTGGTGTAGCGTATAACACAAGACATTAGTAAAATAAAAAAGAATATTTTTCATAAAATCTCGGGCTGTTACATTCTACCCCCCTTAAAATGAATTTCGCCCTCGAAATTCGTCGGGGTTATAAATGGTTTACTATTTGAAAGTTTATTTAATAGAAACCCACATCGTAAAAAGGAATATCAAAACCAATCTTTAAAAACAAAATTATGAAACGTAATGGTTACCCAAATAAACTAATCACTGGGTTTCCACATAGGTGAAAATATGGATATGAAAGAGAAATCTAACCATCATGTTCTGATGGAGAGTGGTAGAGAACATGGCTATGGAAAATCCAGTAATCACAAATCCATAAATTTGTGACGATCTAAGGTACCATCTGATTCATCAGGTATAAGATCACTAGGACAACATTTTTGGTTTTCAAGATCATTTCCCTAAAGTTGAAAATTGAATTAGAATAAATACTTTCTTTATTTTGGTACAATCTCACTGTTGTTCATGCCTTGAACAATTTCCACTTCATCTCTTAAATAAATGAAGTTGAATTTGTTATTCGTGAAGTGTTAGCAGATCATGTGATAGAATGACGGGTCATTCCATCCGTCTCAAACAAAAGGTTAGCAAATATTATATACATAAGTCGATCTATAGTGAGATTAATCATATATGGTTTCTAAAATGGACGTATACTTCATATATCATACTGCTTAATATAATAAAACTAGTTTCTACTAAACAGGGACTTCCTGTAGGCCAGTGGTAGGCGATAAAGGCCAGTCGCACTTCGGTTGTGGATTCGATTCCCACAGCCTTGTCCGACGTGATGGGTTGTCGCCCGTCCTGCAGGTTGTCCTTTTTCTAAAACTATATTACTATAACATCCCATCAATAATATCGAGAAAACATCTATCCTTAAACAATACTAACTTGTGTCCAACATAATCCATTCCAATCTTTAGGCTTATCCATAATACTGCAGTCCACTCTCATAACATAGTGAAAACGATTTCCAGAGATTTAATACCATCGTTGATCCCCATATATCATAAGATATATCTCGTTGGTTACATTCTAATCATTCAAAGGCCTTAATCATGTATTCCCTTGAATACCCATTGAACCTTATTGAAAACATGAATGCAGTTAAACATTAACACTTTCCACATACCAAAATCCTCAAAATTCTATATACTCAAACCATGATATCACTTAGTCCTTATATCAATCATGAGCTCATGAATATAATCAAACACCCCATTATCTTATTATTCCTTCATTGTGCGCATATCATCTAAATTCTAAAAATATCTGAATAAGCTTTCATGGATAGTGGTACCATTAATCATAAACTTTCATAACTCAAGGAAAGACAACAGTGTAACAATCCTTAGACGTCTCTTTATTCCATAGTACCATGATATTTCTTATACAACATTACACATGATAAACATGTAATCATTCCACTACATTCTTAAACCATTGACCGAGCTTCAAAAATTCTTTCATCTCACATATCATTTGTAGTCTCTTCATCATCATCCACATAAATACTACCCATATGACCATACTGATTCTCTTCATGAGTCTTTCCCTTAGGGAATTTGTTTGCATAATGGCCATACATTCCACATTTAAAACACTTAACCATTTTTGATGTCGTAGCAATACCATTATCCTCATCCATGGTGTTAACCGACCCTTTTCCTTTGCACTTACTTGCTTTGTGTCCTTCTTTTCCACACCCAAAGCATCTTCCAGTTCCCTTGAAACATTCTCCTTGATGCCTCTTCCCACATGATTTACATAGGGGAAATTGAACTTTCTTTCCTCTATGATCATCATGAAACTCCATCTTTCTCTTATTAGCCGAGTCAGGAAACTTACCAAATTTTACTTTATTGATCATATTATGAGATTGCTGATTCGGCATAATGATGATGTTTGGACTTCCAAATCCCATTTCATTTGGTTGCTCATGAAGAATATCATTCCATTGTCCATCATATCCTCCATTATCGTGAATCACCTTGTTTCCAGCCATTTTCTAAAACCCAAAAAAAAGAATAGTGTGAGAGGCAAAAATCATGCTAGGGAAAACAAAATAATAAAGGTGGAGTATCCTTGATATCTAACATCTTAGGTTAAATTCTATGATCGTTACCATAATTCTAGGACTGTATCCTATACGTATACTTATCCTTAGGGACATCCCTAGACATACCTTATAAATATCTCTAGAGATCTCACTAATGTTCTCGCATCCTAGTTTCCAAAGGTTGACTAAACCTTTCCTCTGATACCAACTGTAGAGACCCGAAGCTTATCGTACATGGACATTACATTACTTTTGCGGAATACATAGTACATAACAAAAAACACGCACACAAGGATCGTAATAGTTTAGTGTCTTTGGAAACTCGGAATAAAATATTCTAATCGTGGTGAAAGATCTTCAACATCTCCCATAAAGATCTTCCTTTTTTTTACCTAAAACATTTCTTTATATCCTGGGGAAAAGAAAACATAAAAGGGTGAGCTCAAATGCTCAGTAAGGGTAAATGAAAGAAATATCAATCACATCGTATTCATAAGAACATAACATTTTGGAAATCATAACCTGCAAAAGAGATCATAATATCTTAACATGGAATAAATCATAGAAGTGAAAATGAGATCCCCATAATCATAACATAAAACTTGAAACCTTGTGGCATGCACACATAATCATGGAAAATCATTTCTTGTTAGTCATGACTCATTGCCAGGACTATCTTAGTGGACAAAGTCCCTTTCTGAACCGAGTTCACTCCTCGTTTCAGTCCTGTATCACTGAACCGAAATAACCTTCCGTTCCAGCCATTTCTATATCATGAGATATAATGTCTTTACCCAATGCATTGGAGGGAGATATAGGTCCCACCCATCTTATAATGAATCCTTTCTTATGTGTGCCACATAATCATAAAACATACATCATCGCATAACACAAGTAACAAAAATGGGATTCTTGAAACATCATGACATCATAAATCAATTCATAAAGGAATTCATAAAATAATTCCATCACAACATGATCAAATCAATGTAATAATAGGGATAAAAATATAACCCTTTATTATCTTAGATGGAAAATAATTTTGATAAAACACTTGAACTCCATTCTTGAGGAAAATATCCTTTCTTCTTCAAAAACATTTTTCCTTTCATAACATGTTATACAACTTTAAAATAAAAGAAGTTTATTAAAAATAAATTTGAAAACTTGTAAAGTAAGCTTCTTTGAATTAATGTTTTAAAAATCCATTCATGCCGTATAAGTTAAAAAAAACATTCTTCGTACTTTTGTCGGAAAAGTCAAAAAGTACCTCGTACGGAAAAACGACAAAAGATTCCCTTCATATTCTTTACTAAACACTCACCTAAGGGTAAAATTGGATTTAAACTATTGCAAGTGGATGGAAACAATATTACATATTGAGGGAACATGGATGTGGATGATAAAATACACCCCAGTAAATACTTACGAATAAACAATCTCGGATAAAAATGAGATTGTGATATTTCCCTTACCTTAGGTCCGACTTGCTTTGTGAGTGTCCGAACCTCCTGTATATGATTTAAGTCATGTTATTGACTTATTCCAGAATCATATTCATTGTTATTATATCATATATGGTTCACTTATGACTTTATTTTACCCGTTCTTTTGTAAATTTCATGTTAAAGAAGCGTTTTGGGTAAAATCGTTTCATTTATCGTAGGTGTTTTGACTTGTTGTTCTTGACATCATTATTACTTATATCATGATTTACTTACTTCCAGAATATAAAATATGATTTATATATCATATATATTCAGTATATATATATATAATAGATAGATAAATAAAATGAAAAACACCGTTCATGGAGACGGTAGTCCGTACGTACGCATGAACGCTGTTTTCCTTTCCTTATTGTCTTGAAATGGAAGTAAGTAGATGACATACATATATATATATACATAAATCCAGTAGATTTACAATGTCATATATTTCATTATTATTTCTTATATATACTTTATAATCATTCTTAAATGGTTAACATGGAGAATGAATCTCATCGCGTCGTGGAGACGGTAGTCCGTATGTACGCACGAGCGATGATATCATTTCCATAAATATTGAATTGGAGTGGAGTGGATTATACAATATATCAGAATCAATATGATGTTGTAATAACTATGTATAGTTATTCTTTACACCATTATACCCATCCATGTAAGGTGGTGGTGGAAAATAGATTACACCACGGCGTGGAGACGGTATTCCGTACGTACGCACGCCCGGTGATTTCTTTTTCCGTAGGATGGATAGATGGTGAAATAGGGTTGTTTCATACTTATAATAACATATCAGTATATGAGTGATACTGATGTTATTACTTCATAATGAAACAACCTAAGAAGAAGAAGTGGAAGAAGAAATAAAGATGAAAGAATTGGTAACGGTAATTACCTCTTCTTTGAAGTGCCTCTTTGAGACCTCCTCTTAGGGCACTAAAATTGGTCTTTGAGGAAGACCAAAACCTCTAGGATGTTGCTAGGGAAGTGGAGAGGAGAAATTGGAAGGGTTTGTCCGAGCTTGAGTTCTCAAATTGGTGTGAGGAGGAGGGGGAGGAGGTGTCCTTTTATAGGGGAGGAGAGGGGCACCTTAGGAATATCTCAAAATATTATTTTATATTAAAGTCAAAATCGGTTTATAATGGTTCCAAAGGGTCTTATTTCGAAGCTAAAGTGGGGATGGGTCGAAATCCTATCAACCAATAGGATTTAGACAAGTTTAGGGTATTATTTTAACCTTATCAATTAGATTTAACTCTAAGTTAAATAATTTAACTTTTACCGTGTCTTTTTGTTTTCTTTCACTATATGGTTAATAAACTTACTATAACATGCCAAACTAACCCCAAATTGTATATTATTAATACATATATCCTTATCTAAGTCATTTGGCCGAACCTTAGATTTTTAGGAATAAAATAACAATTAATAATATAATATTTTATTTAAAAACTATTTTGTGTCAATTTTGACACTATTTGATATATGATTTTTGTGAAAGTCATAACAGAATTATATGTTCGAACCAAGTTGATTAAATCAACACTAATATATCATAGTAACCTAGAAAATTAGTGGAATTCATAAAAAGTCTTAAATTACATTTATTTTGGTATTTATATTATCAATTATGTCAATATTTCATTAATAAGATAATTACTGCATCATCTTTGTGTCATAAATAATTTAAATTATTTGATGTCTAAAAATTACAAATAAAATACCATCATTTAGGAAATCGTTTTAGCTTTCTAATGAATATTTATAGTCGAATTTATCTTATGTATAACCCCATATTAAAAATGATTTACTTATTAAACTTTGATTTTAACTATTTTAACCCTTCTTTAAATAAATTAATAATAAATGTCCTAATCTAATCCAAGTGGGCCTAAATGGCCATATTTTATTCCTAAGTTTGTTTTTTGGTCGAATTACACTTGTCCAATAGAATTAGGACATGTGTTAGGGTAATATTAATATCATATTTACCCTTAGTTACCCTATTTACTATTAACCGTGGTAAAAAAAGTAAAAAGTTACTATTCACCAAAAAATTATTTTCATCTCATTGAACCACATTTTAGTCCTTGATATTAACCGTGTCTATCGGATTTTCGAAATTCCATTCACAGAAGCGGTAAAATTATGTTTTATGCAAAATTCAGTTTTTAACCTACCACTTAGTAGTTTCACTATTCATCAAAAATTGATGTTTTTCAGAACAATGCCAAAATTTCATCCCAAGCTATATTTCATATTCCGAATTCAAAAATGAAGTCTATTTTACCAAATTCATAACATAAAAGTTGCATTAATTAATTTTATAATTAAATCCCGCTGTTAAAACAAATAGCGTGTTTTTAAGAAACAATATCTATCAAAAGATTGACACTTGTTTATGTCTAGTTTAAATGTGAAATTACATCCAATGACCAACATTGTATTAAATTGTAAAAATATATTCTAAATATACTTTAAAACCACTGAAATTAATGATTTATCACTATTAATTATTTCGATTAAAAAAGTTGTTTTTAATTATAATTTAGTAATTTTCACTATTCATCAGAATATGAAAGTTATCCGAAAAGTACCAAAATTTCACCTTAGGCTAAATTCGATACTCTGAATCCAAAAATGAAGTCCATTTTGAGAGTTAAAATTTCTAAAATTTAAAAAGTGGTTATTACTATTCATAACGGCTAGTTTTAATAATATTTTAATAGCATATCATTGTTTCGTGAAACTCAGGATTACGTACCACACACGCTATCGAGGAAGGTTGCGATTGCGTGTAATGCAAGGCAAGTCAAGGATGCGTGTTGTGCAAGCTCCTTTTGGTGTAGCGTATAACACAAGACATTAGTAAAATAAAAAAGAATATTTTTCATAAAATCTCGGGCTGTTACAGAGAAGGCCAGAGCAGTTCCAGGCTTACCCTCTAGAGGGGCTAGGTAGTGGGTTTTTCATCGGCTTCTTTGGGTTTACCCTCCAGTAGAGACTGGGCAGTGGGTTGCTCACTAACTTCTAGGTTTTACCCTCCAGCAGAGACTAGGAAGTGGGTCACCCGACGACCTCTTAGGGTCTACCCTTCAGCAGGGATGGGCAGTGGGTCGCTTGTCATCTAGTTCTAGGTCTACCCTCCAGCACGGCTGGGCAGTGGGTCGCCTGTCGATTTATTCAAGGTCTACCCTCCAGCGGGGCTGGGCAGTGGGTCGCCTGATGATGTATTAGGGTTTACACTCCATCAAGGTTGGGCAGTGGGTCGCCTGACGATTTATTAGGGTTTACCCTCCAACAGGGTTAGGAAGTGGGTCACCCGATATCTGGTTAGGGTTTACACTTCAGTAGGGCTGGGCAGTGGGTCACCCGTTGACATTTCAGACTCAGTCCATTCCACTAGGCTAGTCTTTGGCTTTACTCCGTGACTACCAGAGCAGGACACTTGTTTTTCAGGTCAGTGATGGAATGACCTTGACTTTGAGGAGACCTCTCGACTGCGGGGTAGTGACGAGGTGTGGTTTGACTTAAGCTAGAACTCTCAAGTACGAGCAGCGCTTTTCCCACCGAGATGTGTCCTTGTGATGCGACCTAAAACTGTGCGGGCAAGTCAGTGCCTCCCAAAGCGGATAGTATCAAGGTGCGGTGATTTGAGCCCCTTGACTTGTAGTTCGGGGCAGACGTGCGGGATGTTGGGTATCGATGGTGTTAATTCTGGGACTGTTGGTGACTCACTTTTCTTGGGCTGAGATACAGGATGGAGATCCCATTACGGCCTTGTTCGGGCTTCTTGACAGAGCATATGGTTTTGTATATACCTTGTTCTGGTTCCCACTTCTTTGGTTTCGTTACTCTCCTTCCAGGAGAGGTGAAGACGCACGGGGTATTCCACGTGCTTTCTGCGTCTAGCTACTCGTGGTTGGATGAGTCTACTCTCCTAATATAGGCAGTGAAAGCTCGACAAGAAATTCATCTTATCACCATTCCTATCTCCATGTGTTAGGAAGAGTCTTTTACCTTTCTCTTGTTGGGTTGTGTTGTACTCTTTACTTCACTCCTTTTTGTACTCCTTTACCCTCCCTTGTTTGATCTACTGCTCACCCTTTGGTTCCTTCTTTGTTGCTCCCTCGATCCTTTGGGGTATCCTACTGTGTATTTTTATACTCACCCCTACTTGGGCTTTTCCCACACTTTGTGTGCCCTTGCAGACGACGGACAGGTTAGTCGTGACTTCAGTGGAGCTTAGGAGTTCGGGAGCTTGGACCGCGTGTGGTGGTCATAGTCAGGTTCCAGGCGGGGGACCCTTCTAGCTATTTTCTTTTGTTTACCTGTTGTCGGGTTGTGTCACTTTCCTGGTTGGGTGTGTGTTTTGACCCTTTTCTTTTCAGTTTACTTTCAGCACTTGCTTTGTATTGTTTAGAGTTTGATGCACTCTTGTGGTTATTTAAAGCAGTTGGTACATTGATTTTCTTTTTTACTCTACACTTATTCATTGAGTGTGTTGTGTGTGTGTGTACAGGTACTTAGGCAAAGGCCTCCCCGACATATTGTGCCTTTGGCGCTGGTCGCCAGCCCCTGGCCTATGGAAGTAGGATTGGGGTAGTTGCGGCTCGAGCCCGGGGAGGGTTGGGTCATGAAAAATTGGTATCAGAGGTGGTTTGTTCCTTGGGACGTTGTTCGGACATCCCTAAAATAAAAGAGGAATTGGTTGGGATTTAGGGAAATAGTGTTAACGTGTCTCGAGAGCGGCTCTCAGGCCAGGGAATCCAGTGATGGTGCGGCGGCCGACGTATCCATTCACCAGGACCCTGATAACCCTCTTGTCGACTCGGCATGCTGAGACACTTGTTGCAGGGAAAATTGGTTTGTGAATCACATAGGATTGAGTCTTTGAATGTCCTTCATGAGTCAGCTCCCCATCGTTGTTGTTATTGGTATATACATATATGCTCATTTGATCGCGACACTCCTAGATAATATTCAGGATGTCTCCGCGAAGACAGCCAGCCAGGATACCATCTTTGGTTCGTGACGAAAACCCTGTGGGCTATGAGGCCTCAGTCCAGGACCCATCATGCGAGCCCCTTTCTCTGGGTGGGTCGGTAGCATCACCCCCACTTTTTGAGCAGCAGATAGCTTCAGCAGAGCTGACGGGGCTTGAGCGTAGCTTAAGCACACTCCGTGAGTTCCAGTGGCCGAGACCGCTGAGGTTCAGTGGTGAGTCAGACCCCCAGGCAGCAGAGTTTTGGTTAGAGACCGTGGTTCGCCTTTTCAGGCTTGTGTAGATGCCAGCAGATTAGAGAGTGGCTTTGGTAGCCAACATTTTTCATGGAGCAGCTTGGTGTTGGTTGCGTCTGGTGACTCAGTTTCTTGACGAGTCGTCACTTTCGTGGGGCGACTTTTAGTTGCTATTTTGTGAGGATTTTTTCTCCTCCTTCTTGAACTCCGTTCTGATTTAGGAGCTCCTGCAATTTAGAAGGGAGGGATGACGGTGTCCGAGTACATGGCTAGTTTCACAGACCGTGCACGCTTTTACCTGAACGTGGTCCACGACAACAACATCCATGCGCGGAAGTTTGAGCAGGGTCTTCGCTGAGAGATTCGTGCTGTCATAGTACCCTTGGAAATTTCCCCATATGTTGGGGTGTTAGAGCAGGCGCTGGTGAAAATGAAATTCATGTCATGTTCTAGAGTTGGTGGTAGCAGCAGGCACGCTAGAGCCAAGATGTCTGTCGTGGCTAGTGGGCGTCGGCAAGCAGAACCTCGACATAGGTGGCTTTCCAACAACCAGATTCAGGGGCGTGGTCATACACCACAATGGCGCCGGAGGGCACCAGTACATCCCGAAGAGAGTCGGTGTTATGCTTGCGATTGGAGAGGTCACCTGGCACGGGACTTCCCGACCAGGCTTGCAGAGAGCATCAGGCAGGCAGCAGGTGCACCACCGCGGTAGAGGCAACACCGTTATCAAAGTAGTGCCCAGAGAGGTGGTGCTAGTAGGGGAGCGGGAGGAGCTGGAAGTGGAGGATGACCTTATGATGTCTTCCCATCACAACTAGGCGGTCCACATTAGGCTCTGAGAGCTGACAGTTGAAACCGCGGACAACTGCGAGCTTTGGATGTCTACGATCCTACAGAGCATGAGGTGATAAGAGGTACGCTCTACAAATCTTCTACTTTTTCAGTAAAATTGTTAGACTCTGTGTGAAATGCTTTTCTCCATGCTCCTTTTTTGAGTTATTACCAGGGTGGCGCGGGGCATCGGTGTAACCCTGTGTTGGTAAGGTAAAAAGGCGTGAGACCTTTTTCTCTAGTCGATGGAATCTACTCCATCGCTCTCCGAGCGTGGAAGAGAGTCTTGGTTGAGAGACATCGATTGTGAAACCTTGCGCGACCAGATATCATTGGGTGTTCCACCATATGGATATTCTGAAGGATGGAATCACCGGGCCTTGTTCCAAGTGCGGGTGGTGATTCCAATCGCGGCGTGTGACGTAGAGGTTCGGTTAGGGAGGTGAGCTACCCCTGAGGTCTCTATGGTTGTTTGTGACCGTGCAAAGGGATGGCGAGGTTCCCTACCGCCTTTCCCTAACCCCCCAAGGTCTGGAGTGGGTGAACGGTGTCTCCTACGTGGATCACCTGAGAAGAAGTGTGCATGCTCCTATACACGACATCGGTGAGGGAAAACCTCACATGAAAATATTAAATCCTTCGTTCTTGTGCGGTGATGCGGGAATGTGCAAGAGTTCTTCTAGGTACGGAGGAGCCAGGTGTGGGCTTAGTACCCTGAGTTTTTCCCTGGTTTTGCTTTTCGGGGATGAATATATTGAAGGAAGGAATGATGTAAGAACCTTATTTTTGGCTATAAAGGACTTTGAAATATTCTATATGTTATTCCAGAGCATCGCCTTCAGATAGTGTGCGATTCCGAACCCCAGAGTGGCCGGAATTAAATTTTCAGTGCTTTCACACTAGGAACGCAAAATAAATGGGATAACTCCTAAACGGTGATCCGTATCAGATATCTGAGTGTACGGATTGGTCCAGAATGGGGTTTTTACCATAGGAACGACATAAAACTTGTCGGCGTAGGACGTTTGGACCCCTCGCCCGCTTTCGGAATGTTAAACGGATAATTAAATTAATTAATTTATTTGTTTAACGGCTTAACACAAGTATCTCTTAAACGGTGGCTCAGATTGGAAAACTGAGGGCACTGTTGAGTTCAAATCATTCCTTTTACCCTAGGAGGGGTGCAATCTTCGCGAGCGCGGGCCGTTTGTGAAAAATGGCCCCAGGGGCGTTTTCATAATTTGGCGGCCTCGGGCGTTCAGTTTAATAAATTTCAAACGGAAGATCAGAATCAAATTCCAAGACCGTCGTTCTGCTCGGGAGGTGGTGTTTACCCTATGGGAGGTTTAATCTCAACCCTGGCAAGAGATTCAGATGCGGGTTAAATTAAGGATGAAATTAATTAATTTTTAATTAATTAATTTTTCTTTTCCCTACTTAAACACCTCACCACCCTCTCCCCTTCCCCCTAGTTCTCTGGTGGAATAAATCCCAAGCAACCAAGGAGCACTCCCTTCTACCTACTCCACCTCCCTCCTCCGATCAGGGCAGCATCGAGCTGCGGGGCGCGGATCGAGCGAGAAACTTCGGGCTGCGCCCACGAGGTAGGGGGTTTTGGTTGGCGTTTTATTTTCTAAACCTTTCTTTCAATTAAATTATAGCATTGAATTGCCATAAAATTTTCAATAAAATCCCATGGTCGTATAGTATATTTTCCAAGCTTCCCGATGCTTGTTTCGGTTTTTAAATTCGAGTCCCGACGCGCTCGCGGTCGTCCGCCGAAAACAGTGGGTTTTTGATGTTTTTCGACGAGGGTCCGGCCTTCGGAGGTAGCAGCGGCAGTCCGAGGTAGCGGTGGTGTTCCGACGGGATTTCAGTCGGTAGTAGCAGGCCGGCATGGTGGCTCAGTGAGCGGGCGGCTCAGCTTGATCGGTACGTCGGTCGGGCGAGCAGTAGTGGAGGACGACAAGCTCGAGCGGCACGGCGGGCTGAGGGGGAAAGCGGTCTGTCGAGCAGCGAGGCGTGGCGTCGAGCGGCGGAGAAGGCGACGTCCGCTGGATGTTGTGGTCAAAGAGAGCACGAGGCTTGGCCTCAGGCATGCTGGGGAAGCCAAGTTCCGCACCGTGCGGGTCCTGTTGGTTGTCAAAGAAGACCGGCCGAAGCCGGTCTGCTGGGGGGAGTGAGGACCCTCACAGAGCGGGTCCTGTTGGGCGACGACATGGAGACCGGCCAAAAGGCCGGTCCGTTTGTAAAAACCATACCCGAGGAGATGGTCCAGTTCTTCTGGGAGGGCCGCGGCCAGCGGGCCACGACGGTTCGGACCGTGCCGGCCGGGGTGAATTGGCCCGGATGGCCCCCTTGTGTTCGGGGGGCCGCAACCCCTAAACGGTGCGTACATTTGACGCGTCGTCTGTCACTACGTGACCGTGTTAGCGAGAAGCCATTTCTAAAGTATGTTTCGATGGTTTTGGATTCTGCGCCAGAAGCCGGGTGACCCAAAACACTTTAATTTAATAATATTAAATTATTATTAATGTTGCAACGGACGTGGCTCTGCATCCGGACGTCCGTTTGAAGCGCCGACAGAGGTGCAGTGGCCCCGGAGCTGAGCCGACCCTTCCAAAGTTGGTTCAGAGCCCCTGCGGTTTGGTTTCGTTGCTCGGTGGCACGAAACGCTTTATACGAACGATTAATTAATTATTTGATTAATTAATTAATTGCTGCATCAGACCTAACTCCTGCTGGTGATGTCCGATTGACGCGCTGTCAGAGGCACCGTGATCCCAGTTCTCGTGCGAAATTTTTGAGGAGCTTTCCGAAGCGTTCGGGTTGGAGACGAGGTGCGAGCCCCATGGGGCCTAGTTCGCACGTTTTACGGTGAAACGCCACTTTTTCACCCGACATCCATTTGGGGTGTTTGAGTACTCGTTTTTGAGTGTTTTTCTGAGGGTATTGCAATGGTACAATTCGTCCGCTTAAATTTGGGACCGAGGTGTGGGCCCCACGGGGTCCCGTTTGAGTATAACGCGGGGAGTTGCAGCTTCTACATTCGAAATTTGTTTTAGGCACCGTCAATGGCGTTGTGACCCTGGCATCGAGGCAAAATTGACCAGGGTGGTTTCAGGTGTCGAAGGCGGAGTTGAGGCGTGGGCCCCACGGGCCGTCTCTTGGGCTATGTGCAGCGTTTTCACGCCTTTTTCTCCAGGAGTCCGTTTGGGGCGTTTGAGTAGTTGTTCCGTGTGTTTTTCCGAGAGCATCATGATGGCGCAGTTCGCCCGACGAGTATCAAAGTCGGGGTGTGGGCCCCACACGGGTTGGTTGCGGTGAATAGTACCTTTTTCACCGGCTGACCATTTCGGGTGAGTAATTAGTCTATCTCGCATGTTTTTCCATGGGGATGACAATGGTATAATCTGTTCAGGCAAGCGGAGCCTCATACGCGGTCTTATTAAATGTGGAAATATGAAAGGTGCCTCAGTGGCGGTTCTTCTACCGTGTTTGTAGTAGACCTTTGGCATGTGATCGTGTGCACTCCTTGGAGAGTGAGATTGGTGTTTAAAGAGATTTGTTTGGGTGTGCCTCAGCCGTTGAGGTGGCAGGTTGGAGTTGTTACGTTACGCCTTCGCGTTGACATTGGGTGTCGTGTGCACGTTAGCCTTTGGGCAGGAAACGTGGTATACTCTGGGAGTATACGGGAACGCTTGGAGATACATGTGGTTGTTTGTACCCAAGAAAGTTTGTGCGCTTGGTTGGGGTTGACTTGGGGCCACACGTCGTGCGGGCCCCATGTGCGTGCCATGTTCTGATTTACGTACCTTTTACCTCTCACGACGTAGAGGGTCCCTCTATTATCGATGATTTAAACCAGTAGGGTTGAGTGGTTTCCCCTGGTTTTGTTCTGGAGTTGGGTGGTTGCGCGATTCCCACTCCGAGTTCTGTTGGCCTGTGATTGTACCATCCAGTGGAGATGGCCAGAGCAGTTCCAAGATTACCCTCTAGCGGGGTTGGGCAGTGGGTTTCTCATCGACTTCTTCGGGTTTACCCTCCAATAGAGACTGGGCAGTGGGTTGCTCACTGACTTCTAGGGTTTAACCTCCAATAGTGATAGGGCAGTGGGTCACCTGACGACCTCTTAGGGTCTACCCTCCAGTAGGGCTGGGCAGTGGGTCACCCGTCATCTTGTTCCAGGTCTACCCTTCAACAAGGCTAGGTAGTGGGTCGCTTGACGACTTATTCCAGGTCTACCCTCCGGCGGGGCTGGGCAGTGGGTCGCCTGATGATGTATTAGGGTTTACCCTCCAACAGGGCTGGGCAGTGGGTCACTCGATATCTGGTTAGGTTTTATCCTCCAGCAGGGCTGGGCATTGGGTCACCCATTGACATTTCAGACTCAGTCCTTTCCACTAGGCTAGTCTGTGGATTTACTCGGTGACTACCAGAGCGGGACCCTTGTTTGTTCGGGTCAGTGATGGAACGACCTTGACTTTGAGGAGACATCTCGACTGTGGGGCAGAGATGAGGTGTGGTTTAACTTAACCTAGAACTCTCAAGTACGAGGGGAACTTTTCCCACCGAGACGCGTCCTTGTGACACGACCTAAAACCATACGGGCGAGTCAGTGCCACCCAAAGCGGATAGTATCAAGGTGCGGTGATTTGAGCCCCTTGACTTGTAGTTTAGGGCAGACTTGTGGGATGCTGGGCATCGATGGTGTTTAATTCTGGGATTATTGGTGACTCACTTTTCTTAGGCTGAGCTACGGGATGGAGATCCCCATACGGTCTTGTTCGGGATTCTTGACAGAGCATATGGTTTTGTATATACCTTGTTCTGGTACCCACTTATTGGGTTTCGTTACTCTCCTTCCAGGAGAGGTGAAGACGTGTGGGGTATGCCACATGCTTTCCACGTCTAGCTTCTTGTGGTTGGACAAGTCTACTCTCCTACTATAGGTAGAAAAAGCTCGACAAGAATTTCATCTTCTCACTGTTCCTAGCTCCTTGTGTTAGGACGAGTCTTCTACCTTTCTCTTGTTGGTTTGAGCTATACTCTTTACCGCACTCCTTGTTGTACTCATTTACCCTCACCTGTTCGATCTACTGCTCACCCTTCGGTACCACCTTTGTTTCTCCCTCGAGGCTTCAGGTTATCCTACTGAGTATTTTTATACTCACCCCTGCTTGGGATTTTCCCGCACTTGGTGTGCCCTTGCAGAAAATGGACTGGTTGGTCGTGACTTCAGTGGAGCTTAAGAGTTCGGGATCTTGGACCTCGTGCGGTGGTTGTATCCAGGTTCCAGGTGGGGGACCCTTCCATCTGTTTGCTTTTGTTTACCTGTTGCCGGGTTGTGGCACTTTTCTTGTTGGGCGCCTATTTTTCCCCTTTTCTTTTCAGTTTACTTTCAACACTTGCTTTGTACTGTTTAGAGGTTGATGCACTCTTATGGTTATTTATAGTAGTTGGTACATTTATTTTATTTTTACTCTGCACTTTGTCATTGAGTGTGATGCGTGTGTGTGTACAGGTACTTAGGCAAAGGCCTCCCCGAGATATTGTGTCTTTGGCGCTGGTCTCCAGCCCCTAGCCTATGGAGGCGGGCTTGGGGTAGTTGCAGCTTGAGCCCGGGTAGGGTCGGGTCGTGACATGGTCAGACAGAGTGAACTATCCAGACTCTTGAAGACATGTTTCACTCTTGTGTTCTTGATTTTGGAGGTTCATGGATGAGGCATTTACCCTTGGTGGAGTTCGCTTATAATAATAGTTGTCACTCCACCATCGGTATGGCGCCGTTTGAATCCTTGTATGGTCGTCCTTTCCATTCTCCGTTGTGCTGGACTGGGGTCGGAGAGTCATCAATTCTCAAACCAAAACTAGTGAAAAATACAACAGAGATGGTTCAAGTGATTCATGAGAGGATTAAAACAGTACAAGATCGTCAGAAATCATATGTCGATCAAAGAAGGAGGCCCTTATAGTTTAATGTTGGGGATCATGTGTTTCTGAAGGTGACTCCCTGTCATGGGCAGTGAAGGTTTGGTTGTGGGAGTAAGATTTCTCCCCGTTTTGTTGGTCCTTTCGAGGTGTTATCTCATGTTGGAGCTGTGGTGTATCGATTAGTGCTTCCCCCTCAGATGAGTCGGATACATGATGTTTTCCATGTATCACAGCTATGACGTTATCTTCATGAAGACCCCCACATCATCGATTGGGGAGAGATCGATGTTGATGATGATGATGATGCCTTTGAGGAGCAACATGTGGAGATCCAAGACTTCAAGGAGAAGGTGTTTCACGGGCGTTCCATCCCCTTAGTTTGTGTCTTTTGGTGACACGATGGCATGGAGGAGAGTACAGGGGAACGGGAATCACATATACATGCTCAGTACCCAGAGTTGTTTGATGTTTAACTCTTTCCATGTATCGTTGTAGCTGATGTGGTTGTGGAACTTTCATGTTTATGAGACGGAACCCTTTTTTGATTTGGTGGCTTTCTCTCTTTTGAGAGGTATCTCCGTGGGTGGTTGTTCAGACCCAGTTTCTTTTTCTCTTTAGGTGGGTTTTGGATTCTCGAGGATGAGAATGTTTTGAGAGGTATCTGATGTAATGTACTAGACCTCTCCGGTCCATTCCTTTGTTAAAATGTGGTGCTGGAGGTGTTCTGGGAGGTCAAGGTGACTGGCGGGTGCATTGGGGTGGACTTCTAAGGAAAGATTAATGGTAATAGATTTCGCACGGTTGGCGCATGGTTTGCCTAAACTATACGGCCAAACCGTGCAAGGCTAGTCTTAGAGCCAATGGCTAAGGCACGGTTAGCGCACGGGTTGTCTAACCGTGTGGACTAACCGTGCGAGGAGTTTTTGGCGAGGCAGAATCTAATACACAGTTAGCGCATGGTTTGTTAAACCGTGCGGACTAACCTTGCGGGCACTTAAAGTTAGATCCTAAAATTGTGGATCTAACACGTTTTTCCTTTAATCACCTCATTTAAGCCCCTAAGCGGCCATAACCTAGGATTACTCTTCCTTTAAGGTTATAAAACCTCTCCCAAGAGTTTTGGAGGTGATCCGGAGGCTTTTCTTGGCGAATTGAAGACGATTCTTGAGGTATGCGGTCATTCTTGCTTGATTTCATAGATCTATTTAGATCTACTCCTCCTCTTCTCTTGGTTTCTCGGATCTATGCCCGATATGGGTAGATTTAAGCCTGTGGATGTCAAATATGATGAGCTTTGGTCTTGGTTGTGTTAGGGGAGGATACCTAAGGAGGATTCGTGGGGAATCGACTCAATTTCTTGGGCGTTCATCGACAGTTGTGGTTTTCCTCAAAAACATTTGAGGTAGGGGATTCGTGGCTTCTCTAATTGTTTATGTGCAATCGTAGAGTTAGCATGATTTAGCCCTTTGGATCACAATGGAATTGACCTAATTAAATACTTGAAATAGAATAAAATAATTGGTTTGATCACATGTTGTTTCTTTGTATAGTGAAAATGGTTTGCCTCTTGATTTGCTAGATAGTGTGATATCTATGCCTTGCTTGTTAGCATGGGGTTCTTGATGAAATTGATAAAGAACATAAATCCAGAATTAATATATAATTAATTGGATAAAGATAAGGAGTCATGTAGATGAATCCAGTTGTTGTTTTTGTGGATATTGTTCTATCTTGGCGTTAATCAAATTGATGCTGATGTACGTGTTTAATTCAGTTGGTTGGTAAACCTGAAATCTGTTGGTGCTTGTTGTTTGAAGGTCGGATGCCTTGTTAAAGGGCCAAGAGCCCAAATTTATGTGATGTTTGTTTACCTACTACTTTTGCAGTGATGTGACCCTGGGAGGGTATTGTGATATGTGGGGTCATGGAGGCCTTGTGGTTGTGCCAGGGGATGACGCCTAGAGTGTTGAGATGCATCGGTTTATGCATGTGGGTGTCAGGGAGGACACCGGGGGTGACAGAATGGGATGGATGTGATTGTTGGATGCTTGTTGATTATTGTTTGTTTATCTGCTTTACTTTTCCCCACTCCTCAAGGTAGCTGGTCTTGCTTACCCTTCTTCTGAATGAGGCAAAGACACATGGGGTATGCCACGTGCTTTCTGTGTTTAGCCGCTTAAGGGAGAATGGGTCTACACCCTTGCTTTAGGCGGCAAAGACTCAATGGGTAGTACGTCTAGTCACCGTGTTGAGCCCCTTGTGTTTAGTAGCATCGGTTGGTTTTCTAGAATGCCTGGGAATATAGGAAATTAATTCTGTAATGAATTTTTTAATAAATGATGTTAACCCATGGGGTTGGAGTTTGATGAAACTTAATGATGAGGTTGAGAACTTTTGTAGGGACAGTGGTTTTTGGATGTGATGTTAATGGAACTTAATGTGGAATTGTTCTTGGTTAATTAATGTTCAAAGAATTAATTAATGTACAGTGAAATTGATAGAAAGGGGAATGAAGTAATATAATAAATCCCTTTAAATGGTTGTGTGCTTATAGGATACCTAGTCTTAGCAGTGGAAGCCCGGAGTCCGAGAGACGTTAGCTGCAGTCGTGTCTAGGACTAGGTTATGCCCATAGTGCGGTTGTGAGTTATAATATATTCTGTACTTTTTGTGTTTCTATACGCTACTCCACCTTGTCAGTAAGGGCAACTGACACCCTGGGGATTTTGAGCCCTGGGGGGGTGTTTTCCCAAACATTCCCGTGGGAGGATGAATGGTTGACTACCCCCTTTGACCCCGCTATCTTCTCTTGGTAGATATTAGTGCCATGAGGCACAGCGGTTAGTTTTCCCCATATATGTGTGTAGAGGGATGTAATGGCTTGTGGTTATTAACACACATATATTCTGTATAAAGTATCCTACAGACTACTATAGGTGTAACGTGTGTAGGTTTTGATGGCATGAGGATCCTTACTCGGTGTATGGGCTGTTACGGCTTGAGGTATAATTCCCGACATATGATACACGTTATACGAGTTGTGGTTGCTCCCAGAAACTACCTGGTTACTTTTGGTTGTGCAGATGGTGTGGTGCTTAGCCAACGTGTCTACAGGCAAGCCTTTGTGGTGCATGTGGTTCAGATTGTGGAGCTTAGCCTAGGTGTCTGCGGGCAAGCCTTTGGAGAGAGATGCACATGACGTATGTCATTGGGGAAAAGTGGAAAACTAGTGGGGAAGTAGTAGTGGGTTACCCTTGATATTCTTTACTATATTCTATATTCTTTTATGCGGTACTTGGTGAGAGTATCCATGGTGAGGTTGGGAACTTAGCATACCTGTTTAGGTGACGAGTTAGTTTCACTTGATGTTCACTGTGATTTAGCATATTTTCTTTACTTTTGCATGAGAGGTTTAGAGGATGATCCTACTGAGTATACTATTATACTCACCCTACGTATATATAAACTATTTTTTAGGTCACTTGGAGCAGGTTTGAGATCAAGCTGGTTACTACGAGCTTGTGATTGGAGGAGCTGTTTAGGATTTTAGTCACTGTCGTTTTAATTTCTTTTGGGTATTTGTAGTTTTCCCATCCAGTTGTAGTAATTTTGCATGTCATTCCATATATGTACTTGGGTTTTTTTATATTTCAGTTCTAAGTTGGAGTTGGTTGGTGTTTATCTTATCTCTCTCTTCTGCATGTGTTCTCTTAGAGGGTAATGCCTCCTATTTGAGTGTTTATTATACCCTCGGTGCAAGTCACCAACACGGGGACTACTGGAGGCAGGACTCGGGGGACATTATCTCCCTTTTCACATTTCCGGCCCAGGAGGGGTACACTTTGTGGGGAGGGGGTCGTGATAGTGAATCCTTCCTTCCTAATGGAATATTTTAAATTAATCTTCTTTATTACCATCTTTGAGTCACTTTTAACATTCAAATAGACCGCTTTGTGTTGAAGAACTAGCTCCAAGACTATATTAAGAGCATAGTAATATTCCCTATTGTTGGTACATCCTTAATAATATTGGAAGAAATATGAAATAACAATATTTTTTACGGAGATGACGAAAATAGTCATATAGAATCTATTGATCATAAGGCCACTGATTCATCTCCCATTTTGGCTTTATGAGGCTCCATCAAAGTACGTATCCCATGATATGGGAGTGATGTGGATAATAAAACCATCTTGAACTAGGAGTATAGTATCCACTGGTATCTTTCCTTTGGACAGTAGTTTTCTGAAATTTAGATATCACCAACCCTTTGATTTTCTTATATGACATGAATTGGATGTTGAACTATTAAAAGATGACATCCCATCGACCTAGAAATCCAGTCAATATTATATGATTAAGTATGTACCTGAGAGGGTCAATGCAAGACTCTAGGAGGAACTCTTAATATTGTGAGAAATTTTTCAAATTCTTTAATAAAAGAATCAGTGCCACAAATTTCTTCTCGATGTTTTAATATAGAGTCGCAGTATCTTTCATTATTCTGTTGAGGTAGTATATTCCATTTTCTTTCCCAGTACCATTTTTTAATGCAATCAGGTCCCCAAGTGATTTCTCAATGGTTTAAAAATATAGAATTAGTGGACTCCATAGAAATATAAATATCATGAACAATTAGTTAAGTAATTATATAAATACATTCTTTAAGGATTTTTGGAATTCTTTGTCCTAATGATATATAACCCATTCTATATCAATTTTTAAAAGGGGAGAAACTTACCATTCATACTAGCTATGGAAAAACTAATTTAAGCAATTAAAACCTAAATCCCTCTAAAATATTTTTTTTAAGGAGGTCACATTTCAGGGATCACACAAGTATTTTCTAGAATAAATTTGTTGATATGATGGTGCACGATGAATCCTATGAGTTTTTCTAATTTCACCCTGAAGGAAAACTTCAAGGGGTTCATCTTCTTGTTGTGTTACTATAATTTTTTAAACAAGGTTTAGAGGATATAAATTGGTCATAAAAAATATTAGATTTTAAAACCAAGTCACTAATATAATATTCAATGATTTCTTTTTGGAAACGTCATGAAGATGAAATGCAAGGAACATTGTTATGAGTCACCAACATTATTTTAAACAAAGGTTATAACCATATTATAGGAAATACCTTTGTGGTTATAAAGTATTGGATTAATCATCCCCAAGGTTCACCTTTATCTAATTATACCTAGAGTACCCTTCCACAAAATAAAGGTCATGGAAGCCTATTGTTGTATCGATCAGGAGTTTTTCAATTCAAACTAGGAAATCATGCATTATATAGTGCTGGTTTAGGTCCCTAAAATGGATGAAAACCATGTTCTTCCCATTATTTATCTTAAAATGGTTGATGTTTCATAGATACTTTGGGAACTAAACTTATCATAGTATTGGGAACAAGTTGGATGGAAGTTGTTTTTGGAAGCTAGAAGTGTCTTTTTTATCTTTTGTTGTCAAAGAAGATAAGCATAACAATTAATCAATTAAATTTGTAAATTTTTACAATCAGACTGACCGTTATATTATTTGTATCAAAATACCATTTTTTAAGAACGAACATTGGATAATAAAGACGTTTTTTGAAAAAAAAGGTTCATCGGACTCACCTTTGGTCCATAATGAAAGGAAGATCATAATGAGGAAGAAAATCAGATTCTACATGGATCTGATATAAATATAATGATGATTTTATGATTTTTAATTCAAAATAATCATAAGTTTTCTAAAAACATGTGATTAAATCCTTATAAAGAAAATGTGGAGAACATGTACTTCCAATCGTATTGAGGTTCTGATTGGAAAGAAATAATTTGTTGATAAGGATCGGATGTTATAATACTTCCCATTGCAAGAGAGACAATCTTGAAGATGATCTTAAAAGTTCTCAAAGTCATAAATAATTCATTATACAAGAAGAGGTTTTTGAAATAAGAAAGATGATGAAGTTGATGCTTTCTGGTCCCAGTTCATTAGTGTGAGATTAGTAGAAATGAAAATTTTTGTTTTCTGGGAAGGTTGATCAGAATATGATGTTATGAAATACTATTTTTTAGTCAAACCAATAATTCATAAGAAATAAATCATAAAATAAATAAGTTTAAGAGGATTGTTATCAGATAATAAAATTAATTATAATTTTTTGGGAAATATAAATACAGAGTAAAAAAATAAATTTGGTGTGACAAACATGAAAATGGAAATCAGAGATCAATCAAAAATGTAGTCAACCATTTTCATCGAGATGAATTGTTGATTGTTTGTTATATGGTAACATTTTTTCCTTATAAAGAGGGTCAAGAGAGAATAAATAATCTGATTTTTTATCATGTTTGTCCATAGAAATAAGTAAAATGATATGTTTTTCATTGTGCATGAGATAAACTATATTTTTTATTATAAAAATTAGGTCAAGAGCCATCATAATGACACTAAAACTGAACTATCAGAGTAAAGCAGATACTAATCCATCTTATAAAGGCTATCACTGAAAAACATCATTTGATATAGGATCACTGGTATGAGAAAAATAATAAAGGAATAATTTTTTCAACCAAACACATAATTGTTTTCAGGGGGGATCTTGAAAGTATTTTTGATTTAGCTATTGAAGTTTTATTAAGGGGGAATTGGAAAGGGAAGTTTATTTTAAGGATCTTAATGAGAATGCATTTATTTTTCATATAATTTCTTGTTTTTTAATTGGTATAGAGTATTGTATATAAGAATACACTAACTTCACCATAATGAAGAAATCTGAATGGGTAATCAGAATCAGACCAAATTTCATGATGAAACTATGAAGTAAGATGAAGTTGTGATAATATTCTAAAAGTTTCAAGAAGAGTTAAGAAGAATTTAATAAGTCAATATGAACCCGAAATTCAAGGAAAATTTATGTTTTGGAAATTTAGTTTGAGTGGGAAAAATTTTCAGAATTCCACCTAAAATGGATTTGGATCACCTATAAATAGTGTAAGTACTTTTTAATTTCTAACATCTAAGAACTATTGAAGAGAGAAGGTGGAGTGATAAAGAATCATAGGGAGAATAATTTTTTCAATAAAAATACCTGAGAAAGTTTTATGGATAGAAGAAGAATGGAGAAGAGAGAATATTGTATTCATCTTATCATCATATTGGGTTGAATCATCATATTAGGATTTTTAGACATAAATAGAAGAATTTCATTATTGTTTATGTGGTATTATTATATAGTTACCATAATACTGAGAATCTGGATTGGGAATATCATATTGCGAAATTAGATTGGGTGTCATTACAAAGTCCAGGGTGTTCTTACCTATTCCTAGGTAGGAAAGTGGAGAATTTTTTTAAATAACATATGTTTGAAAGTTGACAAGGCAGCATAGTAACATGTTTCATAACATCTCATAGAAAATTGTATCAAATGATTTGTACTAAAAGAAGTGCATGAACTTTTTTATTGAACATAGTGATACATGAGTGTTAGGGAATATCCTAATCAATGTATTCCACATCAAAGGATTGTTTTCTAGTGTATTCCATGGTATATAATTTCTTCCATACCATAAAAAGGACCTGGCTACTCTTTTTGAGTAATTAACCATGTAAATTATTATGTTCTTATAGAAGTGTGATTATTTTGTTTTTATATAAAGTGGTAACTCTTTAATTGGAGGTGAAAATTGTTTTAGAAATAAGGAAACTTAAAATAAAAATATATCACTAATTCATCCCCTCCCCCTCTCATTGATACTTGATCTTGACTAGTCACTTAAAGTTGTGATGGAGAATCTCAATTATGTGACCAGTAAGGGAATTCCAATTTTTTGGGTAAGAACTATAAAATATAGAATGATAGAATGTTTATTTCTCTTATTTCTATTGGGTATGATGTTCTTGAAGCTACAATTAGTGGATTTACTCGAATTGATGATAAAGTTTCTCTTACATCTATCGATAAGAAGAATATTTAGAATGATGGAAGGTCAAGAATGATTTACTCTCATCACTTTTTGAAAGTGGATTTTTAAGAGTGAACGTTGTTTCCACTACCAATGGTATCTTAGATAATATGAAAACATTTATAAAGGCCATAAAAAATTAATGATGGAAAAGTTACAAATCTTTAGGTTTATGTGTGAAGATCTCACATTGGGTGAATATGAACCCATTGGTGACTACTTTACTGGGTTCAATGACATTTTCCTCACTATCATATATCTTGTTGAATATTTAGAACATTCTATTATTGTTGAAATATCTTGAGGATTCATGATGACAAGTTTTATGCTATAGTTTCCTCATTAGAAGATAAAGATCTAAAAATATTATCTCTAGATTATTTTCATGGCACTCTAATTACTTATTAAATGAGAAGGGAAAAAGTTATTAAATTAATAACCCAAAGTTTATAGAGAAATTTCTTTCAATACTACCAATTTGGAAAATATAAAGTATATTTTTGTTAAAGAATAAGCTGATAAATCTAATTTCTAAAATGAGGTGTGTAAAAATATTAATTAATTTTTATCCTTGTTTTCTAAAAATGTGAGAATAGGTATAAGTAAATATAAAGGAAAACTCCACTTCGAATGTTTTGAATATGTATACATTGGGAACAATATTCCTAGAAGAAAAAAATAGTTTGATAGTGAGGAGGATGATATAAGGAAAATAATATCATGGAAGAAATAGGGTGAAAATGATAATTCATATTCCAAAGGAAGGGATAGAGAATTCTATAAATCTAGAAGGAGAAGTTTCTTATCTGAAGATAATGAATAAGAAGACAAAGAATTTGAATTTGAAAACTCTATTGATAAGTTTATTAATACTTTAATTTATGTAGTTATCAATTAAAAATTTATAATTAGTAGTTCTAAAGAAGAATAAAATGAATTAGAATTTCAGTTAAAATAAGAACTGAATGAATGTCTAAGAAAGGTTGGGATGATTGAGACATAAATCAGAGAGATGAAAAATAAAAATTCTTTAATCCAAAATCAATAAAGTTTTCCTAATAATAAAATCAATATACTAAAAGATATTTATGATTTTAGTAAATATCATGGAAAATAAAATAATAACAATCAACATGTGGAAGTTAATATGAAATCCAAATAAGAAGAGTTGGAACTTGTCAAAAAACATTCTAAAGATTAAAAGAGGGTTAAAATTTTCAATAATTATATCTCTAATATTGGTGAAATACCTGGAAAGGATAGACCAGAGAAGGATAAAAAATTACATTTAAAGGGTGAGAATAAATTTTAATTTTTCCTAAGAAGAATAAAGTTGGTAAAGTTATATATGTGGCTAAGACCAAAGAATATGAGAGGTCTGAAGTTTCTAAAACTTTTAAGTATAAAAACGTTTCTATTACTTTAGGTTTTGTTAATACTAAAATGAAAAAATAGATAAAAAATAATATTCTAGTTGATAATAGAAAGGTTGGTTGGAAACAAATTTATGAAAATAAAGATAAGAAGTTTTCTGAGAAACATGCTCACAATTATGGTCAGTATGAAAGTTTTAGAGGAAAATACTATTTCTATGGATACTAATGGTATTTTGGTAGATTCATAAATATGTAAAATATGTGTTTTTTAACCAACAACATCACTACTATTTCACAAATTAAAAAAGGAAATTTTTTAGGGTGATTCAATCCTCTCAAAAATGAAGTTTGAGAAGGATTTTATGAAGAAACATGATAATATTAGTGTGAAAAATAAAAATAGGTTCTAACCCTTGTAAACTATATATGAATGTTTTGAAAAAACTATACACCATGAAAAAGGTTTAAATTTTGTTTTATCGGCACAAAAAATTGTTTTTTAACAATTCTTAAAAGCTGGAAGATAAGAAAGATAAAGGAAAGAAAAATATCTTGTTGTTGAAACCACTCTCAAAGAAACAAAAGGAGAATGATATTGGATTTTAGATTGTGGTTTTTATTTTCATATGATTGGATTTTTGAAATTATTTAATAATCTTTAGGACTTTGAGAAGTAATGGTGACATTTGATAATGATGAATCTCTTAGAATAAAAGGTGTTGGATCAGCCATCATTGGGGAATAAAATTTAAAATCCAAGAAATATTTGTTTGGTGATCGGTTGAAACAAAACATTTTAAGTGTTTCTAAACTTTTTGATAAAGGTAAAAAAATTATTTTTTGAAACTATGGGTTTTTAAGAGTGACGAACATGGGAAAATAGTTACAAGTGGCCAACGTACAAAAGAATATTTGTTAAGATTCGGTGAAGCTCAAAACACTTTTTACTTGGGTATGGTGGAATAGAATCAGTTATGTTATAAAAGTATAGGAAACATGTTTCAATGAAAAATAAAATAGTTATAAAAGTGAGACAATGTATGGGGTATTCTTGATATTTCAAGAAGAATAGATTATTGTTGCAAGATTTTTCATAAGGGAAAGATAAGAAACTCTATGTATAAAAAAGTTAAAATTTATTAAAAATTACCCTTATAGCTTATTATTTGTCATATATATGGGATAAAGAGTAAATAATCAACCCATATATAAATGTACTTTATTACTTTCATTAATGAATTTACTCTCATTACTTGTGTGACTTATCTGAAATGTATGTCAGATGCTCTGAAAATGTTTAAAAGTTTTAAGATGAATGTTAAGAAGGAATATGAGTGTTCAGTGAATAGTTTGAGAACTGACAATGGTGGTGAATACAAAAATGAATAATTTGAATTTTAACTTTAGAAACATCAAATACAGCATGATTTAAGTACACCATATACTCCATAACAAAATGGTGTTTCTAAAAGAATGAATAGAAGTCTGGTTGAAATGAGAAGAACTATGTTACTTGAACATGGTCTCTCTCATCACTTTTGGAGGCAAGAAATGACCACTTCTATGTATATTCAAAAATTTATGTTTCTATCAAAAAAATTCGGATATGGCTGCATATGAAATATTTTATGAAAAAAACTCCATGTTTGAAACACTTAATATTTTTTGGGATTCCATGCATTATAAAGAATAAATGTGGAAGCATTGGAAAACATGAGTAGATAGGTGAATATGGAATTTTTCTTAGATATACTCTAGATGGAAGAGTATAGAGGTGGTTCAAAAAAATCATGAAGATTATTTTACTTTGTTGAGGTGAAAGTTATCAAAAATGTTGAGGAAGATAAACATAATTTGGAAGATAACGAAGATGAATAGAATAAAAGAATTTTTGTTGAAAATTCTGATAAGGATACTAAAAATAGTAATCCTACTCAAGAAGAATAATTATACTCAGATTTTTCAAGTGATGCGTAATAATATTGAAAATATCATCCAAGGATGAGGAAGCAAGGGGAATATCAAACATTATTGGTGATCAGTATCAAAGGGTTCAAACAATAAGAATAATTACACATACTTCCTTGTATTCAAAAGTTTATCCAAAAGATGTCAATAAAAATTTTGAGAATCCAAAATGGATCTATGAAATGAATTAATATCTTGATCATATTTAAAAGAATGATACATGAAAATTCATGCCTACACCAAATGACAAAAATTTTATTCTCAAAAAGTGTATTTTCTGGAACAAGATCAATTAATATGGTTATGTGATAAGAAAAAAAGAAATATTAGTGTGAAAAGGTTACTCAAAATTGTAGGAATCGACTTTGATGAATATTTTTCTACAGTGCAATGGTTATAAATAATTAGAACATTTCATTCTATTTCTACACAAAGATTCTTCAAAATAAATCATAAGGATATGAAATCATAATTTTTGAATGGTTATCTTAATTAAGAAGTTTATATTGAACAAACATGTGTCTTTGTTACTAGGAAATATGAAATTTATGTTTTAAGGTTCAATAAATCCTTTTATGAGATAAAACAGGAACTGTGGTCATGGAATTCAGGATTGGATACTTGTTTAATAAAGTTGATTTTTAAGAAGGGATGTTTTGATAGCAATATTTACATGAATGAAAGTCAAGAGTTTTCCCTCATTTTAACTGATTATGATGATGATATTATATTTTTTGGTAATGATGAAAGAACTATTGAAAGATTTTATAAATATATGAACAATATTTTTGAGATTTCTATGCTGGGAGAAATGAAAAACTATATTGGGTTATAAATATTACAAAATAATAAGAAAATTTTTCTTTCTCAAGTAATGTATGCTAAGTAACTTCTTAAGAAGTTCAGCATAGAATTTTATAAAATAGTTTCCACACTGATTTTAGTGTTAATTAATTTGACTAATGATAGGGAAGGAAAGTAAGATGATCAGAAAGAGTTTCAAAAGATGATAAGAAGTTTTTTGTATTTGACTACCTCAAAACCCAACATTGTTTATTTTTTTACCTTATGTGAAATATTTCATAGTGCAATAACATAATAACATTTTTTTACTGGAAAAATATTTCTTAGATATATCAATGCAACATCAAATTTTTGAATCAGGTATGATAGCTCTGAAAATATTGACTTGTTTGGGTATTCAGATGTTGATTGGGTAGGAAATATTGATGATAGAAGATATGCATCTTGTGGATTTTTATTTCTAGGGAAAAATTTTGTTAGTTAGAATACGAAGAGACAAAATTCAGTAAATATTATCATGGATAAATATTATTATGTGGATTCCACTCAAGCTATTACCCAACTTATGTGGATGAAGACATAGTTGGAAGATTTACTAGTTGAAGTGAAGTTACCCTTGATCTTGGGCTATGATAATCAAAGTGAAATAAAACTCACCAGAAATTAGGTGAATCATTCTCATTCAAAACATATTGATATAAAATATCATTTCATCAAATAGATAGTGGAGAATAATTAATTGAAGTTGTGGTAAGTTCCTACATTGGAACAAGTTGCTGACATTTTCACAAAACCTTTACCAAAGGAACCTTTTCATAAATAGAGTTTGAACATGGGTGTCTAACCACTTTCTCAGCGATGTTTAGGTATTTTTTCCCCTATCTCATATTTTCTTTGGATGGTGTAGTCAAATGAGGAGAATGTTTTTATAATTATATCCATTTTATATGCTAAATATTTTATGAAAGAATGTAAAAAAGAGGTAGTTGAGGGTAAGCTCTGAATCTAGCATGTAAGTGATTGAACTATTATGATTTTTTTGGAGTGGTAATAGGAAACTATTGTAATAGGAAGGTGGAAGAAGAATAATAAATAGTTGAATAAAATATGGGGAGGTTTTCATGAGTCACTACTTTTGGATAGTGCGGTTTTTCTATAATAATTCATGTATCCTATAATGATTTAGCTCACGTGGGATTTGAATTATTGATAAGTAATACATTTTTTTGCTTAAAAAGTGTAGTGATTTATGAATATTTATTGAAAACAAAATACAAAGGTGGATATTGTTGGGACCAAGTTGGCTGGAAGTAATTTTTGAAAGCTCAAAGATGTTTATATTGTCTGTTGTTTTCAAATAATATCTGGATGAAAATAAATCCATTCACTTTATAAATTTTAAAAATTTACCTGAACATCATATTTATTGTATCATACTCACATTAATTAAAAAAATCCATAAGATTTGAATGTTTTTTTTTGGAATAAAATGTTCATTAGACTTAACTTGGGTCTCAAATGAATGGATGATCAAAATGTGGAAAAAAGCAGGTTCTATATGGATCTGATGTAAATCTGATGAAGATTATCTGATTTTAAATTCAAAAAAATCATAAGTTGTTTGAAAACATGTGATGAAATCCTTATTAAGGAAAGGGGAGAAAAAATTCTACCAATAATATTGAGGTTCTTATTTGAAATAAAGAAGTTGTTGATAAGGATGGGAAGTTTCAATATATCCCAATGAAAGAAATAAAATGTCGAATATGATCTTAGAAGTTCTCCATGTCATGAAAAAGACATTATACCAAAAGAGTTTTGTGAAAGAAAAAATTTGATGAAGCTAAATCTTTCTTGTCTTAGTTAATCGGTGTGAAATTACTAGACACAAAAAATTTTGTTGGATGGGAAGATTTTTTGGAATGTGAAGTTTCGAAGATGTTGGTTTTTAGTCAGACCAATAAGTCCTGATAAATAAATATTTAAAGAATTAAGTTTATGAGGATCATAATAAAATAATAAAATAAATTTGGGGTTGTTGGGACTAATAAATACATATAAAAAGACACATTTTTTATTACCGATGAGAAAAAAATTAGAGAGAAATCAATAATGTAGTCTAACATTTTTCAAAAGATGAATTATTGATTGTTTTTTAGATGGGATATTTTTTCCTTCTCAATAGGGTCAAGAGAAAAGAAATGCTCTGGTTTATTTCCAATCGGGTCAAGAGATAGAATAAATATGATATAATTTTTTTTGGCATGAAAAAAACTATCTTTTTTCTTATAATAATTGAATCAAGATCCATCAGACTAACACTGACACAAAAATATCAAAGTGAAGCAGAGACGGGTCCATCTTATGAAGTCTAACCGTAAAACATCATTAGATACAAGGTCATCAGTATTAGAAAAAAGAAGAAAGGAAGAATTGTTTCAATCACCCACAAAAGTGTTTTCAAGTGGAATCTTTAAAGGATGTTTGAAGTATTTTTCAAAATGTTGTCAAGGGGAGAATTAGAATGGGTATTTGGTTTTGAGAATCATAATTAAAAAAGATTTTTTCATTTTCTTTTTTTTCAATTTGTGTAGAGAAACATAATGAAGAATCCATTGTCTTTATCATAATGAAGAAATAAAAATGGGTAATTGGAATCAGAATGAATTTTCTGAAGAACATCTAAAGCAATATGAGGTTATAAGAATATTTTAAAAGTTTTGAGAAGAGTTTATATGCATTTAAGAAATAAAGATGCACCCTAAATTCAAGAATAATTTATGTTATGGGGAACAAATTTGAGCCAGAAAACCTTTCAGAATACCACCCAAACAAGATTTGGATTACCTATAAATAGATGAAGTATTTTTTTCTTTCTAAAATAAACATACTATTGAATAGAGAAGGAAAAGTGCTGAATAATTATAGAGAGAAGATTTTTCTGGATTGATCATACTTGAGGAAGTTTTCTGAATAGAAGAATAAATGATAATAGGTAATATCATATTCAGATGACGATGGTTTTAGGCTAAATCCTTGGACTAGGAATTGGAAAGGGATTTTCAAACTTAGAAATAATAATTTTAGTATTATTTTAGTGGTATTATTATAGATTTATTATCATAATGAGAAATCAGAAGAGGCAGATCGGACTGGGAAATCAGACTGATTGCAATTACAGATTATATGAAGTTCTTACCTGCTATGGGGTAGGAATGTTAAGAATTTTTTTTAAGAACATATTTTTGAAAGTTGACAAGGCTTCACAGTAACATGTTTCTTAACTTGTTACACAAAATTATATTATATCATCTATTCTAGAAGAATCGCATGCACTGTTGTATTGAACATAGTTCAATCAGGGTGCAAGGTATTATCTTACTCATTATATTACACACAAAAAACAAATTTCTATACCATACCAAGGAGGTAGTTACTCTTGTTTTGTAGTGATCCTTGTAAATGCTTGTGTTCCTATGGATGTGTGATTTTTTTCCATTGAATGTGATAACTATTTAATAGGAGGTGAAGGTTGTTTTAGAAAGAAGGAAACATAAACTAAAAATATATAATTGATTCATCCCCTCCCCCTTTTAGTGATACTTAATCTTGACTGGGAACCTACACATATGAAGTTGGAAATAGTAATAGTATCACATTTGGATTAGAATTTAGAAGCATGGGATATATGCATCCTATTATATGCCTATATGAAGTCATAATGATCATATGACTTACCTAGATAATCAGTGGCCACATCAATAACCATCCTAGGAATCAAAGTGTAATTTCAAGACAACAAATAGTGATGTTTCTTCAGGAATTAAATTTATTCCTCTTTTTCATCAAGATCCATGGAAGAAATAATAAATTTGTATCGAAGGACATTCTCTAAGAACATAATTATTTGTATGTGCTTATCGATGGTAGTGTAGAAACTTTCCTTAAGTGTTTTAGGGGAATTTATCATTTCATCCACCTCTTCTCCATCTTCTTTATTTTCACTAGCATGAGGAGATGAAGTATTTCTCTCAGAACTGGGTAATAGTGCAGGGGAATTTGTGTCATTTTCTAATGATGATGTGGTGTTTTTGAGTTTTGAGGGTGCTGATTTTTTAGCACTATTGTGGAAGTTATTTGGACTATGATGTCTCTCTTTCAAATTTTCCCTAATTTTAGTATATGTAAGTGATGATGGGATAAGTTTGGGGCCCAATGATAAATTGATGGAATGTTAATCTTCAATGAATAATAATGAGTCATATATTGACTTTGACAATATGGATGTGTGGGAATTATCATTGGGAACTTTTTAGATATTCTCTCATTATTATACATTATTATTAGAGGAAGAATAGGTGTCCACATATCATGATTCAAGATATTACATTAGGGAATTCATGAACACATCTCATGATGTGGGGGTTCAATCTGATTTTCGATATAGTGTATAGATATCCTATGGATATGAGACACATGGGTAGAATTTTTTACTGATGCATTATCTTTTTTGGATTCAATTTCCATGGTTATGTTTATCTTAACTAGAAAGAATCTCATTTTGAATTCAGGGATCATTGAATCCTTGTATTTGTGGAGACTCTCCAAAGTAATGTTCATGGACACTATAAGATTAAATAAAAATAAATAATCACTTCCAATAAATATTTATGTGTTTGTTTGGGAAGTCCCCAGACCATTGGTATCAATGACCTATAAATATCCTTCTTCCATCATCTTCTTTCCTTATCGCTTATAAAAATGTACTACATTATACTGGGATTAACAAGATTCAAAGGGGGTGTCATATCCATATATTAATCCAAACTTTCCATTGATGGGAGTAATTTAATAATTGATGGTAGGACAGTGGTTCTACTATATAGATTTAAATCCCTGGTCAACCTAATACAGTGTTAAATTTCATGTCTTTCTAGATCGTCATCAACTCATCATTAGATAAAACATCTTAAAACTAGGTTCTGAGCATGATCCTTATAATGGTTTTTGGATCAATTTTTTATACTTATTATGGTGAACTTCAAAAGAGATAGATAATATTCCCCATAAGATAGGCATCAAATTGTTTCAATTGGGATAACATTGATCCCAGATGAATTTTCAATCAATACCCATATAATGTTGACATTTTTGAACTCGAATGAGATGTATCGGGGTCTGATATGTCCCTTGATGGAATCCACCCCATATTTCTCTATAAAAATATCACTGCATTGAATTATTCTTTGGAATATATGTCGAATACACCACAATTTTAGTAACCATAGTCTCTAATTATTGAGGGATCTAAATGTTCACAATAAGTTCTTCCTTAAGATATTTTGAAAGGTTAATAGACTCCAGGATTTAATGTTTGGTTGTGATAATAGCCAATTGTTTCAAGATTTTTTAATTCTATAACAGAGTTTGATGATTCCTAAAATGGGGTTTTTCTTTAGACTGGGACTTTAGGGATAAGGAACTATATATAAATTGTTATGGTGCTTGGGTGGAAATTCGTGATATGTTTTTTTCTATCTAGTTGAGTCGAGAAAGTCTTCCATTATGTCTAGGTTGGTTGAATAGTTATACACCTACCACCCGATTCTATAAGATTATTGAATTTAAATGACCCCTAGAGGATTCATGGGTACCTCTATTCTCCCATTGGGATCACACAAGTTATTTCCCTTAGGTTTTTTATAAATATATGGAATTTATTTGTACATGGTTAGAATGATAAACTTGGTCATGAATGTGTCTCCACCTTGTCCCCTAATTTTCTATGGGATTTAACTCCAGTTCTCTGGTTATGTTCATAGAACTTTGGTTCATAAACATATTATTCATAATAAAATGGTTCTACCAATTGAATAACATTTTAAGATAAAGAATTTGATTCTTCACGTGATGAAAATTCTATTTGGTGGGGCAATAGTCATCCTCTAAATGATGACTGAAAGGAATCCATGAGTGTTTGGACTATTTTAGGATATGTTCACACTTCATTTTCCTTATCTTTATTATTTCACGGGTTATGTCAACCTCCATAATATGTATTTTTTTATGATATTGTGGTTTTTATTTCCATAATTTGTTGATTGAGTTGTGCCCTAATAATGGTATGATCTTGACCAACTGTCATTCGAGTTTTCTATTTATTAAACATTCATTCCTATGTGGTTGATAATTCCTACCATTCATCCTCATCCTCTAGCTAGATATTAGAAAAGTATGCTACACATGATAATTATTTACTAATTATTCTTATATATAATAAACTATCTTATGTAATAGATCATTAATGATGAGTTATTATTGGATAGTTTATATTGGTATCTAGTAATAAGGGTAGTATCTGAGATGATTGCTTACATTTAATTCATTAGAATTCTTAAACTTGATTAGATTGAAAATATTTAATTCTATAGTGATGATAAAGAATCTTAAAACATAATTTTTACAAATAATAATTTGTATCCCTTCATTCCCTGTATTGCAGGTGGCATTGTTCATTCCTTACCTCTATACGAGGGTGATTTTTCTACTATCTTCACTCTGTGGGAGGTATGGGAGATAAGGAATTGTTTTAGGTTCTATGGTATTTTTTGTCATTGACATATGTTTTATGGTGGAGGCTTATACTTCAATAGACCTTGTTCCCTATGAAGAAAGAAAATGTTGATAACTAGACTTCATTCACTGAATGGAATCCTCTAAATGTTGTGTTTTCTCTATAAACATGGCAGAACCTTTTAAATATATCAATGGTATAAATGGTGTTGTTAGATCATCATGAATATTCTCTATATAAAATACATATATCTACTCCTATGGGAGATGAATTCTGAGTGAGTATTGTAAAAAATTACTTCAGGTGATGAAATTTGTGACCCTCTCATTTTCATGTTGATTAAAAAATTTCAGTTCATAAAGCATAATAATCCTTATAATAGAGTTAAACTAGTAAGGAAAATTATGATGGATGTTTTCCCAGCTTGTAATAGATCCTTCTCACAAGCTACATTACTAGATGAACTCTGGTCCCATTAGGGTCTGTATAAGGAACATGAGTCTTTCCACCACCTGTAGATCGAGTAGAACCATCATACGGACACATAGAGGCATGAAGTTCTATAGGTGTTTCTATGGATATTCTATACCACTAAAGGTTATAAATTTGGTATTCCATAAGTTGGGTATACAAGGATTGGATTCCACTCAATCTTGGTATATTTCCTTTCCAGATGCACTAGATAAAATCTCCCTTCAATGAACTTCATTCAAGAAGTAATATACTTGATAGAGATGAAGATATATAGAGGAAATAATTTTCAATATGAGCACAAAATGAGATTGGTCTTCAAATAATAATATAGTTACCCTAAAAACATTGGTTGGTGGCTCTTATTTGGTATAGAATCACTTGAATTTCCCTAAATAAAGGAATATTTTATTTTAATGGAGGGAAGTCTTGGTCTTCCTCAATTAACAGGATAAAATACACTAGTTTCCTTGACCCATAGTTTAACTGATGCTCATAATCTTATCTCGGGGGAAGGGTGACCCTCAACTGATGAGTGGGAGGAGATACATTCACTTCTTCTTTAAGTTTATTCTCAATGTGAATTTTTCCCCTGATAAAATCAGTGTTTATCCATTACATGTATTTGGTATCAACCTCATTTTCCTATAGATTTTCATTAATTAAAAGGAATTATATCTCTTTCGATTTTTATTGAGATATAACCACCCCTTTCCCATTCAATTTAGTTAAATTGTATTAAGGAGGTGGAATTTGATCATTCAAAGGTGGTAGATTCTAGGACTACCTATTATTTTGGGTTCCAACATCGTCCTCATGTGTTTCAATGCAGACCAAATCCTAGGACACAACTTATTCATTACATTTCTCTACATTCAAGTATCATTCAAAGTCTACTACTAGATTGATAGTGAAAATGTTCATCGATTCACACCAAGTAGTGAGATTCCCTTCCCCATCATCTAAATGATAAGGTTTATACTGATTCACATCCCCCCTTATAAAGGTACATTAAGGTCCTTCATCGGGTCTTCTCACTTAGAAGTCTATTTTGGTTTACAATCTCTTTAGCGTTTGATTTTTTTCTAGATATTCCACTAGAATTTACATGTTGATTGTGATCCTAATGGAGTCTTTGACCATCCTTTCGAATTGTTCCCCAAATGGTATAGGCACATTGTGTAATGATAGTAATAGAGGAGAAAATGGATTCATAGGGAACTTTCTTAGCATGTAGAATGATTTAATACTTGGGAGGATGTGGTAAAAAATCCCCCATCCGTGTGGGTTGGGGATATCTAGGTTTTTCACATCCTAGATCCATTGAGGATTTAATGATCCCCAAGATAGTTGTGGTGGTAAAAGTTCCTCAGTCCCTATGGGCTGGGATTCCTCTAAGATGTATCCATTAGTGGTTTCCAATGTAGTATTTTTTATTTAGGGTACATTCAATTGGATAACTTTCTAGTTCAATTCTTGATCAGAATTTTATCTCCCCACAAGATGTTATCCTACGGTTTGGAGTATTTCCCTTCCCAACTTGGATTCTTGTGTGATTTTGATGGAGAATTGGCATGTGACCCTATCAATGTCCCATTCCCTTCATTTTCACCACTTTTGTGTCTTGGAGTCATGGGGTTTTTTTTTTGGATGGACCAACTAGAATTTGAATTATTTAGTCTCATGATTTCTCTTATGGAAATTAGATTACAGGACTCCATTTTTAGTGACTCTATTGTCCTGGGAGTGTGATAAAGTGCAATTCTCCATATTCTACACATCTATAAATACACACATCTTATATATAATTGATGATTATCTACCAAAATTCCTTTAAACCAGTGATCCAAATGTACTTCATGTTCTCTTAGGGCTTCTCTAACATCATATTCTATGCTATAGGGAAAACTGAAATTTTGATCTAACATAAGATCTATTTCACTACATTGAAATGGTTTTTATACTCCTAATAATGAGGGTTCTTGGAATTTAGCAGATAAATGGTTTTCCATGAATTTTGTTATAGATAAGGCATGTAGTCCTCTTTTACCATTTTTAAAATATTATATCTGGAAGTGGAGATGGTCTAGAATAGATTGAGTGGGTTATCCTCATCTAGTTCTATCCACTAGTGAATTTCATCTCTATATTATTTAGGGTAATATTATTTCACATATGATCTGTCAAAAAGGGGAGTGTTACCTTCCATTGATAAAGATGATATATCATATGTGGTGGATGAGGTAATTGACTTCACATACCTCAATCCCTCGATTACTTCCTAATCTAAGGGTTCCTTCAAAGTAAGATTGACAGGGTGGGTCTTTTTTCATATTTTTTATAGAGGAACTTCAAAACTATTGATCAGAGTATCATAGAGAGAACCTATATGGATCAAG
Source organism: Viscum album (assembly GCA_963277665.1). Lineage (NCBI taxonomy): Eukaryota > Viridiplantae > Streptophyta > Magnoliopsida > Santalales > Viscaceae > Viscum > Viscum album. The sequence continues at coordinate 1,628,472,982 of OY728122.1, forward strand.
TTTCTCTCCCCTTCTAATGTAGAGTTGATAGAGTCTTGAGCCGCCATTGATGGGTATTTCAAGGGTATAATCATCTTGAAATAGATTTTTCTGGAATATGGGACTAAATTTTAGTTATTTTATAACTTTAGTGAGATATTCTCTTAAACTATATTCTTGGGATTGAATTGTGGCTTCTGTGAATAGGAGTCCCTTTGTGTGCAAACTATACTATTGATGAAGCTTGGTGATGATCCCCTTCAATTCGATTAAGAATATGGACTTATCCCTTAGTTTATAATGGAATACATAAATGGTTCCCTTAGACTTGGGGGGAGTATATAACTCCATTTTAGTATCAATAGAGTCATGTCATAGGTCTCCTATAGGTCAAATGGGAGAAATAATCTGTTCCATATTCTCATATACTGCTAGAATATACTGATAATTATCTAGAACATATGTTGGAATATAGGCCCACTATTATGTATACAATGGTATATGCTGAAATTATTATTCTATATAAATGGTTGTGTGGATATGGTACTACCCTTGGATGAATTTCAAGGTGTGCTGACTACCATATTCATCGGGCACTGTCAATATCTATTTATAGTCTTATAGGGAATGATCATGAATATAGATATAACACTTTATTACATCTAAGATATTTTGGTAGAATTATACCATAGGAATAGGGATATGTTCCAATTACTCTGTAAGGAGTGGATATTCACTTTCACTTATACTCCATGTTTCATTGTGATATAAAAACTGGACTCACTTATAGTTGGTGGAATATGTGCTTACCCCTAGTTGTTGTCAGGATATGTCAGTAATATTTTTGGGTGTAAACAAGGTTATGCACCTAATCTCATTTTTCCAAAAATAGTAAGTTGAAAGTATTATTTAGAAGAAGTAGGGATATAAACCTTATCCCTATTTTCAGAAGCTTATTTAACCTATAAATATCTCCTAGATTCTTGAGTCTGGGTGACCATGGGAGAGATCTACTCAGTGTTTTCATCAGTAAACTATTTAGAGGTGGTGGTTTCATGGTACTAGTATTGGATGTGATTTTTAGAAGTACTATGGGTAGACCACATAGTTTTAGTGAGTTCAAAGATAACTTCCATGTCTAGCTTCCAATGATAAAGAATGTATATATTATCATTTTCCAAGGATAGACACCCAAAGTGGTTGATGGTGTTGACAGGTTCCACTAGCCTCACTACAATTTTCCCTTAATGGGATGGTCTATAAAGCTTAAATACTTAAAGAATATATCATATATATTATAGAATCATAATGATACATTTATAAAGGTACTAATTTAAAATCTAATTCACTACTAGTGATGGATAATTTGGATAGGTGATGTCTTTCATCCAGTCTTGAGGGCCACAACCTATACGGTAGTTGAAGTGAAAGAAATTTGCATGGATGAATATTCCATAACTTTTTATTGATGATATCCCTAGATACTTTACCTAGAAATAAAAAACACAACAAACAAGAACACATATCAATGAAGTTCACAAACAAGTGCATGTTTGATCAATTGTTTTCAAAGGTAATGAAGTTACATCATGCCCTTAATTTTTTTTGTGAATCAAATGAAACAAATTATAATGAAATTTTATATAACTCCCTTTAATTGGTAATTAATGTATTAAACTTAGGTTCCCCATTTTTTTGTGTCTAATATGTGAATAAAATGAAATTATGTCTTGGGAACTTTTTTTTACAATGAGTATTCACATCGAGTTTTTCATTTGTGTGTGTGTTAAATACATGAAAAAAAATATCCAGATGTCTTGAGAATGTATTTTGTTCACTAAATATTCACATCAGGGTTACCATTTTTTTCACTTGAAATGGGGTCTTCATTTCACTTGATTGAGAGGAGGATGAGTATAGTTGCACAATCCTTACATCAGGTCAACATTCATTTTTCAGATGGTCCCCAATGGGGTTTGTTAGTAGATTTAAAATATCAAATGAAACTCACATTTTTGATAAGAGGTGATTATATAATCCAACATTCTAATGGTAGGAAGTCACTATAGTTTCTATAAAATGATTCATAGGAACTCACATTCATCTAGAGGATGGGGGTCGGGATTATCATACAATTTTATGGGGATTATCTACTACTCGGGGAAACTTTTATAGATTTAAGTCCTGTTCAAGGATCCTTTACTAACTAACAAGATGGGACTTCTTTCTCCTATGTTAATGATTGATCATTAACATGCATCAAAATGAAAATTTATATGTATCATAGGTTATTTTTCTATAATTCACTTATTAATGGTGATTAATTATGGGGTATTATGGTCTACAACCATATAAATGGGAACTCTGTAGTTTTACCTGTATCCATAAAGGAATGAGATGTTAATGAGGTGGTATTGAATCTCAAGGTGGTGACCTATGTATATTATAAGAACATGAATCAAAACACATGTAGTTCAGGTTACACATTTTAGGTTCATTCGATAAGGACCAACCCATGCATTTTTACATCATGTGGTAATGATATTTGGGTGAATGATTCCTAGAAATGGATAGTTTGGGACGTATATATGAGTGTCCCTTCCTAGATATTCCCAATGGGAATATGTCCTAAGGATTATGGTTTGGGTTTTCTAGTAGTAATATGGAATAATAATTATAGGTATGAATATGATAAATCTTGGAGGGAATATGGTCCTATATAAAAGGAGAATTGTTTTATAAAGAATATAACCTAACAAAGAGAATCTCTTGGGACTATGGACCTAGAGAAAGGGACATCCATACTGATGGGAATATGGGCAGGAAAGGGAAGGATGTGGAAGATCTCAAGCGGAATATAGAACCAAGAAGGTGGAAATAAAGGGGTGATGTTTTGGGGTTAGAACCTTTGAGAAGTTTCTTATGTATCTTATTGAAATAGGAATAAAATCCCATATATTTTGGGAGACACAATTTATGTTCATGTGGTAAGGAAAACCCAAGGAGTTTAATATCAGATAGAAAGGAAATTTTTATACAGTTTTATGTCATTTGACTATGATCTTGTCATGTAGTTTTACATCATGTGTCTAGATATTTTGTGTTATTAAAGTTACTGAAGTAGATGATTCAGTGGGGAATATACATATGGGATTTCCCTAGGAAGATAGGTTGGTACTTACACCTAATAGGAGGCCCTAAGAGGCATTTTAGTGATGTCAATTAAAAAGATCAACTCACATATCTAAGATCACAAGACTCATTATTAATGTAAAAAATAAGGGATAATATGAGATCAACCAAATTTAATTTTATTTATGTTTTCTCACAAAGTCTTCTGATGACACTTTATCTCTCTTTTCCTCATTGATTATTCATAATAGATGAAATCATCAACAAGAACCATTGTGGGTCTTATGCCCAATGTGAAACCCTGCCTCTCTATCATCCTATTTATTTATAGGTTATGGAGGGGTACAAAATATAATGTCCGTAGGAGTTTAGTATACTATAATAAAGATGATGGGATCACCTAGGGGTCATCTATCTATATTATCTCAATTGATAGAGAAGAAACCAATTATAAATCCATGAGATACTTCTCTAATGTATTCTTAATGAGATTCCTCGTTATCAATTGAATCCATGATTTTGATTCCCCTAAGTGTTCATCCTATCCAATATGACCTATTAAATCCTCATTTTATCAAGGTAATACATGATCAAAAGGGTTCACAATGGTCTTCATTCCTTGGTCATAAATTTTGGGTATACTTAGAGGGGTTATCAATTATTTTTTTCTTGAGTATGAGTCTTTGGAAAAAAATACACTACTACTAGTGTCATGTGGTTCATTGTGACTTAGTATGGGAGTGAGAGATGAAATATTCCCCTATAAAATGGATTGATTATGGTTTCAAAAAAAATATTATGGAGATAAATAGGTTTCACCCAAGTGATTAAGCTCTGGGGATAGTGGTCCCCTATAATGCAGGCTAAGGCATATAGTCTCCCTAGGGTTGATGGAAACACAGTTGTGAGAGGCTGGGGTGAGTAGTTATCACGAACCAGCCCGAATACCGTATTACCCTCATAACTAAGCTGGAACTAACATAGCCTGAAGGGTGTTCCTAATCCCCATGGGTTGGAAACTAGTACCTAGAATCAAACAAGATAAAAGAGGGAAAAAATTTTCCACAAAAAATACAGAAAGATAAAATACCCATTAGTAAACTCAAATATCCAAAAGGAGATAATACCAAAAACCAAAAAATTAATAAACCCAAAAACTACATCATTAATGTACTTTATTTCCAAAAAGAAAAAATCAATGTCCCAAAGGACATTTTACCCGAAGCCCCAAGGGATCAAGAACATCCAGAACCTCCAAGAGGTGTCTTCCCTTTACTCAGACCTAGCAGGATAAAATCTATAAATACCCAATTAAAAGGTAGTGTGTGTCCTAACAATCCCATTTGGGTCTCACCAAGTATTACACGTAATAATAAACCAAATCATGCTTTAAATTTTAAATAAAATAGGGAAGGGATATATAATTTTATATTTAAAATATGGTATGATTTTAATTTTAGAATGATTGAAAACATTTCAAACAATGTCTTAAATAAACATTTTATATAAAATAGTTTATTTAAATCATTCGTCATGAGTAAATAAATTTCACAATCAATGTAATTTAAAATCAAAATAGTAATAATAATCACCATGTTCATCTTCCCTATGGTATGATAGTTTATAGTTATTGGATCCTTACACATCTCATATCAGTGTCCATGTCAATATGTGTACACACGTCCCTCAGGACCAGTCTAAATAGGACTCACCATCATCCCATCGGAGATAATATCTATCTAACTAGGATTTATTTAGAAATTTAATTATCAATACATTCCTATGGAATTACTATTCTAGTGTTCTTGTCCCAAATACTCCACTAACTACCTAGGCTTGCATGTTCTCAATAAATTAACAGAAAAAAGAAAATCCTTTCATTTCAAATAAACCATCATTCACAATTAAATTGCACAATTTTCAGTTTTGAAATTCCAATTCACATCCAAATCCAAATTCATGGTTTTTTCATCATTCCATGCCTTTTTCAAATTAAATAAATATCGGTTTCTTAACAATTAAATTTAATTATTTTTTCGCCGAATCAATTCCCAAATCATTTCACAATTTGTATAAATGTCAAAGTACACCCTAATTTACAAATCCATTGGAATTGGGGATTTTTCCAAAATCTCAATCCTAATCAAATCAAAATTAAAATTTATATCAAATTTATTTTTCACAAATCAATTTAAATAAATTTTAAACAATAATAAATTAAAGTATTAATCCATTGGAAAATATTAAATGAAACCACATACCATTTCTATGGAAACACAACACCTGAAACAGGACTCGCTGAAGAAAAATGAATGCATTAAATAACTAGAAACACAAACTAGAACCAAGATTCAACAACAAAAAAATTAGATCCATCAAACATGTGATGGTATAAAAAATCATTTGGAGGAATAAAAGAGATAGAGAAAGATATAAGAATACCACTTTCCCAAAGAGATTCATCGCAATCAACATGGTAATTAGTTGATGAAAAGATGATCTGGAGGGTTAAAGATCTCTAAAATCTCCAAGTAAGAGTTTCTTGGTCAAGAGAAAGGATGCCTCTAGGAAGGAAATTGAAATATCAGTCGAACAACATTCTTAAAACCAACAATATGGATTTTAAATAACATGTAACCCAATTACACATCATGTAATTTTAGTGTCCTATATATCCTTAAAAACACATCATATTTTATTAAAAATCTTATTTTTAATATTTATATGGCATGTAAGTTGTACACGGTGTGTAAGATTTCACATTGTGAACCTATTTCACAGAATCTTCCTTACGATGATTACATGACATGTAACACAATTACATAGAATCTAAATACCCATAAAAATAAAAAACTATTAGTTTTATGATTAAAATTCCAATAAATCCTTGACTTCACCATTATAGATAACATCCTACTTCCTTCTAGTTATTACCCAACCAATGAAAAATGAAACCAAAACAAAGGTTAAAACGTACATGATATAAAGGTAATAGGAAATTATAGTAGTCACCATAGATAGGGTATAGTTATAATATTCATACTAGGGTAGATAAAAACAAATTAATGAAATCCTTGGGTGAGAAATAACCCTTAATGGAGGATCGGAACAATGTCCTCTCTAGCAGGCTTGGGCGAGTGGTCTCTCTAAATTGAGTCTAAGATGAAAGTTCACCCTAGGAGGATAGGGTGAGTGGCTCCTCTAACTAGATTTTTGGGTGAATGGTCACTCTAAAGTGAGGCTAGGGATAATGGTCACCCTAAGATTTTATGGTGAGTGGTAACCCAAGTTAAGTATGATTGAATGGACTTCACCTTTGTATGGGCCCATGAGGTTCCTTGAGTGAATTCTTTGACCTGCTATGCCCTTTGGGGAAGGTTAGGGTGAGTAAATCCCTAGTTTTATTCAATAAAAATGTTCTTATATCTATTATTGTGTGAATATGGTCAAATTTGTCTTTTATGAGAGCCCTTTTGATATTCAAACCCTTAGATAACTCTTTCCCAGTCTCTCTTAGATGACTCCCTTTATGTTTTTACCCAAAGATAAGCTACCTAGAAAGGATTCAGAGACTAGAGAGAGTAGATATTTAGGCACCTCTTCTTTTAAGAAATCTATTTTATCATAAGGACCCTTATGGGTATAATTTATAGGAAAAATATGAATTACTATGTCAAGAATATGTGATATATATGGATAGGATTTTAGTGACTGACTTGGGTGCGCTAGTAGTGCATGCTAATGGAATCAAGTGTTTAATGTGGGGTAAGATTTAACATCATGAGTGGGTTTCCTAGAAATGGATACCTATATATCCTAAAGAGTACTAGATTAATGTGGTATTATTGGATAATGGGAGGCCTAAGTGTGACATCTTTTTGTTTACTCTTTATGCATATATTTTCAAGGCAACTCAAAAAGTACCCTATTTCTTTGATCCTTCACATGAAGGGAGTGCCAATATTTTTATTCCCAAAACAAAAATATGAGGTTTTTAATTCATTTATCAAATGAATATCTTTGGTGGAAAAACAGATTGGTATGAAGATAAATTGCATAAAGTTTGAAAATGGTGGTTTGTATGGTGGTAGAGAGTTATATAATTTTTTTTGGAAAAAAGGAATAATGGTTTAGAATTTTAGGTTGTAAAAGATGGAAGAAGTTCTAGAGGGGGTGAATAGTCATTATAAAATTTTAGATCGATAAAGAATTTGAAATTTAGTGGAATATGATAATTAATAATATAAGAATAAAATTAATAAGTGTAATGTGGGAAGATTGAATTCATTAATATGAAAGGGATAAGGACAATGAATTTTTATAGTTGTTCAGTCCAAAATGGAACGAGTCCACTCTTTACATCCCAACTGATGGATTATGGAACTCACTATATGAGATATATATATACACTTTTACAACATTATGAATCCCAAATTATGAATTTGTTAGGGGAATCCCCAAAACTAACCAACCATAATTTTGGAGCAGATAAAAACCCATTTTTTTCTATAAGGAATTCCCTCGACCAATGTATACTTATTTTTGGTCAAATAAGCATAACCATGAAATTAATTTTTGATAAGGTATTATAACAAATAATTTTTTTTCAACTAGTAGAACCAAATATATAATTTTTAATGTAGTATAAAATAGTGTGTTAAAGATTTATGTGTAGACCTTTGTGTATGTAGAAAAGATAGATATAAAGGGACATGATTTGATAGAATCAGAAAGATCATTGTTGATGAATAAGTTGATTAAAGTCCTTGTAAATGATCAAACGGATAAATTTTAGCATTCCACTAAAGGTATAACTCCCACATTGATAGTTTATTAACATATGAAAGCAATTAGGAATAAGATAACATGGTTTCCATATGATTTTAAATAATTAGTATCAAAATGAATCAAATGTGTGTATCATCTTCATGTCTCTTCCAAGAATCTTCAAACCTTTATATAGAAAAGTACTTGTGCTATTTACTTGACTATGAAATTCAATAAATTCAAAATAATAAAAACACAATCAACCAGAAATATTGTGGTGATAAAACAAGTTCTAGAAATATCGATTTAATTAAAACTACTTAAAATTAAATATTTTCAATAAATTTATTCAATTAAAAAATAGATCATTCAAAATAACTCCATACAGATCAATCAATGAAATAAAAATTATATTTACTATGGATAAAATATTTTCTATATTCATGCGTAAAATATGAAACCAATGTAAATATTATTTTAAGTCATTAAAAACACATTAAACATGTTTGTAGACATTTAAAATTAATTCTAAAACAATTAAAACCAATAGAGAATGGAACAAAAAATATATTTAAGTGTATAAAGAATATGGATATATATAAATTAAAAACTTTTATTAAAAAGAATATAAAATATAAGCAAGAAACAACAGCAAGAAAAAACTCATAGAGGTCAATAGTGATGGAGACATAGGGAATCCCCTCGGATAACTATAGCACATTCAATAGAAAGATAACAAAAATTAGAAAAAAAAGCATAATCTTATCATCATGTTTACAATTAGAAGTCAGAATATACACCAACATATTACCCTCCTTCTATGTATGAGCAACCCTTGGATTCGAATAGAATAAGGAATTACAAGTCCTAATGTGGTAAATAATATTCCAAGGACACTCCAGCTAACCTTTCAAAGCATTAACCACAATGGGGTAAGGTAATTCCACTTATAATAAAGTGACTGGCCGAGACTTTCATTATTTAATCCCTTCAAGTAAATCCATGGCCTCTTACACAGTTAAAGATCCCTCAATAAAAAATGTTGAGAAAACCAGGATGACCGGTCCTTGAAATTCATGAAAAATACCACCTCTGTGCATAATTACATCTAAACTAGAACCATCTGTGTTTACATTAAGACCATATCCATGTGGCTTCCATATTACCGAAAAAACCAATTTCCCTATACCCATGAGAAACATCTCTAACAAAACATCTAGAAAAGGTGAGAGAGTGTAGAACCATACGTAGGGAAACATATGTACACTACTTAATGAAGGAGTTGATAATGTACAAAAACTTGAACCTATTATACTGAAGATATGGCCGAATAACCTAGTGTAAAACAAAATTATTTGATTCCCATATGATCCAACATACAAAAGATGAGAATATAGACCACCCCTTAGCCTATTCATGATCCAATAAGAGTAGTTCCCAACTTTCCAGAAAAAAAATCATCCACCAAGCTCACACATCCATTAGAAACTGATAAAACTTTAACCTGAAAATACAGATAATCATCCCATTCACTATGTATTAAAAATTGAGAAATAATTTATGGTTGATCATTAAGACATAATTTTTACTTTGAATACTATGGGATATAAATACATTGAATATTACCATAAAAAGGGATGACATTATTGAAAATTATCTAGAGGATAAATCTATATTTAGGTGTGATAACTTTTCACCAGAGTTTTGAGCCCAAATTATCCAGAATAGAATATGAATGAGTCATACTATAAAAAACCAAGCAGGTATGTTTTCCAAAATGATAATAAGTGATGAATTATCAATAAGGATACTCAAAGAAATAAATAATATGCATCGTCGCATTTTTACCCTAATTGAACACTATATCAATTAACTTGGGATGGGCACATGCCTAATAGAGGTTGATGTCTAGAACTGGATAGCTAGGGAAGAATAAAATAGATCACACCCAATTATGTTTCCAAAAATAAATGTCTTCGCATCGAATGATCTAACTAGAATTATCCATAATTGGAGGAACAAGCATATTTTGGGTGATCCAGATGTGAGATCCATCATTTCAATTGGCCTTGTCAAAAGGATAATCCCCATACCTCCTTTTGATAAAAGAAGGCCATAGAGAGACCCCAGAAATAACCATCCAAGCTAGTGTTTCCTATAAAAACAACATACTAACTTCTATTCCTTTGATATTAAAACCCCTCTTCAAAAGGTATTTAAAGATGTTTCCAAATTTCCCAATGATGATGCCTTTATTGATGTGAGTACCAAATTAAACTATTATGATGAATTTCAATGTTTTTGATCACTGCTTTGGGAGGAATACACGCTGATAAATCATGCATATAAATTTAAGATAAAATATTTTTACCATATTAATCCTTCCCTAAAATGATATAAAATTACATTTACAACTCATGAACCTTCTCAAAATAATTTTAACAATTTTTTCATAGTGATGAATTCTAACCCTATCATTAGATAAAGGAGAACCAAAATATTCCAAAGAAAATATTTGAGCAGAAAAAACCAATCCTCCCTTTAAAGTTATTTGATATATTGGAATATCACTTTTTGGAGATAAAACAATATAATTTTATTGGTATTAACACATTCACCATATTTATTGAAATAATAATTTAGAAACCACTTGACATTAATAATTTAATTTTCACTTACATTCATAAAAAACAACATATCATCTTTAAATAAAATATGAAAAATGTCGGACAAAACATACCACTCTTTAAAAGGATAAACCAATCATTCCTCAAAACTATTATTAATGTTCTTACTGAGTAAAATCTGGGCTATAATGAAAAGGCATGATGAAATCGGGTCACCTTGTCTCAACCCCTTGATGATTTGAAAGAACCAAATCTCTTCCCCATTAGAGAAATTAAGAACCATGGAGAGGATAGGCCCCAAAATAAAAGATCACAAAACCATTTAGAATCACAATAATTTTTCAAAACATTGATATTGAAAGACTAATTTATTTGATCATAAGTTTTTTCATATCTATCTTAAGAATCAAATTGGCTCCAAACACTCTCCTATCAAGATCATTAATCATTTCATGATGAAACCTGACGACTCCCGAAATGTATCTCCATTTGATGAAACTATTTTCTTTATTTAGATACCTGAAGAGGATGTTGAAGAGATAATATTTTATTGAAAATTATTTCCAACCCATTATAAGAAAAATACACTAGCTGATGGGACACAACTGTCCAAAAATGTTGGGTTAGTTGATTTTAGGAATAAGATAAAAAATATTTTTTGAAGTGACTCTTGGTAAAGGCTCACCCATAAAATAATCCTGAATAGCATACACCATATCCGCTTTGATAATGATCCAAGAATTTGGATATAACGATCCAGGGAAACAATTAGGACTCAGTGTTCTCTCATTATTAAGAGTCTTAGTGGTTTCAGTAATTTCCTCTTCATCCGGTAGCACACCCATTCTCTGGTTGTCTAGGTCATAAATTGAATCTTTAATGTTATCAAAAAAGGATTCATGACCTCTCAAAGCATAAAAGGAACCATATTGATAGTGTTTTTCACTAGAAATAACTCTAGAGAAATAATCCACTGCCATAGGACCCACAATACATGCATCACTATTGAAGGAACCATCGGGAAGAGTAAGGTTAATCCTTACATTAAAATTATTCTCCCTAATACAAGTGTGAAAGTAGGATATATTTCTTTCACCTACCTTAATCAATTTAGATTTAGAATATATTCTGGGTGGATATCCAAATTAAAATCTTTGTTAGGGAGAAAATAAAGACAAGAAGGAATAACACATTAAGCCTTCTTGATTTATTTTGAAGAGAAACCCAAGAAAATATCTGATGAGGAGAAGACCAATACTTGAAAACCATTTTGCTAAAACCATATAAATTCATCCATCATATGCTATAGAAAAACCCCATTTCAGAATAACCAAAATAATACTCAGGAAAATAGAGAGGAGAGTGGTCTGGTATGGATCTAGACAAGTGAGCCACAGAGGAGCCTAAAAATGTAGAAATGCCCTATAGATTTCCCAAACATCTATCAAGACGACTCCATATTCTACTACTTCCTAATAAATTATTTCATAGGGTTATGGAATACCATGAGTAGACCAGTTCTAATATTCTATGAAATCTATGAAGGATTGTATGTCCGGAATACCATTGTTGGGGTAAATTCCTCCCCCTTTCTTTTCAGATACATTAATAATGGTGTTGAAATATCCTCTAACGAACCATGAATTTGATCCACTATAAAGGCTAAAAGAGAGTCCCACATTTATTTTCTATGAGTTGGATCACATTTTTCATAAATAATAGACAAAAGATAGGGCCCTTCATTGGTACATAACTTAATAGTGAGGTGTTGGTTAGAACTTCGTAAAAAAATAGTTGGATTTGGTCATTCTAGAAAATCAAAATGTGACCATTAACCACCTAACCATGAATATAGTGACCAGAGAAAATACTTATAGCTAATTCCTTGATGGACTCAGAATTTAGCTTCAGTTCTAGGATTTCCAAAAAGGAAATCTTCTTCTTCCGAATATACTTCAGGATGAACTACCTTTTGGTCGAGGATCCCAAAACTCTAGCATTCTATAGAGACCTAAAGCCTGACGTACATATACATTTCATTTCTATTGAGTAATACTTAACACATAACAAAAACAGACACACAAGGACCATAATAGTTTAGTATCTTTGGAAACTTGGAACGTAATCTTCTAATCGTGGTGAAAGATCTTCAACATCTCCCATAAAGATCTTCCACTTTTTGTTTCCTTACCTAGAACCTTTCTTTTGATCATGGGGGAAAGAAAACATATAAAGGGTGAGCTCAAATGCTCAGTAAGGGTAAGCATGGATAAAATAAAACAAACCATATACATTTGATCTTAAAAAAACATGAACATAATGTTTAAACATCAAAATCTTGAGCAAAGACATAAAACATGGAAGTACATAAGGCATAGATCATAATGGAACATAAACCATGATAAATAGCATGGGAATAAAACATGTAATTGTGGCATCCATTAATCACATGTAATGATTTCCATAGTAGCCAAGGAATTGCTTCCAAGACCATCTTAGTGGACAAAGTCCCTTTCTGAATCGAGTTCACTCCTCGTTTCATTCCTGTAACACTGAACCGGATTAACTTACCGTTCCAGCCATGTCTATCTCATGAGATATAAATATTTACCCAATGCATTGGAGGGATATATAGGTCCCACCAATATCATAATGAAATCATTCTTACTTGTGCCACAAAATAAACATACATCATTCATAATAACCCAATAAATAAAATGGGTATAATAAACATCATCACATCGTCACATAATCCATATAAAAGAAATGGATATCATTTCATAATAAGAAAAGAGAAACCATGTACATCATAGAGACATTATACTGGAAACATACACATGTGAAAATAATGTCATCTTAGATAGAAAATGGTTTTGATAAAGCACTTGAAATTAATTCTTGAGGAAAATATCCTTTTTTCTTCAAAATCATTTTCCTTTCACAAAATGTCATGCAATTTTAAAAGAAAAGGATTTTGTTGAAAATAGTCATGAAAACTTTTGGAGGAAGCTTCATGAAAATATGGATTTATAAAACTGTAAAAATCTTTTCATGCCGTATAATTTAAAAAAAACATTCTTCTCATACTTTTGTCAGAAAAGTCAAAAAGTACCTTGTAGGGTAAATAAAAGAAAGATTCCTTCCATACCATGGGGTAAAAGTCAAAATGGGAAAAAAGGACATACATGAATGAACTTTTATAAAACATGGACATGGATGATAGAAATAACCCCAGTAAATACTTACGAATAATCAATCTCGAATAAAAAAGAGATTTGAAAAATTATCCCCTACCTTAGTCTGATTTTCTTCGTACATGTCCAAACCTCCTCTTCTTTGAAGAGCCTCTTTGAGTCCTCCTCTTAGGGCACTAAAATTGGTCTTTGAAGAAGACCAGGACCTCTAGGATGTTTCTAGGGAAGTGGAGAAGAGAATTTTTCAGGGTTTGGCCGAGCTTGAAGGTTCAAAGTGTTGTGAGGAAGAGAGGGAGGAGGTGACCTTTTATAAGGGAGGAGAGGGGCACCTTTGGAATAACTAAAAATATTATTTTATTATAAATCCAAATTTGGTTTTAAATAGATCCAAATTGATTTATTCAAAAGATAAGGTGGGTATGGGTCGAACTCCTCTCATCCAATAGAATTTAGACAAGTTTAGGTTTCTTTTTTAACCTTATCATTTAGATTTAACATTAAGTTAGATAATTTTACTTTTACCGTGACTTTTTTTGTTCTTACACTATAAGGTTAATAAACTTACTATAACAAGCCAAACGAAACCCAAGTTGTTTATTATTAATATATATAACCTTATCTAAGTCATTTGGCCAAACCTTATATATTTAGGAATAAAATAACAATTAATAATATAATATTTGTTTTAAAATCTATTTTATGTCAATTTTGACACTATTTAGTAATTGATTTTTGTGAAAATCATAACAGAATGATTAATTCTAAAAAAGTTAAATAAATCAATACTAACATGTCATATTAACCTAGAAAATTAGTGTAATTCATAAAAAGTCTCAAATTACATTTATTTGGGTATTTATAACATCAATTATGTCATCATTTCATTAACAAGATAATTACTGCATCATCGTTGTGTCATAAATAAATTAAATAATTTAATGTCTAGAAATTACAAATAAAATACCATTATGTATTAAATATTTTTAGATTTCTAATGAATATTTATATTTGAATTTATCTTATGTATAACCCTATATTAAAAATTATCTACTTATTAAACTTTGATTTTAACTATTTTAACCCTTCTTTAAATAAATTAATAATAAATGTCCTAATCTAATCCAAGTGGTCATAAATGGTCATATTTTATTCCTAAGGTTGTTTTTGGTCTAATTACACTTATACAATAGAAGTAGGACATGTTTTAGGGTAATAATAATATCATTTTTACCCTTAACTTCCCTATTTACTTTTAACCGTGGTAAAAAAAGTAAAAAGTTACGATTCACCAAAAATTATTTTCATCTCATTGAACCACATTTTAGTCCTTGATATTAACCGTGTCTCTCGGATTTTCTAAATTCTACTCACAGAAGCAGTAAAATTAAGTTTTATGAAAAATTCAGTTTTTTAAACTACCACTTAGTGGTTTCACTATTCATCAAAAAATGAATGTTTCCAGAAAAATACCAAAAATTAGGCCTAAGCTATATTTGATATTATGAATTCAAAAATGATGTTTATTTTACTAAATTCAAAACATATCAGTTACATTAACTAATTTAAAAATTAATTCCCGTCGTCAAAACAAATAGCGTGTTTTTAAAAGATAATAACTATCAAAAGATTGACACTTGTTTATGTCTCGTTTAAATGTGAAATTACATCCAATGAACAAAATTGTATTAAATTGTAAAAATATATTCTAAATATACTTTAAAACCACTCAAATTAATAATTTATCACTATTAATTATTTCGATTAAAAAAGTTGTTTTTAATTAAAATTTAGTAATTTTCACTATTCATCAAAATATGAAAGTTATCCGAAAAGTACCAAAATTTCACCCTAAGCTAATTTCGATATTCTGAATCCAAAAATGAATTCCATTTTGAAAAATAAAATTTACAAAATTTCAAAAAGTGGTTATTACTATTCATAATAGCTAGTTTTAATAATATTTTAATAGTATATCGTTGTTTAGTGAAACTCGGTATTACGTACTACACACGCTATCGAGGAAGGTCGTGATTGTGTGTAATGAAAGGCAATTCAAGGATGCGTGTTGTGCAAGATCCTTTTGTTTTAGCGTACAACACAAGACATTAATGAAATTAAAAGAATATTTTTCATAAAATCTCGGGGTGTTACATTCTACCCCCCTTAAAATGAATTTCGCCCTCGAAATTCGTCGGGGTTATAAATGGTTTACTACTCGAAAGTTTGTTTAATAGAAACCCACATCGTAAAAAGTAATACCAAAACTTGGCTTTAAAAACTAAATTATGAAATGTAATGGTTATCCAAATTAACTCATCACTGGGTTTCCACATAGGAGAACATAGGTGAAAATATGGATATGGAAGAAAAATCTAACCATAAAGTTATGATGGAGAGTGGTATAGAACATGGATATGAAAAATCCATCAATCACAAAGCCATAGATTTGTGATGATCTAAGGTACCATCTGATTCATCGGATATAAGAGCACTAGGACAACATTTTTGGTTTTCAGGATCATTTCTCTAGTGTTGAAGAATTTTTGAATCAAAAGAAATACTTACTTGATTTTTGTACAATCTCACCATTGTTTGTGCCTTGAACAATTTCCACTTCATCTCTTAAAGAAATGAAGTTGAATTTTCCATTCATGATGTGTTAGCAGATCATGTGATAGAATGATGGGTCATTCCATCTGTCTCAAACAAAAGGTTAGAAAAGTTATCAAAAAAAATACATAAGTCCATCTATAGTGAGATTAATCATATATGGTTCCTAAAATGGACTTATACTTCTTCTATCATACTGCTTAAAATAATAAAACTAGTTTCTACTAAATAGGGACTTCCTGTAGGCCAGTGGTAGGCGATAAAGGCCAGTCTCACTTCGGTTGTGGGTTCAATTCCCATAGCCTTGTCCGACGCGATGGGTTGTCGCCCGTCCTGCAGGTTGTCCTTTTTATAAAACTATATTACTATAACATCCCATAAATAATATCGAAAAAAACTTCTATCCTTAAACAATATTATCTTATGTCCAACATAATCCATTCCAATCATTATCTAAAATACTTCGGTCCAAGCTCATAGTATAAAGAAAATGATTACTTGAAATTTCATCAATCAACCATCATTTATCCCCCATTATCTTGTTGGTCACATTACAATCATGTGAATACCTTAATCATGTATTCTCTTGAAAAATAAATATCCATTAAACCTTAGTGAAAACATTAATGCTGTCAAAAGTTAACTCTTTCCACATACCAAAATCCAAAAATTCTATATACTCAAACCATGATATAACCTTCTCCTTATATAAGTCATGAGCTCATGAATACTATCAAACATTTAATTTTTTCCTTATCTCTTCATTATGCGAATATAATCTACTTTCCAAAAATATCTGAATAACCTTTCATGGTTACTGGTACCATTCATTATACACTTTCAAAACTTAAGGAAAGACAATAGTGTAACAATCCTTAGATGTATCTTTATTCTATAGTACCATGAGATTACTTATACAACATTACACTTGATAAACATGTAATCATTCCACTACCTTCTTAAACCATTGATCGAGCTTCAACAATTATTTCAACACACATATCATTTGTAGTCTCTTCATCATCAACAACATAAATACTACCCATACGACCATAATGCATTGGAGGGAGATATATGTCCCACCCATCCCATAATGAAATCATTCTTACTTGTGCCACAAAATAAACATACACCATTCATAATAAACCAATAAATAAAATGGGTTTCATAAACATCATCACATCATCACATAATCCATATAAAAGAAATGGATATCATTTCATAATAAGAAAAGTGAAACCATGTACATCATAGAAACATTATAATGGAAACATACACATGTGAAAATAATGTCATCGTAGATAGAAAATGGTTTTGATAAAGCACTTGAAATGAATTCTTGGGGAAAATATCCTTTTTTCCTCAAAATCATTTTCTTTTCACAAAATGTCATGCAATTTTAAAAGAAAAGGATTTTGTTGAAAATAGTCATGAAATCTTTTGGAGGAAGCTTCATGAAAATATGGCTTTATAAAACCGTAAAAATATTTTCATGTCGTATAAGTTAAAAAAACATTCTTCTCGTACTTTTGTCGGAAAAGTCAAAAAGTACCTTGTAGGGTAAATAAAAGAAATATTTCTTCCATACCATGGGGTAAAAGTAAAAATGGGTAAAAAGGACTTTAAACATACATGAATGCACTTTTATAAAACATGGACATGGATGATAGAAATAACCCAAGTAAATACTTACGAATAATCAATCTCGGATAAAAATGAGATTTGCAAAATTATCCCTTACCGTAGGTCCGATTTGCTTCGTACGTGTCCAAAACTCCTCTTCTTTGAAGCGCCTCTTTGAGTCCTCCTCTTAGGGCACTAAAATTGGTCTTTGAAAATGACCAGGACCTCTAGGATGTTTCTAGGGAAGTGTAGAAGAGAATTTGGTAGGGTTTGGCCGAGCTTTAAGGCTCAAAGTGGTGTGAGGAAGAGAGGGAGGAGGTGCCCTTTTATAAGGGAGGAGAGGGGCACCTTTGGAATAACGAAAAATATTATTTTATTATAAAGCCAAATTCGGTTTTAAATAGCTCCAAATTTAATTATTTCGAAGATAAGGTTGGGATGGGTCGAAATCCTCTCATCCAATAGAATTTAGACAAGTTTAGGTTCCTTTTTTAACCTTATCATTTATATTTAACATTAAGTTAGATAATTTTACTTTTACCGTGTCTTTTTGTGTTCTTACACTATAAGGTTAATAAACTTATTATAACAAGCCAAACGAACCCCAAGTTGTTTATTATTAATATATATAACCTTATCTAAGTCATTTGGCCGAACCTTAGATTTTTAGGAATAAAATAACAATTAATAATATAATATTTGTTTTAAAATCTATTTTATGTCAATTTTGACACTATTTAGTAATTGATTTTTTTGAAAATCATAATAGAATGATTAATTAGAAAAAAGTTAATTAAATCAATACTAACATGTCATATTAACCTATAAAATTAGTGGAATTCATAAAAAGTCTCAAATTATATTTATTTGGGTATTTATAACATCAATTATGTCAATATTTCATTAATAAGATAATTACTGCATCATCGTTGTTTCATAAATAAATTAAATAATTTAATGTCTAAAATTTACAAATAAAATACAATTATGTAGGAAATCTTTTTATCTTTATAATTAATATTTATAGTCAAATTTATCTTATGTATAGCCCTATATTAAAAATTATCTACTTATTAAACTTTGATTTTAACTATTTTAACCCTTCTTTAAATAAATTAATAATAAATGTCCTAATCTAATCCAAGTGGTCCTAAATGGTCATATTTTATTCCTAAGGTTATTTTTGGTCGAATTACACTTATCCAATAGAATTAGGACATGTTTTAGGGTAATAATAATATCATTTTTACCCTTAACTACCATATTTACTTTTAATCGTGGTAAAAAAAAGTAAAAAGTTACTATTCACCAAAAATTATTTTCATCTCATTGGACCACACTTATTTATGTCTGGTTTAAATGTGAAATTAAATCCAATGAACAAAATTGTATTAAATTGTAAAAATATATTCTAAATATACTTTAAAACCACTCAAATTAATAAATTATCACTATTAATTATTTCTATTAAAAAAGTTGTTTTTAATTAAAATTAAGTAATTTTCACTATTCCTCAAAATATGGAAGTTATCCGAAAAGTACCAAAATTTCACCCTAATCTAATTTCGATATTCCGAATCCAAAAATGAAGTCCATTTTGAAAATTAAAATTTAAAAAATTTCAAATAGTGGTTATTACTATTCATAATGGCGAGTTTTAATAATATTTTAATAGTATATCGTTGTTTAGTGAAACTCGGTATTTCGTACTACACACGCTATCAAGGAAGGTCGTGATTGTGTGTAATGCAAGGAAAGTCAAGGATGCGTGTTGTGCAAGCTCCTTTTGGTGTATCGTACAACATAAGACATTAATGGAATTAAAATAATATTTTTCATAAAATCTCGGGGTGTTACACATTTCATATGATTGAATACATCATTAAGTAGGAAAAGACATGGACTTCAGGCATAATTCATGTGAAGTTCCTAAGATATTCCAACCATAAAAAAATTTTATTTTCGATTATTTATCAATGCTACTTGGAGGTATCATGTATTTAACCACTTTAAAATAACATTTAGCAATAGATGACTAGAGGATAGCCTCCCCAAGTTCATCTAGAGCTTTAAAAGTATTATGAGTGGGAGTATTTTCAGCGAATGGAGATAAACCAAGGGATCCATTTGAGGGATAATACTGGACTAAACCAAGAATAATTCCAGGATGGATTTCATTTGAACACTTTAATATTATAGTAGAAGGACAGACCATATGCTCCATCACTGGTCCTTCATCGATGGTTAGGGATAGAACCTAGGAATGAAAAAAATATGAAGAAGGATCCATTGGATCCTTTATACAATAAGATGAATCACCCAGGAAATGTTGATCATTGGGATATTGTATGGCCGGAGAAGACACCTCTACAGATGCTATTGGTAGAACTGCTGGAAGATCAAGGGATAAGTAAATAGGGGGGATTTTCACAAGGGATACCAAATCCTAGAAAAGTTTGACCATATCAGGATCTTCATCGGGAGGATAAGAGGCCCCAAATTCTTCATAAATACTCTCAGGATCTGCTAGAATGGGGTCCAAAGAGCGGAGCTTTCTAGCTTGAGAGGAGACTCAGTTGGAGAATAGGACTGAATCCCTTGGATCATTCACGAAGGATCAGAGTGACCATTCATAACATAGTGAAAAAATAATCCATGAGATAAGGGTAAAAATTATTTTCTAGAAGCTAATATCATTTCATGCATGCAATAGAATCATATACATGATGGGAGTTTCCTGATCAAAATTTACATAGATTCGAGCTGTCGTTGTGTGTTCAATCCTCAGAGTTTGTTTTTCATCCTAGATAAAATGACTAAGAGTCTTACTAATGGATTTAAGAATAATCGGATTCTAAAATTGAAGGGGGGTACCTGAGAGGTGGATTCATAGCGCTGCCAGGGAGGATTCCTTGCCTTGATGATATTCAAGTGACCTCCAAAGAAGAAGAAACATTTTACAGATACAAGACCACTCCTCCCTAGCCCACACCCAAATAAAATCCAACTGTAGGAATAAGTGAATTTATAAGGGATTCTTAGAAAAGATGGACATTTCCACCACACCAGAAAGGTCCCAAGAATTAAAAAATCTAGAGAAGACAATTAGAGAATCCTGATACTAACCAAACTTCACAATGGGGGACCATCGGTTGTAGAAAGAGGATTCAGCAAGGTCACTCTCCAGAAGTGAGAAGGTTAGGAATCCATCAACCAATTCACATTCATTATAATCTAAGGACATAGCAAGAACTGGTGGAAGAGGGAGAAAATATTCCTGGAGAAAATCACCAATCACTTTCGATCTAAAGGTCAGAGTTGAAGGAAGATCTGGAGAACCATGGTGATGAGTTAGTAATGGATGATAAGGGGTATCAAAATCCCTAGAAACCAAATTCAGAGTCCAAAGTGAGCCAGAGGGAAGTGGAATAGTTCCCAAACAAAATATATTGAGGAAATCCCACCGGGTGTGATGGATCTGAGCCCGATCCTAAAACATCCAACAGAATACTTCCGAAAGTGATGGTGAGGTAAGGAAAAAATTTCAAATAATGGGAGGCACATGATTCACATACTTATGGGATAATATGAAGATAAATAATAGTAATTAAAACAACACTAATTTTATTTAAAACATTATAAAATAAATTTTTATAGGGTAAAAATAATTTAAAATTAATTTATATACCAATTAAATATTAAAAAAATAATGAAAAAAAATATAGTAAATAAAATCATATAAACATGAAAAATAGATAATAATCATATTTTCAAAGAAAACTAATTTAGAATTGGTAGTGGTAGGAGAGATGAAAGTACATGTATATAGTGGTACCATACAGTCAATTCTCTTGAATCACGATAGTAGATTTTATACATGGTCTTAGATTATAACTCATGGTTTTACATTATACCATCGTAAGAGGAGGAATTCGACCCTAGATATTATGCTTAAGTGAACAGCTACTACCCTGATCGGTGTTGATGCTTCTATCATGAAGATCTTAGGGAGAGATACCATGATAATTGAGGAGATTCTATGGTGAGGCATGAAATGATAATGTGTTCTCATGCTACTTTTTAATGGTCATCATATTCTTCTATCTGGAAAATTAAAGAGATCATTCTGATTCTATAATGAATTCTGAAGTAGTGTACAGTCTAAGATGCTACCTTGAAGAATAACTAGATGATAATAATACCTAAATATGTGGTAATGTAATACCACAATATTTTTATGAAATATTTTTTTCAAAAAAACTATTTTATTTCTTTGATCTCTTCTGTTACACATAAAACCATCTTAGGTTCTTTTACATGAAACAATGAGTTTCTATAAAAGGTCATTTTATTATTATTTAAATAAAATAATAACCTAGAAATTAAATTTTATCTGTTATGAATAATATTAACTAACTTGTGAAAATATATGGTTTATATAAGGAATTCACTGGTTAACAATTAATTAGAAATGAAAATATATACCAACTGAATATAAAGGAAATATTTTTATTTTTATGCTCCCAAAGTCATTTTGTCTTAATAAATTAAATTAATTATAATCAGGTAATGATATTAATGAAATAAATATGTTATATATTTAATAAAATATTTTTTATATTCATCTAATAGATTTTATAGTCCTAAGATAATAATAAATCTAATTTTATGAATAAAAAGATATATTTTTTCAAAAGGGAGGTTTTACCACCTTTTAATGGAGATCCCATTTTAAATCTAATTTTTTACACTTTTATAAATTATATTAGAAAATTTAAAATTCTTATTTTAAATAGAGATAAAAATTTACTTTGATTTAATTTTGGGTATTTTTTGGAAAAGTTTTATGTTTTGATAAATTGTAAAAAAATATTTCATTTTAATGGCAAATTATTTTTTCATAAAATTTATTTTTAATGTTCAATTATATTATTAAATGGTTTTTAGGAATAATTAGATTATTTATTTACATTTAATCCAATATAGGTAACTGTAATCAATTTTACATTGAATTTACATATAAAAACGTTTCAATATGTTACATGTTTTAACTTTTAAACAACTCGTTTTCCCACTCTGTCAATAGGGTAAATTTTAAATTAATTACTGATACTTCTATGTTTTGAACTTTTAAAAATTGATTCCATATTTGGAATCAGTGGTTCCAAATTATGTAAATAGGTTAAATTTATTTTTTGAAATTATGAATATTAACTTTAGTAATTTTTATTAGCACGGTAACAGGTAAACTGGGTAATTAAGGGTAATAAAATAATATTATAAATATTATAAAATAACTCTAACACTTTTTATATTTTTATTAGATCAGTGAGTTTCTAAAAAATAATCATTTTGTATAAATTATATCCTTTTTATTCCACTTGGGTGAGAGTACGGTATTTATTATAATTTATTTAACGAAGAGTTAAAGATGTCATACTCATATTTTAATAACAATACAATTTTAAATGTAGGTTTATACAGAAGATAAATTCCACTATGTATATTAATTTGAAATATAATTTTTTATCTATCATCTTAATTTATTTTTAATTTTTATAAAATAAATAATTACCTTGAATGCTTATATAATGATGATACATCAATTGTTTAATTAATGAAAATATCAAATAAATGATATAAAAATATTAAAATAAATATAATTTGATATAATTAATGTCATTAAAAAAATTATAGATTAATTTGACATGTTATGGATGATTTAATATATTCGGTTTGAAGATATCATATTGTTATGATATTTTAAAAAAGGAAAATGATGAATAATGTCAAAATTGAGACTAATGATGTTTTATGAAAGTAATATTTTATTCAACTATTTAAAAATCATAAAAACATTAAATAAGGTAAATGTGATTATATATGAAATAAAATATCATAAATTTACAATTTGGGGTCCAATTTACACTTTATATGTAAAAATTACAACATCTTAACATTAAAAATGTTGTTAATATAGTAAACATTAAAATTGGTTAACTAAAGGTTAATCAAAGTGATAAGATTTAAAATTACTTCAATACCTATATAAAATCTAATGGTGGATGAGATTAAAAAAATTATCTCATGTTATCTTATATTTCATGTCATTTTGGTTGTATTTGGAATGATATTGAATGAATAATATTTTTAGAAATTCTAAAAGTTCCCCTCACCATAATTATAAACAAACACCTCCTACCTCATCACATTTGACAAATTTGAGCCTTATATATCAACAAATATCTTATAAATTCTCATATCCACTTCACTAT
This sequence comes from Viscum album, assembly GCA_963277665.1. Classification (NCBI taxonomy): domain Eukaryota; kingdom Viridiplantae; phylum Streptophyta; class Magnoliopsida; order Santalales; family Viscaceae; genus Viscum; species Viscum album. Next base: position 1,628,497,189 of record OY728122.1, read on the forward strand.
CCACATTTTATAGGTTCTTTTCTTCCTAAAAGACTAACTCTAGATTCTTTAGAGGAGATTTGAAGGAGCCGTTTCGAAGAATAGGTAATCACTCTAAACAATCAATCTCTTTTTATACTCTTCTATAACTCCTATAAATATATTATTAATATCATAAAATAAAAAAATAATTATCATAAATTTTATTAAATGTTATTAGTATTATGACCACACCATTATACATCCTCTTTCCCATCGAACAAGAAGTGAATGTATCACTCATGTGTGCATACATCTTACCGTGTCCACGTAGCGATAAAATTCATCTTCCATCGCCATATTTTATGAGTTGGAATTATGATGATTTTAGTGTATATAAATTATATTTATAACATTATTATACTTATGGAATGATATTATCATTTATACATTTTTACCATCAAATCTTTTTGGAAATTATAACATCACTCTTATGTACATATGTTTTACCATCTCCACGGTGTGATGTGATTCGTTTTTCATCTATATTTCACATCAGTTGTAATAAATATGAATTTTATGAATATATATGATATATATAACATAATAATGATTCTATAATTGTAATATATCATATATGTTTCATTATTCTAATATGATAAGAATATGAAAACAATATTCATGTGTTTGTACGGGATATCATCTCCAAGAATGGTGTATTTTATTTTCTACCTATAAATTTTAGGAATCATCATGAATAACAATATACTGAATATATATGTGTGTGTGTGTAATATTTATATCATTTTTATAATTATATATATAATTAAATCATAGTTTAAGTATGAGGACCAAGAATAAATAGTCAAAACATGTATGAGAAACAAAGATTTTATTACCTGAAACATAACTTAAACTTGGAATTGCTAATATTCGGGTAATATAAATTCATAATTAAATCATATATGGTATAATATATATATATATATATGTGTGTGTGTGTGTGAATTTTTTCTTTCATAGATGTATAATAAACTTATATTTATTATACAGTATTTTTTCATGAGTACGATGAGTGTCGAGATATAAGGTAAGGGAATTTCATATCACTTTTTATTTCCATGAGATAAATGCCATATTCACCACTAACTTATTTTTTGTGGTGTATATACTATCCTATGACAAGTTATATCATCAAATTAATTTGTTTAATGATATTAAAACATTAATTGATTTTATTTTTTCATGGGGTTTACACTTCTAAAATTACTCAAGTAGTATGGTATTTATGGATTACTTTTATTTCTATGGGACACATGCTTTATACACTATTTTATTCTTATTTATGGGGTATATACTACCCATGAATGTATTTTAGGAGTATTTTCAAGAATATTATGTTATTTTCATATCCATATAATTTTCTTTATTTTATGGGGAATATGATTCTACTAATTATAATGTACTGAGTATTTACTTCATAATCTCATCAGTATTTGGGATTGTTTGGTTTAAAGTTTCCATTGGGGAATATTTATCTTCCATATCCATGTTTTCTGAAAATATTTTTTGTATTCTCATATGTATTTTTAAAATCATTTTTACCCATTTTTTACCTTTTACTATATAGTTTTAATGGAATCTTTTTTCATTTTCTAAATGAGATACTTTGTGACTTTATAGGAAAAAGTATGAAATGAATGTTTTTTTATTTATATGGAATGAATGGAATTTTCCACCATCATGTCGCCTTAATTATTTGAATCTTACATTAAAGTATTAAAAGTTTATTTTTAAATAAAATGTTGACTTTTAAAATTATGTTTCATTTTAATAAAACAAAAAAATTTCAAAGAAGAAAGGATATTTTATTCAAGAATTACTTTCATATAATCTCTCAAAATTATTTTCCATCTAAGATAACATTATTTTATGTTACTTATGTTTTACTAGGGGTATAATTCAATTATACCATTCTTATTCTTTCTATTATTTGTTTATGTTTATGACGGAATGATATTTATGAAATCCATTTATTTTCTATGGGTTATGTTTTGATTAAATTATGTTCATGAAGAAAATTTAATTCTATGGGTTCTGATTTGATGAATTATTTATGTTTTTTTGGCAGACATATGTATGGTTTTAATTATATGATGGGTGGGACCTATATAACCCTCCAATTCATTGGGAAATGATAAATATGTTCTCAAAGGGTACACGGGTGGTCATCCTAAGCCTGCAATAATAGGGTGTACAAGAGGTTAGCCTAATCCCACAAAAAAAGGGTACACATTAGGTCATCCTAAGGCTGCAAAAAAAGGGTACACTAGAGGTCATCCTAAGCCTGCCATAAGAGGGTAATGGGAGTTCTTCCTAAGATCGAAACTAAAAGGTTCATGGGAGGACCTCCCAAGCCTATAATAGGTACACAGGTGATTAACCCAAGCCTAAAATACTAATAATGTCTTATTAGGAATCATTGTCATAAGATATTATAAGCTTAATTTTATTCCACAATTTCCATGTATTATTAAATTGTTATACTCTCATGACTCATGTTCTATGATTTTCTAGTGATTTATATCATATGATCTTCCAATCATTATTCTAGGTATCATGTATATGATCTTGAATATGTATGGTATGATCTTCAAATTGTGTACTCATTTTTTCATACCCTTATGGTTATGTATATTCCATGCCTACCTTTACTGATAATATGATCTCACCCTATATTATATTTCCATTCCTCAGGATATAAAGAAAGGTTTTAAGTAGTAGTACTAAAGGGGAAGATATTTATGGGAGATGTTGAGGATATTTCACCAAATTAGAAGACTATGTTATAGGTTTCCAAAGGCACTAAACTTTTATATTCCTTGGGTGTGCTTTTGTACAATATAATGAATATTAATCTAAAAATATTTAATATCCATGTATGAAAATCTTAGGTTATTATAGGTAATATCTTGTGTAGATTTTTTCATGACGCTGATGGACATGCTAACATGGAGCAGTCAGACGGAGGAGAGATGTCATGGTCGGTTTCACCATGCTTCCACAAAACAATGTAAAAGACAAGAAAATAATATATTAATATTTTATATATATATATATTGATATATATTCAAAATATATTTTAAATTAAATAAACATGGTATAAATAAAACCACTAATGTAAAAAAACCCTATGAATATATATATATAGTGAGATATATTCATGATATATGTGAGAAAAATATATTAAAAAAATAAACATAATGTTTTTGTGTGTTTTTAACATGATATTTATATATTTCATATAAAACATTATTCTTAATTAAACAAACAAGCTAAAAAATTAAAACACTTAAACATTAAAACAGAGTAAATGATAAACATATGATCACATTATATTTAATGCCCCTATTATAACACATTTTAGGTACATTTAATAAAAGACACAAACTTGAATGAAATTAAATGCAAAAATCTCCCCCTTTGAGGAAACCTGTATCCCAATCCTTAACAAGAAAAAGGAAATATCTTTTTTTAGTGATGGCATATTAGGAGATTGAATTATTGAATTTAGTGAGACCACATTATTTCAAGGTAAGTGATTAATGAAATTAGAGAGATAAAATAGAGGTATTTTTTAAAATATAATTATTTAATTTTGGACTATCATGGATAGAACTTATAAAATACATAAGGGGAACTTGATATTTTAACTAGAAATGATGCTGCAAAATATGTCATGAATTATAGAGTGAATAATTATCTTTATTTATCTCTTAGTAGAAGTTTTTGTAGACATATATATTCTTGTAAAAATTCTTATTTAATTTTAAGGAATTTAAAATTCACTCATAAAATAGGTGAAAATTTACAGAGAACTAATATTAACATTCATAGGGATCAATTTAAACAATTTAGAATGTCTCGTCATGAAAATGTAAATGTTGTGTTCAAAAAATTCACAATGATTTTCAATATCATGGATACACTTATTGAAACTATAAATAATTTAGTTTTTATTAAATGGATATTTTTATCCATATAAAATAACCAGAATTAAAATAAACTAGATATTTAAGAAAGCAGCTATTTTGCAGAATACTCTCTAGATGAGTTGATTGGATTTCTATTACAATATGATCTTTAATTGAATAATAATGATCTAGAGTCATTTAACAAAATAAAGGGAGTTACTTTAAAATCTAAATATGTTTTTGGAAACTCTTCTAGTGATTTTTTGTATTATTCAATCATACATTAGGATAATAATTTATATTAAGTTTTAAAATGCATTCAAGGACTCATAAACAAAATTCATGCTACCAAAAGGATGAGGTAAAGGAAATAGATATAATAATAGTTTCAAAAGAAAAGTATTTAAAGTTATATCTGATATTATATTTTTATGAATGTTGGAAACTTGGCCATAAAAAATATGAGTGTTAGAGACTAAAATATCCCAGAAAAAAAAGAGAAGGAAAGAAAAAGAAAAAGAAGGATGCAATGTATTGTAGTTAGAGTTGCACTGAAGAATCAAAACCCTATAAAGAATCTTGAACTGATAAAGAGATTGGTAATCTTGATCTGATAAGAAAATATCCTCTGGTAATAGATCCCAAGGATAATATGTTAAATATTACTGGTTTTTGTTTTAGGGATGCATCAAGTATAGTTTTTAATGCTTCTAATTATGATACTAATTCTGATTCGGAATCTCCTTCTACTTTTGATTTTGATAAATATAATTTTAAATAATTAAGGGATATATGTGTTGAATTTCCAGAGGAAATGGAAAATATTTCTATAAATGATGAAATTTTGACTAAGGATCATAAAATGTTTTACAATAGAAAATAAAAAACAAATTTTATAAAATGAAAGTTAAAAAATTCTATTTTTGATTTTGATAAATAAAAGAAGAAAAATAATATTAATCTTTCTAAGGTTTAAAAATAAAATAAAATTTTGAGAAATTATTTTTCATCAACTAAATATAAAGTCTGTGATAATCATGATAGTTTTTAAAATAATAATTCTAATGTGCGAAATGAATTTTTTATAGTTTGAAAAAATGTAATCAACCTTTGTTCAAGGAAAAGATAAATATGGAAATATGGTTTCTATTATTAAACCAAATAGATATAAAACTTTTGTTTTTTATAATAATTATATTCTTAATATTTATAAGACTTATTTTGTTAATAGTTTTAATGGGAATCTTTCAATAGTTACATGTTTCAAAAGCTGATTGCCACGAAATTATACAAATTAATGATATATTTGATTCCCTAAATTTTATGGTATCACTAGAGGTTCTATCTTTAAAAATTTATCTCATCATATATGTAATGAATATACCCAAGTTACCCTCAAACCTGGCAGCTGGCAAGTTCTATCACATACTCGAAGGGTGTTCCGGGTCCCCACAGGTTAGCAACAAGCCCTCAGGCATCGAACAACAAACCATATAGAACAATTTTTCCTACCCTAAACAAAAACATGGAATATATATATAAAGATCAAGAATAAATAGATTAAATCAAAAAATATATATGCCATAACTGTAAGAAAACAGCAGAAACAAAATGAATGTAAAAGTATCCAAAATATCTAAGAGATAATTCCAACTACAAAGGAACAAAACCAAATTTGTACTCCATGTGATAACATGGATGAACTCCAAAAATCTCACCACCATCTACCCAAATCACCTAACATGAAACCTTGCTACCTGTGGTATCTCACCTTTCCCTACAATTGATGATATACATAGGTCTGCACACCACCAAAGGGTTCTCATGGGTGTAAACTTACAGGCTCAATAGGACCTCATCCAGGTGTTCCATAAAAAGTCTCTATATAACAATTAAAGTATGCTCATTTCAATAAAATATGGCATGATGGGTAATAAAGTACTTTTATAGAAAACATGGTAAACATTTCCCTTTTTCAAAATTCTAAAACAAAAGTTAGTACAAAAATTTCGAAGAACATTTTTTATATCATTTTTCACAGGAATAAACATGCATAGTAAGGCTAAGAAAATAAATCCATGCAAAACAAAAATGTAAGCACAAGTATCAACACCAAGGATAATTATAGGTCAGACTAGTAGACTACTCATACCTAAATCAATCAAGTGTGCAATCGAGTTTCTAGAACATTGGAATAGGAAGCATATGAATACCCTATAATTAAACACCCCTAACAATTTAAATATCATTACCTTAGAACAATGGGCCTAGGAAATAGAGAAAATCCCATGAGAAAACCTCCTAGTAATCACAAAAAATGGATGATGGGTGAAATCTAAACCTTCCACCTAAGTACCCAAGAGAACCCATGTGCTTATTTCCACAATTCATTCTAATTATTTAAAAATACAATTTCACAAATCCATTTCAATTCTTTGAAAATACTCCTTTTCTTTCCATTTATCAACAACAATGGAAAACCATTTTTCATTAAAAACTCTTTTCAACACACAGAAAAGAGTCATGCCAATTTTGTGTATAAATCAGTTTTTAAATAATGAACCATAAGGTTCATCAATATAGGCTAGAGAAAAAACCACCTACCTAGAAACTTGGGTCACACACGCTCACAACGGGATCTACCAATAATGAAAACTCAATAAAGTCAACAAAGGCCCTAGAACCTAGTCCACACATATCAAAATTGATCCAATTGAGAAAGAGGGCAGGTAAAGAATAGGAAACTCCACATACCTCAAGAACAAACAGGCACTACACCACAACCAACAAAGTAATGGACTTCAAAACAATATCTCACAATGGATTTGGAAGAAGACAAAAAAATAGTAATTCAAACCAATGAATCTAATAACGCAACTCAAGGGGGCTACCGTGATCAATGGAAATGAAGAAGAAGAAATTACACTCACTTGGAGAGGTTAAATGCAACCACAATGATGATTGAATGTCGAACAGATCGATTGGGAATGAACAGTGTCTCCAAAAATCACCGTAGAGGAACCCTTGGTCGAGATCAAAGAAGAATCAGTAGACAAATGGACAAAAAAATCCCATACGGTGCCCTAAAAATCCCTGCTCGAGAAATTACATGATGTGTTACACCATTACACATTTTGAAATCTATGATGTCTAAATACGCAAAAATATCAATCGCCTCAGATTAAAATTTGATCTTTAATTAACTCATGATGTGTAAAAACTCAGCAATTTGTGTAAACTTTCATGGTGTGAAACCTTTTCATGATATTCACCCAAAAACCATTACACATAATATAACCAATATGCATAGAATATAAATCTATGGAATCCAATATAAAATCTAGAAAACTATATCTAAAAATCCATGCCAAAAAGGGAACATAGAGAGAGGGAAAATGTACCAAATAAAGGTAATGGGATGTTACAATGTACCTTATAATAAATGTTTTAAGTATAATTGGGTGCCTAAAAATTATTTTACTAACACAATTGGACCCAAATAGTATGGGTAACAAAATGTGTTTTGGAATTATTTTTACAAGAATCTACCACAAGTAATTCAATGATTAAACAGGTGGTTGATGCTCTATAAATAAAGTTTCATTTCTTAGAGAATGAACTATTTAATATATGATGTATTTAAATTTTTTATATGCTATTAATATTTTATATAGGTGTAGATATATTTTAAAGAAAACCATAATTTTAGGAGGAAATATTATATTTTTTAATATTTTATTATTTTAAAGGGTATATTTAACATTGTAATTATGTTTTTGCATGTGATGAATATTTTTATCATGGAATGTTTTTAGGGGAAGTTTTTTATATTTTTATTTTCTATTTTTATCTTCTTAACATGAAAATGGGTAAATTTAGTTAGTATTTCATACTATATTTAAAAAAATGGTATCTTTTTTTTACTTACAAAAAGTGGGAGAAAATTTTTTCTTTTAATATGTTCATTTTTCTAATAAAAAAATAAATAAACAAAACAAACACTTAAAAACATAAACACAATAGAGAAAACTATTACTAGAGACCATAGAGAGATGGTGTGGGAGAAAATATGAATGGAATAATGAATGAGAGATATTATAGTATAAGGTTGCAATCTATTTTACTAAAGGATTTTTAGTTGGAGGTAGTTAACTTTGCATCTTATATTTTGAATAAGATTCATTTTACACCACTAGGACTGAATCTTCTAAAGGAACTTTGGATAGAAAATTTGGTATATTTCATACAAATAAAAGTTTTTTAAATCATTTTCTATGTTCATATTAACATTATGTATAGGTACAAGATGATGTCCAGTTCCCATATATTCTTCCTTATAGAGAATAGATATGAAAAATGAGATCTTTCGTTAGGGATGTATTCAATATTGAGAGTGAAGTTGAATTAGTATTTGTGACCTTTTAACCAATTTAAACCTTTTAATCTCTTTCATATTTTACCATTATCATCATTAGTATAATGGTCCTCATATTATCTCTTATCACCCTTTTTTTATATACAAAACATCCAAAAACATTCACAGAAAGAGTATATTAATTTATAATGTTCACTACTCAATAAGAGATTCTAGTCTATTGTGAGAATAAAAAATACCCATGATCACATTACCCACTAGTAATAAACTCATGAGGTATAGTATTAATGGTATATCCATGAACTTACATTTCATGTTAGTCTTCTGTTAGTGCCACATCATCCCACTAGGTCTTTATACTACCTCTTGATAGTTTCAGAATTAGTGTATGGTGACAACAAGAAGATATTTAACCAATATAGATTCTTCCATGTCATTTGTGTGTTTCGTAGGCCTTATTATAATTCATATTTTACTTGAAAAATATTATGAGAGAACTTATACTAATTCTGTATATAACTTAGTGCACATAAACACCTCTAATTACTACTCTCACTAGTGAATAGTGAGGTCGCTACTTCTTTCTCTTCAAAAAACAAATCGAATAGGAAATTATTATCATTTACTCAACTATAAAAGTTGAATTTCACAACACCTTATTCTTCTCTCCTTGTCTAGAATCAATTTAATTAAAGTTAGTTTTATGTGAAAATTAATATACATTGAACTTCCTCTCTTACCTCATCTTCTTATCCTTATAATTTCTTCAGTTTATTTGGTCTATAATGGCAATTCCTTCCTCTTCTACCTCTCCTTACTCAGTTCACATAAACAACACAATAACTCTGTATATCTCTCTTTTTATTATTTAATATTTATAGATTTAATATTTTGGAATACAGTATTGGATTTTATCTTTTTTCTTCTTTTACCAATAGAAATATATTTATAAAAACAATAGTTGAGTCAATTTTATTTTTTCTCTTCTTCTATTCTCATTATTCCTGAAATATTATCTCTACTTAAAATCACAAAAAATCCGACCAATCCATTCCTTATCATGCTACCACAAAATCTTTATATTTTAAAAGATTCCATGTTTCCATGAGTTCTCAAGTAAATATAGTTTTTTTTATTTATTCTTTATAGCATAAGTCTCTCTAGAGGTCTCTTATTTCCAAAAAAATGGGAACATAATACAAAAAATGTTACTATTAAAATAATAAGGAACACCTCACCACAAATCATCTAATTCATAAACATCACTGTATGAGTATCATATCACTCTTACATTCCATTTAAAACACTCATACATAGGGAGTTGAATCATGCATATTTCTAGCTAAATGACTCATATTCAATATCCAGTTATTCATATACAGTAGAATCTAGTGACTTGTATCCATAAATGCATTAATATCACTCATTTTAAGTTCACATAAGACTCATATAAAGACAGGTACACAAAATTGTATATATTTTACTCCAACACTAATGATGATTTCAATCTTCATATGTTACTATACTTGTGTCGATTCAAATCATTTATACATATTTTCAAGAATCACCTTACATGGATTCACTTTACATCGATCTTTACCTTGATTCAATTCATCTTCTTATGATGAACTCAGTAAACATATTCATATGTTCCTTAACTCAACAATGTATGATCTTTCGATAATGCATCATTAATTCATCCTTTGAAACTCTAATGATTGTTCATGGTGATATAGAATAGGTGTGGCATTATCTGATTCAACCATGGAAGAAAATGTAAATGACATTGTTTCATCCCACAACATCCATGTTTTAAGTGGTGAATATTAGTGTATAACTATTAGTTCCATGTCCAGATTTCTAAGGGGACTGATTGTTCATAATAAATGACAAATGACCCCATATGTCTCAATAAAATCCTTTATATCTATACTTGTCTCAATGGTTCTCTACCCCCACCCCACTAATGTGTCTTCCTCCTTATCATACACTACCTCACGTAAGGTCTCTTCCTTAACACAACAGCTTCTGGCTAGTTGTCTCACCTTCAAGATTATTCAAGTTGTCTCTCTCAAATATCCTTGATACTCAAGTGTTTGTATGTTCTTGATATAGCCAAATTTATTTTACTTTTCATACACTTTATAAGGAAAAATCATCATTATGAAACATTCCTTCTTTTTCTAAATTTAACATCCAATAATATATCAAAATTCCTTAAATATAACTCATATATTTTTCAACCTCATCCAATATATTTTTTCATTTTTAATATTTCAAAATATGGTTGTAACTACATAACAAACTTTATCACAAATATATATAATTTATCATCATAACTAATCCATGAAACTCAAAATCTTCAAAAACATTTCCCTTTAATATAAACCCAATGCTTTCAAGGAAATAAATTCAAACAACTTATAAAATTTTCATTCCACCTTTATTTACTTAATATAATATGACACAATACATGTGATCTCTTCTTATTTAACAAAAATCTTATGTACTCTATCATCTTCACAAATATATTGACTTTAAACTTTATGAAAGTAACAAGATCATTGATAACCATTGATAAAAAATAAAAGGCATGGAAAGATGGGTCAAAGGTCTCCCCATTTGTATTGGTTTTCAATAACCACATAATATGATATGTAAATATATGTAATATTATTTTATTTATTATTGAACAAATATACTCTCCCAAATTATTACCAATTTTCATTGCATTTTACCCCCTGCCTTATTAATAAGAAATAAAAACTACATGAGAGGATGGTATCATTTCAATCTCAATAAATGTGTCATAAAGCATTCCACTGTAAATCTATGTGAGCTATACTAGATGTATAAAACAATAGGGTTTTATTCATTCATCAAAGATCCTCATTTCAAAAAAAGAATATGATAACAAATTAAATGAGATACTCATCAACTTTCTAAAAATATGTCCAACTGTTTCTAGGATGATAAATTCCATAGAACATAATTTATATAAATATTATCACATAATAGTAACCAACATTATTTCTCTTACTTCAATAAAAACATTAAAAATTTAAGTAAACATTTTAGGTTTAAAATTTTATAAAATATCCTTCATTATTCATTAAACAATCACTTCCATTTCATTGATCAAAATTATTTTTCACCCCCTTAATATTAGGATCTATTTTTCCAATGATTAAATTATAATACATCATATTTTTTCAATAACTTATTTCCATGAAAATTACAAAAAAAAATTTGTATGATATGGATGATATTAAAATATTCTCAAGTATTTATTCACATTTCTCCCTCCAAAAAGGACTCTTATAAAAAATTCCATGATGGGGGTATCTAATATGGATAGATTATGACATGTTAAAAGTATAGAATTCACCAAAATGGAACTTTCCATACTTATATAGAGGTTTTAAATCTCCCTTAAAATTCATCAAGAATGATCCTTTAATAATATTTTTCTTTATAATTAAAATAAAATATCTTTATATGATAGTGTATTCTTATTTTAGTTATTAATATTTTATATCCTTTACTTATTCTCACATTCTACCCTTGATTCCATGCTTCATCTTCAATTCCATATATTGTTAAAGAATAAATACCATACATAAAATAGGAAATAAGGTGGAACCCTATGATTCCATAATATGAATACCAATGTTGAGAAGACATTCTCAACCAATTTTATCAATTATTTATGACCATAATTCTTCGAAATATTATTTTGAATTATGGTTTTTTTAGTATGGATCCCTTCACATTTCTAACATCTTTTCATGGGATATTTTTTAATTTTTTATTAATTAAACCAAAAGTATTATGTAGTGTGGTTCACATATTCTTTGGAAATTATTATTATGTTGGTAATAATGTTTAAAAATATTTTTAATTTTACCCATACCTTTTTTAACTTTCCACACAATTTATTTTTAACACTTATGTGGTCATTTGTTGACAACATATCTTGAAATTCAGGATTTTCATGTAGATTTTAATTTATTGCATTATTAATAGATTTTTTTATGCATCAACCATCATTGTTTCTCTCTCAAAATATATTTAAAAAATTACTAAACAATTGTTTGGTACATGGGTAGCCTTTTAGAAGTTTCTACAAGGTCTCCTGAGACTTCTTTTTGCTAAATTGGAACCTTTAGATATAAAAATTCAGTTAAACTTATTGGAACCTCTTTGAACATAATTTTCCTTCTGTTTATTATCCATGTTTTACTCATTATTACTTTAAGTTTTCTTTGGATAAATCTATAAATCAATTTTCTTTATCTTCCTTCTCAAGGCTATATCATCTCAATTCATCAATTTATATAGAATTCCCTTTCTATTTTTTTGATACATATTGGGACTGATAGGTTCTATCTTCTCATATATGGATATCACATCATTTCACACCTACTATTATTTAATATCATCTTTATACGATCTTCAACAATTTAAAAATTATTCCCAAAAATTAAATTCATGTTCTTAAACTTCTCACAACACAAAAACATCCCTACGAATGTTGTTCATTTTGTTTTAAATGCTTCCTATCCAAAAATTTCAAATTTTTAAGCAAGATATTTTTTAGAGTTTTCAACAATTAGTTCAGATCTTATAAGGTAATCACCTCTAATACAAATAATTTTATCCACTATTTTTATGGTGGTAAAGTTCTCATCATTTTATACATCTATTTTTGTTCAAATTTTGTATTTAAACCTACACTATTTCTGAAAAAAGATATAATATAAGAAATAGAATTAGGTAAGGATGGTGCCTTTTTTATTTGAGTCTACTTTAGTAATATCATCTGATGAATTAATTAGCTTATTTCAACTACGTAGAGGCCTTTTGACAAAATAATAACCCTTATAATAGTTTTCAATAGTATCTCCTTTCTTTGTTAATCATGAAATATCAATATATGTCATTTTAAAATTGGCTAATTTCACTTTTAATTCAATACATTTCATATTTTGATTATTATTATGATCTTTAGTCAATAAAATTTATTCCTCACAAAATTTTCCCAAATTATGAAAATAATATTTCTAAATAATATCCTTATCTTATAGTAAAGTATCAAGGTATTTTATCCTATGATATTTAACTTCAAGTTGGGGTTTTAACAGATAAACACAAGTATTTTGATATATATCTAATGCATGGAACTTTCATTAAAATTAATTAATGGCCTTTTCCTTTTAATGGGTTGTATTGATCCACTCTTCTTTAAATTTAGGGAAATTTTTAGCAAGTTCCATATTTATTTCTTCAATTTCTACAATCTATTTTGATAGATTTATACAAGTTAGTATAATTTCTTGCAATCCTTTATCCAAGATTTTTTACTCATCTACATGTTAGATGATATCTTCTTACTAACTTTAAAAAATCTCACAAATCAAAGAAAACATTTATTTGGGAAGAAAATTCATCCTAACTTTTAGTCTGTTAATTGATGTTTCTTGAGAACATTTAGAAATATGATTATCACAATAATTCTTTGTTCTTTATGAGAATAGTATTGATATAGATTAAAAAATACCTCATCATCAATCGAATGTCTTCAATCTTTATATTTTGAAGGACTATCCATTCTGTGGTGGTATATTTGACCAATATTTATTCTCCTTTTATATTAGATCTTATTTAAATGGTATTATTGCATGGAGGAACTAACATTTATTCATTATTTCATGATAAGTATGCCTTCTTTGATGATTTATTCTCTTTATTTTTCTTTATCTTCACTATATTGGTATAGATAGAATTCTGATTATAAATAGATGCATCTTCTCCAAAACTGGACTTCATTATTTAATTTAAAAATGAAATAAAATATTTAAAAATAAAAAAAAATAAAAATAGATAATTCAAATTATAGGTGAATGAGGCTCTACTAATAATTTAAAGGACCAGTTAGGGATTTAATTAACACTGAGAGGTGGTAAATCCAATTTGGTGACATTTTATAAAATTTAAACATTTTAATCCCTTTTATATTTTACCCATGTCACTAATAGGTTCATAGTTCTCATGTTCTCTCTTCTCACCATCGTTTTTGAATTAAACAGATAGAAACACACACAAAGACAGAGTATAATGATTTTCAAGGTTTAATAATCAATAAGAGTAGCCAATCCATGGTGTGAATGGGAAAAATCATGATCACATAACCCACTACAAATAAACCTATCAGCTACAAATATTATGTTATATATATGAATGTATGCTACAAATTAGTCTCCTATTAATGCATTAACATCTATAAGGGTCTTTATAACACCTCCTTATAGTTTCACAATAAGTGTAGGGTGAAAAAAATATGATATTACACCAAGATATTTTCTTCCTTTACATCGCTGAGCTACTTGAAACTTCATCATATTCTTTTATTTGTATAGCAGAATGAATAAAATTCTCCTTATTTTATATGCATAATAGTGGAAAAACTTATTTATGTTTTCAAAATTAAATATTGAGGTTGATACTTCTTCCTATTCATGGTGGAAATTGGATAGGATTTTACGATCCCTTCTTACACAATGTTAGTGGAACTATATTACACCTTCTTGTTTTCTTATTATCATGTAAAGGTTTAAGACACTTAATTTTTTATATGAAATGATATAAAAAAACACCCTCTCTTACCTCTATTTCTACTCCTTTATTCAGTGTGACAGGAGTGCACTGGTTCTTCTTCCCACTTATTCTTTGCCTTATTCAACGCACTTGGGTAAAACTAAAAATCTCTATCTATTATTTGATACTCATGTATTTATAATTTTTTAATATATTATTAAATATTATTAATTAATTTTATTCAAACTATAGAAATATATTTATAATAAATAATTGAAACATTGATTTCATTTATTCTCCATTTATTCTCAGTCTTACTAAACTCACCTTCATATTTGAAATACATACTGGCTCAAACAATTTATATCATTACCCTACTTCAAGAAAATATGTATATATTAATAAATTCCATGTGTACATGAGTTATCACACATATAAACTCATGTATGTCCTTCATTTTTAGATAATTTATATTTGTAGATATCTTATTTCTATATTTTTCGAGGATCATGATTACCCCAATCATGATTCATAAAACCATTAACACATCAACAATCATTATTTGATCATTTACATCATCATATGAGTATCAGATAACTCATACATTCAATCTAGAAGACTCAAGTTTCAGGATTCAAATGACTCATATGCAGTATCTAGATGAATAATATTAAATATCTAGTGAATTTTTTACATTGTCATCCAATGACTCATTTGTATATATGTATTCACACCACTTATATGTATCTCACACATGAATTATATGAAATAGCATACACTGTTTACTCCCAATATTATATCCATATCCATCTTTAGGCATCAACTATCCTTACATGGATTCTCCTCATGAAAAAAAATATTTATAAATCCCCTTATGTGGTATCTCTTTATGTGGATCTTCACCTTGAGTCATTTCTTTTTTTAGATGAACTCAATAAGAATCTTTTAATGATCCTTTTCTTTTTCAAGCATGATCTTATGATAATATAGCATCACTGTATCCTTTTAAACAATGTTGTAGATTATGGTGATCTAGAATAGGCATGAAATTATATGTGTCGCATGAGGAAGATAATGTAAAAAACATTATTTCATCTTTTAGTGCCCGCATTTCTCCCCATATTCCTCCAAAAATCCCTTTGGTCCCTCTATAGCCCAAAGGGATACCACCCCATAGGTGTGTGTTATTACTTCTCCTACACCTCCTCATATAGGGGATCTACCTCCAACCTACCATTCATGGATGGTTGTCTCACCTTTAATCATGGCCAAGAAATATCTTTGGGGTAGCCTAGATTTCTGGGTGTTTATATAGCCTTCGGTTGTGTACATTTATTGTTATGTTTTCATCCACTTTTTAAGGATAAATTGCCCTTATATAACCATCACTCATTTTCCAAATTCAATAGATTTTAACATTTCAAAATTCCTTCAACACAAATCATGGTTTTCTCAACCTCATTAGATATAATTTTTTATTTTTAAGCTTGAAACATATGTATGGAACTCCATGATAACATTTATCATGGATATATAAACTACTCCATGGAACTCAAATTCATAAAATAATTTTTCCGTTGATATAAATAAGGCACCTTAAAATAAAAAACGTAAAATAACTTCCAAAATGTTCCTTAAACTTTAATTCACTTAATATAAGATTAAAAAATACTTGGGATCCCTTGTTATTTAACAAAATTCTTATATAATATATCTTATTCACCAATATATTAAAATTAAGCAGCATAGAATCATCAAGATCATTGAAAAAAATTAACAATGAATACAACACATACAAACTAATCTCTTCAAAATCGTTAGTTTTAAACTCTATGATAATAACCAAGGGAAGGTCATAATAAGTTGAAATATCCTCTTCAATGAAAATATAATGTGGAAGGATCATAACTTGTAAGAAGATGCATTTTGGAACAAATAATCAAATATGGATGTCTCAGTTGATATGAACAAGATTTTAGAAGGTGGTATTTTTTTATAGATTATGGATGTTCAAGAAGAGTGTAGGATTGTCATGTTATGTAGGATCCATCAAGGACAAGTTTAGCTAAAATACCAAAGACTATGGTATCTTGGGGAATATTTTTAAAAATACTAATATCATAAGGACTAGATACATAGATTAAATTAATGAGTTCTACAAGGTTCATATGATTAGTTAATAGTTTTGGATCTAATATACACTACTTGCTTTTTACAAACAATGGAGACCCCTAAATATAAGTAGAGGTAGAAAGTATTAGTGACTTGGAATAGTGGGAGTTAGAAATGATGGAGCTGATGACACTATTTCATGTTAATAAAACATTGGATCTTATGGAACTACCACTAGGGAAAATATTACTATAGGATAAGTAGATATACTTAAAAAAATTACATGGTATGAAACTACACAAGGAAATATTAATTTTGAAATAGTTTTGATAAATAGAAGTTTTTTATATTAATGAAATTTTATCTCTTATTATTAATCTTACATTAATTATGATGGTTCTAAAAATGGCCATGAATAAGTGAATGCATTTTAAACAATTATATGTTATGAAAACAGTCATTTATAATGACTTCAAACAGGGAATTTTTATAGAACAACCAGAAGGTATCAAAGAAAACCAAAGGATTGATCTGACTTCCATTCTCAAATATAGTCTTTATGGAATTAAGAAGTCTTCTAAATAGTGTAACAAAACATTTTATGCCCTTATGGAAGTTAATATATTTCCCTAGTGTTATATATACCATTGTTTCTACTAAATGTGTTTGATGATAAGAGTTTCATCATACTTATTATTTATGGGGATATTATATTATTGTTAGGTCTAAAGATAAATTAGATAAAGGAGTAAAAAGCATAATCATTTGGATCATTTGAGATAAACAATATTAGGGTTGTAATAAAGATTTTGGGGGTAAGGATTAATATATACTGAAAAATAGTAATACCAATATTATCTCATTTTGAATATATACAGATGGTCTTAGAAATATCATGAATGTTTAGATATATGCCTGTGACAACCCCATTTGTTGGACATTTAATGTTAATCCAAAAGAAATATATAATAATGGAATAAGAGGAAAGTACATAAAAAATGTTATATATGAATTGTTATCAAAACTTTTATATATTACATGTTTTTATAAGGTCTTAAATTTCTTTTATAGTGGGATTTGTCAGTATATTAATGTAAAATATAATAATGGAATTGGGAATATATAATGTTGATATTTTTTTACCTCAAAATTACTATTGACTTATCTCTATGTTACAAAATATATGATAAATTGGAGGGTTTTATGGATGTATAATTTCTAAGAGATTAAAATACATATAGAAGTACCATTTTTTATGTGTTTTATTATTGATTTATAAATATGATTTGGATTTCTATAGATAAATAGTATTTTCACTCTCAACCCCTTAAGTGGAGTATATAGTGATCATGAAAGTAGGTAATGAGCTAATATGGTTAAAGTGTTTGTTGGGGGATCATGGAAGGAAGATGAGGAATAGAATTTTATTTTTTTATAGTCATAATGAAATCCATCTTGATAAGAATATGGTGATTCAGTCATAGAAGATAGACATTCAGCTAATATATCAATTCATCTAGATTATACTACAATACTGAGTACTGGAGAAATAGAATATTAGTGGGATTTATATTTCAACAATAATATTAATAAAATTCATAGTCTTAGAAAATAAAGGATGGTGTTTTTCCTCAAAGAATATTGGATTATTGAAGGAATTATTATAATATCATTGATGATAAAGAGAAATAGGATAAGGATATATTTTTTAGAGGTCACAAATAAATTAGGAAGACTTAAAATAAATATTTATGTTGGAGATTGTTAGGATAGAAGTTGTGAAGATTATATCTTGTAAGAGTAACTAATCATTTCGAAAGACCTTTTAAGATAAAAAACTATATGAAAATAATAATTAATTTATATTCCATGATAGTGGATGCAAGAATATGGAATAATGATTTTTGGATGTGGTGGCTCTGATTTTATATGGAGGAGTTCACACAAAATAGGTACGAGCATTTGGAATTTTCCTTGGTTGATGTAGCGGTGGTGCACATTAATTCGATGGTGGTGGAACTAAGAGAACAATATAATATTTTTCCTCGATTTCATTGATCAATCGTCACTAAAATTGTGAGGGATTCACTTAGGATTAGTGACTATTATGTTTAATGTTGAAGTCTTATTTACTTATATTTTTCTCAAGTAGTATTTAAAGTTGGATTCCCATAACTCATAGTGATTTTTCAACCTTTATAGTTATTAATAGAAAGGTTGTAGTTTTCCTCCTATTGAGTGAATCTATTCTTGAACCATGTAAATTATAATAACTATGCTTCAATGTGTATGAGTGTTTATTTGTTTTTCATTTCATATATAAAATTTAGTCTATGTTTATTCATTGCATTACTTTTGAACCTGATTCTTTAGTTTGAATACACTAAAATTGGGTGTTTTTTTAATTTAGATCCACTAAGTCCTTGTTCTCTAGGTTAGGATTCTAGAGGGTTGGTTTTAGACTAAGGTTTCTTGTCACAACAAGTGGTATTATGTCCCTTTGTTTACTTCAATGTATACTTCTAATGGGAATTCATTATATTTTATGCTTTTTATTTTGTAAGAATAAAATTTGAAGGAAAGATTTTGAAGAATAAAATTTTAGATAGACAAGTTTGATAGGATATATTTTAGATTATAAAGGGTTAAGATAAATTATTATCAATTTTAGACATATATTAATCTCTCATTAAAGGGATTCAAACTATGACTAATGTAAAATAAATAGTAGGAAGAACTCTATCTAAAGGAATGTAGGGTTTCTCAGATGATGCTAGAATGGGATATGATATTCAATATTTTGGAGCCTAAGAAAACTGGTAATCATATGACTACACTCATCAACATATATTGGAAGACTATTACAATGAACAAATTATTTCTAATTTGGAAACTCTTCATCCAGAAGAATGAATATGGAAATTCAATGGTTTATCACTTTAATGATTTCAAACTAATTTGAAATAAATTGGATAATGTTTCTATAAAGTTTTAAGTTCCATTGTGATAAATTCATAATTAATAATCATTGAAGTACTCATGGGATACGATGGTTACTATGGTGAGTAACTCAAGAATTGAGGGTGACAATGTATTTTTTGAAATCTAAGATATTATTTTGATTGAAAATTTTAAGACAAAGGATTTTCATAAAATTACCCAAACTTTTTTAGGGAGGGAGAGAAAGTTTTATATAACAGAAAGGTAATATAAAATGTGAAATTAAGAGATAAAGGAGCTCAAAAATCTTCTATCTCAAAACCATCACATGGGAATTATGGTAAATAGAGGAATTTTAAGGACTTTATGGATCATAGAGTCAACTCCAGGAGATTTACATATATTATTTTGTTTATATGTAATATAGTTGTAAAAGGGAGAAAGTTTTTCTATGTGTCTCTTGTCCATTGGAGTCATGGATCATTTAATCTAGGGATTAATTTCACTCAATTTTTGAGAGAGGGTGCATAGAAAATTATGTATCTAAAATATTTTACATAGTTTTTCTTATAGATGATTAATATCTTGAGATTACTAGAAATGGTGATGTGAATTTTCATACATCAATTGTATGTTTGCTGATGTTTTAAGGAGTTTATTACATGTTGGGGTTATGGAAGAACCAAATTTTTGAAGGTCAGGTGGATAACATGGGTTTCTATATGATATTTACATATGGTGTGTTAAAGATAACACAAGATTCTATGCTTATAGAGAATATATTGAAAGATGGAAGCCTATATCTAACAATGAGTTTGGAAAGATCAATTCTTTTCAGATCATCAACTTTTGGAATAATGGTATTATCACAATATCATCCTGGTCACATGGGTAGGAAAGGGAAGAAGGAATGGGTTCTAAAAGTAATAAGAAAACTATATCATGTGGAGTGTATAATATTTCTCATGAATGTTGATGATATGATATTGGTATCCCTAAAAGTGGACTATATTGAGTATATGATTCTTGAATTTTCTAGGACATTCTAGATATATGATATTAGGGATATAATGGATTTTGATGATAAGGATCACAAGAGACTATAATATGAGAACAAAGATGTTTTTTCTTTCTAACTAAATCTAAAATATCTTGAAAATATATAGAATATATAGATCAAATATTTTGACAAATTCATATTGAATGGTAGTTGGGGTGGTACTCAAGTGGCCAACACACCTTGTAATAGGTATTATGGGATACTATAGTATCCAGAACCATTCATCTGATTTGGTCCTTCAGGCCATCATTTTGGCCCTATGGACCACAGGGTCATTGGGCCACCATTGGCCTTTATGCCACAGGCCCTCCAAGCCATCTCTGGCCTCCATGCAATGGGAATTCAAGGAACAAGACCATGAATCAGTTTGGGTTGACCATATAGGATTCAACCTCATAAACGGATTTAGTGCAGGTAGTAGCCACTAGAGTATAAAAAACCAAATTTGAAGAAATAAAGGGTATTGAAATATCAATCGGTACTACGCAATGTGCATCTCTACCTAAGGAAATGTTAGACGATCATACATAAAAGGTGAGGAGATAAGAACCTTTAATTATTTTGTTCATGTGGAGGAGCAGTTTCATTGTAGTTGGGTATGTGGGTCTTTAGGTAATGTACCAGGCCTTATGCCACTAGGCCTTTAAGTCATGTATTGGTCCATATTCTTCAAGGTTTATGGGTCATGTAAGGGTTTCCTCTCAAACCATTTAAAAAAATGGGTATTATCAAATAATTATTGAAAATATAAAAGTCATTAAAGCTAGGTTGGCTGCCAAAACCCAATATTGAATTATAATTCCATGTATGAGTTACCTTACTTAGCATCAACATACCCAAGGGTCACATTATCCCGCATGACAGATTATAACATGGTTGATGACTTATAAATTCATATATCATCAAAATTAATCTATTATAACTAATTAAATATATGACCATGCCGTTGGAATATTGGACCAGTGAACCTCAACCATCCATGATTCTCATAGAATTTACAACATTCAACTTACTTCATGATCACCCAACTATAAGGTCTTTTTTAACACTTTAAAAGTCTTAATCAATCCTGAAAACTATAGGAACATAACTTTCTATTCCTAAATACATGAAACAAGAACCCTATTACTCCTACTATATCCAAGGACACAACCATTTCTATCTAAACCCTCACTTTTTCATGAGGCATCAACTCTAAAATTTTTGTTATTCTTAAAAGGTCATTGTGCTCTCTCGCCTATCCTCAATCCAACACAAAAGAAAAGGTGTCACTTAGAATTTTGAGAAACATAAACATTACCATGAAAGGAATATCCTAAGGAAATTCTAAAACTAATACCAACACTATGGTCTTTTATCAACAAAAATATAAGGAGTTATTTAATACATTTAATCAATTCGCATTTATAAAAATAATTAATAACAGTTCTTAGGCTATAACGCAAAAAAAACTTTTATTATAAAATCGGTTGGTACTAAGACAATTATTTATTAATAGACTATTTATTTATATAAGTAGTGTGGAATCGCATTGAATGATCCATCTCAAGTAATTGAAATTATAATATCTTGTTAAGTAGAATGCTATCAAAAATCTATATTGGAAAACACCATTTGTATTTTTTGACACTTTAAACAACCAAATACATGTAATTTATACATACCCCCAAGGGATCTATTGTTATGGTGTGTATATATAATATAATTCTATGAGGGTAAAGTAAATTTCAACCTAGTTTAAGTTGTATGGGTTTTTATCCCCATGTTATAGTGTTAAATGCTCTATAAGTTGCAATTGGAATTCTGTTTAAGTGGAACCCATTAGTAGTATATTTATTAATGATTTTAATACCCACCACAAGGGGTTAATTATATCAACATATAATGATAATAATTCCATGTGGTGTCAAATAGATAATATAATAATTTAGTTATAAGGGTTTTTATTACCAAGTTATAGTGGAACCACCCTATATGTTGAAATTGGAACACCATTTAATAGAAATCCATCATTAATCACTTGGATATATTTTAAATGAAATATAATTCTATTAATATTTTAAGGATTATTTTTTAAAATTTATTAACTCCTTCTAGGATAATTTATTTCTTTAATAAATTATGGATAGTTTGATAGAGTTAAACTATATTCCATATATACAAACAGACAAGTCAATCACACAAGAAAAGAATACAGACAAACAAAAAAAGCATGATTATGGAATGTGAATTAATGGCACTGAATGATTCATGGACACATCCTATCATATACTACTAGAAAATTCATATAAATTACACAAATTAATAACTCAAATAATGAAAATAAATCACTAAAGTTTAAATAGTAATCAATTATAATAACAAAATTCTACAACAACAAGCCCCGACCTTAGAAACCTGGTCTTCCCCCCATGTGTGGGATGTTCATTCCCATACATGATCTATTTACCAAGTTTTGACACAATCCTAGTCTCTTGTATATCCAACCAAATAGTAATACTTAGGAAAAATATTTTTGATTCCACTTTGTGATGTTCCCAACTAGATTCACACATAAGTAACCAAACTAGAGGGCTACATTGCCTCAAGCATGCCTCCCCATATACCAAAGGTTGTCAACTAGCAGTAAGGGTCAAATGGTAGTATGGGGGGGAGATTATACCCTATGTATCATTATTAAATAAAGAATATATTAAATGAAAACAATATAAGTAAGATAATAATAAACTTCCAACTGTACAAGTTTCGATGAAAATCGGCCATGTAAGAATGGATGATGCTACAGGTATAAGAAGACAATATATACAACCATAGATACACAAATAGTTGGTCTAGCTGAAAATAAATAAATAAATACAGTGACCCAAATCTTGTAGTAAATTTGAGTATGTTCTCAATCCATATGTCCCATTTAAAGTCATATAACACCAAGGTACCATCCAAAGTCTTAACATCCAGCCATGTGAACTGATCGGGTACCAAGTTACAGCCCAAACAGGGAGTGAGTAAAAGTTAGTAGGCCACCACCAATGGTTTCTAATTAATTTTTAGTATATGAGTATAAAACATATATTGTGTATTATATAAATAATTAAATACATGAATTTTATATGGATCAAGGAATACCACCAACTTTAGGCTAATATGGTTGTCTTTGTATAGGGACCCAACTTTAAACATTATATAATATTGAATTTTAAGTCATGAATTCATTATAAAAAAAATATTTTATATTTTCAAGTTAAGACTTTTAGATAATGAGGTGATAACTCATAAACAAAACCCATATTTCATAAAATTAAAACATCTTATCAGTATCCATTTTTCCCATAATATAAATATTTTAAAAGGATATATTTTCTTTTTATGAAAAATCTGTATGAATTTTAATTTGACTTATTCTACATAATTTAATGTCATTAAAACATGTGAAATTTTTTTAAAACATGTTATTATAGAAAAAATCTTATTAAGGGACCTAAAATAAAGAAGAAGGAAATCTCTTAACTTAAGAATACTTATAAAAATTCACCTTTTTGAAAATAATCTTTAGGCTCAAATAAGTGTTTTATTATTCAATAAATCAATTTTATTTCAAAAATAATTTCATAATATATTTTATAATAATTACTTCAAAATAAAATAAATCTCATAAAAGTTTCTTTGAAGTCATGAAAAACACATGAAATGTTTTCTCAAAGTTTCACTTTCCACCCTTAAGAAGTAGCATATACTTTCCTTCAAACATAAGATCATTAGATTACCTTGAAAATCATAATATTTCTATAAAAACACATTAAAATCATATATAAATCATGTAGGTAACTTGGGACATAATTTTCTATATCTCTATTACAAATGGAATAACTAATACGGTTGACTTCCATACACAATTCATTGGAGGGCTATCATGGACCCACATGTCCTTGGTTTATAATGGAACCACTCAGCCTTTTTTTATAACATAACCACCTATACATGGTTTATAATGGAACAAAAAATCATTATAGAAAATCCCAATAACCATAACATAATCCTAAAAAATAAAATATTTCAATCTCTAATATTACACTCATAAAAATATTCTTTGCGCCCATAAGAAACCATAACCAGATATTGAATTATCCACTCTATTTTAAAACCATTTATTTAAAAAACTGAAACATAGTAAATAAGGTTTTTTTATTGAATAAAAAATGTAATATTATAAATTAATTCAAACATAAAATAATAGTTATGGGGGTGGTAAAATACATTTTTATGGTGTACATTAAAATAGAACATTCATTTTTCCTTTTGTAATAAAATTCATAATATTCTATATAAAATTTGGAAAAATATTCCTTGTGAAAACCATAAAAATAATGTAAAAAGAAACATAAATTTTATTTTATAATTAATTTATTAACATATAAATACAGCCACAAAATAATTTTAAAATTACGTATATGGAAGAAAAAAAGTTTTATTGGAAACTTTAAAAGATGATTTTCTTTAAACAAAGACCCTTAACTTGAGTCTGACTCATAGTTACATTCATTATCTTAAAAAATAAAAAATAAATGTTAATTATTAAAATTTCATAAGAAACCTTTTCAATTTTATTATTCTTTTACCATATTATAATTAATTTCATAATCAATTATGTTTGCATCGAATGTTTTGACTATATTTGGATCATATGTCCAAAATGACTTTTCAAGGTTGAATACGGTCCAAGAGTTAATTATCCCATCATAAAAAAATATAATAATCATGAAATAATTATAATTTTTATTCATTAATTATACTTTTAAAAATAATCATGAAATATGGTTATGAAAAATGAACTATGATACAATCATGGAGATGGTAGGTCGTACATACGCATGAGTAACATATTCATTTTTCAATGATCATTTTGGAAAAAGGTAGGTTTTATTTTATCTTTAATGGATGATAATTATATAATAAATAAAATATTATTTATTTAATTATACTTTTATAAATCATCCATGTGATGTTTTTATGAAAAACAAATCACATCGCTTCATAGAGGCGGTAGTCCATACATACCTATGAATGAATATTTGTTATTTTGTGAATGGAAAGGTAAGAAATTAAATTAAATATTAACTTTTAATAATGATAAATATGTCATTAATATAATATATATATACATTTAATCTTTCATTAAAACTATTTGTAAGAGTGGGTGATAGAAAATGAATTACATTAGCTCATGAGGCAGTAGTCCTCTATACACAAGAATGGTGGTTTTGTTGCCCATTTATTGGAAGAAGAGATGGATATAGGTAATTACATTAGACTAATAACATTTAAATATATATAATATTTTTTATTATTATTATTTAATCATGGTTGAAGAATATTTTAAGGATAAGGAAGTATAAATAATACAAAATTCTCAATTAAGAGTGATACGTCTTCTTCGGACAATATCTTTAGGTTTGAACCAAAAGATTTAATATGAGGGTTTAATAGTAAAAAAAGTATTATAGGATGTGTGGATGTATTTAATGAAGGTATTTTTTTAATTAATTTCTAAACCAAAATACTTATTAAGTGTGAATAAAAGTGGGTAAGAGATGCCATTTTATAAGTGAGTAGACGGGAACTCTTAAAATTTCTTAAAGTATTAAATTAATATAAATTAATTTTCATTTTTAAATGGATCCAAACTGTGAATATTATATAGAAATATTAGTGTGGGTTTAAATAATCCCATATAATATAAAATTTATAAGTTTAGTCTATTTTTTCATCCGTTACATTTTTTAATCCCTTTTAACCTTTTTTGAGAATTACCAAGATAAATTGTTTTTACTATTGTAGAGTCAACAAACATCCTATAAAAGATAAAAAGAACCATAAATAGAATATGGTTGAAATTATAAATCATTTAACACTTAATTTAATTAATATAATGTATTTAGGAATTTAAAATCATATAATAAATCCTTATTTTTTATAAAATATTATTAATGTCAATTTTGAAAATATTCTTTTAATTTGACTTTGAAAATATCAAGATAATGATTTAAGTGCAATATATATGTTTCACACTTCCATAAAATGTTATAATTAACTAAAAAATCATAGGACATAATAATTAATTCAATTTATATTAATTTTTTCATTTTTAATATCATTTATTTCATTTTCCTTTTTAATTAAATAAGTATTATTTCGACGTTGCATAAGCATTTAAGGTATTTATATAATTACTAAAAATTAGAATTAAATGATCTTCATGAAAATAATATAATTATTATATAAATAAAAAAAATCAATTTAAACTTTCTATTTTCCCTTTGTGAACCCATAATATATTTTTAAAAGTAAAATACTGACATTTTGTCATTGTCTTTAATTAAATTATTATAATGGTCATAATCATGTCCATATGTCAAAAAAAGGTAATATATTAGAATATTAGATGATTGTGGACGAAAATTCATCATCCATTAAAAATAAGTCAAGTATTAGGGTTACTTTTTAGTCATTATCAAATTATTTTCACACTTAATTATCCCATTTTCCATAGTAACAAATGTTTTTATCGTTTTTACTATTCATTATGACCAAAAATTACATTAGAATTATTAAATTATATAAATTATTATGATTATAAAAATAAAATTATTTTCACTAAGTTTAATCACCATAATGGGTAGAAATTCATATTATAAGAATCCCCCAAAGCATCATCAAAAGTGGTTTTTCAGGAAAATGCATTTTTCAAGTAATAGATGATCTTATATTAATGCTATGAATATAAATTAACATTATATAAATTTCAAAAAATAAAAATAGTTATATTATATATAAATTCCAATTAAGTATTTCCTTTTTCAGGTTTATTTTGATTAATTAAAAAGGATAAACTGTATTCACTTTTAAATAGTTTTCATAAAACAATGTTTTTAAGCATAAAAATAAACTTATATCAAAATCATGAAAATTTGTAATTAAAATGAAGTTAATTAGATTATTAAAAATCAAATTTTTCATATTTAATTTTGATTACAAATCAAAAATATAATTTTACTTTTAAATTAATTCATTTATTGAAAATAAATGACAGTATTTGATAGATGAGTAATTTTCA
Source organism: Viscum album (assembly GCA_963277665.1). Taxonomy (NCBI): domain Eukaryota; kingdom Viridiplantae; phylum Streptophyta; class Magnoliopsida; order Santalales; family Viscaceae; genus Viscum; species Viscum album. The sequence goes on from OY728122.1 coordinate 1,628,525,316, forward strand.
ATATTCACTGAGATATCATTCATTTCATAAAAATCTCAAAACATTCATCCTAGGATAATTTTTACATGATTAAATCAAAAATTAAATTCATTTTTTCATATTGAAATTATATAATTTGGAAATTAAACATTCAAATAAAACCATATAATAAAAGAGTTTAATAAAATCATTTCATTCTCATTTTTAAATTTACTTAATATTTTTATAATGAATATAAATATACAATTTATAAATATTAATAAAATAAAATTATTTATTCTACAATTACCTAGTTTGATATATTCTTCCCCATCCAAAATTAATTTTTTACTCAAAATTTAAACTTGGGTTCCATAATAAAATTTTTTCCACATGGAAATACCTTTCTTGAAACCCCACATCATAGAAGGGGTTTATAAAACTTATTTTAGTTAAGAGGTAAAGATAAGTAAAAAGGTTATATAGAATGTTACATACCTAGTTTTCTAAGTATGAAAACATTGTTGGGATGTGAAAATATTGGAATATAAGAAAGTTTTAATGTCAAAATAATTATGGAGATTGATAGAGATTATTGATCACAAGAAAGTGAACAATCATGAAACAATTTATGACTACAAAACCATAAACCAGATAGGTGTGAAAAATTCCATTGATTCTTAAAAAATTAAATTAATAGGATAAATTTCCTATTTAAATATCCTTTTACCATATTTTTGGAATTACTTTACTATCTATATGAAGAGAATAATTAAATATACTAACTTACCAAGGATAATTTCATCCTTTAATCAATCTACACCATAATATCATCTTTTTCTCCAAATGATTAGTAGTCAAGATGAATTTATTTATTCTTGAATCAGTAAAATATACTTTTAGAAGATAAAATAATCTATATAATTATAACAAGATATTACTCCTATATTTATACATTAACCAAAACTAAAATGGTTAGCACAAGGTAAGATAATTCATAAAATGAATAAACCGTCATATGAAGAAATAAAACATTAATCTCAAAAATTCAACAGTAACACCCAAATTTCAAACTATATAATTCTATAAATAAATATCCATGATATTCTTCAAAATATTCCTAACTAAGATTGAAATCCCAACAATATAATTATTTGTTCATATATTCTTCTAAGATAAATTTAACATTTATCTCTAAATAACATCATTCACTCTGAATGTATCATAAAAAATGTATATAACCTAATCATATAATCTCTAAGATATAATAATAATTTCCATAAATAACATTAATGACTATGAAGCCACATTAAAATTATATATTCCTCCAAAATATTTTTTAACCTTAATTATTCAAAAAAAATCCCATAATATCATATAATACTCCCTGATATTATAGTGATCATCTTCCAATATAACATTAATAACTTACCCACCAAATCTATTTTCATACCCAAAGTTATCTATATGATAAAACATATGTTCACAAAATAAACATAATATTTATCTAGAACATCATTTTTTAAATAAATTTCATAATAACCATGACATCAAGTATATAAGTGGTAGGAATTTCACTCTTATCTCCCTTCAGTTGTGGGTTAAAGCCCCCTGCCCATGTTGTATGTGATTGGTTATCCTTTTTACTAAAAAAATATTTATATCATTCTTATAATTTCCCAATAAATATGATGAACATCGTTAAAAATATATTTAATAATCTAATATCATATAAACCCTAAATTTTATCAATACCTTTGAACTTATGTTTACAAAATGAAAATAGTATACTTCCTCAAATAATGCTTCCACCTGTTAAAAATAAGGATTAAATGTATATATAATATCTATCAAAACTCAATGAATTTATCCAAAAGTAATAAAAATAAAAAGAGTATTAGTGATTTTAGACTTATAATAATCCTTATATCTACCACTACATCATAACTCTTGAATCTATATATGTAAACACCTTAATAATTTAATTTTATTCATCATCTGTAAACCATGATTTTCCATATTATTCCATAATAATTCCATACTATTGAAAAATGTTAATATTTCCCTAAGATTTAACAATATGAAAACATAATCCAAGATATAATGAATACCTTTTATATATCATTTGGAGTTTCATCATATTCAACTGTAATAGAATTAGGAATTTCTAAAAATGTATCTATAGAGTATTTTTTATCCCATTCTTAAGATTTCCCCTTAGGAAATTTATTTTCATAATTCTCATTCTCACCAAATTTGAAACACCCTGTTGATAATTCAAGAATAAATTTATTCCCCTTCATTGCATTAACTGGACTCCTCCTTTTTCCTTGGAAGATTATTACATTATTTCCTCCTTTACCACATGAAAAAAAATCCTATTCTTTTAAGACTTTTTCCTAGGTTCTTATTCACACATTATTCACATATAGGTTGTTAAATATTTTCAACTCTGTGATCTTTATCACCTAAAATTCCACATATCTTCTCTTTTATCTTATTTTTTATGTTAGGAAACACCCCATAGGTTCAAGGTTGTATTCATATCTCATAATAGATGGTTATTAATAACAACAATATTTCTCACTATATATATCTTTATATTTGGTTTTTCTTTCATAAAACCACCGTATTTTTCTTCACATCCATCATTAATTTTGTTCCTTCCAGATCTATCCATTTACTAAAACCAAAAAAGGATAGTGTGAGTATATCAAAAAAATCATAATAAAAAATCTTAAAAGTAATATAAACACTAAGATATAATTAACCATGTTATCTTAAAATATTTCATATTTATCCAAAGTAACCATAATTATCCCTCATACTACCCTTTTCAATTATATAGGATTTTTAAATTATTCTTAAATAACACCATAACTTATAAATTTATCTAAACCATTCCTCAAATACCAATAATACTTAAATGGAAATAAAAATATAAATAATATTGAGTTTTAAGTCAAGAATTAATTCTCATATATTCAATGATAATTTCAAGTTTATAGATTTATTTAATTAGGTTACAACTCCTACAAAACAAAACCATATTTTTCAAAGTGTAAACTTCTTATCATTATCTATTTTCCAAAAATATAAAACGTTTAAAATGAAACATATTTCCTTTTCATGAAAAATATTCATGGCTTTTATATTGACTTTTTCTTTGTCCTTACTCATCCTTAGACCCATTTAAATACATTTAAAAATGAGATATGATCATAAAGATATCAACAAGGGACATAAATGAAATAATGAAGAAACCTCTAAGTTCAATAAATATTTTAATAATTTTACTTTTTGAAAATAATATTAGGGATCAAATAAAAATTTTATTACCCAAGAAATAAACTTTCCTAACCAAATATTTTTATAAAAAAATTACACTTATTTAAAAAAATATCATAAATAATTCTTTGAATTCCTGAAAAACACATGAAAACATTTTCCCAAAGTTTTACTTTCTACCCTTAAAATGTTTCATATATATTTATTTAAACATAATATCATTATGTTACCTTGATATATCACAATATTTCTATAAAACGCCACATAAATAATAAATAAATCATGTAGGTAACTTGGGACATCATTTTTTATATCACTTTTACAAATTTAATAACGGATATGGTTGACTTCTATACACAATTCATTGGAGGGATATCATGGACCCACCTCTTTGTGGTTTAAAACAAAACCAATCATCCTTGATATATTATAAAACCACATGTCCATGGTTTATAAAAAAACTCATCAACATAAAAATTTCCAAGAACTATAACATAATCATAACATAAAGAATCCTGAAATTCCCAACATTATACTCATAAAATTATTCTTTGCACCCAACCGAAATCACTTCTGAATATTAAAATATCTATTCCATTTTCAAACACCTTTTTTAAAACTAACTAGAAAATAATTAAGGATGGTTTAAATTAAATAATGAAAGTAAAATTATAATGGATTTAAAATATTAATTAATATCTATGGTGGTGGGAAATGTTGTTATCATCTTTTGGATTTTATAAATAAAGTCAAAATGTTCTTTGTAAAATGAATAAAAATAATATGACTGAAAAATATGAAAGAAAGTAAAATAGTAAATATAAAATTTCCTTTATAATTCATTTATGTCCATATAAATACACCACAAAAATAATTTTAAAAATATAGAAATGGAAGAAAAATATTTGTAACGGAGTCATTTAGAGGGTTTTTTAGAGAAAGTCTCTTACCTTTAGAGTGAATCATCATGCACCTTCATTAAATTCCTGAATAATAAAATTATGTTAATTATTTAATTTCATGACAAAATTTTTCATGTTTATTATTAATTTTACCAAGTTAACATTAATTTTCTAATCAATTATGTTTACATCAGACGTTTTGAGGATATTTGGCTTATATGTACAAAATAACTTCAGTTGGTAGACAATAGTAAAATCAGTTTTTATTCCATCATATACTTATTAATAATCATTAAATAATTATAATTTTTATACATAAATTATAATTTAAAAACCAATCATGAAACATGGTAATGAACAATGAACTACATTACAATCATAGAGATGGTAGGTCGTGCGTACGCATGAGTAACATTTTCATTTTTACACGATAATTTTGGAAAGAAGATAAGTATTATTTTACCTTTAAAAGATTATAATAATAACATAAATACCTTATTATTTCTTTAAATATACTTATATATATCATCCATGTGATATGGTGATAAAAAATGATTCACATCGCTTCGTGGAGGCGGTAGTTCATATATACACACAAATGACATTATCATTTTTCAGTGAATGGAATGGTAATAAATTAAATGATATATTATATTTTAATAAGGAAAAAAATTTAATTAATATAATATATATACATTATATCCATCATTACAACCATCCATAAAATGATATGATGGAAGATGAATTGCAACGGTTCGCGAGGTGGTATTCCATCATACACATGAACAAAGGTTTCATTTCCCATTTCATAGAAGAGGGGATAGATATAGGTAATGAGATTAAAATTATAAAATTAATATATATGTAATATATTTTTTTTATTCTTTCATCATGGTTGAAGAATATTTTAAGGAGGTGGAAGAAGAAATAAAAAAAACTGCTCGGTTAAGAATTATACCTCTTCTTCGGACTACCTCTTTGGGTTTGCACTAAATGATTTCTGAGGAGGGTTTTATAATAAAACCAAGGATTATATTATGTTTTCATAGATGTAATTAATTTATTTTTTTAGTTATTTTCAGAAGAAAATTTATTTTTAAGTGTTAAGAAAAGAGTAAATGAGGTTCCCATTTATAAGTGAGGAGAGGGGTACTCTTCAAATTTTTTAACGTATTAAATTAATATAAATTAATTTTCATACTAAAATGAATGAAAATTGTGAATATTAAATTAAAATATAATTTTCGGTATAAATACTTTTATAAAATATAAATTGGATAACTTTATTGGATTTTTCACCCTTACATTTTTGTTTTAACCCCTTTTAACCCTTTATGAAAATTACTACAATAATAAATTATTTACTCTTTTGGGGCCAAGAAACATCCTATAATAAGAAAAAAAATTCCCACAAAGATATCATGGTTGATATTATAAACCATTTTACATTAAAATTGACAAATATATTATTTTTATTAATTCTAAATCATTTAATAATACATTATTTTTTATAAAATATCATTAAAGTCAATTTTTCACTACTAGAAATACAAGTTTTCCCAACAGTTTAGAACCGTTGGGAAAGGATATAGAACTATTGGTATATGTTATACCAACGGTTTTGCAAACCGTAGGGAAGTAAGCCATTGGGAAAGCTTTTCCCAACGGTTTACAGTGAACCGTTGGGATAGGTTGGGGAAAAATTAACCTATCCCAACGGTTGTGCCAAACTGTTGGGATAGTTTTTTCCAACAGTTTGGCTCCGTTGGGAAAACCAAGCACTCTCTTCTTTCCCAATGGTTTCTAAACCATTGGGAAAGGATTTTTACCAACAGTTCTATGAATCGTTGGTAAAAAAACTCAGAGAGGCTATGCCAATGGTTTGAAACTGTTGGCATAGCCTATGCTGTGCAAATTGCACAGCAGCCTGCAATTTGCACAACAGCTCTCATTTTGTGCAATTTTCATAGTAGGTCTCATTTTGTGCATTCCCTCTCATTTTCAATCCAATTATTGTAACTAAAATAAACTAACACATACATATACAATTATTGTACCTGCAATAACCAACTAACACATACATATAGAGAACAAATTCATACACATTTAATATATAATGTATCCTGTAACTATACACATCCATAATTAAATTAGAATTTATAACGTAATTATAAACATACATAATTAATTTAGAATTCAAGTTAAAATTTAGATTACAATTATATGTGGAATCCGGAATTCAATTCATAATTTGATCGGTTTTTCATATACCATATATTTTTACCTGAAATGATGTCCATTTTAAACAAAATACATACACCTGGAGTGATACCGGTCACACCATGCCTTGGATTGAGGTGAGGTTAACTCTTAAACATCACAAATGACCCATCAATCATTTTCCTAAATTATCAACATATTCTGAAAGCTTTTGGTCAGTTTTCTGTATGTCAGTTGTTGTTTTCACTTAAAATGATGTGCTTTTTAAATAAAAGGGAGACACTTGGAATCATGCCGGCCACACCACGCCTTGGATTAAGGTGGGGTTGACTCGTACACATCACAAATGACCCATGGATCACTGTGCTAAAATATCAACACAACCAGAATCCGTTTGGTCGGTTTTCCGTATGTACTTAAAATTTTGTCCATTTTAAACATAAGAGAGACATTTTGGGTGGTCCCCGCCCCACCGCGACTTGGATTTAGGTGCGGTTCACTCATACACGTAAAATATGACCCATGGATCGTTTTCCTAAAATTTTAACAGATTCTGAATGCGTTTGTTCGGTTTTCCGTATGCCAGTTGTTTTTTTCACTTATAATCGTGTCCATTTTAAAAAAAAGAGACACAGTTAGAGTGGTCCCAGCCACACCGCGTCACGGATTTAGATGGGGTTGACTCATACACGTCTCAAATGACCCATGGATCATTTTCCTAAAGTATCAACACAATTCGAATGTGTTTGGTCGGTTTTCCATATGCCAGTTGATGTTTTTAACTTAAAATGATGTCCTTTTGAAATAAAAGACAGACACTTTGAGTGGTGCCAGTCACATCGCATCTCAGATTGAGGGTCGGTTGATTTGTACACGTCAAATATGACCCATGGATCGTTTTTTTAAAGTATCAGCACAATCATAATCCATTTGGTCAGTTTTCCATATGTACTTAAAATGTTGTCCATTTTAAACAAAATAGATCCACTTAGAGTGATCCCGGCCACACCGTGCCTCATATTGAGGCAGGGGTGACTCGTACACGTCACATATTACCCTTGGATCGTTGTCTTAAAGAATAAACACATCTCAAATGCATTTGGTCAGTTTTTCGTATGTCAGTTGTTGTTTTCACTTAAAATGATGTCCATTTTAAACAAAAGAGAGACACTATGAATGGTGTCGGCCACACCGTGCCTCATATTGATGAGGGGTTGACTCATACACATCACATATGACCCATGGATCGTTGTGATAAATTATCAACACAATCCAAATGCGTTTGGTTGGTTTTCCGTATGCCAGTTGATGTTTTTTACTTAAAATGATGTCCTTTTGAAATAAAAGACAAACACTTTGAGTGGTTCTGGCCACAATGCATCTCATAATGAGGTAGAGTTGATTCATACACATCACATATGACCCATGTATCGTTATCCTAAAGTTTCAACGGAAAAAAAATGCGTTTGTTCGGTTTTCCGTATGTACTTAAAATGTTGTCCATTTTAAACAAAAGAGAGACACTTAGACTTATCCCAGCCACACCGCGACTCGAATTGAGCCCAGGTTGGCTCTTACACATCACATATGATCCATGGATCATTTTGATAAATTATCAATAGATTCCAAATGTGTTTGTTCGGTTTTCCGTATGTCAGTTGTTCTTTTCACTTATAATCTTGTCCATTTTAAACAAAAGAGACACAGTTAGAGTGGTGTCGGCCACACCACGTCTCGGATTTAGACGGGGTTGACACTTATACATCTCAAATGACCCATGGATCATTTTCCTAAACTATCAACACAATCTGAATGCGTTTGGTCGGTTTTCCATATGCCAGTTGATGTTTTTCACTTAAAATGATGTCCTTTTGAAATAAAAGACAGACACTTTGAGTGGTTCCATCCACACCGCATCTCATATTGAGGCAGGGTTGATTCGTACACATCACATATGACCCATGGATCTTTCTCCTAAAGTTTCAACGGAAACCGAATGCGTTTGGTCGGTTTTCCGTATGTACTTAAAATGTTGTCCATTTTAAACAAAAGAGAGAAACTTAGACCGATCTCGGCCACACCGTGACTCGGATTGATCCCAGGTTGGCTCGTACATGTCTCATATGACCCATGGATCATTGTGATAAATTATCAATAGATTATGAATGTGTTTGGTCGGTTTTCCATATGCTAGTTGTTCTTTTCACTTATAATCCTGTCCATTTTAAACAAAAGAGACACAGTTAGAGTGGTTTCGGCCACACCATGTCTCATATTTAGACAGGGTTGACTCGTACATGTCTCAAATGACCCATGGATCATTTTCCGAAAGTATCAACACAATTTGAATGCGTTTGGTCGGTTTTCCATATGCCAGTTGATGTTTTTCACTTATAATGATGTCCTTTTGAAACAAAAGACAGAAACTTTGAGTGGTGCTAGCCACACCGCATCTCAGATTGAGGCAGGGTTGATTCATACACGTCACATATGACCCACAGATCGTTCACCTAAAGTTTCAACGGAAACAGAATGCATTTGGTCAGTTTTCCGTATGTACTTAAAATATTGTCCATTTTAAACAAAAGAGAGACACTTAGACTGATCCCGGCCACACCACGGCTCGTATTGAGCCCGGGTTGGCTTGTACACGTCACATATGATCCATGGATCATTGTGATAAATTATCAACAGATTACTAATGCGTTTGGTCGGTTTTCTGTATGTCAGTTCTTCTTTTCACTTATAATCATGTCCATTTTAAAAAAAGAGACACAATTAGAGTGGTGTCGGCCACACCACGCCTCGTATTGAGGTGGGGTTGACTCATACACGTCACATAAGACCCATGTATCGTTGTGCTAAATTATCGACACAATCCAAATGCGTTTGGCTGGTTTTACGTATGCCAGTTGATGTTTTTCACTTAAAATGATGTCCTTTTGAAAAAAATACAGACACTTTGAGTGGTGCCGGCCACACCGCGTCTCATATTGAGACGGGGTTGATTAGTAAACGTCACATATGACCCATGGATTTTTATACTAATGATTCAACGGAAACCGAATGCGTTTGGTCGGTTTTCTGTATGTACTTAAAATGTTGTGCATTTTAAACAAAAGAGAGACACTTAGACTGATCCAGGCCACACCACGACTCGGATTGAGCCGGGTTGGCTCGTACATGTTACATATGACCCATTTGTCGTTATGATAAATTATCAATATATTCTGAATGTGTTTGGTCGGTTTTCTATATGCCATCTTTTCTTTTCAATTATAATCTTATCCATTTTAAACAAAAGAGACACAGTTAGAGTGTTATCGGCCACACCGCGCCTCGTATTGAGGTAGGGTTGACTCGTACACATTACATATGACCCATCGATCGTTGTGATAAAGTATCGACACAATTTGAATGCATTTGGTTGGTTTTCTGTATGTCGGTTGATGTTTTTCACTTAAAATGATGTCCTTTTGAAACAAAAGACAGACAATTTGAGTGGTGTCGGCCACACCGCATCTCAGATTGAGGCAGGGTTGATTCGTACACGTCACATATGACCCATGGATCGTTGTGCTAAAGTATCAACACAATCAGAATCTGTTTGGTTAGTTTTCCGTATGTACTTAAAATGTTGTCCATTTTAAACAAAAGAGAACCACTTAGAGTGATCTCGGACACACTGTGCCTCGGATTGAGGCGGGGTTGACTCGTACACGACACATATGACCCTTGGATCGTTTTCCTAAAGAATAAACACATTTAGAATGTGTTTGGTCAGTTTTTCATACGTCAGTTGTTGTTTTCACTTAAAATGATATCCATTTTAAACAAAAGATAGACACTATGAATGGTTTCGGCCACACCGTGACTCGTATCGAGGAGGGGCTGACTTGTACACATCACATATGACCCATGGATCATTGTGCTAAATTATCAACACAATCCAAATGAATTTGGTCGGTTTTCCGTATTCCAGTTGATGGTTTTCACTTAAAATGATGTCCTTTTGAAACAAAAGACAGACACTTTGAGTGGTTCCAGCCACACCGCATCTCAGATTGAGGCAGGGTTGATTTGTACACGTCACATATGACCCATGGATAGTTATAAACACAATTAGAATCCATTTGGTCAGTTTTCCGTATGTACTTAAAATGTTTTCCATTTTAAACAAAAGAGAGCCACTTAGAGTGATCCCAGCCACACCATGCCTCGGATTAAAGCGGGGTTGACTCGTACACATCACATATGAACCATGGATCTTTTTTCCTAAAGCATCAACACATTTTGAATGCGTTTGGTCAGTTTTTCTTATGTCAGTTGTTCTTTTCACTTATAATCCTATCCATTTTAAACAAAAGAGAGACACTATGAATGGTGTCGGCCACACTGCGCCTCGGATTGAGGCGGGGTTGACTCTTACACATCACATATGACCCATGGGTCGTTGTGCTAAAGTATCGACACCATCCAAATGAGTTTGGTCGGTTTTATGTATGCTAGTTGATGTTTTTCACTTAAAATGATGTCCTTTTGAAAAAAAAAGACAGACACTTTGAGTGGTGCCAGCCACACCACGTCTCAGATTGAGACGGGGTTGATTCATACACATCACATATGACCCATGGATCGTTGTACTAAAGTATCAACACAATCAGAATCTGTTTGGTCAGTTTTCCATATGTACTTAAAATGTTGTCCATTTTAAACAAAAGAGAGCCACTTAGACTGATCCCGGCCACACCGCGACTCGGTTTGAGCCCGGGGTGGCTCATACACGTCACATATGACCCATGGATTGTTGTGATAAATTATCAATAGATTCTGAATGTGTTTGGTCAGTTTTCCATATGCCAGTTGTTCTTTTCACTTATAATCATGTCTATTTAAAACAAAAGAGAGACACTATGAATGGTGCCAGCCACACCTCGCATCAGATTGAGGCGGGGTTAACTCTTACACATCACATATGACCCATGGATCATTGTCCTAAATCATCAACACATTTCAAATGTGTTTGGTCGGTTTTCCATATGTACTTAAAATGTTGTCCCTTTTAAACAAAAGAGAGACACTTAGACTGATCCCAGCCACATCGCGACTCGGATTGAGCCTGGGTTGGCTCGTACACGTCACATATGTCCCATGGATCATTGTGATAAATTATTAACTGAATCCGAATGTGTTTGGTCAGTTTTTTGTATGTTAGTTGTTCTTTTCACTTATAATCATGTCCATTTTAAACAAAAGAGACACAGTTAGAGTGGTATGTTAGTTGTTTATTCACATTATTCAAATACACTATTTGACTATGGGTCTTTAAATTAATTTATTTATGAAAAATTTACATTTAAAATGAGAATATCAGAAAATTAATAGAAGATAAAACTTTTACTAAAAATCCTTGTGGAAATATTAAGGTAAACATGATTTATGAGAATCCTTGTGTGTCTATTAGTGGAATTTTATTTACTTAAAATCTTATGGAAATTCATATAGAATATTTTTATATCATTTTTATTATGGATTATATTTTAGTTTATCATGCTATGAAACATTTCAGAGCTAACAATGTCATGCCCATTGAATACATCCCTTTTATAACATACCAAGAATCTATGAAATTGATTAGATTTTTAAATGTGATTTACATTTATTATCATGATGAAAATAAATAAAATATATATTATAGATTTTCTAGTAGTAAATGAAATCAAGGAGGGTGGGGGGGCTGCCCGGGGGGGCTGTCCGGGGGGCTGTCCTGGGGGGTGTCCGGGGGGCTGTCCGGGGACCAAGGATGAGGGTGGGGGAGCTGTGCGGGGGGCTTTCCAGGGGGTGTTTGGGGGCTTGTCCAGGGTCCAAGGAGGAGGGTGGGGGCTGTACGGGGGGCTGTCTTGGGGGATATCTGGGGGGCTGTTCGGGGGGCTGTTCGGGGGGCTATTCGGGGACCAAGGAGGATGGTGGGGGGGCTGTTCGGGGGGCTGTCTGGGGGGATGTCTGGGGTCCAAGGAGGATGGTGGGGGGTTGTTCGGGGTCCAGGAAGGAGGGGGGTTGTCCAGGGATTTTCCAAAGACACAACCACTAAAAGACAACAACATCCATGAAAACAAGAAATATATTAAAATAACTCAACTGCAATACTATACTGCAGGTCTGGATAAAACCAACAACTAGAATAGATTAAACATCATATCTCAGTAATATTAGTAAAAAATGTAACGGATCAACTTATCCCACATCACCATCACCATCATCACCATCATCATCACCCTCGTCCTCATCCTCATCATCGTACTCTCCCTCCTCGCCCTCCTCCTCGCCCATGCCCTCTGCCTCACCCTCGCCATCCGCCTAGCCCTCCTCCTCTCCCTCCTCTTCCGCATCAGACTCATTACCATCATCATCATCATCCTGGACATAATCTTGACCACCACTAGAACTTCCAACTAGTGCTCCATATATAGAACGTATCGATGACATATATTCATCAAAATCCAGGCTGGCCTCTGGTGGAAGTGTCAGACGTAGAACTTCAATAAATTTCATAAATGCACTGTTTGCCCAAGAAGATTGTTCTACCATCTCTATGGCCCTTTTGTCAGCCTGTTCTGCCTGTTCCCTAACTTTCTGCATCTCGGTGGTACTAAAACTCATACCTGAGGAGGACCAATACCTCGTTGGGGCTATCCTAGGTTGGCAGCGTACTCTGTCAGGATGCTTCTCTCCCAAAACCTGATTTAAGTGATCAGTTGGCCCAAAATTGTCTGGTTCTTGGGCATCGAGGGCCTCTAAAGCATCCTTTTACAAATATAAATATATTATTAAGTTACAAAATAGATATTAAAATATAAAATCCACAGATTAAAACTTACAATCTGCTGCTGAGTCACTTCGTTGACGGCACTTCCATCCTTTTTCCATCTACTCAAGCAAAATAGTTTTGCTCGAGGCACATGTCCTTCAATATTTCGTATTTCCCTCTAAAATGACATTGAAAACTAAAGTAATATGAAAAATTTTGCAAACTATTAAATAATTGAGGAAAAAAAATAAAGTGTAAGTCATAAAGAAAACTTACAAACAATTGTCATACCTACTTCCTCTCATGATCAGGCATCATAGTGTTGTCCCATATTCTTTTCCTTCTCAAAGATAAAGAACGATGCTTTCTATTTACCATTGTTTTATGTTCCCTGTAGATAAAAAATATGAATATTTTAATAGATATATATATATATATATATGTAAGATATACATAATCAATTTAGTTACCTGATATAGTCATCGAACAAATCACAGTTGAACAAAACTGTGTGATGTGCCATCTCCCGCTCTTCATGGCTTAATGTCTTCAATGTATATGATCCAGGAATTCCTTCTATTTGAGAAAGTGATGGAAAACTGGGTTCAATTTTCTCATAATATTATTCTTCATTTCTCATTGGTCTATTCAATCTTGTAGTAAGATCAGACAAATACATCGAGTAGAAATCCATACATTCTTGAGCCAATTAACCATTCATGATAGAACCTTCAAGATGATTTCTGTTTCAGACATAAGACCATAATGTGAACATATTTATTTCAGTTGGATACATCCAACGAAAAGAAATAGGTCCTCTGAGAAGTATTTCAATGGGAATATGGAAAGTCAAATGCAGCATGCATGTGAAAAATGATGGAGGAAATATTTTCTCCAACTCACACAAAATTAATGGGGAATTTGTCAACATTTTTTTCAAGAAATACTTGGAAAACTTATTATCACAAATATCTCTAAACAAATGGCACAACTGAATAACAGCCACCCTAACATTATTGTACAAAAGATGATGGATTGCTATTAGAAGCAAGTCATGCAGTAGAACGTGATAATCATGAGTCTTCAAAGATTTTATCTTCAACTCTCTTTTGTTGACCCGTTTAGATATGTTTCTTGAATAGACATCAGGAACTCTAATAGTCTCTAATACTTCCAGAAATTTTTTTTTCCGTAGGTTTCATCACATAAGAAGCACATGGAAGTTGCCATTTATTTTCACTGATACGCACAAGATGCAATTCTGGTCTGATGCCCCAATCCACCAAGTCACGCCGAGATCTTAAATCATCTTTTGTCTTCCCCTTGACATTTAGAAGAACCAAAAGCAACATTTCGCATATATTCTTTTCAATATTCATTACATCTAAGCAATGATGTAACGAATTGGTTGACCAATAAGGTAAATCATAAAAGATACTCATCTTCCTCCAATTGTAACAGGTTTCAGTGGAAACAGTCTTTCTCTTTCCATATTTCATTTAACCCTTCCCGAATGAAAAAATGAAATCTTTCAATTCATTAAGCACATCAGTTCCAAACATACACTGAGGTGGATCATCGGTCTCTATGGTATTATCAAATCTTCTACGGTTCATTCTATATGGATGATCCTTTGGCAAGAATCATCGATGTCCCATAAAACTGAAACTACAGCGATGTTTCAGTCTTCTGGATCATGTATTCTTCATATAAACTGGACATGATGGTTTTCCCATCATGCTCCATCCAGACATCATTGCATAAGCCGGAAAATCATTGATCGTCCACATAAGCGTAGCACGCATCTGAAATATGTCTTTTGAACATGCATCGTATGTGCGCACACCCACATCCCAAAGAAGTTTCAACTCTTTTATTAAAGGTTTCATGTATACATCAATATCAATGTCAGGATCAGAAGGACCAGATATGAGTATACTCATGAAAGTGAAAGGTTTTTTCATAAACAACCATGGGGGAAGATTATAAATATGTATAAAAACTGGCCATGTGTTGTGCAAAGTAAGCATCTGCCCAAAAGGATTAAAATCATCACATGAAAGACTCAGCCTCACATTACGCACGTCAGCTACAAAATCAGGATGTCGAGAATCAATTCTCTGCCATGCAAATCCATCTACAGGATGAACTAACTCATCATTAGTCTTCTTTCTATCGGTATCATGCCATCCCATTTTTATTGATATGTCATCATACATAAAAAGATTCTGGTGTTTGGGGATCAATGGAAAGTGCAAAATTACTTTCTGTGGAACGCAGGATGGTGTTCCATCAGATTTTAACTTCCAGCGGGATGTGCGACATTTTATACAATCATTGCATTCAGTGGTTTCCTCCCAGAATAAACTTCAATCTTTCGGGCAAGCATGAATTTTGTTTCTTGAAAATCCATGTTCCTCAAATAACTTCCATGACATATAGTATTTTGAGGGAATATCTGCATCATCTGGAAGTAAATCCTTCAAGAGGGAAAGAATGTAATCAATTGATGTATTAGAAATCCCATACATAGTTTTCCCATGAAACAATCGGATTAAAAATTCTAGATTTTTCATTTTATCGCATTGTAGATATACTGGAGTTATGGCAGCATCATTCAATTTTTTCACCCTATAAATATCATCATTCTCACTAGATGAATCAGCTGTCCTCATATCGAAGTCTTCTTGAGTCAAAATCCTTTATTTTTCATGATGACGAATAAACGGAAACCGATCATCTAACAAATTCTCCATTCCAGTCCTTTCATTTTGATCATCAAGAATTTGAGATTTCATTTTCTCCCCACTGTGATACCACACAAAGTATTTTTCTTGAAAACCATTTTTGGTTATGTGGTAGCTGACTTCTTCACGTCTTAACCAAGGTCTACCAACACAATTAGAACATGGGCAGTGTATGCGACCACTATCTGAAGCATTGTGAAATGAAAAATCTATAAATCTCTCCAAATTGTTTTGAAAATACCTTGAGATCCGATGGGTTTCATACATCCAACTTCTGTCCATTCTATAAAAAGAATTTATATAATTCATTTTTTTCATAAACAATTCAATAGGATTTAACATTAATAGAAAATAAATTTAAGTAAACCATAAAGGAAGAAGTTTCTAGTCGATGTAGTGAACTATTAAAATAATGTAAAGAACAGGTACTCATAAATTAAATTAAAATTTATTTATATTCATTTTCATTAGGTCTATAAGAGGCACATGCCTCAGGTCCCATAATGTGTTATAGGCAACCCAAATCATCCACTCATGTCCAATAACTCATTATTAGAACCTCTATGGCCATACTTTTAATTACCCAATTACTTCCCCAAGTCAAGCGCACCCCATGGGTGAATAAATTTTAGGCTTATACACTAATAGGTTGTTCATGGCTTGTAAAAATATTTAATTTCATTAAGTATAGACAAAAACATTTATTTTTAAATTTGAGATTAATAATAAAGTATGTCAATCATAACAACATTACTGAATTAAACTTGTGACTTATCTAACATTTTTATGGATGTCTACACATGCCAGAATGGGTAGTGAAAAGCACCCCACCCTCATAAAAGTGAGTATTGGCCAAGAAGAACACATAATATACATCGTACAATGAGAACCATATTTAATTGACCCTAAAGTAATATTAGTACAGTCATCTTGGGGGAAATGGAATATATGATCCTGGTTAACTGATTAATTCAAAAGCTTTTATTTCATATGTTGGACACTATCTAAGGTAAGAAATCATGTGAGGATGGGTTTACATCATTCAATTTCTTACATGCTAGTGAGAATGAAGGCTTGAATTAATGACTTGAGTTCACTGATTAAATGAGGGTAGAGGTTGCATACACTGTGTAAACAGAATGATTAAATAGGTAAATATCTCAAAATATCTTTAAAACAACTCATTAATAAGCTCAAAACGTAAATATAATCTTGAAACAACCATGGAATCTCTTTCAAAACACATTCTCACACACCAGTTATCTCATGTATTACTTAATACCAAACATAGTCACATAACAAGTGTACTATAACAAAATACATTACACAAGCCTTATTAAAAAAATTCTCATTTTAATAAAACACTTTCCTCAAGATTAAATCATTTATGAAATATCTTTAGAAATCCATTTTAAATAATAAAATCCATATGATCATTTTTAACAAATATTTGGAGTATTATCAAGGCACCCCCATTTGGAAAAGTCACATTAGATGCCCAATTTCCATGCCAAACCATTGAAAACAATTAACATGAGACAATCATCGACCACAAATAACATAACTGGAAATTAAAAAAACAGAAACAAAATGTGATATAAAATTTAATGTTAAGTTAGGGTAAATTAGATTAAATAGAGATAGCAACATCATAAATGGTTCCAACATCATAACTTTTGATTAAAACCACCCATAATATAAATGGTAATGCCTCATACACCTAATCCCTAATAAACAAACAAATATCCAATTAAAACATTGAATTTAGGGTTTCCACCCCACTTGGACAGCCCCACCCCCACCCCACCCACCCCACTTGGACAGCCCTACCCCCACACCACTTGGACAACCCAGCACCCCTCCACCCCACGTAGACAGCCCTACCCGCACCCCACTTGGAAAACCCACCCCCCCCCCCACCATACCTGGACACCCCTACCCCCCCCCCCCCCCACAACCCACTTGGAAAACCCAGCCACCCCCCCCCCCCCCAACCCCACCTGGACAGCCCTACCGCCATCCCACTTGGACAACCCATCCCCCCCACCCTACCTAGACAGCCCCTCCCCCACCCCACCTACACACCCTCTCCACCCCACTTGGACACCCCTGCCTGGACACCCTCCCCCACCCCACCTACACACCCTCCCCCACCCCAAACAGCCCTACCCCCACCCCATTTGGACAACCCATCCCCCTCCCCCACCCTACCTAGACAGCCCCTCCCCCACCCCACCTGCACACCCTCCCCGCCCCACTTGGACAACCCAGCCTGGAAACCCTCCCCCACCCCACCCTACCTAGACAACCCCTCCCCCACCCCACTTGCACACCCTCCCCACCCCACTTGGACAACCCTTCCTGGACACCCTCCCCCACCCCACCTGCACACCCTCCCCAACCCCAAATAGCCCTACCCCCGCCCCATTTGGACAACCCAGCCCCCTCCCGCACCCTACCTAGACAACCCCTCCACCACCCCACCTTCACACCCTCCCCACCCCACTTGGACAACCCTACCTAGACACCCTCCCCCACCCCACCCTACCTAGACAGCCCCTCCCCCACCCCACCTGCACACCCTCCCCACCCCACTTGGAACCCTACCTGGACATCCTCCCCCACCCTAAACAGCCCTACCCCCACCCCATTTGGACAACCCAGCCCCCTCCACACCCTACCTAGACAGCCCCTCCCCCACCCCACTTGGATAGCGCTCGACATCCTCCCCCACCCCATCTGCACACCCTCCCCCACCTCAAATTGAAACATAAATGCATCCAAATAAAAATCCAATTTTAAACTAAAATAAATTCCACCAAAAGTACCATATCACCCCACTAAACAAAACATTTACCATGTTTGAAGTGTAGAACAAAAAACAGAAAACAAATCCAAGGGTTCCGTAGACAGCAACCCTAATTTAGCCTAAAAAAACAACAAACACCAGAAAAATAGAGGAATAACGCTAAAACTAAGGTAACACTTACTAATTTGAAGTGTGAAATAAGATTTTGTTTGAATGATGATATATCTTGACTAGAAGGAGTCTCGCGGCCGAGAAGAATTCAGGAGCTCGATTAGGGTCTGTTTGCAATCAAGCTGAGTGGGGGTTCGAGTGGTCTGTATTTGGGGGAAATCTTTCCCACCGGTTATTAAAAACTGTTGGGAAAGATAGAGTTTTCCCAACTATTTCATTAAACCATTGGGAAAACTGATTTTTTCTCATCTTTCCCAACAGTTTGATGAAACAGTTGGGAAAACTAATTTTATTCTAATCTTTCCCAGTAGTTTCATCAAATAGTTGGGAAAAATCAATTTTTATAGATCATTACCAATAGTTAATGCAAACCATTGGTAAATATCACTTGTACCAATGGTTCAAAAGAACCGTTGGTATACAACTGTTGGGAAAACCATGATTTCCAGTAGTGTTGATACTATTCATTTAATTCCAATTTAAAAACATCAAGAAAAAGATGGTATTTTAATATATATAACCTTAAATGTAAATTAAAATGTTATAATTTTAAAAATATTCATGTAATACAACAATTAATTAAATTTATATTAATTTTAATATTTTTAAAATTATTTATTATAATTTCCTTTTAATTAAATATTTAGTGTATCAGTGTGGTATAAGAATTTTAGTGAATTATATATTTACTAAAAATTATAAATAAATTATCATCTTGAAAATAATTTAATTACTCTCAAAATAAAAATTTATATTTTTTCATAACTAGCTATTTTCCATTTTTTAAAATATAAAAAAATTTAAATGTAAGAGAGTGGTGTTTTTTCCTTTTCTCTACTTAAATTGTTATAATGGTCATAATAATATTTATACGATAGAAAAACGTCATATATTAAAATCATTTATGATTATAGATAAAACCTCCTCATCCAATAAAAATAAGGTGAGTGTTATGGTTAAAGTTTAGTTTTTATCATATTATTTTCACCCTTAATTAACCCATTTTACCTTTTTATTATAGTGACAATATTATTTACACTTTTTAATATTCATTATAGAAAAAAAAATAAGTTTGGATTATTAAATAATATAAATTATTATTATTCCAAATATGTAATCCATTTTACAAATTCAATCTCCATAAGTGTTAGAAATTCATTTTATAAGTATCATGCAAAACATGATGAAAATCATTTTTTAAAGAAAACGTATATGTCAAGAAATAGATGATCTAATATTAACTCTCTAAACAAAAATCATAATTATATAAATTTAAATTAATGTATATAATATATACATTTCATTTAAATATTTACTTCTTAGGGTTTATTTTAATTAATTAAAATGGATAATTTTCATGCACTTTTAAAGAGTTTTAGTAAACAAATTTTTAAATATAAAAATAAACATATACCAAAATCCTAAAAATTTCTAATTCAAATGAAATTAATTTTATGTTTAGAAATAAAATTTTCCATATGTCACTTTAAGGCCAAATATAAAATATAATTGGTATTTTAAATAAAATTATTTAATTAAAAGAAATGACATTATTCGAAAAATTGGTAATCTTCAGTATTCACTGAAGAGTCATTCATTTCCAAAAAAATCAAAAAAAATCTCCCTAGGATAATTTTTAAATGTTTAATTAAAAAATAAAATTCAATTTTAATATTAAAATGGTATAATATTAAAATTAAACTTTTAAATAAAACCTTATAAGAAAAGAGTTTAATAAAACCATTTCCTTTTTAATTTAAAAATCACTTAATATTTTTATAATGAATAAAACTATCTAATTATTAAATAGTAGTAAATAAAAATATTTTGTTATATAATTTCCTAGTTTTTCACACTATAATCATGTGACTCAATAAGGAGGTTGTAGGACCCATGTCATATAGCCTAGGTTTCCATGAGTATGCAAAAAAAGGAATATGAAGAGAGAGTCTGGGAATAACCTTGTAATAAAACCATAAAATATAAGGAAAAATATAAGGAATTATAGTTTTGAAATAATTTAAAAATCCCATGGTGATCAAGACATGGTTTCTAGGTCTATGGTGTAATCTAAGTGATAAACTGACAACATTTCACTTTCTAAATGGGGTTTTAATTAAGCACTAGGAGTAAGTTCTTGGTAATTTGAGGAAAGAGGCTTGAATGGGATACAAGGAGTTAATATACTGCATTCTTTGTCCATGAAAGTCAATATGAATCTAGGAGATAATTCAAGGCATTCTAATGTTTTTGAATTTTCCCATTGAATTCACTATTCTAGGATAAGTCATTCATGAATGTAATACATTAACCAAATAAAAATCAGGATTTCCCATGACATTTGCATAAATGAATCATATGAAATTCATTGGGCTTGTTCATGGAATTAAAATATGTAGTCCAGATATTTCCAATGGCATGAGTTACTTTTAATATAAAATTATTTTAAATATTAACAAGTATTACACATGGAACTTGTGTCAATGAATAGTACAGTATCTATTGAATCTCTACTTGGCATTAAAATCTAGAATACAAGGCTTACCCATGGAATGCCTTAATTTTAATCCAACATCTGTTTGAATATTTTATTAAATCCTTTAAGGCATAAATTCTATTTGGAAAGGAAGAAAATTTAATTAACGCAAACATGCATCACAGCTCAAGGACATTCATTTAAATTACACCATAAGACATCCATTAGTCATTAACCCATTGGATCCCATAATCTAATTTCTCAAATTATATTATTTAATTAAGGTTACAGTAAATCACCAACACCATCACATTAACTTATTTACTTAAATTTATCTCAATGAATCAACATCCCTTTGTTAGTTTTAATAAAACTCAACATAGACATTGGTCATGTAAGATCTCATCTTTAACTTGAGGTATGGAAACTTTTGTTTTTAGTTTTAATCCCCTGATTTATCCTTATAAATGTGCATAATCACTTAGGTAAGGTCTCAAGAGTGTTTGGGGATTTTTTTATCCTAGATCTATAAATTATGGAGAAAAAAGGATAGGCACATGGTTAGTGTGTGGTTAGTGCTGATCATGCACTACAAATCATACAGCCTAGTAAGGGTGTCACACAGTTTGTCTAAACATTGTGAGCGGTGCCATGGCCATGTGGGGTGGAGTAATAGGGTGTGTACAAGTTGTGAAATTTTTATCTAATCGTGCACTATAGGTCTTGCAGGGTGTTCTCCTTGGATAGTGGGTGTGCACATCTAGCACATGATTTGGTCAACTATGAGGCCAAATAATGTGGCCACATAAAAAGTGGATAATTTCCATTTTCACCTATTTCTATTTATCTCACCCCCTTCATTCTTTCATATTCCAATGTAAATAATCCTCATATCCTCCATTTTGATCTCCCTCAAGCCTAAATCTATACTTCAATGTTGTACTTCCCTCTAGACTCCAATTTAAGATTCCTCTGTCGCGTTGGATTTCCACCAGTAAGCTCTCCATTCCATTAGCTATTATAATTTTCCGTCTTCTTGTCGATGGATTTATTTTGGGACCTATTTTTAGGGTGTTCATTTTCTATTCCATTTTATTCCAATTTAGGCTAAACCAAAGGTCGATACTAAACAAGTATTTCAATAAAGGCATACGTAAGTTCATCTAGTAATTATCCCTCAAGTATTTTTTATTTATATTATGCATCATGGTGTCCTACACTATATTTTAGATGAAATTCTTTAAAAATAAACATAACCCTGGTTTCATATTTTATCCTTGATAAAAATGACTTAGTTTTCTCTTATTCTTATTGGGATATGTCCCCATCAATTATTTCCCCCACTTGTGGTGTGACTAAGGAATTTACCTTGATAATTTAAATGCTTATGTGACCAAACCACCTTTTATATGGTTTAAGCATGACTCCTAGATGTAATGACTATGATGAACCAATTGGATAGTGGTGGTATAACCATGTTATGTGAATTTTACATAAACAATGGTTACTCCCTTATTAAATTGGAATGTTTATAAATAATAAAATATACATTATTATCATACTTATGAAACTCAAGCATAGTGTCCCTTATTCTTGTGATCCTAAGAAATGGTGTCCCTTATACTTTTTATACTATAGAATTGACTCACTTTCACCTATGATACTTGGTCATGGAATTCCTTATACTTGTTACACTTATGCATGGAATCCCTTTGTCCTGTGATACTCAAGCATGGCATCCCTTATACTTATGATACTCAGGCATGGAATCCCTTACACCTGTGATACATGGGAATGGAGACCCTTATGGCATATGATACTTGGGTATAGTGTCCCTTATACTTGTGATACTTGGGTATGGTGTCCCTTACACATGTGATACTTGGTCATGGAAACCCTTATGACTTTTGACACACAATCATGGTGTCCACTACTACTTAATGTGACTCTAGTGGCTAGACATGGATGCCTAAGTAACAACTCGTATCTTGGATAGCTCTACATATGTAAATATATATCTATAAACTAAATTACATATTTAGTGAATATATATATATATATATATAATCTTATACATATATGTTCATGGTGACATATATTATGATGTTTCCCACTATATACCTATGTATGTAGTGTCATTGGTGTCCTTGAAGAACCAAATCTAACCCTTTACGTTTTACTTTACTTCTTTACCATTATAATATCTTCATACTGATCATATTATATACATTGGATGGATACTTCTAGATACCATTGGTAGTAGACAACTGATTATATCTCACACCTTGTTCGAGCCGTCATTTGGTAGCTTGATGTACTTCATAAATACAAGTAGTTAAAGGGAAAGCGCTCGATTGTCAATGCTTGATTTGATTATAGCATGGATTTGTGGAGTATTAGACTAAGATATAGCTCGTGATGTTATCCAAAAATAGTTCCATTTTTTCTATATTATACCTATATATTTGTGTATCTATTTCCATGTTTTCTTGTTCTTCTTGCTTAGATACATGACATTACATAATTTTGTATATGGAACTTGATATTGTCATTGATGACTATTTATCCTATCTAGATTATTTATCTTCTATTGTTGGTTGATATTATGCTTCCATTATTCATCCATTTATTACACCACTCTGATACTCTAATCATAAGGGTGTAGTCTCCCCACTATTCTATCTTGGAACCTAACTGGTAGTCAGTATCCCCTGGAGTACGGGGAGGCATGCTTGAGGTTATGTGAGTGGTCAGATGTGGTTGCTTATGAGTGACCCGAGTCAAGGTCATTTCAAATTGGTATTAGATATTTCTTTTAATTGCCTTAATATTTTGGGATGGTGGAAAGGAGACTATTAAGTTTCATAATTTGTTGGTTAGATTATTCTTTTGAGTAGTTAATATACAAATAGAGAAAAGTCCAAATTACCAAGGAATGAAATTTATGTTTTGGCTTATTCTTATTATAATTGATTTGATTCCACTATAATGGGATTCACATGATGTGTGATGTTTTATATTATGATTAAGGATTTTATTTTACCCTTTTTTAGTGTGGTAATGAAGTGTTGGAACATGAATCATTGTAGGCATATAGAGATTCACATGTCATTCAATATTCCATTCCATATAGGTGAATCTCAATGCTTGAATTTCATGTGATTGGTATTTTTATTTGACTATTATATATAAATATAATTGTGATAACATTAATTGTAGGGGAATTAGATACATAATTGGTTAAAAAAAAGTTTCAAAATTTTTCAAAAAGTTTTTTCCTACATTTCATGATGATTCCAACTTGAGTAGTCATTTATGGCATGTTGAGTGATGGACCATTGGTTTCATGGGATGGAATATGTTTATTTTTGAAATTAAATAGATTCTATATTTTAATGTATAAATTGTATGGGTATATATAAATTGGAACTGGTGATCAATATAATTCAACAATTAAAAATATGATATATAAATAAATATGAATTTGTGTTTAAACTCAGAAAAGAAATGGTTTTTGTTAAATGGAGATTCAAATTGCAACTTAAAGGGTGTAGAATCTATTATTTACATTCAACACTATGTATACCATGACTCCAAACATAATCAAATAACATGACCCTAAACCAACCTTAGTAGTGGTGAGTATGTAGTATTTCTTTTGTTCGAATATATGTACATCACACAGATCTGGCTATAGGAGGAGGCGGAGGGGTGTCACTTTGTATAGAAAGGCTTTGTACCTCTTCCATTTTTATACATGTATCTTATTCTATTATAAAATTATATCTGAGGAATGTTCTTGTCGTTTATATAGTTATTCCACCAATACATCCTCGAGTCATATGCCAGGAGGGTGGTGATGACTATACTAAAGATGTGGTGGGTCATGGGCCACCAGTTTAACCTCTAATAAAAACTATTTTGGTACCTATTATTATACCTAAAAATGGTGTAGATGCCTAGTTTCGTGGTGATATTTCTTCAACATATGAAAACACTTCAATGAGCTTTATTACTTTCCCCTAAAATGGAGGAGTTAATGTAATAATTCTAGAAGTAGTTTCCACCAACATTTTCATATGATGGTATCCCTCGGGCTGTAGAGTCATGACTAGAGGTCATGATGACTATCTTCAAGAACCTTGATACAATACCTAAGAGGAGAGTGAAGTTTTCTATGTGTATGATTTAAGATTATTCCAAGTGGTGGTGGGATGTTATCACCCAAGAAGATCATCATCAAGGTATGGTTTGGAATGATTTTAAAAAAGTATTCTATGGCTATTTCTTTCCTCAAATTCTAAGAGAGGATCAAGCTAAAGAGTTTATACATCTACAGTAGGGTATTATGTATGCAACGGACTACTCCACTCATTCCATTAATCTATATAACTTTTCACCAAGTATTTTTTGTAATATATTGGTGACAACAAGTTGTTTTGAGGATGGGATCATATAATCCATCTAATATCAAGTAAATATCTTTTAGTTGACCCCCATTTTGAAAATAATAAACTAGGTCCTCATCACTGAGTAGAACATAATGGAATCTGTTAATGTGGTCTAGGGTGGTTCAGAATTGAGATAGGGAAGTGGTTTGACTAGTGGATATAAATTTCACTTTGATACTACACATGAGAGAAAAAAGAGCCTTATGGCACCCACTGATAGTCATGTGGTTTTTCACCAGTTTAGGAAGCTAGGGAATAATATGCCCCAGTATCCTAGATACCACATTGAATTCTGAGTCTATGGAAAGTTTAGGTATCTCCCGTTTTTTTTTGTACATTCCCATCTATGCCTAGTGGGAGAGGATCTATATCAGCTCTTCCATTGAGAGAAGGATCAGTAGCTCCGCATCAAGTTGGAACCAAGTCTACCACTAGTTGTACATGCTGAGGAGGAGGATGTGGCTAAGGTATACAAGCTTTAGAAACATATCACTAGTGGAGAGGACCTACTTAGGGTAGTCAAGTTGCAGTATAAAGTCATGGATGAAGCCTAATTTATACAGTTAATCCCATACCCAAGGAGTAAGGTGTCAGGTCATCAATAGTATGAGGTACTATTCTAGTTTCCTCTATTATCATGTCTTCCTTAATTGATATGGGTGATTCTGATTATTTTGTATCTCTGGCTATTGTGGAAGACATTAGACTTATTATTCGGTATTTATTTGGTGTAATTACATTGGATACTTGATTGGGGATTCAATCGGATAGTGTACACCAGTGCAAAGAATTCCCCCTTGAGGTAGGTAGCAATTGTTTCTTATTGTACCTTTTCTTCCTCTATATGATGGTATTTGATGTCATTCTAGAGATGTACTGGTTAGTATCCTATCATGTTTATGTAGATTTATATCATTGTATGGTATCTTTTACATCACTAGAGGGTGGTAGTTACCTTCATAAGGGTTAATGGAATGTTTAGGCTGATAGAGCTAGTCCTGAGCATCATGATATGGGTGGAGTGATAGCACAAATTTCTAGTCTATATTTAAAGAATCAGGGATTACATCAGAATAATTTTCCTCTGGTATTAGATCATTTTAGGGATGTCTTTCCTAATGAATTTTATAGAATACCTCTTGATATATAGGTAGAATTTCTATCTAACTAGTTCCAAGAGCAGCATCAGTATCCATTCCTCCCTATAGGATTGCTACTAATGAGTTTCTAAAGATCAAGTAGTAGCTAGATGATTTTGAGAATATAATTTTTATAGGACCCAACACTTCACCATAGGGTTCACCTATCCTTTTTTTTCAAAAATTCTGATGATACCCTCATAATTTTCATGGATTATCATTATTTGAATCATATAATAATCAAGAATTGGTATTTATTGCCTTGTATCAACAACCTCTTTGAATAGCTCTAAGGTTCAAGGGTTTTATCAAATATTGATTTGAGCTTAGGCTATCACTAGGTGTGTGTTTGACCATTTAATATTCCTCATACTTCATTCCATAGTAAGTGTGGACTTTGTGAGTATCTGTTTATGTCTTTTAGTCTCACAAACAAGATGGTAGTTTTCATGGATTTCAGGAATCAGGTTTTTCACCTGTATCTAGATTCATTTGTGGTAGTCTTTATTGATGATATATTAGTATATTCTCAAACTCTACATGAACATGTTGAACATCTTGATATAATTATGAATACACTAAAATAGCACTCGATTTATGTTAAGTATAGTAAATTCCACTTTTGGATCGATAAGGTACACTTCTTGTGTCACATTATTTTATAGGCCAAAGTTTCTATTGATTTAGAGAAGGTGAGAACTATAGTTACTTGGGAGCTTCCCAAGAACATATATGATTTACAGAGTTTTGTGAGGATGGAAGGATATTACTTTTGCTTCATTCAGGACTTCTCACAACTTACATCAGATCTCACAAGTTTTAATAAAAAGTTTATAAATTTTATATAGTAGTAAGCCTGTAAGACATCCTTTTAGGAGATGAAAGGAAATTGACTTCAACATCAATCCTCATTCATTATGATCTAAGAAGAAGATATGAAATCTATTTTGATGCATCAAGTATTAGGATAGGATTGTTTATAATATAGGATGATTTAGTTGTGGTGTAAAGGTATCATCAGTTGAGACCACATGAGATGAATTACTTGAATCACAACCTCAAGTTGGAATTAGTTGTTCATTCCTAGAATTTTTTATGGAATTACCTATTATGAGAGAATTTTTTGGTGTTTATGGGACAAAAAATTCTTAGGTATTTTTTGCAAAATGTGACTTGAACCTTAAGAAGAGAAGGTGGGTTGAATACCTGAAATCCTTAAATTTTGATCTTGCTTATACACTTGGGAAAGGAAATGATGTAGCGGATGATTTGAGCTAAAAGACTTAGACACAAGCAGTTCGAGAAAAAATTGACGAGTGGAATCTTATGGCCATGTTTTCTAAGATACATTTGGAGACTTGGTACAATCATGTATAGTATATAATTGTAATATTATTAGTGACCTATTCATTTTTATAGAGAGTGAAGATAACGTATTTATCGGATATTGAGTGCTTAGTACTAAGGGAGAGTATTTTAGGAAATTACCTTCCTCTTGGTTGGAACATGGATGAGGATGAGATATTATAAATCTATAGAGGTTTATGGGTTCCTACATACATCTAGGAGGAGTTTATCTGAGATTATAATAATTCTTCATGGGAATTACACCCTAGGATTACAAACATTTATCATGATCTACATCACGAATATTGGTTTCTTGGTATGAAAAGGGAGATAGTTAGTTTTGTTACTCAGTGTTCCACCTGTTAGTAGGTGAATGCAGAACACTAGTGGACAGAAAGAAATTTAACATTTGTTTTCCAATGATAACTGGAAATGGGATGAATTCATGATAGATTTTGGGAGTGGATTATTGAGATACCCTTGAGGAAGTGATGGATTATGGGTGATCATCAACAGGCTTATGAAGGTCACTCATTTATCACTTATTAGAGAGACCTTCTTAGTGGATGATTTTGAGAGACTATATATTTGTGATATTATATTCCTATATGGGGTCCCTCATGATATCATTTATGATAAAGATTCTTGTTTCATGTCAATTTTCTATAAGGGGTTACATATCTCTTTGGGTACGCAGTTGATTTTTGGAATATCCTTTCACCCCAAAACTAAAGATTAGTGAGAATGGAAAATAGATGTTATAGAGGACATGATCTACAAAAGTGTCCATGATTTTAGACATTACGGGGAGAAATGTATACCTCTTTTAAAGTTCACCAACAAATAATAGCTTTCGGTGATGATATAGATGGATCCTTATGAGACCTTATATGATAGTCCATGTCCTTCAACTTTGTGCTGGTTGGAGGTAGGTGAGGTATCCCTAATTGGACCTCATCCTATTTAGGAGACATCAAAGTAGGTTCAGATGATAATGATGTGAATGGATATGTCTTAGTCTATGCATAAGTCATACAATAATTTTCATCATTGACCACTAGATTTCAAGGTCATAGGTTGGTTATTCCTACAATTTTCAAATAGACTGGGGCAACGATGTTTTAGAAGGCAAGCGAAACTTTCACCTTTATGTTGGAAATTTTGAGGTTTTTAAGAGGGTCGGTTTGATAGCCTATTAGTTATAGTTACCTAAAACAAAAAAAGATGTGCATTACATATTCAATGTTTCACTACTTCTATTGTACTATCCAGATTCATCCAATAACATTCAACATGATGAGGTTGAGTTAGAGGTAGATGGTTCATTTGAGGAGTATCCTATCTGTATTGTAGACCAGAGTGTGGAGGATATCTGAGGAAATTTAGTTCATTTGTTGTAAGTGATATGGAAACATGGACATGTACAAGATGATACCTAATAGAAATAGGCCTATGTATGTGCTCAGTGGCTAGATTTATTCACTGATGATATTTTACCACCCTGAGAAGGGAAACTCATGGAAGAGTTTCCTTAAGTAGGGTAGACTGTAATATCATGTATTTTAATTGATGTATGGAACATTTTTTCATTTTTAATCCTCTTTATATCCTTAAAAATGTGCATAATCACTTAAGGATGGTTTTGGGAGTTTTCGGTGCTTTTTTGGAGCCTGGGGATATGAATTGTGGAGAAAATAGGAGAGGTGAACTATTTGTGATAACTGTGTACCACAAACTATGCGGCCATGTAAGGGTTCCACATGGTTTTTCTAAACTATATGATGGGGTCCTTATCTATGCAGGGCTATGATAGAGGGTGCACATGAGTTGGACATGGTTTTTCTAACCATGCACTGCAAGCTGTGTGGGGTTTTCTCATTTGACAGGTCGGTGTGATTGGTTGGCACAAATTTTGTTCAATAATGTTGTCAAACTGTGAGACTTCATAAAAATTAGATAATTACCATTTCCCCCTCTTTCTATTTAACTCACCCCATTCTTTATTTCTTCCTTTAGCATAAAAAACCTCTTATTATCCCTTCTAATCTCTCTCAATCCTAAAGCTAGTCTTTGAAGTCATTCTTTTGTCTCGACTCTAATTCATGATCTATTTATCACATTGGATAACCATCGGTAAGATATTTATTCCTTTATCACCTTTAATCATTCTTCTTATTAAAGATGGGGTAATTTTTTTGTGAGATTATATTCCCTATTTTCAGGGTTTTCACATATTCTTTTGTTTTATTCTGATTCAGGCCACACTAATGGACAATACTAGAAAATTATTCATCTACAAGAATAAGGTGGGTGGTCTAATAATTATCCTTCAATTTTTGTTCCTTTATATTATTCTCCATGATTCCACACACTATATTTTCTATTTTTTTCTTAAAAATACTCATAACCTTGTTTAATTTTTTATCCTTGACAAAAATAACCAAGTGTCTCCTAATTCTTGTTAGGATAGGTCCCCATCAACTACTTCCACACATTGTGGTGTGACTAAGTAACTTCCCTTGATAATTTAAATTTTTAAGTAACCAGACCATCTTCTATATGGTTTCAGTGTGATCTTAACTTTTATGAATATGATTAACTAAATGGAGAGTGGGTGGTATGACCACATCACATGAATTTTATATAAATAGTGGTTATTCACTTTTTAAAGTGGAACGTTAATAAATAATAAAATCTATTTGACTATCGTACTTTTGATACTCAGGTATGGTGGTCCATATACTTATGATACTCTAGAATGGTCTCTCATTTACGTGTGATACTCAGGAATGGAATCCCTTTCACCTATGATACTCAAGAATGGATTCCCTTATGTATTTGATAATTGGGCATGGTGTCCCTTACACCTATGATACTCCGGCATGGAATCCCTTGTAATTGTGATACTCGGGAATGGAATCCCTTACACCTATAATAATTCAACATGGAAACCCTTATGAATTTTAATACTCAAGCATGGAATACCTTATACTTTCGGTACTTGGTCATTATGACCCTTACACTTGTGATGATTGGGAATGGAGACCCTTAGGACTTTTGATACTCATGAAAGGTGCCCCTACTAGTTAATGAGACTCTAGTGACTAGAAATGGATGCCTAAGTTATGCATTTGGTCCTGGATAACACTATGTATATAAATATATGGATATAAAATTAATTGTTTATATATAAAAAAAATATAAATACATGAATATACTATTATATTCATATGTTCATGGTGAAATATGTTCTAAGGATTTACCATAATAGACTGAAGTATGTAGTGTAAGACAAGTGACCTTTAGGAACCAAAGCCAATCCTTTATAGTTTACTATATTACAATTATTATATTTGTACACTACTCATATTATATGCACTGGCTGGATACTCCAAGACATTATTGGTGGTTTCCTACAAATTATATCTCATATCCTGTTTGATTCTTCATTTAGTACCTAAAGATACTTCATGGAGTTAGGTAGGGGTGGTGGAAAGTGTCCATTTTTCGATTATTGATTTGATTATAGCATGGAAGTGGGGATAACATGACCTAGTAATAGATCATGATTCTATTTACATATAGGTTTTTTTGGTATTTTTGGTTCTTTTTGTATATGTGTATTTTCTACCATGTTTTCATGTTCTTCCTGTTTAGATACATGACATTACATCATTTTGTATATAGTACTCGATATTTTGGTTGATGTTTGTTTATATTATCTAGATGAATTATATTTTTCTAGTGGTAGATATTATTCTTATATAATTCATCAATTTATTACATCATTTTCTACTCTTATCATGAGGGTATAGTCTCCCCACTATTCCATTTTGGACCCTCGTTGCTAGTTGGAAGCCTCTAGCATACGAGGAGGCATGCTTGAGGCTATGTGACTGACTGATTTTTGTTACTTATGAGTGAACTAATTTGGGAATGTTACAGGTCACACCCCATTTCATAAAGGGTATAAGGTTTTTTGGTCTATACTCTAAGTTAAACAACCATAAATCAAGCTAGGTTTGGTATAAATGGTAAAGTACCTCATGGTCACCTCTTTAACGGTATATTTTTCATACACACTAGGTTTGACTAATTCAATAAGGACACCTAATGGGTGTAACATTTAATAGTTCAAGACTCTTCCATGTCCTTACTTGGTCCATGGAACAAGTTGTATTAACTACCTAAATACTCCTAGTGATTACAATTAAAATAGGGTCATAAAGTAGTATAATTGATTTCTAGAGTTGAGGTTAATACCCTTCCTCCTTGGACTATTCTCAGACCATGGATGGTTTGATATACTATGGGTGTGGTTAAAGGTTCTAAATTAACCTAAGGACTATGAATTAAGACAATATAACTTTTAGATTTAAAATACAAGGCTGACACCAAATTCTATAATGACATACCACCAATATTTCTTATGAAATTTTAGTTATTTATGGGAAATCAATTAGACCACCTACCATAAAAAAATATTTCCACTTAACTCTATCCAAACAACCCAATGCTTGATCTCGACCATGTTCAATGGAAAATAACTAAATTATCCACAATAATAACTCATATAAAAACAACAAACTCCAATTAATTATAATAAAATCATAATTAGATATAAATTTATAATAATTAACCAAGTTAAAAAATAGGTATAGATAGAAAATTACTCATCTAGTTCCCCTAATGCACAGTAATCAAGTCCAACAACCCACCAAAGTTCCATATCATACCCCCAAAAATGCCCGGGGCCAAATACCTAACAACTAGAATGGAAATTTAGAGTGAAGATATATAATTTGACCCAAATTACCTAAAAAAATCAACCTCCAACATACCAACATTGAAAAGAATGGATACGGAATGCAGGCATGGTATTAGGACACCCTCTCACTAGGAAATAATGAATTTACATCATCTTGAGATGATTCCACCATTCTCTGGTGTAATATCCACCCAAAAACATAGTTAAAACTATCTTAAGATTATAGGATATGGAGGGATGATAAAACGTATTGATAGACTTATATTAGGCTCTTGATTTCAACTGGTAGTGGCTCCAATGGTCTATAAACAAGGGAGTTCCATAATGGGGGAAGAGGAGAAGAAAGAGGGTGAATGGGAGGTTGTTTGGGGTAAAAATGGGAGAAAATCGGGTAAATCACATTTAGTTTTAGAGGTGTAAAAGGGTAATTTTATAATTTTTTAAGAGTTTTATAGCTGTTATACACTATTTTTCAAATTTTTCACCCACTGGGAAAAAATCGCTACCAAAGGGACAACATGTAACATGGATATGATGCATAGTTTTACAAACCATGCACCAACTATTTATGTCTCTCCATAATATTCTACAAAAAACACACATGATTTTCAAAAACACACACACACACATTGAAATAAAACCATGTTATTTAATAAAATAAGATTCATGTTTGGGGGATCAGTTAGTACTAACCTTGCGCTAATCAGGTCCCTTGGGATATTTCTCTCAAAACAGAAGTTTTGACGCTAGAAGTTCCTCAAACTTATATAGAAACCCAAGGAACCTCCTGATCCTCAATCCAAAACCAAAAACACCAATTTATGATGTCCAAACTCTTGTAGTTCAATTCAAAACCATGATCCAAAATCTATCCCATCCACCAGTTTTAGAATTCAACTCTTCTTGAAAATTTAAACTCATCTGTAAACACGTATGGAGATATGGTTTTATACCTTTAGTATATTCTACCCATTCAGATGATTAAGGTATTGATATGTGTTTTATTTGGATAGAATCTCTCACTTATTATTAAATGGGTTTTTCTGTTAAATTCTCACCAAATAAATATACATCAATTACATTTTAAATACAAAACTATTACATTATATTCAATGTTTACCATCTCATTTTTTATTCATTTATATATGCATTTTTTTGATGATTTTGTTTTTAAATCTCTATTTCATCCAAAAAATTGACATCTTTAAACCATATTTATGTGTTACTCATTAAACAACTCACATTTTGTGCCACTCAGCTAAAAATAAAATCTAAACATATTTATGCACATCCAAATACATCAAATGAATAATCTACATGATATTTTCTTGTAAAGTTTAGAATTATTTGAAATTAACAATTCCCACATGAGTAAGCTTGGAATGACAACTAGCCAACCCTTATTTTTCTATATAAGGAACAAGCCTCCAGGATAATGATAAGTCTTAACCAGAGTCCCTCTACCTAAGGATACTTTACTCAAGATAGATTTAAATTCTATCATAACTCTAGCACTTAATAAGTATAAACTATATTAAAACTCTAAATTGAAGCTAAATTTTTTAATAAAAAACTAAATTCAAGATATATGGAAACTAAATATTATGTTATCATAACTAGTGTGGAGTGATAATTTTATAAGATTACATTTATCACATTAATTTAAGTATACATAATATTTTCATCATACAAAAATTTAATATACATGACTAAATATTTTAATGGAATGAATAAGTAAATAAATTTTTTAATTATTTAACTAACAATAGATATTAATATGAAAAATTAATATATAATTTAGGAAAAAAATATTCCATTTACAATATCTATAACTTATATTTTATAAAAAAATTATAAACTATAATCATTTTACCCAAAATATTAATTTTTATTTATTTTTGGATTATATCATATTTTACTATAGATAAATGAAACTATATATCAAAATAAACAATTGGTTTTAGCACTTATGATAAGTGATATTATAGGTTTCTAGTCAGATTTGATGATATATGTTATATCTTCACTGTAATACAATTTGTTGTTTTTAAAATCTATAATTTCAATCGCCACTTGTGATATTGCATATCGTATATTATGACATAGAAAAAAAGACATAGGATTTTGATGTATCATATCCTATAATATAATACAATCATACCCCAGACTATGAAAAAAAAATCTCATATTAAGATATCATGTATCATAAATTTGAGAAAAGTGATTTAACTATTGATATTTAACCACATCATATCATAAAATATGATATCACCTCAAACACCTTACAATATTTATGTTATTAACCTAATAAATGGTAAAATAATTTGATTCTAAGATGATAATGGATATAATACCACTCATAGGTTTTTTTTAAGATTATCATATGATAAAAGTAGCAAAAGTAACCCATTTGGATGTATGATGCATCACCATTAAATCAACATAAAAAGATGACCATAAGCATAAATCGGTCTACCTATATCATATTGAGATGCAGATATGTTAATCATGATGGATTTAATTTATTATAGATCACCAAGTCACAACTTAAGTACTCTAACACTCTCACCTCCATAGGTAGTGAACTAACCACTGGTATCCTTGTACACTATAAGAGGATCATGTGAACTCCAAGAGGTGTGTGAGCACCTTCTTAAATGAAGAAAATGGAAAACTAGTATGTAAGGGATCTTCAACAATGGTAAGAATGAATTTTACACCCCACTAAAAATAGGACTTCATACTTACAAAAACTTATATCATTCAATAAAGGAGGTCAAAAATCAGTTACTAACATTGGCATCCAATATACGTTTCCTAAAACATATTCTAAATTGTGTTTGATAATCCTTTAATGTTTCAATGATTATAACATGTGTATATTTCCATAAATTAATCATCAAAATGATTAATATCCAAATTAAATAAATTAGAATACATGGAAGTGTCTATGTACTCTATATACCATATTTTTTCCAATTATATCATATAACGAAAGTATCTTGATTATCCTTTAAAATATATCCTAATCATATCCTAAAATATTAATCTCATGCATTTATTATCTTTTGTTATATATAAATCATATAATTTGATTGATCTATTTTTAGTGTATTCTCAAAAAAGTGTATATGAAATTTTATTCAATGGAAATTTCATCAGAATAGTAAAGGGGAGAGATAAAGTAGATGAGATAAATTGGCTTGGTTGAGACCCAATGATCTCTTTGTGGGAAGAATGGGAACTTAAAGAAGTATCATAGAGACTATACCACAAATTTAAAATGTTTTTTATTTTCATAATTTTAACTTTAAATGCTATAATTAGGGATATTATTGGGTTTTTACTGAGTTTCTATGATCTATTGGAGTCGCATATCATTGAATATGGGGATTTATTTCACTCAATATTCTAGAGAGGGTTCATGGACAATTATGTATCTAAAATATTTAAAAATTAGAATTTTTCAAATGATTAATCTATAATTATTTTTTGAAAGAGTGATGTAGACAGATGAACATTAAATAGATTATTTATAATGTTATAATAATTTTAGATAATACCAAGGTTATAAAATAACTTTATTTCGATAGGATAGTGGGGATACAGTATTTTTTGTATGATATTTTTCAAATGTTGTGTGGAAGATCACACAAGGTTCCATAGTTTTGGCCAAAGTTTTTAAAGATAGAACATTATTTCTAAATATAAGTTTAAAATGAGACATTATATTCATATTATAAACTTCTCAAACTAACAATGTGTGTCATGATCATCTTGGTCACATGGTTGATAAAGGGATTAATATCATATAAATAAAATATATACTAAAACTCAATTACATGGAGTATGGAACATGTGAAAATTATATCCTTGGAAATTATAATAATTTTTCATTTTATATACATGGAAATCCATATAGGAACAGAAACATGGAGTTAGTTCATAAAAATGTATGGGCACCCATATGTTCTCATAGTGGTGCACTATACTATATTACCATTGTTGATGATGCAACAAGTAATGTTTGAGTGTAATTTATTAAAACAATCTATGTTTTTTAAATCACTTTTTAGATGAATATCTATTGTGGAAAATTATATTGTGATGAAGCTAATATTTTATGGTTTTAAAATAGTGGTGAGTATAGTATTGGAGTGTTTCAGAAGTTATGTTGGAAGAAAAGTATCTAGTCTGATACAAATATACCCTGGATGACGGAGTATAATGGTGTGTTGGAACAAATGAATATGAAACTAAATGATAGATCTTGGAGAATGAGGTAACGCATTAGTTTTACAAAATATTTTTGGTTGGAGTCTAATAATTGTATGGTTTGTCTTGTGAATATGACCTCTTTCGCATTATTGGGGAAGGATCTTCTAGAGGAACTCTAGACTAGGAATCTAGTAGATGTCTCACACCAAAATGTTTTGATAGTATCATTGATGTCCATATTGATTATATAGAAAGATACAAGGTAGATGTTAAGTCCAAAACATGTTTATTTATGGGGTATGGAAATAAAAATATTGATTTTTGACTCCTATACCATTGCTAATGGAATTTCATCACAATTCAGAATGTCCTCTTCAATGAGGAAATCATGTGTTAGTATTATAACTTGGAAGAAAATGTATTTGACAAAAAATAATCAATGAATCATGTCTATATTGATATAAATTAAAGTTTAAAAGGTATTGTTAGTTTATGGAGTACTGATGTTCTAGAGATGCTAAGAAGTTCTAGAAGATTGAAGGATGGTCATGTTTTGGAGGTTTTATCATGTCCTTATGCACTAGAAAGCCCTTGGATTATATAATCCTTGACTAAAGTTCTAGAATGAGGTTTACTAGAAGGAGTAGAGACTTTGGTTAAATTGAGTAGGTATACAAGGGTCCACTAGTATAAAAAATAGGTTTTGTATCGGGGTTTAAACAATGGTTATTTAATTACTGATATTAAAAAGGATTTAACATAATTTATTTATATAACCAATATTAAACCCCTTTCTCATGGGTTTTAAAACTTGTTTTTAAATAAATGATGTCAAAAACCATCTTTTGAGGTCGGTTAATATCTTACTGGCATTAAAACTTTGGTTTTAAACTTTGGTTAATATATAACTTTGCTTAAACTTAGGTTTTATGCATGTGTTTTAATAGCCATAACTTTTTTTAGTATATAACTTTGGTTAAACTTTGGTTAAACTTAGTTTTTATAACTTTGGTTAAACAACGGTTTTAAACTTTGTTTTTTCGTCAGTGATGTTTCCATTTTTTAATACACACCACTCAATTTTTAAAATCCCATTATAATTTAATACGTTATGGAATAATTTTTCAAAAACCTTATAAAATTTTTCATTCTCCCTCTTTATATATTTTTGATCCACTCCACATTCAATCTTAATAATCATTCCACTAATTATTTATTCAATTATTTCATCATGAAATTTATAATTATTCTCTCATTATTTAATTTTTTATGATTAGTTTTATAAATTTATATATTTTTTAATGATTTTTTTATGATAAATAATACATATCTCAATTGAATTAAAGATATAAAGATTCTACAGGAGTTTTACTAGCCATAATTTCAAATTAATTACCATCCGTAGTTTTGAATTCCTCATAAATTCTTTCCTTGAAATGAAATGAATAGTTAAAAGTCAAATTTTGAATAGAATGAAATTGAAACTAGCATGTAAACTAAGTCAAAACTTTAAGTTTCTTTTCCTTTATTTCATTTAGTTTCTACAATTTTATACTTTATCTATATCTTATTTTATTCCCATTGAGTAATATACATTAAAATATTTAAATCCAATTTTAACACATTTACTAATAGTTATAAAAAATAACTAATTTATAAAATATTGAAATTTTTCTAAAATAATGATTTTAACATTGGTTTTAAGAACTGATGTTAAAAATATATTTACTAAATTTCTTAAAATGATGTTACCTAAAAACTAATGTTAAAAACAAAAAAATGATGTAAAAACATTTTCTTTAATTGTAGTTATATGTCCAATTTAGAGGTTTTGATTTGACATGAACTACTTTATTTATACAAGTATTCGAGAATCTAAAACCCAATAAGAGGTGGAAAGTCTCAATGACTCAAAACAATGGGTGTTATAAATGAATGAGGAGATTGAATCCTTACATGTCAATGGAACATGGTAGATAATGGAACTATTATTGATAAAAAGAGTTCTACAGAATTAGTAGGTATACCAGTTAAAGGAAGAAGTGGCCAGTAGAAAATGATATATGGAAAGTATGATTGTGAAAGTAATTCAAAAAATGAAATGTTTTTATTTAAATGAAATATTCTCTCTAGTTTTCAGTATTGAGAAAATTTTTATAGTGTTAGGAATTATTCTGAATGATGGCCTACATCTTGGATAATTATATGTGAAGATAGTATTAATTCATAGGTATTTATAAGAGGATATTTTCATAGAGAAACCATTATATTTCAAAGAAATTAGAAGGAATTATCTAGTTTAAAAGATACAACAATGTTTTTATGGGTTGAAGCAAGTAACTGGAGAGTAACACTAGAAGTATTATACCATTATAGTAGAGAAGGTGTTCATCTGGTGTAATGTGGATCATTTTTTTTACCCAAAGCAGTTCTATGATGGTTGTTTCATCATATTTATCTTATATATGGAATAATGTTCTCTTGGTAAGTCTAAATACAGGATGGATTAAGGATTTATAGATACTATAATAAAGATAACAATAATTTTTTCTCGGTCAAACTATATATGGAAGGTCTTAGAACAATTTGGAGTATCATAATATAATCCTGTAAAAACCCCATTGTCTAAAATTTTTCATTTATCTAAATAGAAAACACCAATAATGGAACAAGATTCTAAGTACATTGTAAACATTTCATTTGCATCAGTGGTCGAATTCTTAATGTATTCTATGGTTTTTTCAAGGACTAACATTTCTTTTGTAGTGGGAGTTGTCATCATATTCATTAAAAATTATATAAAAAAAACTAAAGATATATAAATTGGATACTCTAGTTTCTAAAATATACTATGGACTTGTATCTGTGTTCTAGAATGAATGATCAATTATAGGGGTTTGTAGATATTAACTTTGTTGGAGATACAGACACCCAGATATGTTACACTAGCTATATCTTTAATTTCAGTTGTATGAGTGTGAGATAGACATCTAATTATAATAAATTATTTCACCGTCAACTTTATAGGTAGAGTACATGAAAATCACAAATTTATAGAATTATAAGACATGGTTAAAGTGTTTATTATAGGATCTTGGAAGGAATTAAGGGAATAAAATGTTGTTCTATTATAGTAATAGTGTAATTTATCATTCCAAGAATTTTTTGTTTAACTCATAGATGAAACTCATTAAGATGAAGTATCACTTCATTTAGTGTCTTCTATAATACAAAGTGATAGAGATATAAAATATTGTTGGGATTCAGAATCCAATATAAATTTTGAAAGAATTCATAGTCTTGTAAAGTCTGGGGTAGGGTTGTTCCTTCATGGGGTTTGGATGATGGAATGAATGAGAGGAGGTTCATAACTATTCTAGAAGAATATAAGGATAATATATGTCCATGAGGTAATGAAGAAATTTATAATCCCTTTAATAATACTTTATATGAGAGACTATTAAGATAAAATTAATAATTATTTTTTCCCTAGAAAAGTAGCTACAATTATAAAAGGGCCAGTTTTAAATGAATATTATGGAAGTGAATAGATGGAAGTATAAACATATATTATAAGATTGTTAAGTATGGAATATTGAAGGATGAGTTACAAAATTAATGTCTATGATTTCATATGGAGGTTTTCTTCCAATATGTGAAATGTAAAATGTCAATTACCTTGGTTGGTCTGGTATTGGGGTGAAAATATTATATGGTTGTGGATCAGTAATGATAAGAACATTTATGAAGTAAATTTCCTTTATTTTAATTAAATGTCTTATGTATATAGAAGACACATGCACTCATTTTTTCAATTGGATTTAAATGAAGGATAAGTATCATTACCATTGATAATATAGTCGTTGAACAGTGATCACAAGACTAGTATAAATATAGGTTTTTAACAAATCCTTTTGACATAGACAAAGGAAGTGATGGATTCAACTAGTAGGATAATTCCCTTTGAAGCCCATTTATCATATATTTCAAAGGATATATCATTTTTGGGCTTTTTCCCAGGCCAATCCCAAGATGAGATCTAACAACTTAAGCATGAGTGAATCCGTTTACAGGATAAGTTCAAGATCATCGACATCACGACCCAAACCATCTACATCGAACATCCCCAAGAAGGCCCCACCAACACACACCTCACTCTTAAGGAATATTTTGGTGTAATAAAGGGATATGTAACAAGACCCTATCATTATAATAATATTCATCATTTTTTTATAGAATAATGAATATACTTTCATTTTATTATTGTCACTTTGTAAATGATTTTTAAAGAACAAATAGTTTTTTTTTAATATTCAAATTCAATTAGGAAATCGATTTTGATGAATTAATGGATTTTTTAATTAAATAATATTTTAAAAAAATATTATTATTAAATTAATTTTATTAAATATAAATGATCATATAATTTTTATGAAGTCAATTGTAATTTTTATTAAGGTTTGAAATTTATTTTGTCAAAACCCATCATTTTTCAATAAATAAAATTTTTAATTTTAAAAATGAAAAGTCATATATTTAGAAAGTTATTTAGATAAAATTAATATTATTTTTTGAATCAAGATGTCAAAATTATCGAATGGTTAATTTTTCATAATTTTCTAAGACACTTGAATTTTTGGGAAAAAAAGGTCGTATAAATATAAAATATATTTTGTGACATCATAATGACCCAATAGTTATGTAATAAAATACTATAAAGGGTATAATATTCCAAATATATGTTTTATTTATAATAATTTACTTTTAGGTTTATTTGATTTATTTTATTAATCCTTAGTGAATCCACCAAGACATATAAAATATTTTGAAATTTTAAAATCATTTCCATGAAAGGGTGACTCACCTCCACATAAAAAAGGGAAATATTTTAATATATTCAGCCCTTAACCTTTTAAAATAATTTATACCACTCCCCTTTTCCAGAAACCATTGAAAAAACCATTCAATGGTTTTTTTTTTAATATTTTAGTGTGTTGGTTCCAAAACCAAAATAATAAAGAATTCCCCCACCTTTCCTATATAAACCCACCCAATATACCATTCCTATTAACTAAAAAAAATTTATCTCGACCAAACTCTTACCCATACTCCCTAGAGTCCACCCAAGGTTCCCTAAATCTCTAAAATATCCTCTCTGAAGCATTTATTATCACACACATCCAAGTAAAGGATCCTCACATTTCTATCTTCCTTTCTATTCAAGAACCCAATTTGAAATTAGTCTTTTTAACCTCAATTGGTAATATTTTCATCCTTTTATATTCAATAAACTACTTTCCATTTGATTTTATTTCAATGAGGGATCATTTATCCTCCCCCCATTTAGACCCCTACCTACGTCGTTACTATGTCAAAATTCATTAAGGGGTTTCTCGCTTTTCATTTTCATTTCAAGCACTTAATTTTAATTATACATCTTAAATTCCATTTAATATGTTGGTATGTTATGTTCCATGATCCCCTCACTATCCATTTTGTGTATAAATTATGAGAGACCCATTTTTCTCTCATCTACCCAATTTATGAATTTTCATATGATGCCATTATGCTGCTGAAATGGCACCATGATTTCCCATGCCCAAATCATCTTGTAGAGAATACCATACCCATTCCTCTATCAAGGGTATTCTCTTTTATGAACTTATACTTATTTATTGGTTAATTACATGTTTTTATTCCTCATTATTTTATCGTTTAATAAATGATTATGTTGAATGAATCCATGTTATATGATCTATGTGTCACACTTAAGCATGAGATTGAATTGTTAATGAAGGGTATGACATGATAGTTCTCCAATGAATTGTGTAATGTTTAGTATCATGATACATCATGTTGGGATATGGGTATAACTAATTCCTTTATAGGACTTTTTCCATCATGTTGGTATTGGGTTTTACCTTATTTATTTATGATAATGATGTAGTGTTCTAAGTTGTCACCATATTTCCATGGTATGATATTTATGCTATATCATTCCTTTATGTTCATGTTTATCTTATGCTCCATTGATATTTCTTTTTCCTAAAATTTATTGTATTTTTCATCTTATGCTTTGTTTACTATCTTAATGGGATTTATAGCTCACCCTTTTCTTATGTATTCCCTCAGGTTAACCCATGAAATGCTAATTATGAAGGAATTCTGTGGTCATGTAAAAGAATTTTTCAATAAATATGTTTTATTTTATGTCTTAAGTTGTCATATAATGTTCCTAATCCTTAAATACACTAGACCTCTTGATCTTATAGGTTTTATTAAGTGAAATTTTATGTAATAAATGATGTCTAAATATTAAATAAAGAGCAGGGTTGTTATAGTTGGTATCATAGGATAGGTTTAGTTATTTTTTGGATTAGGATTAGAAAACTCTAGTGAAAACCTTAGGGATGAGACTAAGTATAAGAAAAACATCCCTAAATTTTGTTGTGTATAGAGAAAGTGGTTTATTAATAAAATAAATCCCTGTATGGATACAAACATTTAGAGGTGGCTCTGGCACAGATGTATCTAGAGGTAAAACCCAAAAACACCGCTTTAAGCTAGACTCGAACGGGAACTGGTACACAACAACGGGCCTTGATTCACTCTTGGTTCGACACTCCCAGAAGATATACTTTGGTAAATTCACAATCATATTATGAACCATTATTAAGGTATAAAAAATCCCTTAAGAATATAAGTTAGGAGATAGATCATGGGTAACTTAGATTGAAGCCTAGAAATTTAAAAGTTAAGGAGAAAATTTTAATTTATAAGTTATCCCCTTAATGTCATTTGATTATCCTTTATGTGTTAAATTTTTTAATATAATAATCCCTAATTTTACAATTATTATATCCAATGGATGGTAATATGCGGAATCAAGATAACAACCAATGTGAAGGGAAATGTGATGAATGTCCCAATGAGATTCCCAATCAAATGGGAGCTCAAGTAGGACATATCATGATTATGACAACCCATCTATCAAAAATCATGATTAAAAATTGGTACTTTTTTTAATGACTAAGGACATTAAATAAGAGGAAGATTACATCTCATGAAATTCCATCCGATAACAGTGATAAGGGAAAGAAGACCCAATTGCATTCGTGCAATAAGTGTGGAAAAAGGCACCATGGGAAATTTCATAAAGGGACTAAGAGATCTTTTATGTGTGGAACGGAAGGGAATACAGTATCCAATTTCCAGTAAATAATGTATAATGTGCTGGATGTAAAAAAAATTCTATCTAAGGAATCTTACATAGTTCTACGTCATAAATTTTGAGAAGTCGGGCATTATCTAAGACAATGATCCATTGTAATGGATGAGAAGCATGATGACCAACAATAATCTTCATGATAAAGGGATCATGAAAATTCCTATGCTAATATGGATAAAGATGAATGAATTACATGTAACCACAACTTCAAAGTAGTGTATTTCATAATGAATTTCAATTCATGTCCTATTAGTATATCTTTTATGTTTTCTAAGAACACTGAGTCCCCACTTGAAACGATATTAAATCATTAGGGAAACATATATAAGTTTTATATCAC
Source organism: Viscum album (assembly GCA_963277665.1). Classification (NCBI taxonomy): domain Eukaryota; kingdom Viridiplantae; phylum Streptophyta; class Magnoliopsida; order Santalales; family Viscaceae; genus Viscum; species Viscum album. Next base: position 1,628,570,186 of record OY728122.1, read on the forward strand.
ATGTTGAAGTTTGTGGTAATGTTCTTCTTGAAAATATTATAAGTCTCCATTTTAATGTAATTTGAGGTAAAATGACAAACTCATTGCCTACATCTCATGGTAGTTGAAAGTTCATGAGAAAAACTATCCCACGCATGATTTGGAGTTGGAAGCTATGATCTTTGCATTGAAAATATGGCAGTATTTTCTCTTTGGGGAAATGTTTCAAATATATACGGATCACAAAAGTCTCAAATATATATTCACACAAAAAGAGCTAAATATGCGCCAATGAAGATTCTTAGATCTCATCAAGGATTACGACTGCTCAATCCATTACCACCCTGGGAAAGCGAACAAGGTGGCAGATGCTCTAAGTAGAAAGGACCCAGTGATTCTATCATTGATGATAATTTAAAAGGATCCAATCTTCTTAGATTTGGTTAAGATGTACATGGGAAGCATAAATAAGGGAACATCATCAATCCTTCCACAAATTACTGATCAACTGTATCTTTTGGAAAGGTTAAAGGATGCTCAAAAAGATGATGTGGGAATTTAGAAGAAAGTTGAAGCTATAAAAATAGGTAAATACTAGGATTTAAATTTTAATGAAGAGGGAATTGTGATATTTGGGTCAAGACTACGTGTTCCATAAAATCCAATGTTAATGAAGTAACTTTTGGATGATGCACATAGTTTGAATTTCTCCATTCACCAAGGAAACACAAATATGTCTCCGGATTTCGAGAGCATTATTGGTGGGATAACGTGAAGAGGGATATCGTCAAATATACATAAAATTTCTTGGTATGTCAACAAGTGAACTCTGGGAGGAAGAAGTATAAGGGGATCTTTCCACCATTACCCATACTAACATCGAAATGGGAGAACATCACCATAGAAATTGTCACTGGTCTTCTGAAGATATCCAAAGGAAACAATGACATCTAGTTTGTGGTGGATCATTTTATAAATACTGCACACTTCATTGTGATCTAAGAGGATTTCTCATTGGATCAACTGGCACAGATATACATCAGATAAGTGGTAAGGTTTCATGGTGTACCAAAATCTATTGTATCTAATCGAGATCCAAAATTAACCTCTATTTTATAGAAGAGTCTCCAACACGCTCTAAATACAGATCTAAACTTCAGTGTCACTTATCATCCTCAAAATGATGGCCAATCTGAGAATATTATCCAAAAACATGAGGACATGTTGAGAGCATGCTCAATAAACATTAAATGAGGATGGGATCAATATATTCCTCTGGTTGAGTTCTCTTACAACAACAGTTTCCACTCAAACATCCGAATAGATCCTTATGATTCCCATTATGAGAAGAGGTGCATAACACTGGCATGTTGCGAAGAAGTTCAGGAACAAAAACATCTAGGTCCAAAATGGTCGAAGAAATGGTGGAGAAGGTTAAGATCATCCAGTAGCACATTAAAGCTACTCAGAGTTGACAAAAGAGAAATGATGAAAATAATCGATGATACTTAGATTTTGATGTTGTAGATATGGTATTCCTACACATATCACTATGGAATATAGTTATGAGATTTGGGAAGAATAGAAAGATTATTACAAGGTACATCATCCCTTTTGAGATCCTTGATCGCATTAGAGCAGTGTCCAATCGACTAAAACCCTCACTGAACTTGTCTCAAGTACATGATTTGTTCCATGTATCACTATTAAGGAAGTACATACCAGACCCATCACATGTACTCAATCTAGGTTTGGTACCTTTTGAGAATTACCTCTCCTGTAAATATAAGCGGGTGATGATCTTATATCATAGATAAAAAGTTCTACGAAATAATACAATTTACATCATTAAAGTTTTTTGGATAAACAACAAGTTTGAAGAAGCAACATGATAACTAGAGGAAGTGATGAGGTAGAGTTACCCTCGTCTGTTTTAATGTGGGAAAAAAATTTCAAGGGTGAAATTTCTTAAGTGGGGAAGGTTGTAACGACCTGAACATTTATGAATAAAATTTACTTTATTTTAATTAAATTCCTTATAGATATAGAAGACACATGCACTCCTTTTATCTAATTGTATTTAAATTATGGTTAAGTATCATTACTATTGATAATATATCCATTGAATAGTGATCACAAGACTAGTATAAATATAGGGTTTTAAAAAATCCTTTTGACATAGACAAAGGAAGTGATGACTTCAACCAGTAGGATCATTACATTTGAAGCCCATTTATCGTATCTTTGGAGGAAGATATCATTTTTGGGATTTTCTCTAGACCAATCCCAATCCAAGATACAATAACTTAAGAATCAATGAAACATTTTAGGATAGAATTTCAAGTTCATCGAGATCACGTCCCAAACTATGTTCACCGAACGACCCTAAGAAAGCCCCACCACCACACACCTTACTCTTAGGGAGTATGCTAGTGTAATAAAGGGATGTGTAACAGGACCCTAGAATTAGGATTATGTGCATTTTTTATGTATATAATAATGAATATAAATTCATTTTATTATTTTTACTCTGTAAATTATTTTTAAACGAAAAATAGTATTTTTGGTTGATATTCAAATTCAATTAGGAAATATATTTTGATGAATTAATGGATTTTTGAATTAAATAATATTTTAAAAAATATTATTATTAAATAAATTTTATTAAATATAAATTATTTTATAATTTTTATAAAGTCAATTTTAGTTTTTATTAAGGTTCGAAAACTATTTTTGTCAAAAGCCATCAATTTTCAAAAAATGTCAGTTTTTATTTTAAAAATGAAAATTCTCATATTTATAAAATTATTTAGATAAAATGAATATTATTTTTGTAATCAGGATATTGAAATTATCCAAAAATTAATTTTTCATAATTTTCTGAGACAGTTGAATTTTTGGTTAAAATTTAAATACTGTATAAATATATGATGTGTTTTATGACATCATAATGACCCAATAGTGATGTAATAAAATAATATAAAGGGTATATTTCTCAAAATATATGTTTTACTTTAAAATTATGTAATTTTAGGTTTATTTTATTTATTTTATAAAGCCTTAGTGAATCCTCCAAGACATATGAAATATTTTAAGATTTTAAAATCATTTCCTTGAAAGGGTGACTCACCTACAAATAATCAAGACAAATATTTTAATATATTCGACCCTTATCATTTTAAAATAATGTATACCACTCCCATTTTCTATAAACAATTTGAGAAAACAATGGGATGGTTTGTGGTTTTGAATATTTTAGTGTGTAGGGTCCAAAACAAAAATAATAAAGAATTCCCCACCTTTCCTATATAAACCCACCCAATCTCCCATTCTTCTTAACTCAAACCATTTTGAGCTTGACTAAACTCTAAACCATACTCCCTAGAGTCCACCCAATGCACCCCAAGCTCCCAAGAAGCCTCTCCTAAGCCTTTTGGATCACACATCCAAGTAAGGGATCCTCACCTTTATATCTTCCTTTCAATTCAAGAACCTTGTTTGAAATTAGTATTTTTAATTTCAATTGCTTATATTTTCATCCTTTTATAATAAATTCACTACAATCCGTTTATGTTACTTTAATTAGGGTTCATTTATCCTCCCCTATTTAGACCCTTACCTACACCATTACTATGCTGAAATTTCATAAGGGATTTCTCTCTTCTCATTTCCATTTCAAGCACTTCATTTGAATTTTGCATCTTAAATTCCATTTCATATGTTGGTATGTTTTGTTCCATGATCCCCTCAATTTATATTTCGTTTATAAATTATTATATACCTATTTCACTCTCATTTACCCATTTTATGAATTTGCATATGATGCCATTATGCTGCCAAAATGGCACCGTGATTTTTCATGCCAAAATCATTGTGTTGTGAATACCATACCAATTCTTCTATAAAGGGTATTCACCTTTTTAACATATACTTATTTATTGAGGAATTAAATCTATTTATTCAACATTCTTATATCATGTAATAAATTATTATGTTAAATGAATCCATGTTATATGATATATGTGGCACACTTAAGCATGAGATTGAAATGTTTATGAAGGGTGCGCCCTGATAGTTCCCTAATGCATTGGGTAATGTTTATTATCATGATACATCATGTTGGTATAGGGTTTTACCTAATTTATTTATAGAACTTTTCTCCCTCATGTTGGGACATGGTTTTACCTGATTCCTTTATGTTAATGATGTAGTGTTTTAAGTTGTTTCCACATTTCCATGTTATAATGATCATGCTATATCATGCCTTTATGTTCATGTTTCTATTATGCTCCATTGATATTTTTATTTCCTAACATGTATTGTATTCGTTATTTAATTTCTTGTTTAATCCGTTACTAGGATTTATAGATCACCATTTTTTATGTGTGTCCTCAGGATATCTCATGCAATTCTATGTATGAAGGAATATTGTTCTTATGTAAAATAAGTTTTCAATAAAGATGTCATATTTTATGTATTAAGTTGTCATGTAATGTTCTTAAGCCCCAAATACACTAGACCTGTCGATATTCTAGGTTATATTAAGTGAAATTTTATGTAATAAACCATGTTTAAATATGAAATAAATTATAGTTATTTATAGGATCTAATAGAATAGGATGACAACTTTCTCATGTTTATTAGATTTATCATCTATAAAAGGTGAGGTATTCACTTAATTATGACAACTGTTTTGTATAGGGTTGAATCTATACTTACATGTGCATCTCTTGAGTAGTTTTCAAGTGTCGGGTTCCTATAATTCAGATAGTTTTTTTCTCTTATCTTCTTAATATAAATATTTTAGTGTTCCTCTAATGGAATAGGGAAAGTTATTAACCATGTAGATTGTTGTGTATGTATTTCATAGTGTGTGAGTATTACAATGGTGACTTAGAGTGGATTCTCTCTATACCACTCTCACTACTAGGATTTCTATGGTATAACATCTTGTATGGGGGATCTCCTCTTCATCATCCATCATCATTGACTCCCCCCATCCATCTATTCTTGAGAATACCTCTTATTAATCCTTATATAGATTTTTTATTCTGTTCCATTTCTTATAATGTTGTTTTTTTAATCTCTCAAACATACCAATGGACATACCCCTCTCCACAAAGTTCATTCCCCCTCATCCTCCTAGATCTAAATTTCCATTTTTTATTCCTAGTTTAGATTCCCCCCCCCCTCAATTTTTTTATATCCTTGGGTGCTCATGTCTCTATAGATCCTATCCCTGAGTGGTGTTTCTATTTCTATATTGACCCAATTCACTTCTCTAGTAATTTTTCCTTGTCTTTTTTTTCAAATATTCTAGCCTTGAGCAGTTTTAGGTTTATTTTTTCACTTGAATTATTTGGTTCATTAGATATGGTTTCTCTTTTAGTGTTTCATGGGGTTAGAATGCATTTTATAATATATTCTCTAGTAGTTTTGGTGCTTATTACAGCCTGACCTTCAACTTTAGGGACTTCTCCTCTAGCAGTGTAGGTTTTCCCATGTCTTCTGTGACTTTGATTATTCCTTGGTCCCCCATATAAATTATCTCTTTAAAAATTTTCTTGTGCTTATGGTTTTATCTTCACCGCTCAATTATTTATTTCTATAATTCATATATAATCTTAGTGTATCAATATTCCCTACTCCACCAAGTTTGTTTCTAGAGAATCTGCATTCTCTAACACCTTAGTGACCTTTTGAGGAGTGATGTTGGAAATAGTGTCATTGGGATGGTTTATGAGATTATATTCAATGGTAAAATCTATTTTATGGGTGATATGGATTTACTTAGAGGAATTTTGATGTTGTCTACTTCCTTCGGCATTGTATTGGTGGTTATCTTTCTCATATTTCTCTAGTGTGTTTATGGTTAGGTCATCACCTGATGTAGTGTGAATATGGCTAGTTGTCTACTAGTTTGAAGATTCTCAATGGAAAAGGTAAGTTTCATCATTAGTGATGGTTAGTTCTTAGGTTTCATATGCTTGCTAGGGTTCCGAGGTAGTGACTCGAGGCTTGATGCTTGAATGTAGTCACATCATGCACTACACTTCTCACCTTCCTGGATAAATGTCCCACAAAATCCAATGATTCGTATTTGTTATTGATTTTTGGTTTGGGGATTTTGAATTTTGAATTTTGTGTGGAACAAATGGATCCTATGGTATTTCTTTCAACTAGGTTAGTTTGTATTGTTTCGACTCAACCCAACATAAAATGTGGATTTTCATAGAAAATTAAAAAAAATGCATTTTCTGAGTATTTTTCCATTTATCATTCCATTTCAGTAATTTAAGTTGTGGAAATTAAATGTGTGAATTTGGATCTTGATTACATAGTTTAGATACATTGACATCATGTGCTTCTTCAGTTTTTAGATTCAAAATATTTATTCTATAAGTTAGGATTCCAAAGGATGAGTTTTAGACTGAGGGGTTTCAGTATAATAGAGGTTGCATATAAAGAGGCATGAAATAGAAATTGGGAAATTTGTGATAAGTAAAGGAAGGTGGAATGAACCAGATGAAATCATACCCAGTAAGAAGTATAGATGCATCATGACTTATCCTTCCCATTAAAAAATAACATTAATTAGTAGTTTTTTAAAATTTTGGTTGAAAATTAAATATTTTTCATATTTCGATAAAATTAATTTATTAGGGTGAAAATGACTTAGACTTATTATCAATTAAACTTAATATAGTAGAATTATAAACAAAATAATAAACCATTAAATTTTTAATATCAATAGGAAATGTTTCATGAAGAGTATAAAACCATGAAATATTGAATAAAAAACACCATGGCTATTTTGAGGCATTACATTCATGCATGTATGATGAAAAATTGTGTAGCAATTGTAACTATAACATATTTTCCTGATAAGAGAAGTATGTATTATATGATAATGAATATATTTATTCCATATAAATTTATCATTTATTGAAAATTATATAAAAATTTTTAAGTAATTTTATATAAATAATTTAAGAATTAAATGGTTTAAATAAAAACTATGAAGTGGTTTCAAGGTGTTTGGGAATTTTTCCATTAATTGAATGTTTAAGAAATGATAAATTAATATTGTACGAGTTTAAATGTTAAATTTAATGATGTACATTAAAGGGGTATCATCATGCCTTATTTATATGGTCTATATAACACCCACTAGTTACTTTCATTTCTAATGTTATTTTATTATGAAATTATTTTAAAATTTGGGAGTTTTTAGGATTTGAATATGAAAATTTGGTAAGTTTTAAAGTGTCTTGTAGTTTAGAAATGGTAGTAAGAAAACATATGGTATTCTTGAAAGGGGTGTGATAGTTTAGACAGTATAGTTTTTTATAGTTGGTATATGTTTTGGTAAACCATATAGCCAAAACGTGTAGATTCCTGATGTCTGTCTAGTGGAAATTTGGGAGTTTTCAAGTTTTTTGGTATATTTATTTTTATTTATACCTTTTTATTTTTTGTTTACACTAATATGATAAAATGAAAAGCAAATTAAAATTAATCCTATTTCTTTCATGAATAACCCAAATATTTTGATGATTTGAGCATGTTTGCCTCTTTTTTCACACCTTCTCTTTCATGAGTTTGCCTATGGATTGTGTTGGTTGATAGAATATAGAATAAATAATCAAATAATATTCATGTTTTTATATTGAGAACAATTATTAAATAGACCCAAATTTATTCATCTCATCGACTTGTTGATGTGATTCCATGATTGAGTTTGGTTGTTACATTGAAATAATTATATTGATTTTGAATAGTTGTAGGTAATGAATATCATTGACTGATCAAATCCTAGATGTTAACCTAGTATAAACTCACATAAAATACTATTTTTAGTATTTATTAATCAAGTAATCAATTATCCTTCCCATCTCCTTTCAGAGTGGTGACATTTGAGAATAAAGGTACACTCACCTGAGTTTATCATGATTTCTCCAACTAGTTTCCCTTACTTAGTAGCATAGTTTCACTTTTTATAATTTTAAATTCCCCAAAATCTTCATAAAATTTAATATTTCATAAAAATATAATCAATATAAATTTATTATCTAATGCTCCATCAAAATATGACCTATTTTTCCTACAATAATATATAAATTCTAGTTAAACAATATCTTTTTTTAACACACGATAATGCGATCAAATTTTGGAACCATTTTTTGGTAGGAAAGATAATTTTTCAATTTTATTTCATTATTTTTTCCTTTTTTCTTATTTATTTCAATCTTTCCCCTCTTACCTTTTAGTTTTTTTGGGTTTTTTCTCTCTCTCTCTCTTCACCTATCTTCTCGCTTTTTTAGTAAAATAGTTTTTTTCTTCATTATTTTTTTTCTTAGTTTCATATTCATTCTAAAGTGTGTTTTAGTTATTTCTTTAATTATTCACAAATAAAAAAAATAAAAAATAAACAAATAAACTTCACATCATTATTTTATGAAAATATCTAGAAAATAAAAATTACTTAAAATTGACCAAGTAAATGAAAATAAATTCCACTTGTGAATTAGGTATTCTAGAGTAGTGAAACCCAAAAATACTGATAAGTCTATTTTGGAACCTCAAGTATTCCTAAACCAATATAATAGTTAACAAAATCAAACCCTAGAAATCATGGCTAAAAATAACTGAACCTTGAAAGAACTAACAACCCCTAATTTGGAGTACCAACCTGGGTGCATACAATATCCTAAGTAAGTATCCAAATTTAAGATGAGATAGGGCCTCATACATAACCTTCATAAACCCCATCATCTTCCTTGTGAGTACCCTTATAAACATTTCAAGGAGTTTCACATAGTGTGAACCACTATGAAACCCCAAAATATGTCTGAGGAGCTCAAAAAGTTTAGATCCTTCCCTTTCTCCGTTGATGGTTTATCCAACGACTAGAAATAATATCTGCCCACCAAAATGAAGGATTGGAATGATCTTAAACAATAGAGTCTATAGAATTTATACCCTACTTCCCAAATTGAATCCATTTTAAAAGAAATTTGTGGAATTATTTAATCGCAAGGAGAGAACCATCATGGATATTGGGAGACATTCAAAATGCATTGATCAAGTTTCACCGACCAAACAATTAGTGAAAATCTACTAATTCAGTAATTCTATGAAATAATTGTCCCCACAGATCAGGGAATGATATATGTTTCATCTTTTGGTTCCCTAGTTGATAAAACCCCTTCCACCGCTCATGAATTAATAGCCAACATGGCCCAAAATGCACAATAATTTGGTACACAATCAGTTACACCCACTGAAGGAGTTTATGAATTAATATATTCATCCCTAGAACAAAAGGTAGATAATAAAATGATGAAATCAATACCCTTATAAGATAATTAACTCAGGCTCAAGGTAATTCACATTCTCCACTTGTTTTATTATGTTGTAGTATTTGTTCGGATAACACTCATTTCTCTGAACAATGCCCCCGACATCAGGATTCAGGTGAATCTTGTGTAGTATTATTCCATGATCATCAATTTCAACAAACACCACCCTTAAACCAATAATAATTCAATCCAAATATAAAGCCCAAGTGGAAAGCACAACCAGAGTACTGATAAAGAGGAAACTCAATCTACCTCAAATATAATTGGTATAAAAAAGTCCAAGGTATGAAACATTCTTATCCTAAACTATATCTAAATAATCCTCCTCTTCTAAAATATGAACCAAGAATCAAGGACATGGAGAATCAAATGGAATCTCATAACCTAAAATTCCAACATACTACACAATCTACAATTCAAGACCATCAAAATCAAGTGGGATAACTAGTAAAACCCCATAAATGAGATAAAAATGTAATATTTTAGAAAACTTCCATACCAAAATATTTCCAATCCCCAAGTAAAAAAGGTAATTTAATTGTTATCACACATCATAGTATTAAATAACTTTCTCCTTCTAATGATTCTACACAATAGGTATGTCCTCCTCTTGAAAACTCTCTTTCTCTACCCTCAAAATATCCGAGTGAAGAAAAAAATGGGTAAAAAATATCATTGAGTATTCCCTTAAACAATACATTCCTCTTCCCTTTCCCCAATTACTCTATCAAACTAAAAAAAATGATAATAAAATTTATAAGAAGATCGTGGATACATTTAAAAAGGTAAAAGTTAACACTCCTCTCTTATATTTAGTTAAACAAATTCCTCACTATACTAAATTTCTTAAAGAAATTTACACCAATATATGGTGATTAAAGGGGAATGAGATATTAAACCTTGTATGGAATTTCACAGTCTTGATATAATCAATGATTCCAACAAAATACAAGTATACACAAACTTTTATGTCACCTTTGACCATAGTGGAGACTTTCCTTTCTGATGAAAGTATTGATTTAGGTGTTTTTATTAATTTTATGCCTCACTCTATGTATACTTCTTCAAATACTATTAAACTTTAACCAATAAGCATCATCGTGAAAATTTCCAATTGATGTAACACACACCCAACTAGAGTGATTGCGTATTTCCTTATGAGAGTTAAGAATCACATCTTCTCTAAATAATTCTACATTCTTCAAATGTAAGATACTTGTATTCTCCTATCATACTTGGAATTAATTTCCTTAAAAAATTTAAGAAATAATCAATGTTCACAATGGTGTTATTTTCATAGAATTTGGGGGAGAAAAGCTAATTTTCAATATACATGGTGCTATAAAACATAATGTTGAAGATAAATCAACTTTTCTTAAATATTCAATGGAAGTTAACTCTAATGGAACACAAATACAACATTATTTCCATGACCCATACTCATATTCATCTTTCTCTTCTACATTTTTTGATGATTTGGGTTATAGTTCATATTTTGAGTGTTATGTGGGTTTGTAAAAATGTTATTTTTTATATTTTAATTGATGAGTGTGTTTATTTTGAGGTACCCTTGACTATCAATGATTCTAAAAATATCATTTCTATTGATTCTCTTTCCATAGAGAATAAATTTGAGCAGATAGATAGTTTCATGGACCTTACTCCCCTTAAATACCTTCCCTTAATCCATAAAACCAGAAGTGTTGGAATGAAAACCACTTTTATCTAATTTAAAATATTCCTAGATTGAGTTTATTGACCAAATTACCATCAATATTTCCATTAAACTCTCTCTAGAAAATAAATAAAAAATTATAGACCTTTTAAGACAGTTTAAAAAGGAAACAGGGTGAACATTGTCTGATATTATTGGGATCAAACCATCAATCTACATACACCATATACTTTTATCTGATGAGGATAAACCAACAAAGCAAGATCAACCCTAGTTTAATCCTACCCTCCTTAAAGTTTTAAAATTTTATGTTAGTAAATTAATTACTTTTGGGGTCATATATTCTATATCTAATAGTAAATGGGTCAGTATAATGAATAATTTGTCTAAAAACTAGAATTATTGTAGTGTTAAATAAAGGGAATGAATTGGTTCCAACACATGTTAAGAATAGTCGACGAGTCTATATTGAATACCATTAACTAAATCAATCCATAAAAAAAGTAACACTTTCCTCTACCTTTAATTAACCAAATATTACAAATATTGGTTGTTTAGTCCCATTATTGTTTCCTTAATAGATATTTAGGTTATTTTTTAATCCTTATCTCCTATAAGGATCAGGAAAATACAAATTTTACCTATCAATTAGGCACATTATCAAAAAAATATGATTCTATTTGGCCTTTGTAATGCTCCTAGTACTTTTTAGTGTTGTATATTGAGAATATTTTATCAGTACCTTGAGAATTTTATGGAAGTTTTCATGGATGATTTCACGATTTATGGATCTTTTATTGATGACTATTTGAAAAACCTAGGTTATATCCTTTGTTATTTCATTGAAAAATAAACTTGTATTAAATTATGATAAATTCTATTTCATGGTAGATTGTGTGATAGTTCTTGGGAATTTTATTTCGATTAAGGGAATTGAATTTAATAGATATAAAATTGAAATAATTTCCTAAATTATATTTCCAAAATGTGTCTGTTAGGTGCAATAATTCTTACATCATGTTGGTTTCTACCATCGGTTTAATAAATACTTTTTTAAGATCATACTTCATTTATCTCAATTTTTTCAAAAATATTTTAAGTACGTTTTTTATAAAAATTATGAGGATGAATTTAATTCACTAAAAAGGAGTCTCAAATAACCCCCCCCCCCCATCATCCAACCACCATGGTGGGATATTCCCTTTGAACTTATTTTTATTTCCTCCAACTTCGAAGATGGGGTAATTTTATCAATAAGGTTTTAGAGGGATCATAATGTCATTGTGTATTCCTTTTGTACCCTTGTCCTTACCCAAAAAAATAAAAAACCACTAAAAATAACTTCTTTATATTGTGTTTTCTTTATAAAAATTATTTTTATATATTCTTGGGTCAAAATTCATTTTTTCGGATCATACTAGCCTTTGGTTTCTCCTTAGAAACATAAAGATAAGACACACCTCATATACTATATTCCCCTCCTCCAAGAGTTTGACCTAGAGATTTGAGAGAAGAGTGGAGTAGAAAATTTGGTAGCTGACCACATTAGTAGGATTTCTCCACCATTGAACCACCATGTTGACTCATCATTACCCATCGGATAATTCTTCCATGATGAACATATTTGTGATGTAGTGGACCATACCCCTTGGTATTTAGAAATGATGAGTTTTATAGCATTATCTGGGGTCCCTATAGATTTTAGCACTTTACAATCCCAAATACTTAATAATGAGACATTATAGTGCATTTGGGGTGACCAATACTTGTGGATAATTTGTAGTGACTGGGTTTCTCAGTAAATTTTTTCCTAACTATGAGTTCACCTTTTTTTGAGCTTCTTCCACACATACACACTCTAGATTTCAGTGTCCACTTTGGATCTCAACGTAAAACTCGAAAGGTCTTTGAATCAAGAGTTTATTAGACAAAATTGTATATATATATATATATATATGTTGGTTTTTTAATTCATGCACACAATATAAATTTACATGGAATATCTCTAAAAATAATGTAATTACCCAATAACCCAAGTTATTTTTTTGAGATATTCAATTCATAGGGAATTCAATTTTTGGGAATTTTTAAAAATTTAATTAGCTTTTTATACATCTTAATAGTTTTTTACTATGTGCCAAAAAGGGTGGAAGAGAATTTTACTATGACATATGAATCATGAGAACTTGTTTATTTTTTCAGATCTAATGTTTTTAGTGGGTTTGGATTTCCAAGATTCATCATTATTGATGCGGGTTAAATTTTGATATTCAAAACATGATTATAATTATCTATAAGTATTGTCTTATTCATAATGTCTCCACTATATATCACCCCCAAACTAATGGGAAAGAAGATATTCCAAATCGGTAAGCTGAGTGAATCATAGAAACATGGTACTATCCAATATAAAATATTGGATTTAGTACTTGAAAGATTAACTTGGATATACGATACAACTTTTTAAAACACTAATCAGAATGTCACCATATAGGATTTTTTTTTGAATGGATTTTCACCACCCTATGGAGGTAGTGCATTGTACATGTTGTCTTGTTAAATAATTTAATATGAATCTCTCAGATATAGGTGAGAAAATGAAGTTTTTTATTCTAGATTTAGAATAAATTCAAGATGATCCACATGATAAATCCTAGAACTATAAAGCGAAGAAAATAAATATCCATGATTAGATGATTCATCAACAAAAGTTTTATATTAGTGAGAAGGTCCTTATGTTTAATTCTTAGCTAAAACTCCACACAGATAAGCTTTTTTCCTGATGGATCGATCCTTATACTGTTACTAACATTTACACATCTAGTTAAATATAGATTAGAGTGGCTGATAGATTAATATAAATGGGTATATACTTAAACACTTCTACAAATATTTTCTAAAACATCTGTTGGAGGAAATCTAGTTGATGGATTTCATATATGACTCTACTTTGAATGTTTTCTCTTCTCCATACCTTTATTTATCTTTCTATTTATTTAAACTTCTTTCATTTTGAAAAATGTAATTTTTAGGTGTAAGGAGGTTGACGAGGAAGTTAGGATTTAAATTAAAAAAAATAAAAACAAAATAAAAATATTTTTGTTTGAATTTTTATCTTTATTTCTCTTTTTTTTATTTTAGATAATCATTGATCTCAAATATAATATCCAAAATCATTTTTCATGCTTGAAATGAATGTTGATATGTAATATTTTTCAAGATTTTGTATTTTAAAATCATTCAAAGGAATTTAGTGGATTTTTGAAACCTGTGCCTCACTAGCACTGAAAAATATTTTAAATACCTTACACAACATACATTCTAAACCATGCATTGAATATTATTCCTTTTAATAACTTTATATATGGTCTTGGTTCTTTTAGAGAAACTAGAACTTTCCTTGATTCTATTTGAGGCCATAATATTCTAGTGTGCTACACCCATGATAGAGGCCATCGTTCTAATGAGAATCTTATTGTACAAGTAACTCATATTTTGGGCCACCTTCACATTTGACCCTTATTAAGCTTTAAAGACCATTAAATTTCTTTTAGTTATCCACATTAAAACATAATTTATCCCTACCTACCCATCTCTTGTATACATTATTATTTTAATTTTAGAAGGTGTAGGGAAGAGGTTGTTTCCATTGTAATTATTGGCAAATATTTATTGATATTGAATGATTTAAAGGGTTCCAACATTTTTTTTGGGAATTGGGCTCACAAGAAATATTATATCATTTTCTTACACACATTTTCCCTCTTTATCTCCAAATAAAATTGTATATAAAAAACTATGGTTCTATATATTGAAAAAAAATAAACATAAAAAAGGGAAAATAAATGAATAAAAGAGTAAGTTTACTCATTATTATTCCCCAATTAGATATGACACACAAAAAACTAAAAAATTGGAGAGTTAGTTTGAATTGATAAACTATGTGAAAGGTTTATCGAGTACTTTCATTATGAAATCTTTAGGAATTTTGACGTTATTTGTACTTAATAGATTAAACACTCCACCTCTACCTCATATTTTTTAAACATCAATCATACCAACTCTCGATCCTTAGGATGACCTATTAGAAGTCCTCTTGAGTAACACACTAGTTTCTATTGATAGATAACTTATAATAATGGAAAGTATATGGTAAGATCACATAAACTATAGAAAACTAGTATAACTCCACTTTCATATATTATTAGAGTGAAGCGGGAAAGTTTCTAGGTAAGGTTGGTTTGACATGTTTCATGGGTGAATAAGTGAAGATGAACAAATTTGAAAGTGAGAAAATAATAATGTTGTAAATATTTATTTCATAAACTAGACAAGATGTATTTAATTTAAAAATATCTTTTTATGTTTTCACATATTTGATTTAGGAATGGGACTTGATTATGATATAAGACTTTACCTTAGAGTTCCAAGGTTTAGGTGTGGGGGTGTGATCGTATAATGATATATCATATATTATCACCCTTATAATTGTGTATTACATTGTTTAAGAGTTTCTTTTATCCAATTATCAAATCATTTTGAACACAATGTATATTTTGAATTTTTTTTGAAAAAATGCTTAAAAATATGTAATTGAAAAAATTCCAATTTTAAAGTAGTTCACTCTTTTAATCATAACACTAAAAAAATAATCCAAAAGTGAAAATTCATTTTTTTAGGATTATATATTAATATGGATTAAATTCATCCAACTGAAAAAAAATGTTATATTTGAGTTCAAGAGGCACAAAAGAGGCCTAAAAATTAAATACATTTTGAGTGAGATATATTGGGCCTACCTATAGTGATTGGGCCATAACTCATAATTTGAAACTCTAATTGGAATGATTATAACTTCATTAGATAGAAAACTTGATGGAAACCATTCCACAAAATATAAATTCAATAAAACATGTTTGGATTGGTCATCCAATCTAATCAATTTGGTGAAAAATCCATCATGAAAATCTCACCTACACCCATATACCATTTAATTTTCATGAACTAGACTTGGGAAAATTATGTTTAAAAGAACTCCATGTATCATTGACAAGGTTTTAATGTCCAAGTGTAGGGTTTTGTTGAATTTTAGAGGTTTATTCATTCGTGTTCACACTCTTTCCCAATAATATACTTCTAAAACTCTTAGTGATAAATTTAGGGGGTGTTATTTATTTTAATCTTAATATCCACATTTATAATCATTGAAAAGAAATTGAATTTTCAAGTTTTTTTTTCATTTATACTAATTTATACCTTTTGATTTTTTTGTTCTGGTATTATCAAATAAAAATCAAAGGAACATGGATCCTCATTATTTAATGTATAACTAGGATCTTGTGATGATTTTAGAATGTTTACCTCTTTTATCACACCTTATTTTTAATGATTGTTCTTATGGATTGTGTCATTTGATAAAATCTAGAAGTTGGAACCCAAGAATATTCATGTTTTTTTCTTTAGAATAATTATAAAATAGACCCAAATTTTTTCATATCATCTCCTTTTTTATGTGATGCCTTGATTGATTTTGGTTCTTACATCGACATAATTTTTTTGATTTTGAGTGGTCGTTGGTAATCAATATCATTCATCAATCAAATACTATGTATTAACCTAGTAAGAACCAAAATATCATACCATTTTTAATGTGTATAAATCAATGAATCATGGATCCTTACCATTTCCATTGAGAGAAGTGATGGTTGAGCATTAAGGTACACTCACCCTGGTTGATCATGATTTATCGAACTAGTTTCTCTCACTTAGTAACATAGTTGTAATTTTTTTTAAATCATAAATCCCTATAACTCTTTATAATATTTTTTTTAATAAAAATATAATTGTCTTAAATTAATGATCTACAAATTTTTTGAGAGAAAACCTTTGGTTCCTTCTATACTGCAAAAATACTAGTTAAAACAATATCTAATTTTACAAACTAGAAAATGTGATCAGTGTATCCCATGAAACTTACTCTTTGAGTAGTGGTTTCATGTAGGGGATTTCTATTGATTTTTTTACCCCTTTTTTGTTGGAATATTTACACCATTAAAATTTACTTCCCTTTCTTTCATAATGTTTTATGATCACATAGTTCCTTCATGTTTTCTGTTTCTTATTATTAATCGGTGGGTTTGATCATTTAAAATTATTTTAAAGTTTATTTTGAAAAGTTCTATCTAAATGATAAAGAATACTAATTTATGGATGATTTTTCATGAAAATTTTTGAAATAAAATTTAAAAGGTATCCAATATCATTTTCATGAATATAAAGTATTATGTTTTGGGTTTCAAATCATCTTCAATGGATTTTTATAAAAATGGAATGGTTTGTTTCTTATATTAAAAATAGTGATGTTTTCTTTCGATTAATGTCATTAAAAATGGAAAAATATATTTTATAATTAATTTCCAACTAGAATTTATTGTTTTATTAATCAATGAAATTTCATAGAATCCTTGGTGGAATCCCACTAAGCTTGTTTTCTCACACCCTACATACACACTTTGTGTGTGTGTGTGTGAAGATTTTATATCTTATATATATTCCTTGTTTTTTTCAAATTATTCATTTTACTCTCACTAATATTGTTTTCTCACACCCTTCATACACACTTTGTGTGTGTGTGTGAATATTTTATATCTTCTATATATTATAGTTTTTTTTCAAATTATTCATTTTACTCTCACTAAGATTGTTTTCTCACACCCTTCATACAGACTTTGTGTGTGTGTGTGAAGATTTTACATCTTCTATATATTATATATTCTTTTCAAATTATTCATTTTACTCTTGGGATGGTGATGAATGAGTTGAGAAGTGGTGAGAAACCATGGATTTCCGTGAAATAGTCTTATAAAATTAAGTTTTGGATTTGTTTTATTTTGGTATGTCATTATATCAGCAAAGATAGCATCTCTTTTATATTTATTTAATTTATGCTTTTTGTACCTTTTTATATATATTTTTAGATGATGTATGAATATTGATATAAATGTGTTAGATCATATATATTGATTATGACTTGTTTGGTTTATTATTTACTTGGTTCTACATATTTTTAATGTGTTTTTGTCCAATATATGGGATGTTGAGGTCAAATTTATGGTAAAATATTTGTTTTGTTATTAACTTTTTTTGAGGGAGAAGTAGTTACCAATAATTCTTACCTGATTCCTTGTAACTAATTTCTAACCCATGGGGATTAGGAACACCCTTCAGGCCTATTTGAGGACTTGTTCGAATGGACTGTTTGGTTTGTCCAGGTTATTTAATTACAAATGTTATCAAATACAAGGTTTTTAAGAACATGATATTGTAACTTGGGATGAGTTACAATATTATGGAGGTAGTTTTTCTAGGACTTGAGTGGAGTGTATGGGGGAGTGCATGTGCATCCCTTCCTCATGACAAACCCTGAGTTTTCATGCGTCATTATGGTTGATTATTTAATTTTTATTTAATTTTTGATTGGTTTTATTGTATTTTTATATGCGAAGATGGTATTCAGATCCTTGATGAGATATGAAGGTGATTTTGGGGGGTTATTTTGGGTTTTGGTGTAAAATTAAATGAATAAATGGAACATTGCAGTTATCTTTCATAGTGAGTTAAAACATGTGGACCCCATTTATAATGGTTCTAAGGATGTCATAGAGTCCATATCATGGTTGGAACATAGACCACTAAACTTTGTGCCCAAAACATGCAAGGATCTTTAACCCTGATGGTTTTATTGTTTTCACCTTTGTTGGTTTCAAATTTCTCTAAAACTAGTTTCCACTTATTAGATATGAATTTAAGTAGGTTTTGAGGATGTTAGAAATAAAATAAATGGATTTTGTTTGAAATTTGGTACTTTGAGTTTTTTTTTCATGCATGAGTTTAATCTTTTGGAGGTTGTTTTTGGGGGAAACAGATAATTTTATGAAGCATTAATTTAGAAAAAATAGTTTTATTATGTTTTTTGGAAAATAATTCTCTTGTTTTATAATGGGTGTTTTATAGAGAGATTAATTTCATTGTTGTTGGCATATTTTTTATAATATTTATGTTTAATTTTTTTTTGATTTAAAAGGGATATTTTATTAGATTTTTTAATTCAAAACAATTTTCTAAAAGTTATTTTAAAGGAAATTTTTATTTCTCATGAGATATTTCATAATTGGTTGATTTCATTATGGAACATAGAAAATGGTTTAAAATAAAAAAAATCTTTTAGTTAAATGATTTAAAAATGAATATGTTTACTTTGGGAATGATTTTAAAATTACAATAAAATTTTAAAATTATTTTATTAGATTTCAAATGAAATGAGGAATTTTAGCAAGGTTGGTTATTTTAAAAGAAGAAGGGTGATTTTTTTCAAGTTTATTCCCTAGTAATATGGGATATAAATTTTTCATTGGATTTGGTGATATTGAAGGAAATAAATTTTTATGATGTATTATTTATGTGTTTCATTTGAAAGGGTTTATGTTTTTTGGTTTTTCCCTCCATTGGGAGTGGGATTATTTTTGGATAATCATGTGGCATGAATTTAAAGAATTCATATTGTATGTAATTTATAAGATTCCACATAGAATGGTCAAGAAATATAATAGAATTATTATTTATAAGGATGATTATGAGGTGAATCATCTCATCATTTGAAAAGGATCGCCATTTTCAGCTCTACCTAGACTCTAAATAAAATGGTATGATCATAACCTTCTTTTATATAGGGTCCTGTCTCAAATTTTTTAAATCAGTGTTCACCTTCCTTTTGTAGAGATCAAATATTTATTTAAGTAGTGGAGTGTCTAGGATGAATTTAAGGAAACCTAAATTCTCTTAGGACTTTTAAGGCTTCAAGGGTGAGAGATATGGTGAGTTTTCTAGTTTAGCCAATCCAGGTGTGGTGGGAGTTGATGGTTCCTTATTAGTTATAAAAGAACTCATCATAAGAATTTATTATTTTAATATTTTTTTCAGTGGTTATATCTTAATGGTGTGAAATTGGATAAAGTACTTGAGTTGGTGAGCCATAATCAGTGTGAGAAGTCAGTGAAGGATTTAATTGACCATTTCTAGGAGCTGGTAGTCTTTTCCCCTGAGCTAGTTATTCAAGGATCTAAGAATGATCATTTATTTGGTGGAGTTATTTTCCCATATCTTGGATCAGTTTTTCATAGATATGGCCTAAATTATTTTGAAAATTTTATCAAGAGGTCCATGCTTATAGAAACTCATTTCTTTAGTGGAGGTATTTTCACATATCTTAGAACTTAATTTCTACCTTTTTATGACTAAAGGAAACCCATTAGGTGTGTATATAAATCTAGATGAGATTGAATTTAAATTGTGTGTGGGTTGGGGTTAGTCTTATCAGGTAATTACTTCTATTTGTGGGAAAAAATATACCCCCATGTTCTTTTAGTATGGGGCTTCGGGGTATTATAATCCCCCTTTTCATAAATCTCTGAGGGCCTACCTCTAATATGGTCATATAATCTATCATTAGAAGTTTCAAAGTTGGGTTTTCAAAATAAATCTTGTATGTATTCTTATTTGGGATATTTTTTTGTTTTTTTAGATTTCCTTCTTGTGGGTTATGTTTCTCATTGTATATTTGTATAGTACCTTTTTGGATAATCATTGTGGTTGGTGTTTTGTGCGGATGAGACTTTTTGTGATATTATCCTTTTTATAGGTGTAGTTTTACTTTATTTCATGATTTTAAATGAATTAGAAATGATGGTAAGACCTATAATTTAGTTTTGGTTAGAGATCGTGGGTTTTTTTGGTTTTCTTCTTTTCAATTTTCCCCAACCCACTAACCTCATGCCTTGAGGTGGGGAGGATTCCCTTTTCAGTTTTTTTCTACATTGAATGAGAACATTATGGGAGGTAAAGTGGATTGTTGGGAAGAATTGTAACACCCAATTATTATTTTTGTTTTTAATATTATATAATTATAGTCTTATTTTAAATTGTTTGAGTTTTCAAGCTTTGGATTTGAAAATTTGGGAATTTTTAGGGTGTCGCATGGATTGGTAATAGTTATAAGAAATCATGTTTTTATTGTGTGAGTGGTTTTGTAGTTTTAATAATGATTTTTTTCAGGGTTTTCATATAGTTTATTAAAATGTTAATTCAACCCATATAGGTTTTAGTGCTTGTCCAATGGAAGTGGCATGGTGAGTGAACGATTTACCAAATTGTATTACAAAGCCATGGAAAGAAGGATAAATTTTAAAAATTATGAAATTTCTATTATACCCACATCACCCTTAATTTTTAACCCCTAACCATTATCTATCCTCCCCACTCATGTGAAACCTATAAGAGGAGCCCTGGTTGAAACCCATCCTCCCATTATCATTGATTTGTGTCCTAATATTCAGTATTTTTAAAAGGATTCTCAAAGTATCTCTCCCTTTATTACTATATTTTTCCTCCTATTATCTTCTTCCATTCCCTTATTTATGTTTGGTGTTTTCTGAACCCTAGGTGGGTTCTTTCTTCTAAATATAGTTTCTTTTATTCCTAGTGTTTGATAATTACTCCTTGGGACTTCTTCTCTCCATTAATGAAGGTCCATTTACATCTGTGCTAGACCTAGGTAGGGGTTTCTATGAAACCTCTTTTATTTTTAAATTAATGGAATTAATGGTTTTTATAAACCATTTTTTTATGAAATTTTTATTTTATATGGTAATTATAACGTGTTATAAATTGAATTATATAGATATTTTACTTATCATAAAGTACTTTCTCTATGTAATTAATGTATCAACTTTGAATTCAATGTTTTTACATGCCAAATGTATATGAAAATGACTAATGGGATTCTTTTATTTTATTTGATAAAAATATTGGTCATGAAAACTTGGGTGTGTAGGTGGAATGTCTTGATTCAGGATACCCTGATTATTACACAATCTACTAGGGTACCCTAGTTATGTTATAAGTTAGAGATAAATGAGAGATTTAATTATAATGAGGTCAGTGTTGGATAATTTGATGGCTTTGGTTAATGTTAGACACAACATTGGCTGAATATTGGTCCATGTTTTCATGGAACTGCAAGGATCATATCACTTTATAACCTTGGGTTTAGACCATGAAACTTACTACTTAACTAGTGGTTCCATGTAAGATATTTATTTCGAATGTTGTATCTCCTTTTTCTTATTAGACTAGTGGAATAATTCATATGTATTGTTTTTACTTTCATATTTTTCTATGATCTCATGGTTCCTTCATGTTTTGTATTTACTATTATATATAGTTGGGTGTGATCATTTAAAATGATTTTAAAGGTTATTTTGAAAAAAAATCTAAATGAAAAAATAATGTTTGATTATGAATGAATTTTCATTAAAAGTTTTGAAATAAACTTGAAATGGGGTTCTGTATAGATTTCATGATAATAGAGGATTATGTTTTGGGTTTAAAAGAATACTTAATGGTTTTTTATAGAAATGGAATGTTTAATTATATATATTAAAAATAGTGATGATTACTTTTAGTTAATTTCATTAAAAAAGTAAAAACCATATTTTTTATTGTATTTCAAACTAGAATTTATGATTTTCTTTATGAAATGAAATGCATAGACTCCTTGGTGGAGTCCTACTTTTCCTATTAAATCACACCATATACACACTATGTCTGTGTGTTTGCACCTTATATGTCTTATATAGGTTCTAGTGTTGGTTTTCATATTTTTCATTATTCTCTTGGGTCATCAATGGATGATTTTGGATTTGGTGAGAACCCATGGGTTTCCTTGAAATGGTCATGTAGTGGTTTGTCTTATCCTTGTTTTATTTTGGTATATTAGTATATTCTCTATGAAAGCCTCTTTTTATATATATATTTGGTTTCTACATATTATACCTTATTATATATATTTTTGGATGGTGGATGTATGTTGATACGAATGATTTGGATTGTTTGTGTTGATTATGATTCATTTTGTGGATAACTTATTTGGTTATGCTTTTTTTTATGTGCGGGTGTATAATGTATAAATTGTCCATGCCATATTTTCTATGATTACCCACAACATTATTGTCTCAATTATATGAATTATAGAAAATATTTCATTACAATAAATTCCCAAGATCTTTTAGGTTTAGATTTTTAAAGAGTTCATAAAAAAATTAAATAGTAAAACACATTTATTTTTCAACTAAATATTATTTTTCCATTATATAATTAACTATTTATTCCATAAAGTATTCAACATATCTGAAAAATTCTATACAAAATATACTCTTTTAGAAACATCTTATGTATTAATTTTCTTCATAACTAGAGGAAATGTAAACATAAATAAGGTATTAGGTCAGATTATTATCAAGGGATAAACAATGAAATCAAAACATACAATAGGTGATAATTACTGCATAACATAATAATAAGAACATAAAAACATAAAGATAAGTTAATGAGGTATAACAAGATCATAAATACATAAATAATAACATGGAAATGTAAATAAAACATAAACATGATACATTTATAAATATATCACCAATTTTCATCACCAAGGTGTCATAAAAGTACAATACCAAGGTTTTTCACCAAGGTATCATTAAACATTATCAAAGAAAGATTCCAAGGTATCATAAACATGTCATATCTTGATATTAATTATTTACCTAATTCTTTAGATCACTATCATGGCATGCCCTTCATATTAAAAAGGTTTATCATCAAGGTATCATTTAACATTACCAAGGCATGTTTCCATTATATCATAAATATGTCATCTCCAAAGATTAATTAATTACCCAATGCCTTGGATCACTATCAGGGAACACCCTTTATATATCTAACACTATGTGTGGAATATAAGGAAATCATATATAATTACATAAAAGTATTATTAAACCATGAAGTAAATGGGTAACATGACAATATACAACATGAGTATAATCCATCCAGAGAAAGAAGTTGAATGGTATAATAATATAATGTTATAGGAATTAATAGAGGATAATGAAATAGATGGAAAATATATTTTCAAGAACATTGGGTAAATAAATTTTAAAAATAATAAGAAATAACCCTTTTAATTTTAAAATAATTATTAATTAGGATTATTTAGAAAACCAATTTAAAATAGACAATGTAATATTTATTAAAAGGAATGGTTTTAATGGTGAAATTATGTGTTCACCTATAAGGAAAACATAAAATTTTTAAATTATCATAAAATGATGGAGTTTTACGTCACATTAGAATGTTATTTTCAAAAAGTTGGAGTGAACACATCTAAAAGCTTTTACAGTTTAAAAAATTAATAATTGAGCCTTAAAAAAATACTTAAAGAATATCCAAAATAAATTTAGAGTGGAATATAAAATAAACAATTTTAATTTAGGGGATCTGTACTTCCATTTTTCTATTAGAAGAATTATCTATTTAATTTAGGATCAAATTAATTTCTTATAAGAAACACAATTACAATATGCTTCCATGATGGTTAACCTTCAAAAGGACTCTTTCAATAATATCTCAAGGTTCCAATATTTCATCTAAAACATACACATGGGTGGTGATTCCAACACCTATAGAAGGGATCATTATTCTTTATCAATAAAATTTCCTAACATTTAAGATATAACGTTGTAATTGGATACCCCTTAGTTTTTTATTTTTCACAAGTATCCCTTTGCTAATTGTAGGAGTCATTGGGTTTTTAATTTCCCCTCATAGTGCTTGAATTCTTATTTGTTTCTTCTTTGATGTCTTCTCTCATATACTATTTCATGAATCTCTGATATGTGGATACTCATGTTTATTTTTACATATGTAATATGGTTACCTTTTCCTTTTCAATAAAATATGTCATGAATAAACTTGGATGTTTCATTCAGGTTCCATCCCAAACACAAATATCTTGTCCAAAAAAATTGTTTTGAAAAAAAACATTATATTATTTTAAAATATCTTTACTGAAATCACACATAATTAAATAATAATAAAAATTAATTTTGAAAAATTAATTTTGAAATATAAATCTCATATATGGTAACATAGAATTGGGTTTCCAAATATAACAACTAACATTGGAAGTGAGGAAAATATAGATAAAGATGGGAAATCTTTGTTAAAGAGAATTGGAATTATTCTTGAGAAATTATATACTTTTTTAGGAGGAATTATATCAAGGTAAAAACATATAATTAAAAAATAATTATACCCATATAGTAATATATATTACCATTAAATAAAATCTTAAGGTGGTGGAAACCAAGCGTAGAAAAAGTTTCAATAAAATCCATTATAACTAAATGAATGGAGTTGACTTAAAAAACACTTTTAATAATGGTAGCATTTAAATCAAGATCCATTTGAAGAAATAAAATGATATAGCTATTCAACCCCATTTAATTTCATGAATATGGAAAAATATATTTAATAGTTAGTAATAACACCATATCAAATATATCATGGTGCATTATAAGAAATATGTATCAATGAATTAAATTTGATATAAAGTACCCCTTACCTTAATGTCGGGCATCCACTAAAGCTATTGAATCTCTTGTAAAAAATATATATCTTAATAAAATATTTATAAATATTTTTCATACTTATAATCCTTTATAAACTTCATTTGTAATTATTATCTACATGCATATTGGTTAGTTTTATTTATTTTTGATATCCGGTGTGAGTAGTCCTGATCATTTTGAACTAGTTTCATAATTATGCTATTGTTATTCATTATTATACAAAATTATACCATTATCAAATAATAAATGGTACTTTAATTTATGTTTAATAATGATCTATAATATTATAATTTCATTTCATAATTATTTTAGTTATTATTCATGATGACAAAGTCAATGAAAAACCTGTTTTGGTAATCTATAATGAATGAATTGTGTTGTCACAATTAAGGAGTTAAATTTTTACCATTAAAAGCCCCAAAAAAATCATTATTCAATTACTAATATCCAATATTATTTTTCAAAATTCATCATTAGTATAAATTTATAGCATTTTTCATGTAGGTGGTCAAACTGTCCAAATAAGAACATACTATAATCTATGTTTAGGTATAGATATGTAAGAGCTTTTTTTGTTATAATATCATTATAAAAAATTATAATATAATTATTTAGATGTTATTAAGGTTATTAATTATTATTGGGAAGATTTTTAAGAATAATTTAAATGAAAAAAGAAGTTTTCTCTTATAAAAAAATTTTTTTCCTCTTAGTATGATCATTTTAGGTGGTTAGTTTTTACAATGATTTTTTATTGATAATATTACTTATAGAATACCTAATTTATATTTACATAATATTAATAATTACATTAATAACATATATATTCACTAAACTACTTTCTAGAACCAAATTTTAATGGTCGTTATGAAAAATGAAATGTACGGTTCATGGAGGTAGTAGTCTGCACACGCATGAGCAATGTTTTCATTATTTCGAATGAATGGGAGGGGAGTAGGTAATTTTTATACCATAAATTTAATAATTTTTAAATATATTAGTTATACTGATCTTATTATATACATATGGTTATAATGGGTTTTTATAGGGTTGGATGAGAAGGAAAAATAATGGAAGTTAAAGGGTAATTAATACTTACATTGAAAATCTTAATCTTCTTGTTAAAGTATCCTTAAGAAATAAAGGAATTTATGGAATTTATTGAGGATACAGGATAAATAAATATATATATACATATATATATTGCCTCTATAAGAAGTAAATTTGATTGATATTCATAGGAATTTCAAACTTGATCTGTGGCTTGAAGTGAGTAGAAGTGAGCTCCTTATGTCAGTGAAAAGGAGGAACAAATCCTGGGAAAAGAATGTTAAGTAAGGGGCGTGAATGGAATTTCATGAGAGTTTTGTGACTTATATGGGGATATTTTTTTCATAAATTATGTATAAATTTTAAAAAATATTCTATAAGGTCACATTATCAAATTGATTTGGTAAAAATTGAGCCTCATTAGATTATAAATTTTAATAACTATTTATCTCTATTAACATTTAATCATGGTTATAATTATATTACTAAAATTATAATAAAACCCTTATTATCAATTTTATACATGATAAATATTAATTTAAACTCTATTTATTATAATTAAATTTATAAATATGATAAAATTTACTTTTAAAATGAAAATATAATGTGTTGAAAAACTATGTTTGTAGAAAAATGTTATTTTAATCATTAAGTTTTCTTACTCTTATTTAACATTTATTGAAAATTAAATGGGGGTTAGTCAATTTTTATATATGTATAAACATAATATTGTAGTCTTAATTTAAAATATATCCATTTAATTTTAAAATAAATAATATTTAGGAAAATGTCATTCTTTGAAAAATAACAATTTTACAGTAGTAACTAACATTTACCTCGTTAAATTAATTTCATGTTTAAAACTGAAAATAAAATTATTATATAATATGGAATTTATTATATAAATTAAAAAATAAATCTTTTTTATTTAACTTACCATGTGATGAAAATTGGTTTTTAATATAAATGAAAAAAAAGTTTTTTTTAGAATAAAATATTACCCAAGTTTCCAAAATAGTAAATGTGGATTTTATAATTTCAACATATTTTATATTAGTTATTAAATATATATATTTTATATGATTTTTTTTTCAAAAACATTTATTATGTTGATATAATTTCATAAAATTGACCATTTTTAACAAAATCAATATTTTCACTATTCACTAAAAATCAGTTATTTTAGAAAACTCTCAAAAAATCACCCTAAGAAAATATTTACTTTTTTAATTTTAAAATTAATTTTAGTTCATTAATTGAAAATTATAAATTTTATAAATTTAGTTTTTATATATGTAATATAAATGAAAAGTATTTTTATATAAAAAAATATTTTCATTTAAATGTCAAAATGTGAAATGTGTAAAATACAAGTAATAAAAAACATATAAAATTAATAATTAATTAAATATATAATCATAATTTCTTTCTAAATATCCCATAATTATATTCATATAATATATATGTATAAGGTAATCTCTGGTGGTAGTTGATGGTGGTGATTCTACTAGCATATATCTCATGGAAATTTCCAAAAGATTAAATTTTTATTGTATTAAATTTCACTCA
The DNA here is from genome assembly GCA_963277665.1 of Viscum album. NCBI lineage: Eukaryota > Viridiplantae > Streptophyta > Magnoliopsida > Santalales > Viscaceae > Viscum > Viscum album. Next base: position 1,628,598,340 of record OY728122.1, read on the forward strand.
TACCATAATTATTCAAGTTCGTATTGATCTTAGTATAAGTAAAAAACTATTAGAGATAATTCCTTTCCAATAATATAAAAATGTTCTTTATAAGGGATAATATTAATTCCCAATTCCATTTCTATCTGTTTTCTTTATATATTTCCTAATATGGTTACTTCATTTTATTATTTACAATTTAACTACTTATTATAATATAAAGATTTAATTTTAACATATAAAAATTTTATTATTTCTATTCCACTTTTTAATAATTCTATTAAACACATTATTCTTTAAATAATAATATATAATTTAAAATCTTGGGGTGTTGCATTCTCCTCCTCCCATACTTAAAAAAATTGTGTCCTCACAATTTTAATTATCATCCAATTATAAAGTTAGTTAAGGGTATCTAAAATATATTAATAAATTAGTATATATTTTAAAATGAGATTTCTACCATAATATATTAGGTATGACTAGGAAAAAAATATTTTCCCTTCAACATGTCAATTGGTTGCTTTGTTTTTCTTAGATAACTTATTTCTATATAACCTCATTTTCCATGTAAAAATATTCTTTCAATTCCTTTGAGACATTCTCCTGAGTTCCTCTTCACACATTCTTGAAACATAGGAAATTAAATTTTCTTCACCATATTTTTCTCCCGAACTTCCTTGATACTTTATCATTTACTTCTTTGGTTTTTTTGGGAATTAAACTATATTCACATTGCCAACCAAAATTCTTGATAGATGGTTTGGAATAATCAAAATATTTATCACTTTAGTCATTGCCTCATTAGGTTTCTCATTGGTAAAATCTCTTCATTATATGTGGTACCCATTATTCACATGATTCCTTTTGGATTCATCCATTAATAAAAAATAAATTAGTTAACATGAGTGATGAACACCATAAGAAAATTATTGTAAGATAATGACATGAAAAATCCAACCTCAAAATGTCTTATTCTTATAAATTATTACATTAGGTTTCAGTTAAATATAAATCACTATCATTTTAATCATGGTTTATTTCGGGTTTTTTCTCTCATACTTCTTAACCTAATTTTGTAACTTAATAAAAAAAATTAATGTCTTATGAAGAGAATGTAATTAACCAAATAACATTCCCCATGGGTGTATAGTTAGGTGTCTAGTCTTAGGCCCACTAATTTTTAAATAGGTTAAAGATCTATTGATATTCAAATAAAATTTTTTAGGGTGATTCAACATAGGGGAATCTATGCCACAACCTCATACACTTTCTATTATCCATATATGGATTTAATCACTAGGAGAACCACACAATATCTTTATTACCAAAACTTCTGAATGTTAGAATATACCTAGACTTATCCATTATACATATACCTAGGATTTTCACTAAATTTTTCTTATCCTAATCCCTAAAATACTAAATATTATCCCAAAAAACCTAAATTATTATCTATACCTATGATATTATGATTAACCTTAACTTATTAACCCTTAAATTATCCCTAACATCCTAACCTGTAAATTTATCTAAACATTTCTCTAAAATCAACTATCACATATTAAATTATGACCATCTCAATTATATGTCTACTAGAAAATATTTTTTTACAATATATTCCCAATACCTTTTAGGTTTAGATTTTTAGAGAGTTAAGAAAAAAATTAACTAACAAAACCCAGGTCTTTTTCAACTAATGGACATTTTTTGACTATATAAGTGACTGCTTATTCCATAAAAAATCTTCAACATATCCCATAAGTTCTTCACTCAACATACTCCTCTATAAAAATATTATGTGTTACATTTCTTCATAACTTGGGTAAATGGAACCATAATAAATGCGTTTTATAGGATTCTTTGTAATGGATAAACAATGAAATCAGAACATAACATGGGTGATACTTGGTGCATAACATAAGATTATGAATATAATAAAAAGAAGATAATTACATGAGGTGTAACATGATCATAAGTTCAATAATAACAACTTAGAAATGTGGATACAATATAAAATGATGCATTCATAATTATATCACCAAATTTCATCACTAAGGTGTCCTAAAATCACATTACCATGGTGATTCACCAAGGTTTCATTAAACATTACCAAGTAATTATACTAAGGTATCATAAAAAGGTCTTCTCTATAGATTAATTCATTAATCAATTAATTGGATTTATATTAGGGAGAACCCTTCATGTTATCAAGTTTTTTCACCAAGGTATCATAAAAAATTACCCAGGAATGTTTCTATAGTATCATAAATATGTCATCTCTAGATATTAATTCTTTACCCATTGCATGAGAAATCTATTAGGGGGTATTCGTCATATTTCTTACATTATGTGTGCCATATAATGAAATCATACACAATTCTATAAAAGTATAATTAACCCAAGACATGAATGGGTTACATGATAATAAAAACATGATAATATTCTATCCATAGAAAGAATTTGGATGAAATAATTAGAGAATATCATAGTAATGAATAGAGTATTTTGATTTAGATATAAAATACCTTTTAAAGTTTATTAGGTAAATCACTTTAGAAAAACCATAAATATTACCATTTCATTTTAAAATCATTAAGAATTGGGATTATTTAGAAAGATATTTTAAAACATCTAAATTATTTTTGGTTGAAATTATTTTTCATGAGGGTGAAATTATGTTTTCACATGGAATAAAAACTTAAAAATAGAATTTAGAAAATATTTCTAACATTATAATAAAAATATTAATTTTCAGGCCAATTTAAAATTTTATTTTCAAAAAGGTGAAGTGAACACATTTGAAAATTTTTACATTAAAAAATAATATTCAATAATGCATGATTGAAAATTCATTAAACAGTATCCCAATGAAATTTTTATTAGAAGATAAAAAATGATCGTGGAAGGAAAACTGTTTATTTTTTTAAAATAATTTTTGTTGAAATATCACATCATGAAAATAGTGATAAAACTTATATTTAAAAAGATAATAAGGAAAATATGAAGGTCACATTAAATAATAGATAATTGGGTTTCCAAATAAAAATGATAACATTGGCAGGAAAAAAATATGGATAAGGTGGGGAAACCATTTTCAAAGAAAATGGGAATTATTCCTAACAATTATATATTTTTTGAGAAATAATTTTATCAAGGTAAAAACATTAAATAAAAAAATTAATTATCCACATAGAGGAAGATAATTTATCTTGAAATAAATTCTTAGGGTGTAATAAACCAAACATATAAAACAGAAGAGTAATTATAACTCAATGAATAGAGTTGAGTTAACACACACACTTTCAACTTTTATATCTTTTGAATTGAGTTCCATTTAAAGAAATAACATGATATGAATCTTAAAAACCCATGAATTTAATTTATATGGAAAAATAAATCCAATATGTATTAATCAAACAATTTAAAATATAACATAGTTCATAATAATAAATATACCTCAAGGAACTATGTTTTAGATAAATAACCCCTTACCTTAATTCCTCACTTCCATTAAAGTTGTTGAATATTTTATATAAAAAATAATAAAATTATTAATAAACTTTTCACAACCATTTTCATATCTATAAAATTTTATAAACATAATTTATAATTATCATCTACATGTATATTAGTTATTTATTATTTATTTTCAATATTGGGCAATACAAATCTTGATCGTTTTGAACTAGTTTTGTAATATTGGTGTTATTCTTCATTATTATCCAAAATTTCATCAATACCAAATCATAAAAGGAAATAGAATTGATTTTTTATAATTATTTATTATGTTATAAATTTAATTCCATAATTATTTTAGTTAATATTAATTATAATGAAGTTGGGGATGAGCCTATTTTTGTAAGTTTTAATGAACGATTGGTGTTGTCTTAATTAATCATTTAAATGTTTATATTACCATTATAGAACCAAAAAAATCATTATTTACTTATTAATATCAAATATTAAGATTCCAAAACCATACTTGGTATAAATGTTTAGCTTTGTTCATTTACATGGTTAAACAAACCCAACAAGAACATGTTAAAATCTATGTGTGATTATGGCTATGTAAGAGATTCTTATTTCAAATACATGTATGAAATTGAGTGTTTTGAGGTTTCTACTATCTTATGTTACCATTGATAAGTTCTATATATCCCATTAAAAACTAAATCGTGGTATAAATGTAAAGACCGAGAAATTTCAAGGAAAAGTTTTTCTTAAATTCTTTGGAATTTTACGAGTATGCAGTTTCTGAAGGCACCTGATTCTGAGGCCTTTTGTGCCCAGAATCAATTTCTGAAGTTTATCTCGAGTACGTTCAGTGAAAAAACGAGCGGGTTTTTCTATAATTTTAACCAGTGCTCAGAATTGAAATCTGAGGGCACCGATGAACTCACAGCGCCGATATTCGCTTAAGGGGACCTTTACCGCAGTTGCGTTTTATGCGGGTTCAAAGTTAATAATTGGAAATTCAGAATAAAATAAATAAAAATTGGGTACACAATTTTATTTATATCTATGGTAGATATATCCTACAAAGGGGAGTTAAGGGTGGGACCCACACCTACCCAACTTCCCATGTGTGGATAATTGAGAGGTGGGGCCCACACGAGCCCCAACCTTTCACCTCCCATAACTATTTTCAAACTCCCTTTTAAACTCCCATGTTTAATTCATGACTACCCCCCTTAATTATGAGGACTCTTCCTCTCCCTCTCTCCCTCCTTAATGTTTGTCAACACATGCTAATAAATTAATTCTAACTCTTCAATTAATTAAGTTAAGTGGTTTGAATTTTGAATTGCATGGGTTAATAAAATAATAGCCTTAGCCTATTATTTTATTTTGGGGCATTCGTTGTGTTAAGGGAAAGAGCTCTTGAGAAAGAGAGAATAGTGTACTTCTCTGACAAAGAACACCAACCTTCAATGAAGAACGACTCGGCAAAGAACGTTCCACGATTCTTCAATCCTCTTCTTCCTCCGCATCAAGGGAGGAGACTCTGCCACAGGGAACTCGCCAACGATAACTATTCTTCCTCCGATGTTGATGGAGCAACATCGATTTCCGCATCTACGAAAAACAAACCATATTCGAGGTAGGGGTTTGTTCATTTTTAAGTGTTTATCTCATACCCCGTTCTTTGTTGAAAATCATTGTTTATTTTCGGCCAACTGCTACCACCTAACACGAAGGGCGCGGGCCGAACGTACACGGACCGATTACCCTTTGTAGTCTCTTTTGATTGCAATGGAAATCATGACAAGAAGGTGGCGATGAACAGGAGTGGAGGCCGTGTGCCGGCTGTGTGTGGAAGGACTGCGGCCCGCAACCGTGGGCCGCTCGACCAATGAAGAACCGGACAGCCATAGCTGGTCGGGCCGAAGGGAGGAACCGCGGCCCCTCACAGCTCTGCGCTGTGGAAGGACATGGCCTGTGTTCCACAGGACTCTTGGGTGGAAGAACCGGTCGGCCTGTCGGCCGGCCAGGCAGAGGAGAGCTGCGGCGCCAGGAGGGTGTCGCGCCGGATGAACCGCGGCCCGCCTGAGCGGGCCGCTTGTGCCAAGAAGGCCGGCCGGCTTCGGCCGGCCGGTTAGGGAGGTCGGCACCACTTGGCGTCGCCGGTTTGCATAGCTAGGGGGCCGCGCCACCCCCCCCCCCCCCCCCCCACCCCGCCTCGGACCACACGGCCCCCATCAGGCCGAGCCGCGGCCGGGTCGTACCGTGCTGGGCCGGGCCGCGCCCCCTCGTGCCGATCCACACCCCTTCGGGCCAGGCCGCGCCCCTCGGTCCAAGCCGAACATTTAATTGGGCCGGTCTGACACCCCTGCCAGGTCAGACCCACCAAAACTAGGTTTACCAGACCCGTTAGCCCACTCGGCTTAACGGGTCGGGCCGGTTTTCACTTAAACGTGAATAACTTAAAGACCGTGCGTCCGATTGATGCACCGTCTGCGGCACTGGGACCCTTGCAACATGGCGGTCCTTTTTTGAAACTCTAAGTGAGTTTTGGACGACTTTGGGAAATGTACGGGTTAGAAACGAGCGTCTTTTTAACCGGGCCCCCGAAACGGAAAATCCAATATCTCTCAGATCGAGCGTCCGATTGACGCATCGTTTGTCGTGTTGAGTTCCTATTGACGAGACGAAACTTTGGGATACATCAAATCCGGACTTTGTGATAGTTTATGCATCGACCCCCTTGGCATGAGGTGTGGACCCTCCCAGAATTGAGCGTGTTGTGTACGGGAACCCTAGAGCTAGCTACGACTGCGACAACTACCGTGTTGGGATCCTCTGTGGGTTCGGTGACGATGACGACTGTACTTGGATCCTCCGTGGGTTCACAGCGAGTATGATTGTACTTGGATCCTCCGTGGGTTCGGCAGCGATGACGGCTGTACTTGGATCCTACGTGGGTTTGACAGCGATGGTTACTATACTTGGATCCTCTGTGGGTTCGACAGTGATGACTTCTGTACTTGGATCCTACGTGGGTTCGGCAGAGGAGATGATTCAGAGGCTACATCTTATCATCTCCACTCTTCTTTATGAGTAGTATACCTGTGTGAGCTGAGTCTTGACTATTCAATCATTACCATTGGTGTAATTTAATTCTTTCCTGTGTGGAATGCGACGTGCATGGGCTCGAGAGTTGGAGTCGAACCGGAATTGATGACTTAGGTATATGTATGGGCATATACCTAAGTAGAGTCTTTTGATACTTCATGATTGTATTTTTCCTTTGTGGTTTATCCTTTTTGGATTCTGGGAGACCATTGGGGGTCTCGGGGTCCCTACTGAGACTATCCTATTTCAAGAATTATTATATATGTTATCTATAGAGTAAAGACTATAAATCCATTAAGAAATTTTTGTGCACACACATTTTTTATTTCAAATTTTGTCTCGAATGACTTCTTAGTAGCTTTTAAGATCCTAATTTGATTTTAGTTATGGAATAATAACTTCATAAATTTTCTAAAAATTATATTTGAGCATTTTTTGGACTACCTAAATATCAACATATTATTAAAAAAATGGATTTTCATAAATAATTTGCATGGTTTTAGATAGATTATAAGGAGTAAAGATAGATTTATTGAATAAAGATTTTTTTATGAAAAATTATTTGATTATAATGAGACTTTTTTACCCATTTATAGACTTGAATATACATGGATTTTATTATCTTTTGCTGACATTAAAGGATTTAAACTTTATCAAATGGATGTAAAAAATGAATCTTTAAATGGTCTAATTTTTAAAGATATTTATCTAAAATACCCACCTAGTTTTGAATATGAGAAATATCATGATAATGTTTTAATACATTTAAAATATTTATATGGAATTAATCAATCCCCTTGAGCATGGTATGAAATATTAACTCGGTTTCCTTTAATGAATTGTTTTTTGAAAGGTATATTTGACCCTACTTTGTTTATTAATATGTATTATAAGGATATTTTTAATATTATAATTTTATTGATGATATAATTTTCAAATATTCTAGTGAATTTTATATAAATAATTTTCATATTTGATGACTAGTTGATTTTATATGAGCCTTATTGTGGAATTAAAAAAAATAGTACTACAAAATTTTTGAAGAGAAAATAGAATTTTTCTTAATTAGTGTAAGTATGTTAAGGAATTGGTTATGAGATTTGGACTTTATTCTTATAAAATTTTAAGTTCCCCTATAAGCACTAATTGTAAATTGGATGTTTATATTATAGTTAAACTGGTTAATATTAATTTTCTTAAAGGAATAATAGTTAGTTTTCTTTATCTAACCGCTAGTATTACTGATCTAATGTTTAGTGTCTACATTTGTGTGAGATTCCAAGATGATCTAAAGGAAATTCACCAAGATTATAAGAAATGTTAAAGGGACAAGTAACCATGGTTTTTTTATCCATAAAATTCCTCTTTTGATTTAAAGAGTTATTTTAATTCTAATTTTAGAGGATGTATAGTTGATAAGAAAAATACATATGGTGTATGTCGTTTTCTAAGAAAGAGTTTGATTTAATAGAGTTCAGAGAAACCGTTATCAATTTATTTTTCTATAATTCAAGAAGAATATATTTTTTCTATAAGTTTTTGTGCTCAATATTTATGGATTAGATAGACTTTATCTGATTGTGATATTAATTTTACAAGAATGTAAATTCTTCATGATAATTCAAATGTAATTTTTATTTCAAATAATTCTTTACAACATTATATAACTTATAATATTGAATTCATATATCATTTTATTCAAGATCATGATCAGAAACGAAATATTATTATGGAATATGTTTTTATAGACAATCAATTGACAGATATTTCAACTAAACCTTTATATGTAGTTAAGTTTTAGAAGATTGAGCATAGATTTAGAATGGTGGAAGTTTAAATTTTATATAGGATGAGTACTGATTATTTTCTACTATTCATTTTTCTTTATTATTATTAACTATTTTCATGGCTCTTTTATAGCTTTTTTTATATGATTAAAACTGGATTTTAAAAAATTGGATGTTACCTTCCATATACATTTCAAAGAGAAAAATATATAATTTAAGTTAAGTTATCATTATTTTAATATTTATTTATTTTATAATTATTTTTAATATCTATTTTTTAATTGTTTTTTATTCTTTTTAAAGTACGCATTAATTTAAGTGGAGTAATCAGGTGGTTCTATCTTATTTATTTATTTTAGTTTAATTTAAGAATGATGTTATTCATTTTACTATCTTTAAGCAAGATTACCTTATTAATATTTTATTGAATTTTTAGGAGTTAATTTAAAAGGAGGATAATATTTAATTTTTTGAAAATATGTTACTTTAGTTATTCTAAACTATTTTATATTTACAAAAAAGGGGGATATTTTTCATGTTTTTAGATGATTTTTTTATAATTACCAAAAAGGATGATATTTATAAATTAGATCTTTGTCCTCTTGAATTTTTTTTGATAAATAAAAAATTATTTTTTATATTTATACTCATTTAATTTTATTTTAGAATAATTTTGAATTTTATGGATTTTAAATTCATAGTTTATTATTTTTTTATTCTATTTTTTATATATTTTTTGTTGTATTTTTTTTCAAATTTCATCATCTTATATATCAATCTTGTGTTCTAGGAATCATATGTCTAAGAATTATATATAATTCCAAAGTCATATATATTACATATTTAGGTATAATTGTTATGAACATCTTATGTTTGATGTTGATCAAGAATTTTGTTAAGTGTGGACACCTTGTGTATCTCAAGGAATTTTGTTAACATATTACATATGATGTGTTTTTCATTAAGTGTAACATATTATGTATTATGTTTCTTATATTTAAACATATTATGTATCGATATTTCAGTGATTTTAGTAAAATCTTATATCTTATGTTTGGATATTAACATATTATGTTGACTTGGTATTTTATTTTTTGTCAATTTAAAAGTATTATGTTTTTTAATGTGTTAATTTTTTAGAAAATAGAAGACTCTTATGCTATAGATTAGAAGTCTTAAAAATTTAAGACTTAGAAAAATTCCTAATTCCAAAGTCTTATGATTTTTCAGGGTTGAAAAATCATAAAGTAATTATCAGAATATGAGTATATTGAAAGTTATGATGTTTGAATATCAGAAAATATAAATTAAATCCAATTAGTATTTTACTATTAAATATATTTTTCTTTGTGCCTTTTTATTTTGTACAAATTTAAATAAATACCAGCATTTTGAAAAATGGAAACTATTTTGAAGCACTAACAAAAAAAATATATTTTGGAAACAACGACTGATCAAATTGTTAAATGCGGATTAAAAAAACATCATAGACTGATCATTGGGAAATTTATCTATAAATAAATATTAATGAAAACAGATGAAGAGAAACAGTTGATACTGAAATTTTGATACTATAATCATGACTGTTTACTTATTGTGATCATTGTGATAGCTTCACTATATTAAAATGCATTACTAAAATTAATCAAGCTACAATGACTGTATAAATTTCTACTATTTTGGTTTTTCTTTGTTTATCAAGTTGTATTTCTTTATATTTTTCTATTTAATTATAGTTTTAACTATTTTATGTTTTTCCCTTGGAAAATAATGTTCTCTTTTTGTTATACCTCCACTGTGAAAAGTATATTTCTATTTATTTTTTCTTCAACTTATAAAAGGTGGGGTTTTATCAAATTTTGAATCCCATAAAAAGTTATATTTTTATGTTATCATTATACCTTCACTTGAAAAGGTATTCTATAACTTTATTTTTTACCCTTAGACAAAAATAAAGTATAGCGAATACCATTTGTCTCAAGGAGTGTAGAGAAGTGAAAAGTAGATGTTGGGTCCTTTTTTATCTAGACCACTATAAAAATTCTTGGGTTCTTTGCTTATATTTCCTCTTCATTTTCATTTTATGTTTAAATATAGTTTAAATTCTATATAAATTTTATATTGGTCAATTAACCCCCCCCCCCCTATTGACCTTATTAACTATCTCTACCTCAAAAAAAATAGTTCTTTTTCATACCTTATTAGTTTCTATATAATTAACTAGAGTCACTCACGTACATTTCCATGTTGATACTGATTATATATTCCTTATTAATGATTTATTGTTAAAAAATTATAATCACGGATCTTGAAAATGTTACTAGTTTTTTATCTAGTGTTTTTTGATGAGCATGCGTTTTATTTTATTTTTGAAAATTTCTTTAAAATTTTTAAATTATTTTTGTAATTAAGAACTTAGTTTCTTTTATCTTAGTAATTTATTATATAAAGTTATATAATTTCAATATTAAATAATTCAAATTTTTTCCTATTTAATAGTTTATAGTAAGAAGTATTATGATTCATATTTATGAGTATGATATCTATTATCAATATAGTGAAAGTTTCCATTAGCTATTGTTCCTTGTTATTGAGATGTTATTAGATATGAGCTCCATGTTAATAAAATTTTATTGGGATTGTTTTAAAATTTCTTTCTAAGTGTGATGTTAGTAATTTCCTTAACATATTCTTATGAAATCTATGTTAATAAATTATTTATATTTTTTGTAAATTAAACTATATAATTGATCCTTTAAACTAGTATTATAATCTTTTTTTAAAAAAAATTAGGAGCTTTGGAAAAGGAATGGAGTAATGAATTTTGAAATGGAATTTTATTTTTAGTAAAACTAATTTTGAAAATAGAATGTTGGGAACTGTTATCCTAAAGTTAATTTATAAAATAACTTTGTTTAGTAAAATTTAATATTCTGAAAATGGTTTGAACATGTGGTTTTGAAATTTTATTTTATATAAAAATGTTTTAATGAGGAAGTAATTTTAATAAATATAAATTCAATTATTGGGAAGGCATAGTAGAACTTAGATAACACTTCTAGTGGGAAGTATCACAAGAGAAAGTTAAGTTTCACCATTGGTATTTTGAAGAAATTAGGTATAGAAAAGTATAATTTGTAATTATAATTATATGGTATTAGTTAATAGTAATGATTTTGGGAGTTTATTATTTGAATTTAGAATATATTTTAGGTGGAAATATGATTTAGTTAATTTATAGATTTTTTGATTTTGGGGTGTTTTGTATAGAAATTATAATAAATTTTTATGATACATGGTAGTATATTAGCTATATATACTACTTATGGATGTTATAATTTTGTGTTATTGATGAATTTGGTTGAATTTGGTAGTTTTGAATTATGAGTATGATGGGTGCTTAGGGAAAATGCATTGGTGAATTGGTTAAAAATCAAGAATGAAGAAGTTATAAATGTTGAGTGATGTCTCCTCATAATTCTCAAGGATGAAAAGTTATATATTGGATAGATTGTAATGCCTCATTTCTATAGTGATTTAAATTTAAAATTAAATTTTGGGTTTTCGTGGTAATTTATAGAGTTAAAAACATGGTTAGTTTGAATATTTTGGTTCCTAGTGAGTGGTTGTCATTAGTTTTGGGATTAATTATTAGATTTTGAACTTTAATGATGAATTATTAGATGTTTTTGGGTATGGATTGATGTATGGTTGGGGGTTTGGGTGAAATTAAGTTCTTGTAAAACCTGCAATTTGGAACTACAAGTAGAACTATGTGTTTGGTGGGGTAGTACTAGGTACTATGTAAACTGGTAGAGGTGAGTATTCTCGGGTGGTGTCATTAGGTATCTAGTGGCTCTAAATTGGATATCTCGTATCTTTAACCCTTGTTATTTTTAAAAGTAGGTATTTTAGTCATTTCACATTTAACTTCTTTATTTATTTTGATTCTCTTCTTTGAACCTCATTCGTTTGGCCCAAATAAGATCCCCCCTTGGATCTCATATCATACTCTTCTTCCTCCCTTTATTTCTCCATGATCCAAGTTTGATTCAACAGAATTTTTTTTTTAAAAATCAAAGGTAAATCTTCCTTTTATATATCTTATTCTCTTCCTCTTACTTATCCTCTATTTCTCTTCATTTTTATTGGATATTTCAGTTGATGAGTTTACCAAGATATGGTGAAATCACCTCTAAAACTCAGGATTCCTCATCTCTTTCCTAAAATAATCTCTAGTGGGTTGTTTGAAGGAGATATTACCTAAATCCATTATGCATATAATTTATTTAACTATATCAAAATGGAATTATAAATGATATCATACATTCTTCCCATGCAAGTCGTATTATATGATTATAAATGAATTGTATAGTATGATTCATTTGGAAAGGTTATGATATCTTAAGATGACTGAATGTTTAATGTTAACATTTTTATTATATTCCATAATGGGTATCATTTATAATATAAGGTAGAAAATTTGTTTTATTTTCATAATAAATGAATTAATATATTATATGGATGGGTTATAAGTTGTTCTAACCACATGATATTTACTCATGTGTTATATAATGCATGAGTAAATGTATAGGGATTAGGGAGTGTCCATGAGGATTATGTAAATAGGTTGAAGGAAATGAAAAGGGTGTTCTAGTGTCTATCAATTCTCCTAGTGAATCTCATTTCCTATTCTACCCATATCCATTGTAAAGTATTAGCATGCAATGGGTTTCAAGAGGGTCCTTCTTAAGCATTGAGTGAATTGGTATATTCTATGGATACACAATAGAGAAGGGATTCCATTAAGATGCCTCTTATGATCATCATCAAATCTATATGATAAAGAAATTTGATACTACAATATATGGTGAAAGGTACACTTTTTCTTCATTTTAAAATAGTTTTTTTTTTGGGTATTCATATTTGTTGAGAAAAAATCCCTCAAGGGAACATTGAAGCATTTTTTGGTTGATTATGTTTGCTGAAAAATTATGTTTCCATGGTAAGTTATGGTGTTCTATAGATATTGCTGACAATATATGTTGATAAAGAACCATAAAAATTAATGGATGATCTGGAGGCAGTACAAAAAGAACAGATACAAGATGGCGTTGTTTTCCAGTGTTTGCCAAATTTTAGGGCCTCAAAATCGATAAAATGGAGAAACATGATTTTTGAAAATGAATTTACACATAATATTGAAGATGGTTTCTAATATTGCGTGCAAGTCATGCTTCAGGATCAGTACATCAAAATATGGTGAAGTCATGAAGTGCGCGAAAGATCTGTAATGTGCGCAAAAGATGAGGTTATGAGAAAAAGGATTGTGCACTGAATGAAATGTAAAATTAGATTTTGTGTGCTCAAAAGGGGACTTGTGTGACACATTGAATATTCCGCATAGGGGTTGGTGATGCTTATAAATAAGAGGTGACCACCCTCATTTGAGAAGCTCTACAATTAGAGGAAATCAAAGATCTAAATCGCGTAAGAATTTTGTACAAGGGGAGTTACACTAAATAATTAGAGTTTCACGCAATCTAAGGAATTTTCACGTAATATTAGAGTTGCATGAAATAAAGAATTTTTGTGTAAGAAGAGGTTTTGTGCACAAATAATAAAACTTTCACACAAGGTGCATTAAGGGTTGTGATAAAGATTTGAGGTTGCCCAGTAATATTGTGGTAAAGTGGTATTTATCTATGGATGAAAGTGGAACTTCAAAAGATCATACATATACAATTTAGGATTTATTCATTAGTGATAATGAAGGGACCTACAAGTCCATAAACTATATTTGAATCCCTTCCAAGAGCAGTGAGCGAAGGAAGAGGAAGACAGTGATCTTTCCCACCAGCAGTGAGCTAGAGGAAGAGAAAAGGGAGTGACCCTTGTAAATGCAGTGAGCAGACTCCAAACATTATAAAGGCAGTGATCCTAGCTATATAAATGATCTAGAATTAACCATCATTATCGGTATTATTCCTTATTTAATTTTGTTCAATCAGAACATTTTCATTGTATGCTCCTTAGATGTAGCCCAATGAGGGTAAACCAAGTAAAAATATTTATGTTTGTGTGCTTGATTTATTGATTTAATTTCAATGCATGATCATTAGATAAAATTTGAAAAACTTTGATCAAAATTAACATTCAAGGGAATAAGAATTGACCCTTGTAATAAAGAGGTCAATATCTAGTGGGGAAGGAAGATGTTTGAAAATAATATTCATACCCTGATTCACCCCCCCCCCCCTCAAGGGTATTTAGGCCCCTTTTGGACCAAACCATTGGTATCAGAGGGAAGGTTTCTTTTTATCATATTTGTTTTCAAAAACTTAGTTTAGTCAATTTTTGAGGTTACAGATTCAGTCTTATCTTAAATTGGCATTCCATGGAAAAGGGAATAACTTCAAAAAATAATCAAAAGTTAGGTATTATTCCTTAATGTGGAAGTGTTTATAGAAAAAGTGTGATTCAGTTTAAGGAATCCAATAGTTTAATGAAGAAAAGTTTGGATGAATCAGATAAGGAAAAGATATACTCACTCAATGATGTTATAGGAATGAGTTAATAACTTGACATTACAAGTGATTTTGAAACTACAGATGATGAAGAAATTTCAAGAATCCCAAAAGTGGAATTTTTCCATGAAAAAAATGAATAGGATTGGAAATTGGTTGAAGAAATTAAATCAAAATATATCTGGATCCAAGAACTGGAAATTGAAGTCAATAAGCTAAGAGTTTTAAATCAAAGGCTTATTGATGTGGCTACAGATCTGAGGGATAAGAATAATTATCAAGCTGAAGAACTAAAAAAGATGTCTAGAAAGATAGAAAAACCAAAAGCTAATGAAAATTAAGAGAATCTAAACTCATATGAAATTAAGAATCTAAAATCTAGAAATGATATCTTTCTACACAACTATATAAACTAGTTTAGGAGAACCAAAGGCTATAATAAGATATTGTATGTTGTATTGATTTTGTTGCTCAGGGAAAAGGTAAAATAAAGGATCAAAGTGACATGGTGGATAATCTCACACAATAATTGGAAGATGATATTAGTAGTGGGGAGAATATTAAGAGATAATATAATACTCAAATTGAATTAAGGGATATGAAGATTCCGAAATTGAGAGAGGAACTGGAATCAATGAAGGAAGAAGTGGAGAAATCCAATGCCAAAGAAAAGCCTAAAATGAAGGATGCCTTGCACTTACTATTTGATTTTCCTTTAGAAGGTGATAATGAAACGAGATGAAAATATTTTATTTCTAAAGAGAAACAAGAACATATTTTCTCATCTCAAAGGCCATACATTTTGGAACAAACCAGCATTGGATTTGATGAATCCCTTACAATGCATGATAGGAAGAGAGCAGTGGGTAGTTTAAAAAATGGAAAAGATCCTATAGATACTAGAATTAGACCTAGAAAATCTTTTACTGTAATTAATGATAGCATGTGTTATTTCTTTGGAACATATGGTCATACTTCAAGTTTTTTCAGAGGAAATAGAGTATATTTCATACTGTGAGGAGAGAAATATTTCTAAATTTTAGAATAATAAGAATCATCTTAAGAAATATTAAAGAGGTGTCTTTCAAAAGAAAGTTTCCATGAAATGATATTATTTTGGAAGACAGGGAAACAATATGAGTATGTGTCAAGAAGCCCGAGGGGTTAATGTCAAAAGAAGAATAACTCTAGATGCATCAATAAATCAGGCAATAAATGATAACCCAAGGTATGATTTCAATGGAATATATTTTTTATGTTTTAATCCTGGGAATTAAGAAAGAAATTGTATAGGGAATAAATAATGGAATAAAAAGTAATTCGAAAGTAGATCCCAAACACTGGTGGTGTATAATGAAAAAGGTTACACTGAAAGACAACATGATAAGTTAAAAATTATATTTACAGACTCAGGGGAATCATAAGGAACTTAATGAAAGGAGTGTCAATCACCTCACCTTTTTCACTCAAAAAAACTCTCTTGGAAAGAATGTGAACAAACTAGGAAGAAAAATGGAGGATATACTCCAATTTTGATTAAGAAGAATGTATATTTAGTGAAGAACCCACCAGCAACAAGAAATAGTATAGAGACTTGAATAAATGATAAAAGAAAAATGAATAAATATTGTCTCCACAATCACACATGCTTCACAAGGAGAGATTTTAAAGAAGGGGAATGATCCCTCCAATGGAAGAATAAGAAAGAGAAGATGGTCGTTGTAGAGATTCCCGCTCAAAGAAATAATCATGGAAAATGTAATCTTAGTGGAAACTCAATGAAGGAAATTTATACTAGTAGGTTTAGACCCCAAATTGTGAAAAAGGACAAGCCTATAGAACCTAAATATTAGAAGAACACTCAACCTGTGGATAAATAATTCTTAGTCATATGGAAAAAATAGTTGAAGTTGGATGAGCAGTTTGAACAAGCACAAAAACAATATAGTGATTTGTAAGAAAGTATCAAAGTGTTGGTCCATCAGGATCAACCTCAATTATCATCTTAAGGATTATATTGGTAACCCCTCTCCCTATTTGTATAAATTCTATTAACTGATATTCAAGTATTTTAGGTACAAAGGGAGATACGATCCAAAGGGAAGTGGAATCAAAAGATGTAAAATGGTGATGTGATGTGCTCCATAATTTCAACTAATTCAAATCAGTCACATGTTCCTAAGAATCAATCTAGAAGAATTCCTTGAAAGGCGTTAATGTTTTATGGATTCCTGAAATAAATTGAATTAATTGAGTGTAATCGATAGTTATTGTGTTATTATCTTTATCTCTTGTTTCCTACATCGAGTTATGACTCGGTAGGCTTAGAGGTTTTGTTGATGGATTATTTCAAAGTGTCACATGAGAATAAATGTTTTAGGAGAAGAAGAATAGTTTTCGGTCTAAATAGTGGTCCCAAAATAGGAATATTTTCACATCATAGGTAGAAAATTCAATATTCTAATTAGGTGTAATATATCAATGAGATATAAAGGATGATTGGCTATGTTGTAAGAAATAAAGAAGGTTGATTGGGGGAGAAGCAGCAAAACTCATGTATTTCATGATTATCTATTATTTTCTAACAATATGCTATTATGTGACTATTTTTAGGATACTAAGAAGTTGTAAGAGAATATTGGTAATGGTTCAATTAGAGGCTGGGAAAGTAGTTGAAATTAATGATATCACAATAGTAGAGAATGATTAGAATCTTCCACAACATAGTGAATAGTTTCCTAATGATAGTGATAAGGAGATAAAAAAATCAGGGGGAGTTGAAGTGGAAAATAATTATTCATAAGAATATACTGATGATGAGTAGGAGGAAGTAGCTAGAAATGAAAATTGGTTTCAGGAAATGAACGAATAGCTTGACCAAATAGAAAATAATCAAACATGGGAGATTATTTTGAGGCCAACAGATAAGAATTTCATTGGGAATAAATGGGTATTTCTCAATAAGATGAATGAATATGGTATAGTTATTAGAAACAAAGCACAACTAGAGTGCAAAGGGTACTCTCATATAGAGTGTATTGATGTTGATGAGACATTTTCACCTGTTTCAAGGATATAGACGATCATACTATTCTTATCCATTGTAGTGCAGTGGAAGTTCAAAGTTTTCCAGATGGATGTAAAGTCTAAATTTCTAAATGGGGTTCTAGATTAAGAAGTTTATATCAATAATCTATATTGTTTTCTCATTCATGAAGATGAGATAAAAGTTTTTCGGCTGAAGAAGGCTCTGTATGGGTTAAAGTAAGCACTATAGGCATGGTATTCAAGGATAGATCATTTTCTGAAGAAGCTCAGTTTTCATTATGGTGGAGTTTATTATAATCTATATGTCAATAATTATAGTAATAAAAGTATTATAGTTCTATTATATGTTGATGACGTAATATTTGGTGGATCAGATGAATCACAATGTAGACATTTTACTGAATTCCTGAAAAGTGAGTTTGAAATGTCAATAATTGGTGAGCAGACATTTTTCCTTGGTTTACGATGACACAAGGAAGGAATGGAAATTTTATTTTCAATACAAATATGACAAGGATTTTTTGAGAATATTTGGAATGGAAAATACCAAGGAGATGAAAACTCTGGTTTCTACCCAGACAAAACTATTAAAAGATGATGGTGGAATGGTAGTTAATATCACAAAATATAAGCAAATAATTAGAAGTTTATTGTACTTGATAGTGACAAGACCTGACATTTTTTTATACATTTCAAGTAGCGATATATCAAAGAAAACCCAAGGAAAGACACATTCTTGTAGTGAAAATAATACTTCAATATATTAAGGTCACTATGGAGTTTGGTTTTATGTATAATGACAAATCTTATCCGAAGTTATTGGGATATATAGATGCAGATTGGGATAGTTCATCAGATGATAAGAAATCAACATTAGGAGGTGCTTTCTATCTTGGTGGATTGTGTATTTCCATGCTAAGAAAGAAACAAGATTGTATTTTATTGAGCACTACAGAATCTGAGTATATTGTTTCCACTCAAGAATGCATGTAGTTATTGTGGATGAAGTATCATCTGGATGACATGGGAGTTCAAGTGAAGTCTCTAATCTAAATCCATTGCGATAATTCAAGTGATATAAATATTATCAAAAATCCAATCCATCACACATGGAAAAATCACATTGAAATAAAATATCATTTTATCAAGGAGAAGGTATAGAACATGCTTGTAAAGTTGGATTATATTCTTACAGAACTACAAGTTATAGACATTATGACAAAGGCCATACCCAAAGAAGAAATTGGGAGCCATCAACTGTCTCTGGGAGTCCAGTCAAATCCCCACACTTGAAAAAGTGTGGATGTGGGACCCTCTCCCTAAGGTATGGTTTATTTTTTCATAATGGACTAATGTGTGTTCATTACCATGTTGCAGACCACAAATGAGTGACCTTTGGGTTCGTTGACAAAGAGGGAGAAATTGTGCATTTTAAAATGGAGAAAATGTCTTAGTCAAGACACAGGGAGAAGATGACATGTAGAGAAGCAAGATAGGTGAATAATTCATGTCAGGTGGAGAAGATTATAGGGGGATAAAAATGATTATACAGTGTTATGAGGAAACAATCAAAGCTTACCTTGGACAACTTTAAGCATTCCAAAACACAAGAACCCAAGCAGGGAAGTAAGGGGTTTTAAATTTTATGATGCTAGAAGTATTTGATCAAAGTATATATATCATGAAATATATATTTTGAAATGAAATCAATTTATTTGTATCAAGATAGAAGTGATTCATTGATAAACTTTTCATTATACTTTTGTTTCTCATTCCTAGCATTGATCATGTGGGCTTAGAGTGTGTGTTGAGTAAGTCCTTGATCACTATCTGAATTGCATGAAGAAAATAGTGGTAGAATAAGGATGTAGTGATAAAGAGGTATCAATTTATGGAAGGTTTTTCAACAAAACTAAAGGGGGATATTGTTGGGAAAAAATACCTCAATGAAACATCGAAGCATTTTTTGGTTGATTGTGTTTGTTGACAAAGAAGGTTTACATGGTCAATAAATAAAAAAATATGATGATGTATGTTGACAAAGAAACGTGAAAAAGAAATGTAAAATATGGAGATGGAATAAAAAGAACAGATACATGGTGGTTCCATTTTCTGGTGTTTGCCAAATATTTGGGCCTCAAAATTGGGAAAATGGAGAAATGTGTTTTTGGAAAAAAAAAATTATGTTCAAGATTGAATATGGTTTGTAATGTTGTGTAAAAGGAATGTTTTAGGATATTCACATAAAAATATGGAAAATTCATGAAGTGTGTGAAAGATCTAGAATGTACGTGAAAGATCTAGAATGTGCATGAAAGATGAAGTTGCGCAAAAGAGGCTTGCACTCCCAATGCAATGTCAAATTGGTTTTTCTGTTCTTGGAGGGTATATTTCTCAACACGTCAAATCTTTCATGTAGGGGTCAGTGATTCCTATAAATAATAGGTGACCCCCTCATTTCAGTAGCTCAACACCTAGATGAAATCAGAGCTATGAATCTTGTAAGACGTTTGCATGAAAGAATTGGAGTTTCACACAAGCTAAGGAAGTTATGCATAGGATTAGAGTTTCATAAAAGAAGGAATTTGTGAGTAAGAAGAGGTTTTGCACACAAATCATAAAACTTGCGCCCAAGGAGCAGTAAGGGTTTTTTAAAAGATTTTAGGTTTCCCAGTAATACTACAGTAAAGAGGTATTCATCTATGGATGAAAGTGGAGGTTCAACAGAGCATCCATATACAATTGAGGATGTATTTATTAATGATAATTAAGGGACCTATAAGCCCATAAAATGTGTTTGAATCCCTTAAAAAAGTGGTAAACAAAGGAAGAGTAAGAAAGTGATCCTTCCCATCGGTAGTGAGCTAGAGGAAGAGACATAGAGAGTGACCCTTGGGAATGTAGTGAGCATACCCTAAACTTTGTAAATGTAGTGATCCTAGGTATAGATAAGATTTATCTTGAACCATCACTATTGGTAGTGAACCTTGGTGAATTTGGTATAATCGGCACATTTCCATTTTATGCTCCTTGGATAAAGCCCAGTGAGGATGAACCAAGTAAAAAATATTTATGTCCTTGTGCTTTCTTTATTTCTTTACTTTCTATGCAAGATAATTAGATAAAATTAGAAAGTACATGACCAACATTAACATTCAAGAGCTTAAGAATTGACCCTTTTTATAAAGAGTTCAAGATCCAATGGGGCAGGAATATGTTTGAAAATAATATTCATACCCTGATTCACCCCCTTAGGGTATCTAGGCCCCATTTGGACCTAACAATATTTGGTGATCTTATTTTATGGTTTTTGAGCACTCCCAATGCTTAGTTTATTCAATAAACTACCCTTATAAACCTACCAAATGTATTAAAGAAAAATCTAATGGTTTAACCAATTATTAGGAACTCTTATACATGAATGGTGTTGAAGTGTGACTCTCCATGTAGGGGCTTCATTTTTTATGCAAAGAGTTTCATATCCAATGATTTGGGACAAATGATTTCTATTATAGGTTCATACGGAAGTCACATTATATGTATTCATATGTGTGACATGAACATGTCACTAAAGTGTTTAATTTATATTATTTTATATTAACTTAGTTTGTTTTAAGATAAGGTGTCTTTAAGGATTGGTATTTTTATTTTTTTGAGGTCTTCTGGGTGTTTCATGTTTTATCCTCATGATTATTAGTAACTATGTGGTGCCCATATGGAGGGTTTTTTTATAGAGACAATGTTTTTTTCATGGTATCTGCATGGTTTTTAAAATCATGTGGAGATTATTAGGGAAACATTATAATGAATTGGATTTTCCATGTATTGTTTTTCTATATTGTATAGATTATTTTAGAGGCCAGATGCTAAGACGACATGTGATTCTAAGTCCTGGTG
This sequence comes from Viscum album, assembly GCA_963277665.1. Lineage (NCBI taxonomy): Eukaryota > Viridiplantae > Streptophyta > Magnoliopsida > Santalales > Viscaceae > Viscum > Viscum album. The sequence continues at coordinate 1,628,620,154 of OY728122.1, forward strand.
TGACTGGAATAAATTTTTGAAATATATTAACTAGCACACACATGAAATTTTTATAAAAAAAGTGGAATAACCTATAAACGGACAACCAGATCAGAAATATGAGGGCACAGTTGAGTTTAAAATGCGGGTTTTCCTATGTGCGAATTAACCTTGGTTAGCAAAGATCGTTTTTTGAAAAATCCCTTGCTGGCACGAAAACGAATAAAATAATTAAATAAATTATTTTAATTCTTTTTGTTGACACAATGGATGACAAGTCTTTAAGTAGACTTGGATAATATAATTCCAAGCACTACTAGAAAAATACCTTATACCAACAGTTTGGAACTGTTGTTATAGGCCTCCAAACCGTTAGTATAGCCTATACCAACGGTTTGGAGAACTGTTGCCAAGTAAGTCGTGGGGATAGTTCTATACCAACAGTTTTGGGAAAACCATTGGTATAGACCTATACTAACAGTTTTGAAAACTTTTGGTATAATTAATATGAAAATATATACCAACGGTTCCATAAAACCATTGGTATATTTAATTCAAAAAATAATCATTCAGTTGGTTTTTATTCCATCACCTCCAATTTTTGATTGAACGACCTAACCACTAACCTAACTTGTTTTTGTGAACATAATTTCATAAATATATATATATATATATTATCATAAGTATTTTAAATTTTGATTTATTTAATGTCCTCTGTAAGAATATTTCATTAAAATTACATGTACCTATACCAACGGTTCTCAAAATCGTTGGTATAGGTTCTTTGATTTTGGGACCTATACCAATGGTTTTGGCCAAACCGTTAGTATAGGTCCAAATTAGTGAACTATACAAACATTTCTTCCAAAACCATTGGTATAGATCATATTTCCAGTAGTGAAGGTTATCCTCATAACCCTGGAACCATTGGAGATCTATTGAAGATAGAGTTTGAGGATCTCTCTCAGATGAATGGTGATCGGATCGTGCATCGACGATTGATGTGAAATGGATTCAAGGGATCTCTCTAATGATCACAACACATCCCTATTCTTCATCAACGATCAATAGAAATAAAGATAAGGAATTTGTTTATTTGGATTTATTTCTCATTCTCGATTCCTATGAGGAATTCAAATCAATCTACTAATATATTGATTCACGAATTGTATATAATTGCGATATGGGTTTTATTATGGGGATTTTATTAGGATAATTCCTTATGATTGTTGATTCTTCAATTTTTATTCTAATGGAAACAAAATGAGATTGACACAAACATTGATCGAGTTTCGTTCCTCTTGATTATTTTTTTTCTTTTCTCCATCAATTATCCATTCATCACGGGTGTTCTTCATTTGGATTGTGGTTCTACATACCCAATGAAATCGATATTTGTGCACCTATTTCATGGCACAATGATCTGATATTGTAGATCTGGAATCGGCATGACATGAAGGAGGTTTGATAGTTGTAGTGTTAGAGGATTAGAAATGTAGATACCCAATTTTCATGTTCTTCAGTGAATAACAAAGAACAATGAATGATTCCATTTTTCAAGCATATCAAAGGCCCATAATTTGTTAATCAATAATGGCATGACTTGATGAAGCTCAATCTATGATTTTGTGGTGAAACAATCACTATATTAAAGGCCAAAGGAATGGTTGGGGCGCACAGAACCATATCTAGATTTTTGGAAAAATCCATGATACACATCATGTAACCTGAATCCACACACCTTGTGGGCCCCTCTATGTAGAGGCTAGGTTTTGGGGAGATACTTAAGTATCACATGATGTGTGACCTCTTTGCAAAGACTCAGTGTGTACCTCATAGGGTACAAAGATACAGTTTCGAGTATATGGTATGGAGCATTTGTGTGATCCCTTACATGGAAATGGCCTAGATAAGTACAGAGGCTAAGCTATGTACTGGAACATGGGTAGAGTACACGGGCAGCTGATACATTGTGTACTTCTACATGAACACAGACACAGGTTGAGACACAGACTGTTTACATGTTCATAACCTGGGTTCAAGAGGCATAACGTGTAACCCTTCTATACATCATGTACTTTCTTATATATGGATTGGATCCCTTGTCTTCCATATCTTGTAAAATTTTCATTAGGGTTCATTCCTCTTATCCTTTCTATGGGGGTTAGTATGGAATTGTCTCCAACTCCTAAGAGTGTGATATCTTCAGTAGGACTTCTTGGTTAGAGTTATTGGAATCCTTTTGTGAAGCTTGAAGTGAGATCCTCTATTCATATTTGTTCCCTAGGTGGAGTTCTTGGTATCATCATGATTGAAATTGTGTGGGTGTTGATCCTCTACTTAGAGGGTTAATATAGATTGAGTTGTTGGTATACCCCATGGCCTTGGGAGTGATCCTCATCTGTGTGTCATGTCTCTTCAGACCTTCAAAGTGTACTTCTAATGGTGAGACCCTACAAGAATTACCACTCAGAAGGATGTCATCAGTGTTATCAGTATCAGAAGTTTGTTCTCCTAGATAAGTACTTTGTGAAATAATCGAACTAGAATCCAAGGCTGGTATAATATGGTTGTGACTTACCTTTTGATTGTGTGTCTTTTTTATTATATCTAGATATTATTGTTATATGTGTTGTAGAAATATACTTGTGTAGATCTAGTTTTATTTCATTTTTTATACTTTTTGGTTTTAGGGGGTCCTACTGAGTATTGTTATACTCACCCCTATATAGTATGTTTTTTACATGTCATGTCTTGTACATATGATCAACCTTTTGACAGAGTCCTAGATAGACCAGTACCAGACAATACTTAGTGAGACTGAATATACTGAGGTGTGTTCCTACATCTTTTTTATAGTAGTCCCCAGTACTTACTTGTAGGTTAGACTGGTGTTTCATAATCTTTGTGGCAGTCTTGTATTTGTCCCTATTTACTTTACTTTACTTCCTATCATACTCTGGTTGTGGGATTTAGATGTATGCATGCATGGTTGTTCAGTTGTTTTTACATTTTAGCATTGTATAGGCTTGTAGATGTGTGTGTGTGGGGGTACTTAGGCTAAGTCATCCCATGTCAGTGATATGTCTACTCGATGCTAGTCACCATCCCCTGGACTATTGGAGGTAGTCTTAGAGAGTCACAGCATAGGCCTCTATAGGACGGGTCGTAACGGATTGGTATCAGAGTGGCCAGTTTTACCTTAAGATCAGACTCTATGATATTGGTTCCACTGGTATAAATGGAGGATTTCCCAACACTTTTATGCCAACGGTTTCAACAAACCATTGGTATACTATTTTTACATTAACCATTCCCAACGGTTTGAACAAACCGTTGGTATATTGCTTTTAGAATCAACCTTTCCCAACGGTTTAACTAAACTGCTAGGAAAGATTTAATTTTTTCTAATTTATACCAACGTTTTTTTAAAACCTTTGGTTAAGAATATATTTCCCAATGGTTTTTTAAAACAGTTTGGAATTTTTTCCCCCAAATACACAGAAACTATATCTCCCCTGTCTGCACGATTGCGACCCTAAACTGAATCTCTCCCAAACCTCTCTCTTTACCCTAGTCTAAAAAACTCCTTCCACCCAAAAAATCCATCTTCAATCAATAAATTTTTTAGTTATACACTTCAAATTTGTAAGTGCTACCTTAGTTTTAATGTTTTGAATCTATTTTTTTCTGTTTTGATTTGGCCTAAACCAGAGGTTCGTATGGTCTGTGGCATGGTATACCCAATAAGTGCACTTTGATTTGTTTTATGTTTTTGTTAGACACTTCAAGTTTCCTGAATGTGTAAATCACCATTATTTTATGTCTTATAGCCACTCTTTCTATGTAGAGTTATTGAACCATATGAACTAATGGAGGTGTTGGTGATATGTATCCCCGCTTAAAGATGTTAAAGGGTTAGTTTAGTCATATTGCCTTGAGGTGGGTAATGGATATAAGGATGGTCCACGTGAAGGGATTAGGGATGGTTGGGGTAGTGGTGTAGGTGGTTTTCCATTTTTTTAGTGGGGCGATATGGTAGTTTCTATGGACTTTAGTTTAGTTGAAAATTGGATTTGGGTTTTGTATTTATAGTTTTTGTTCAATGAATAATAGGAAGGGTGGTCATATTGAGGATGAATTGGTTGTTGGTTAGGTGATGGATTGGAATTGTGATATTGGTTGGATTGGTTATAGGTAATTTTAAATGTATTATATGGGTATTGCATCCCCTAAACACCCCCACCCCCTATACACCCCCCCACCCCCCTGGACACCCCCCCCCCCCACCCCCTAGACACCCCCCACCACCCTGGACACCCCCCCATTGGATAGAACCCCCCAAACCCTTCACACCCCCACTCCCTGGACACCCCCACCCCCACGCCCTAGACATCCCCCCCCCCCCCCGGACACCCCCACCCCCCCCCCCCCCGAGCACCCCCACCCCCTTGGACACCCCCCCCCCCCCCCGCACTGCCTGGACACACCTACCCCCTGGACACCCCCACCCCCCTGGACACCCCTCACCCCCCATGGACACCCATTGGGCACCTCCCCCCCCCCCCACCCCCTGAACACCCCCACCCCCTTGGACACCCCCCCCCCACACCCCCTAGATACCCCCCACCCCATGGACACCCCCCCCCCCACCACCACCACCCCCTAGACCCCCCCCCCCCTTGGACACCCCCACCCCACCCCACCCCCCTGGACACCCTCACCCCCTTAGATATCCCCCCCCAGACACCCCCCCCCCCGAGAGACCACCCCACCCCCGGACACCCCTTCCCAAGACACCCCCACCCCATTGGACAGCCCCCCACCCCCATGGACATCTCTTCCCCCTAGACACCACCCCACCTCCTGGACACCACCACCCCCTTGGATATCCCTCCACCCCCCTGGACACCCCCACTCCCTTGGACACCCCCCCCACCCCCTAGACACCCCCACCCCCTGGACACCCCAACCCCCTTGGACATCCCCCACCCCCTGGATAGCCCCCCCCCCCCCCTCAGACACCACCCCACCCCCTGGACACCCCCCACCCCCTGGACAGCCACCCCCACCCCCCCACCCCCTGGACACCCCCACCCCCTTGGACCCCCCCCCCCGGACACCCCCACACAATGAATACTTCGAATTTTGGTATTGAGTGTTATGAAATCTCCTAAATTTTCAAAATATTTCCATTTTTAGCATCAATAACTTATTTAAAAAAACTCTCTTTACACATTATGAATCTTTGATGAAAAGAATTCACTTTATAATATCTTGAAGAATTTTCTATCATGTCCATTGTGTCCTCTTACATGTGATAAATGAAAAAATTCCAAAACACATTTCACCTCAAATTTAGGCACACGTAACTAAATTAGTATATCTTCACATTGTTTTAATAATAAGGTATCAACCCAGGAATAGTTCACTACATAAACTAGAAACCCCTTCCTTTATGGATATCTAAAATGGGGATATATTGTCCCATTTGGAAAATAAATTTCAATATCATCATTCAAAATATCCATGTACATGGAATCATGATTCTTTTATCAGTGGAACCTTCATCTTATGACATCAAACTCCTCTTAGTTCCATTTAAGCTTTCTTGGATCATGATCCACATGTATGACCATGATGTTTCAATCCCTGAAGAAATTTTTACCATCATTTTTAGATTATATTTCCCATTTATTCAGAATATATATTATGAATATCACTCGATAATCTACTAAAATATAAATATTCTTCGATCTAAAATTTACTCAACTCTGGAATAATTCTCATCCAAAAGTGTACATGATCTTGTACACTCATGTATAGTTCTTTAAAGATATTCAAAACCTTCATTGAACATTTTTATTGGTCTCAAAACACTCTCAAGATCTCGCATGATCAAGTTATTACTTAGTTCATTGAATACTTGAGAATAATGGGTTTCCTCTCTTTCAAAATCTCATGGATTCAAAATCTCTCCTTCTCTTTGACACAAGATGTATAGGACTCTCAAAAGTCTCCCATAGATTATATATGTTCTCTAAATATGAAAAACTATCATGTTATTATATTTATAATTGAATTCAATTTAATGGATTTATATTAATTTATAGTATTTTGTTATAAATATAGTATTTTTTTGTATTTTATATTATGATTCTCATATAGAGTAGTGTGTTAGTTATGGTTTCATATAAAGTGAACTATTCCCATTTACTTAAATATATTTTTGATTAAACTTCAATATTATTGAATTTATTTTGATGAAATGACTTATAACAATTTTTTACAGAATGGATAGAATTTGGATGTATGAAATCGATCGGATCTCAAGAAACTTTAAAAACAATTTGGAGATATTTTTAGATTTTTCATTTCATAATGCTTCAGATAGTGGTCCCATAAACTACCCATGTTAAAATTGTATTGGAAGACCTTAGTTGATACATGAAGAATTCATCTACCACATAACCAAATATGTTTTTCAAGAAAAATAGTATGTGTGGTATCACAATAAGGATAAAATGAAATCTAAAATTTCTGATGATCCAATTGAGAGGACTGGATTGGATAATTTGTTATATGACCAGTTTTTGTTTATTCTTCATCATGAAAAATAAAGGATTCTGACCCAATAAGACATCGATATGATCACGCATGATGTGTCTAATTAAAATGATGATGTTGTCAAGGTGAAAAAATTGAATGATGTTGCCACTACTCCAGTATATCGACAATGCGGTAAAATAAAAAATCTAGAATTTTTAATCTGATTGTTTCATGGGAAAACTATTTATGGTATTTTTAATATTTTTCTCGATTTCATTCTTACCTTATTGATGTACTTACTTCCAGATGATGTAGATATTCCCTAAAACCACTATATGGAATGGAATTTATTTGACGAACTTGGATTTTCAAGAAACAAAATTCATGATTTACCAAAAGATTATAGTTTATTCTGGGAGGAAACTGCTGAATGAAATGATTGTATAAAATTTGACACATCCTACTGGAATCTAAAATCCGATGGAACACCATCTCGTGTGATACAGAATGTAATGTGGAACTTTCCATTGATCCCAAGACTCCAGAATATTTTTATGTCTCATGAAATATCAATAAAAATGTGATGGCATGATACTGAGAGAAAGAAGGCTAATTATGAGTTGGTTCACCCTATAGATGGATTTTTATGGAAGATATTTGATGTTTGATATCCTGATTTTGCAACTAATGTGCGTAATGTGAGGTTGGGTCTTTCATGTGACGGTTTTAATTTGTTTGGGAAGATTCTTACTTTATAAAGCACATGGATAGTTTTTATACACATTTATAACCTTCCCCCATGGTTGTGTATGAAAAAACCTTTCACTTTCATGATTATACTCATATTTGGATCTTCTGATCCTGGAAATGATATAGACATATACATGTAACCTTTAATAAAAGAGTTGAAACTTCTTTGGGATGCGGGTGCGCTCACATATGATACATGTTAGAATGACATATTTTAGATGTGTGTTGCACTTATGTGGATGATCAATGATTTTCCTACTTATACAATAATGTATGGATGGAGCACAAAGGGAAAAATATCATGTCCTGTTTGTATGAAGAATACATGATCCAAAATACTAAAACATAGTTATAGTCTCAATTTTTTGGGACATCGAAGATTCTTTCCAATAGACCATCCATATAGAAATAATCGTCGAAGATTTGAGAATACCATGGAGACCGATGATCCACCTTAGTGTATATATGTAACTGATGTGCTTAATGAATTGAAATATTTCAATTTTCATTCGGGAAGGGTCAAATGAAATCTAGAAAGAGAAAGAATGTTTCCACTGAAACTTGTTACAATTTGAAGAAGAGGAGTATCTTATTTTATTTTCCTTATTGGTCAACAAATTTATTAAATAATTTCTTAGACCTGATTCACATTGAAAAGAATATATGTGAAATGTTTCTTTCGATTCTTCTAAATATTAAGGGAAATACGAAAGATGGTTTACAGTCTTGGTGTGACTTGGTGGATTGGGGAGTCAGACCAGAATTGCATCTTGTGCATATCAGTGAAAATAAATGGAAAGTTCCATGTGCTTCTTATGTGATGAAACCTACAAAAAAAGAAATTTCTGGAAGTACTGTAGACTATTAAAGTTCCTGATGGATATTCAAGCAACATATCTAAATGGGTCAATAGAAGAGAGTTGAAGCTAAAATATTTGAAGACTCATGATTATAACATCCTTATGCATGAGTTGATTCCAATAAAAATCCATCATCTTTTTTCCAATAATGTAAGGGTGGTTGTTATTCGTTCTTGTCATTTGTTTAGAGATATTTTTGCTAAGAATTTGTCTAATTCTTTCTTGCAAAAAATATTGGTAGATGCCCCGTTATTTTTTTGTGAGTTAGATAAAATATTTCCTCCATCATTTTTCACATGCATGCTGCATCTGACTATCCATATTCCAACTGAAATACTTATCGAAGGACCTATTTATTTTCATTATATGTATCCAACTGAAAGAAATATGTATACATTAAAGTCTTATGTCCGAAATAGGAATCATCCTAAAGGTTTTATCGTTAATGGTTACTTGTCTCAAGAATGTATGGATTTATGCTCTATGTATTTGTTTGATATTACTAAAATAATGAATATACCAATGAGAAATGAAAAATAACAGTATGAGAAAATTAAACCCAATTTTCATCACTTCCTCAAATAGGAGGAATTCCTAGATCATATACATTGACGACATTAATCCTTGAAGAGTGGTAGATGGCACATCGCATAGTTTTGTTCAACTATGATTTGTTCGATGACTACATTGAGTAAGTAATTTTAATATGTATATCTTACATATATATCTATTAAACTATTCATATTTTTATCTTCAGGGAACATAAAGCAATTATAAATATAAAGCAGCATTCTTTATCTTTGAGAAGGAGGGATACTTTTCATAGCAAAAAGTTTTCTACTTGGTTAAAATTGAAGGTAAAAATAATATTGTTCAAAATAAATAAATCAATATTTAATTAAGTTTAATATTTCATTTATATTTCAGGTATTGAGTTTTCCTACTGACACTGTCTCTAAGGAAATAAGAGCTTTGTCTTTTGGTCCTAATACTGTGGTTTGTGACTGTATATCAATTGTTATCAATAGGTACATATTTATTATCACTGAATGATCAAATAACATGAGAACACAACATGATGGTGTTATGGTTACTACCACAACAGACTAGTATGTCAGTGCATCATATAGTAGACCGTTATTTGAAAATTTAGGTTATTATAGAGTTGTTGAAAAAAATAATGGATTATTACTCTCATGGATGAGTCACAATGATGAAATGACAGTGGTTTGATTTGATTACAAGGAAAGGAACATTTATTGATTATTGTGGATTTCGAGTAAATGATATGACTCACACTCTTACTACCGAGGAACCATATGTATTAGAATCAATAGAGAAACAAATTTGTAATATCAAAAACCATCTTCGACCTAAATTTGGTGTCATTATTGAAGTAATTCCAAGACATATTTTTTATGATGGTGATGATGGAATTTACACCATCCCTACTTCCATTGGAAATGATCCATTTATTAGTTTTGATGACTCCAATATCTCAATTTTTAGAGTTGACTGTGAACCTGAAGTTGTTGTGGGAAATATATAGAATCATCCATCTATGTTCTCAATTATTTTGGTTTAGCTCAACTTGGGTTATTAAGGCTGGTACTATTCAAATTTATTTAATATTAATTACAAATATGTTGTATCCAAATTGACAGTTATATAAATTTTCAATGTTTATTGGTTTCAATTTTATTTTAATTGAATTTTCTAATTTGGAATTGAAATGTATTCAAACCTAAAAAACCAACATTTCTAACTTGGTGAACATTTAAATGATTTATTGAACATGTATAAAATTAGTATAACTCTAAGACCTCGCTTTAACATTTCACTAGATAATGAACATGATGGTTTGTCTTCTTCTGAAAAACATTTATAGAAGCCTGCATCATCTACCTAGGCTAAAGAAATTAAATTTTTCCTTAATTTGGACAAGTTCTTTACCCCTTAGGAATTTGGTAGATATCTTATCCTTGTTCATATGTTTATATCATCATTTCAAACTATCTTAAGGTTTTAATCATTCAAAATATATACCTTGCTGAATTTTATAGAGGCATAAGTCAGTATGCTCTCTCTCTTGGTTGTTGAGTGAAGTAAAGCCTCGGAATCAATATTCCATGATTTTAATAGACTGGTGACACTTAGTAAATAACCATACTTCTCAAAATTAAATTTATTTTTTACATATTTTATGTTTTATTGAATTCATTATATATCCATTAAAGCTCACCTAAAACAATGGATAGTTAAATTATCCATGAATCACCCTATTCCCTATCATGTATTTTCTTTTTTGGGTTACACATTAGTTATCCTTTTATAATTACTTTCATATTTGCTTTCAAATGCAATAAATGCAACCAATTGAAGAGAGGAAAATTAAAAATATGATGGACAACAATCTTCGCATGGATGAGATGGGAGTTCCACGACTAGTACCTGTAGTGAGTATTTTATTTCAAATATATATATTTAAATAATATATAATGTCATGTGATTTTTTTTTAAACATTTTAGTAGGATCCACCTATAAGGTGACAATTATTTTATGAGTAGACTTGTAGTGGTCCTAGTACTCAGGTCGGTGGTATGAGGGGGTGGTACGAGAGGTAGGTGATTTGTTCAGCATACCCGATTAGAACATGCCCCTCCCACTGACATACCATCTATCCCACATTCTGATCCAGGTGTGTCATTAGGGAAACACATGATATTTAAGCCTCCCATTTTTCCCCACCCTTTACATCTGATTATCCTCACCCATCTTTACCATATCTGATGATGATTCCCACTCCCCATCCAGCATTCATCCAGTCATATGCGTCATCTTATTTTACTTCTACTTCCTTCTCTCTGAGATTCTATATTCCATCTTCTTCGACTCATGCTCCACCACAGTCTGTCCCTACGGAGCACACACTAGGACCCACTCCACCTATACAGGGTATTCCTTTAGTTTCTATGGATCTAGCAATGCTCATTGATCATACTGCCGCGGGTATATTTATAGAACCCTAACAAATTTTTATACCATTATTTATTTTCATTCTAACATGTACTGATAAAATATTTGTTTTTATTTCATAATAGATACATCTACTAATAGGAGGTGGGGGTAGGGGTGTATACGCATGCGTGCGGTGTGGAACTACCACATGCATTTGATGTTAGAATACAATGAATACAATCAAATGACAGAAAGAATAGGGCAGAAATGTTGGAATTCTTTTGCGATGCTTTCCAAATACTTCGGCATCATTCCTGTCTACCCGCTATCATGGAGATAGTTTCCAAATGAAGCCAAGGATAATTCTTAGGCAGATATATGGGTAAAAAAATATGTTGTATTTAATGAAATATATTATTTTTTTATTTATATGAATTAATATTTTGGTGTCATCTTTGGTTTAATTTCCTCGATGGTGAGGGTACACGGTCCACACGTCTAAAGGATTTAGGTGAGCTTTGGATATCCTATAAGCACGAGTTGTATATTGGAAATTATTCTAGAGTTATCACAGAGTTAGAGGTGGTACCTTTCATGGATTATTGTCTGATATAACAGTATCAGCAGATGATTACTCATTGGAAGACTATCTAGTTTAAGATACTAATCACATTTGAGGTATTTAAAAAAAAATCATGTTTTTCATTAAGACTATCTTTTTTATTATTTAATTTTATTTAGGAATCATCCAGAAGAAATAAAAAAAACATTGATGCTAAAAAATACCTCCACACATTGGGAAGTACTACGATGTCAGATCATGAGAGGAAGTAGGTATGATAGTTGTTTATAATTTTTCTTTACCACTTTCATTTTCAATTGTTTCCTCCATAATTTATTCGATTGATAAAGTTTTAATATAATTTTAGTTATGAAATTAATTATTTCTAACCTATTTTTAATTATGGTTTTCTACATTCAATGTCATTGTAGAGGAAAAAATTGAATATTGAAGGACGTGTGCCTCGAGCAAAAATGTTTTACTCGAGTAGAAGGAAGAAATATGAAAGTGTGGTTAACAAATTGACTCAGAAGTAGATTATAAGTTTGAATTTATTGATTTAAAACTTTAATATCTATTTTTTAACTTAATAATCTATTTATATTTGTAACAGGATACTTTAGAGGCCCTTGATGCCCCGGAACCTGACAATTTTGGTCCAAATGATCACTTACATCTGGTGTTGGGAGATGAGCACCCTGGAAGAGTATGTTGCTGACCTGGGAAGAGTATAGTCTCGATGAGGTATTGTCCCTCCTCAGGTACAATTTTAAGTTCCACCAAGTTCCAACAGGTTAAGTCACATGCAGAACAGGCTAAAAAAGGGCCACAGAGACAGAAGAATAGTCTGCTAAGGAAAACACTGCATTTATGAAACTGATGGAAGTTTTACGTACAACACTTCCACCAGAGGCCAAAACATCTTTTGATGAATATATTTTGTCGATGCATTCTATATATAGTGCATCAGGTGGAATTTCTAGTGGTGGTAGAGACTATGTCATTCCTGGAGATGACGATGGAGAGGAGGAGGATGAGGAGGAGGGGGTGAGAAGGAGGTCGAGATGGAGGAGGAGGGTAAGGAGGAGTCTAAGGTAGAGGAGGAGGGTGAGTAGGAGGGTGATGAGGAGGCCGAGGTGGAGTACGAGGGTGGGGAGGAGGGCATTCAAAAGGGCGGGGAAGATGATGGGGACAATGATGAGGATGTGGATGAGGCTGATGATGACAATGATGATAGTGATGGTGATGAGGGACAGATTGATTCATTACATTTTTTACTGATATTACTGATATTTGATGTTTGATGATTTTTTTGCCTGAATATATGTGTGATTTTGCAGGTCACAATATCTTTATTTCTTTATATATAAATAATAAAACTTAACTTGATGATTTACTATGAATGAATATATGTGTGACTGATTCACCCATCCCCTGGACACCCCCACCCCCTTGGAAAGCCCCCCACTCCCCTAGACAGCCCCCCCTGGACACCCCCCACACCCGTGGACACCCCCCTGTACACCCCCCCCCCCCTCCCGGACACCCCCACCCTCTTGGACACCACCCCACCCTCTGGACACCCCCGCCCCCTTGGATAACACCCCCCCCCCCCCACCCCTAGACAGTCCCCCCAACCCCCCATGGACACCCCCCACCCCCCTAGACACCCCCACTCCCTGGATGCCCCCACTCCTTTGGAAAGCACCCCCACCCCCCACCCCCCCCCCCAGACACCCCCAACCCCCTGAACACCCCCACCCCCTTGGACATCCCCCACCCCCTGGACAGTCCCCACCCCCTTGGACACCTCATATTATGAATTCAATTTTTTATTCCATATTCTATATGTGTTATACATAATTAAATTATGTATGTAATGAAATCTGATTTGAATACACTATACATAATTCATAATTCTGTATGTAATTCATAATTCATAATTCTGTATTTAATTCATAATTCATAATTCTGTATGTGATTCATAATTCATTTTTTATGTGTTATTCATTCATAATTCATAATTTAGTACATAATTCATTCTATATGTATTCAATTGAGAATTCAATTTTGAATTTTGTATTTCATAGGGTAATTGGGTTCTGAATTAAATTCTAAATTCGCAGGTTCAAAAGGGATTCCAGAGGGGGGGCCTGTGTAGTGGGAGGGGGCTGTATAGTGGGATGGGTGTTGGCTATAGAGTGGTTATAGAGGGGGGGCTGTGTAGTGGGATGGGTGTGTAGTGAGAGGGTGGGGGCTGTGGGAGGTGGATGTTGGTGGGAGGGGGTTGTGTAGTGTTAGGGGCTATGGGGGAGTGTGTTGTGAGGGGGTGGGGGTTTTAGAAGGGGTGTGTAGTGAGAGGGTGGGGTGGGGGATGTGCAGTGGGAGGGTGGGGGCTGTGCAATGGGAGGGGGTTGGCTGTAGGGGGGTTTTTAGTGGGAGGGGGGCTGTGTAGTGGGAGGGGGTGTGCAGTTAGATGGTGGGGGTTGTGTAGTGGGAGGGGGAGCTGTAGGGGGTGCAGTGAGGGGGGTGGGGGTGTGGAGGGGTGTGCAGTGAGAGGGTGGGGTGGGGTGGGGGATGTGCAGTGGGAGAGTGGGGGTTGTGAAATGGGAGGGGTTGGGTGGGGTTGGCTATTGGGGGTGTGGGGGCTTGTGTAGTGGGGTGGGGTGTGTAGTGAGGGGATGAGGGTGCTGTGTAGTGGGAGGGGTGTGCAGTGAGAGGGTGGGGTTGTGGGTGGGGGTGGGGGATGTGTAGTGGGAGGGGGGTTGTATGGGGGGGTTGTGTAGTGGGAGGGGGTGTGTAGTGAGAGGGTGGGGGTTGTGGGTGGGGGGGTTGTGTAGTGGGGGGCTATGTAGTGGGAGTGGTTTGTGTAGTGGGTGTGGGGTTAGGGGGCAGCGAGAGGGTGGGGGTTGTGTAGTTGAAGGGGGAAGTGAGAGGGTGGGGGCTATGGGGGCTATATGGGGGTGTGTAGTGGGGGTGTAGGGGGGTATGACTCCAAGTATGAATCCACCCATCATGGTTCCATAAGTTCTGATGACATCTTTTAAATGTTCATACAACCTCACTAAAGTCTTAACAGACTTCAAATGAGTTTTTACTAGTTAATTTTCCAACCACTTTCACTGGCCATAAGGATCTAAACCATGTTTCAATAAACCAGTGATACTACTCCCTATCTTATTGAAATGATTTTATTCTATTTCCAATCCCATATATGCTCTTTATACAATGATACCTATGAATAAAAATCATACATTAAATGTGGAACCAGACATTCTTCGGTCAACTACACATCAATATTCTAGAGTCACCAAAATCAATCAATGATCAGTTTTTTAGAAGACCACATCCCTTCCCTCAAGATAATCTTTTTACATATTATTAGGTCGACTCAATAAACCATATGAGTATCCATAATTTTCACATTGAAGAACTTACATCATTATACTCTATCCTCAATATACCATCATCAAGGAAAATGATTAAACATGATTGTCCATTCAATCAATTGTTATGTTAGGCACAAAGTACTACACAGAGCTCGATGACTCAAAATGAAATCCACTAAATTGAAAAATCCATTTTTGGAATCTGTAACAATCTCTAGAAACATATACATAGGTTATGAACGCCATCCAGGTGGGGCGTGTTCCCTTACAAAAGATTCTATTTTGAACCCCAACATATCAACCAATAGAAACTAGGGTTATCCTCACAATAGTACCCCATACCATAACATATATTATCTTCTTTGACATAGGAAACATTGTAATGATTAAACATTAGGCTGCAAAAACCTGGGAGCTTCATTCCAAATGCACTAATTTCTAATAGCAAGGGTGACCCTGAAAGGGAATAAATAGTTTCTTACAACCACTATCACCTCTCTTTTTTTCATCCATAGAATTAGAACATTATCATTTTTTAGCTCACCACCCAACTTTCAATGGTTCAACTAACACCACACATGACCAAAACATGAAATATATAAATATATAATGATAGATAAATGTCACATAACCACAACATGAAATATATAAATATATAATGATAGATAAATATCACATCACATCAAATAAGATCCCTAACCGTCATATAGAGGATATGGATGGATGAGATATAGCCCATAATCATAGGAAGATAGTTCCATGGGTGTTGGGTATTTTTAGGTGTTTGTGTTTTTCATTTTGTGTGATTCTGTATATTATCTCCATGAGTGTTTTTTTTGAATTATATACATTTCATTGTGGGCATGAGTGTTTTTATGAATTCTATATTTTCATGTGTTGAATAATTATTTTATATTGTCTTTGTTGTATTTTTAGGTGGTGTTGAATTTTGTATAATGTAGAGGGGAGGCAAGAGGGGAGGAAGGCTGCTGTAATTCTGTAAATGGAAGAGGGGAGGCAAGAGGTCTAGCTGCTAGAATTATGGAGCTAGGTATACCAAAGGTTTACAAAACGTTGGTATAAAGATGGAAAAAATCATCTATTGGAAAACTGTTGGTAAAACACTATAACAATGGTTCACCAACCATTGGTATAGATTTACACCATTAGGTATACCAATGGTTTTGAAACCATTGGTACAGATTTAGAGAGTTAATTATACCAACAGTTATTGGAAAACTGTTGGTAAAACACTATAACAATGGTTCACCAACCATTGGTATAGATTTACACCATTAGGTATACCAATGGTGTCACAAAAACTATTGGTAAACCTATATACGAACGGTTTGAAAAATGTTGGTATAGGTTATATATTTATGTTTACCATCCTTTAAAAATTGTTGGTACTTCTATATTGCAACGGTTCCTTTAAACTGTTGGGAAATTGGATTTTTTATTTCTTTATGCCAACGGTTTCCTTATAACAGTTGGTATAAGGCTATCCCCATGACTTATCACACAATGTTTTGGCAGCCTATCCCAACAATTTTAAACCATTGGGATAGCCTTGGTTTAAAGTAGTGTTCGGGGAAATAGTGTTAATTCTTTCTAGTTTGGATTTCATACTAGGGAATCAGGTGTTGGTGTAGCGGCCAACATATCCATAACACCAGGACTTCAATCACCTTCTTTTCGACTCAGTACAAGAGAAAACTGGTTTTAGGGACAAAAAATGGTACATGAATCATATAGGAATGGGTTTTGGTTTTTATTCCCTTGTTGAGTTAGCTCTGTAGATATAATCATTAACCATGGTACATCTTGTTTATTTAAGAATGCCTCCAAGATGTATGTCATCTAAGATTCAACATCATGATCATGAGGATGTTCCGCTCAATGATGAGGTTTCAATACATGGACCAGTTCCCAAGATGTTACCTCTGAGTGGTGCACTAGCTATACCACCACCTGTAGAAAAGCACGTGGTACCCACAGTACCAGTGGATGAGGTGAGTAGATTGATCGCACTTTACAGGTTTCAATGACATAGGACCTTTAGGTTTCGAGGTGAGTCCAACCCACAGGTGGCTAAGGACTGGATTTAGGTGGTGATCTGAGTTTTCCATCTTGTAAAGACATCAGCAGATCATATGGTGGTCCTGGAAGTGATCCTTCTTCATGAATCAGCATGGTAATGGTGGGGTTTTGTTACCAAGTCTTATGATGAGGAAACCCTTTCATGGACATAGATTGATTATCTTTTCAGAGAGGATTTATCACCAACTATGCTAATGGATATACATATCTAGGAGCTTCTGCAGCTCTAGCCGGTCAGCATGATAGTAGCTGAGTATTCATCGAGGTTTACAAACTTATCTAGGTACACGATGGATATGGTTCATGACCAATTCTTCAGGGATCAAAATTTCAAGAAAGGTATGTTTAGAGAAATTTGTTCCAATTTTATCCCTCTATGAGTTCCTACCTATGATAGAGTTCTAAAGAAAGATTTGGTGGTTGATAGTTTCTTGGATTATTAGATATATCCAATGGTTGCTGATAGTAGTCATGTAGGAGTAAAGACCTTGGTAGTAGGGAGCCAACATCATTTTTAGGGACCTGGATGTGTGATACGTTTTAGGAGGTGTTCCCATGATAGAGAATCTATGGTTTAGGGATATCAAGGTGAGTCTAGTTAGCCTAAGGAGAGGTAGTGATACTATTGTGATGGTAGGGGAAATATTTCTTGAGATTTTCCAACCCACCGTACAGCTGATAGAGAGACCGTAGATAAGCCTTCGAGGTAGAGACAGCAGTAAGAGAAGGAAGTTTCTTAAGGAAGTGGATGTGGAATAGGAGTTGGGAGAGTGGAAATAGGTGTTTGAAACTTTTAATTATTAACACCACTGCCCCCAAGTGGTCCATTCGGAGCTTAGGGAGCTGGGGGATAGGGGTAGGGACAACTGCAGGCGGTCAAAGATTACAACCTAGAGGCTCTAGGAATGATTTGAGGAATGATCTATGTCTTTTATGCCTTATTTTTAGTACTAATAAACATAGTTTTTAGTCATTCCTTTCTTGTAAAAAATCTTTTATGAGACATATAGATTCTATTTGAGCCCCTAGATCAACCCTTATGCTTGGAGACTCCTACTGGAGAAGACTCAGTGATCACACACTTCTTCCAATAGTGTGGCCTGACTCTTAGAGGTGATATTTTCTGTTGGAATCTATTTGTAGCAACAATGAGGCCTTATGATGTCATCTTAGGTATTGACTGGTTATCAATGGTTCATTCCCATATAGACTATTTCATGTAGAGGATACGGTGTGTCTGTGGTGATAGAACTTGGTTCTCCTTTGTCGATTAAAAGGAAACCCAAGAAGTGTAGGATGGACTCATTCATAGGAGGGTTTGGTCAATTACCCATCAATTATCTTTCCTAACCCTTGGTGTAGTGGATGTTATGACTTTCTAGTTTCCTATAGTGGTGGTGGATTATAAGGATGTATTTCTCAAGGATGTTCCAGGTTTAGCTCTCCACTAATATATAGACTTATGCATTGATCTACACCCCAGGAAAACACCAATATCCATTCCATCATATCAGATGGCTCCCACAGAGCTTCATGAGATGAGGGAGCAGTTGGAGGACTTGCAGAGGAAGGAATTTGTTAGACCTTGTGTTTCACCCTTGGAAACCCTGGTTTTGTTTTCTAAAATGGTAGATAAAATATTGAGGTTGTGTGTGGACTACTGGTGCTTAAACTAGGTGACTATGAAGAATAGGTATCCAGTACCAATGATCGATAACCTATTTGATTAGTTTAGAGGGGCATTATAGTTCTCTAAGGTTGACCTCAGGTCATGATATCACCATCTATGAGTACGAGATAAATATATACCAATGATATAATTTATATGTCTCTACAGTCACTATGATTAGTTGTTGATGCCCTTTGGTATGAAGAATGCCCCAACAATGTTCATGGGACTCATGAACTGGATCTTTAATCCTTTTTATACTAGTTTTTTGTAGTATTAATCGACTATATCCTTGCATACACTTAATCTGAGGAGGAGCACGCGAGACACTTGAGGATACTTTTGGAAGTACTTCGTGATCATCAGATTTATGTAAATCTATCGATGTTTCATTTATGAATGTGGGAAGTCCACCTTCCAGGACACGTTATCTCAACGGATGGAGTGGCACTGGACCCATCTAAGGTTAAGGAAGTGTTATATTGGGATCCACCCAATAGCATGACATAGGTGTGGATATTCCTTAGGTTGTGAGGATATTACTAGAGATTCATACATGATTTCTCTAAAATATCATCATCCATGACAGATTTAACCTGAAAGGGGAGACCTTTCGTGCGGAAGGAGAGGTTCTAGAATGATTTTTAGTAGTTGAGGCATAGTTTGATGAGAGCTCTAATCTTGATATTTATAAAGGAGGGCATCGAGTATGTAGTGTTCTGTGATGCATTAGGAACTGGGATTGGTTTTGTTCTGATGCATAGACAAGAAGTGATTGCCTATGGTTCACATCATTTGATACCACATGAAAATAACTACGTGAGAAACGATCTTGAGTTAGCACCAGCATTCTTATCACTAAATATGTGGCGACACTACCTGATGGTCAAGAGGTTTATCATCTATTCTGATCACAAGACTCTCAAGTATATCTTCTCTCAGAAAGATCTTAACTTGAGATAGAGATGATGGCTAGAGTTCCTCTAGTATTATGACTTTGAAATTTTCTATACTCTTGGGAAGGGAACATGGTAGCATATGATCTCAGTAGGAGTTCTTTTTCACAGTTGTTGAATGAGGGATCAAAGTAGTTGTTCTCATTATAGTTATCTGTTGTGGATGGTGTTGGAGTGGCTTACCTCCAGTCGATGGTTGTCACCCATATTCTCTTACAGTAATTCAGGGAGGCACAACTTGAGGATGCAGACTATGAGAACCTACATATTCAGATATCCATTGGATATGATCCTAATGGATTTTCTAAAGGTGTGGAGCACATCATTCTTTTCAGAGGATGCACGATGGTACCAGTGATGTTAAGGGAGGAGTTTTTGAGAGAGTTTCATACATCTCCATTGGAGGTATATACAAGTTAGAAAAATATGTACCCAGACCTCTGATGTCATTTTTGGTTTCCAGGGATGAAGAAATGAGTTGAAAATTTTGTCTCTCGATGCCTTAATTGTCAGCAAGTGAAGGATGAGAACCAAGTTCCAATGGTTTTAGTTAAAAACCTTGAGGTTCCATAATGGAAGTGGGATGGGATGTTCATGGACTTCATGATGGACTTACCACATACATCCAAGGGACATGACTCCATCTGGGTGATCATAGATCGACTAACCAAGTCATCCCACTTCTTAGCTATCTAAGAACAGATTTCAATAAAGGGATTGGGATGCCTCTATGTGAAATATATAATATAACTCTATAGATTTCCATCAATGATAGTTTCTGACCATGATTCTCACTTTACATCCTGGTTATGGAAGGGATTGTAGGAGGCATTTGGGACTCATTTACACTTGAGCACAGCATCTCACCCCCAAAATTACAGCCAAACTAAAAGGACCATTCAGGTTATGAAGGAAATGATGTGGGATTTCATTTTAGACTTTAGTTGTATTTGGGAAGATCACCTACCACTGGTGGAGTTTTCATAAAGAAATAGATACCATTCCACAATCGATATGGCACTATTCAAGGAGTTTTATGAGCAACCCTACAGGTCACCACTTGCTGGACTGGCCCAAGAGAGTCGGCATGCATGGGCCCAGAGTTGGTGCAACCAACTACTTAAAAGTTACAGATCATCCAGGAGTAGATGAAGACTACACAGAGCCATCATAATTTTTATGATGATAGATGATAGAGGTCTTTTTAGTTTTAGGAATGAGAACATGTGTTCTTACAGGTTTCACCTCTATGTAGATTATGGAGATTTTTTTGGGGTAGAAAGCTATCTCTAAGATTCATTGGCACATTATAGATATAATTTAGAGTTTGTGAGATAGCATACCACTTAGATCTACCTCCACAGTTAGACTGGGTACATGATGTCTTCCATGTATCATAGCTAAGGAAGTGTGTGCATGACTTATCGCACGTTATCAACTGGGGAAATATGGATATCAAGGATGGAGGGACCTTTTCTAAATACCCAATAGAGATTGAGGATTAGAATGAGAATATCCTTCATGGGGAAGTGATTCATTTAGTGTGTGTGTCGTGGATGCATGAGATTCTCTATCTAGAACATGGGAGTGGGAGGCTTAGATTCATGCTCAGTACCCACATCTCTTTGTGTATCCCTTGTTTTGGCATTTTGAGACATAAATCCCCAAGGTGGGGATAATATAATGACTCAAATTTTCTATGTATTATTTTTAGATATTTTATGGATTATTTTTTAAGCCAGAAACTGAGACAGAGTGAGATTCTGAGGCCTGATGTGGCCAGAATAAATGTTTGAAATATATTAAATAGAACATACATGAATTTTTCTTGAAAAAGTAGAATAAATTATAAACGATTTCTTAGATAATAAATATAAAGGAATCATTAAGTTCAAAATGTGGGTTTTACCCTTAGGCATGACTTAACCTTGGTATGTGTGGGTCTTTTGTGGAAAATTCACTGTGGGCATGGAAATGAATAAAATAATTAAATAAATTTTTTTTAATTATTTTCATTGATACAGTGACTAAAAAGTCTTCAAGTAGACTATTATGATAGAATTCTAAGGTTATCCATATAAACCTGGAACTATTGGAGAGAGTGTTGGGGGATCTCTCTCAGGAAAATGGTGACTGGATCATGAATCAATGATCGATGTGCAATGGATTCAAAGGATATCACAAATGATCATGACTTAGCCCCATTCTTCATCATCAATCAATAAAAATTGAGGTACGGTATTTGTTTTATTGGATTTATTCCCCATTATTGATTCCTACAATGAATGTTAATCAATCGACTAATGGATTTATTTGAGGATCATGCATAATTATAGGATGGGTTTTATTATGAGGATTTTTCAAGAGAATTCCTTATTATTACTAATTCTTCAATTATCATTATAGTGAAAATGAACTGATATTGACATGTACATCGATCGAGGTCCATTCCTCTTGATTTCTTTTGTGCTTTTATTTCTCGATTCTCCATTCATCACGAATGTTCTATTTTCGGCTAGTGGTTTGACATATCCTAATGAAATAGATCATTGTGTGCCTTTTTCTTGGTGTAATTATCTAATATTTTAGATTTGGTATCAGCACGACATGATGGACGTGTGATAGTGGTAGTATCAGCGGATCTGATGATGTAAATACCTAATTTTCCTGTTCTTCATCACGCAATGAAGAACGATGAATGGTCCAATTTTTCTGAGTGGATCAAAGGATTAGAATGTTTTAATCAATGATGGAATGACCTGATGAGGCTCGGTATATGATTTTTTAGTGAAATGATCACTAAATAAAAGGCTGGAGGAATGGCTGGGACATGCGGAACTAGATCTAGATTTGTGGAAAAATCTATACTACACGGTGTGTAACCCAGATTCACAAGACATGTGGGCCCCCTTATGAGGTGTCACGACCCGTCCCCCGGGGCCCGTGTCGTAACTACCCCAAGACCGCCTTCCATAGGCCAGGGGCTGGAGACTAGTACCAAAGGCGTAAATCCCTGTAACTGGGAAGGCATTGCCTTTATAAACGTAAACAAAAACACAACCAGAGTACAAGCGGAAGAAAACACTAAGTACAGCAGTAACAAAAGTGCTGAAAGTACAAAGGGGCCGAAAATACAAGCCCAACAGATAGGTACAACTAAAACTGAAAGTAAAGTACAATAGAAAAGACAAGCAGCTGAATGATGACATGCAGCTCCAGGTTCGTCCACCACGGTTCCTACCTGAAGGGTAGGTACAGATGTCCTCCTCAGAACTCCACGTCCGATCGTCCGTCCGTCTATCTCCTCCGGGTACCAACTCGTCATGAGATACACCTCCAGGTATCGTCCAGTCCTCAAACGCTCAGCCTCCGTCAGCGTTGTCCGTCATCTGCATCCAACACAACGAGGTGCGGGCATAGCCCGTGCAAGGGTGAGTATAACAAAACTCAGTAGGGACCCCGAGACCCTCAAGGTCTCTCTAAATCCAACAAGGATAACCACAAATCATAAACTCAACAGATAACCCTTAGTTAGGTATAAGCCCATACTTATACCTAAGTTATCAAGTAACCCATCTCAAACATGACGAAACACAGAGGTTATGAAATCAACGGATAACCACTACTTAGATATATTCATGTACATATACCTAAGTTATCAAGTGACCCATCTCAATCATGAGGTAAACACATAGGTCATAGACTCAGCTCAAACCAGGATTTTCATTATCAAAACCGTAACTGATGAAGAGCTCCGTCTCTGACGAGTACAGTGATCCTGTCACGACTCCGAGGTTCTTATCACTAACCATAGACTGCTGAGTTACTCCTCCTGTCGAGTACCGTGGGTCTACTGCCAACTACCGGGCGCTCCGTCTGCTGAGGGTCTGCCGCTAAATACCGGACACTCTCCCTAATAGCCTACAGAGTTACTCCTCCTGTCGATTATTGCGGGTCTGTGGCCAACTATCGGGCGCTCCGTCCGTCGTGGGTCTGTCTCCAAATACCGAGCGCTCCTTCCACTGGGCTAGTCGACTCATTCTAAGTCAAGTCGGTCAAGTAGTCGTCAGGTCTCAGCCGGCTACACGGTCTCCGTACTCTGCACGCTCATCTCCGGGAGGGTCCTCTCCATGAGCTACAGGTCGATACTCCAAGTATCACAAAGTTACACGAAAAATTATCTCAAAGGACAGTCTCGTCATAAAGGTCTCAACGCAACAGACGGCGCGTTAATCGAACGCCCGGTCTGTGAGTTATTAGCCTTTTCGTCCCAGGGGCCCGGTTGGTTTCGTGTGCGAACCAACCCGGTGGTATCTCAACTGTACCCCGAACTCTCATAGGGTATACTCATAGGGACCGTTTCTCAACGTGATCACCAACGCTGCTGACGGTTCATCAAACGGACGTCTGGTCTGAATGTTATCAGCTTTTCAGTTCGAGAGGCCCGGTTGGATTTCAGGTCCAATCCAACCTGGCCACTATCCAACTGCGTCCAAACCTCAGGTGAAGTATTCTAAAAGTTCCCTCTCATCAATAGTAATCCAACAAAGTCTATGGCACGTCAATCGGACATCCGGAGCTCAAGTTATAAGCGTTTCCGCTCCGAGGGCACGGTTGGTTTCGGGTTCGAACCAACCCGGTCGTACCCCAAGTTCTCTGAAACCATGAGTGTAATATACCTAAATGACCATGTCGATCCAAGGATCTCATTGCAACTGACGGTGCGTTGATCGGAGGTCTGTAGCCCAAGTTATGGGCGTTTGAATGAAACTTCCCGAGAATAGGGGGTTCAGGCCCGATCCGACCTGGCCCAATACCCCCCTGGGTCGGCCCAAACCGGGTTGACCCGACCCAGGTCTGCGTCCGGCCCAATAGGGTGCGGCCCGGCCCATCGCGGCCCGGCCCAGCGCGGTCGGTCCACGTGGCCAGTGTGGAGTGGGGGGTTACACCCCCCCCCCCCCCCCCCCCCCGCGGTTGAGCGAAACCAGCACGACATAAGCCGCACCGCCCAATCCGGAACGGATTCGGCCGTTCCGGTTCTCCATCCACCACTGCCGCCTTCTGTGGACCACTGGACGCGCTCCGGTGGTCTTTTTCGCCTTCCATCTTCGCCATTGGTCCTCCTGGGACCCGATCTTCACTCTGAAGAGTTTCAAACGCCATTACGGCCGGCTTCGTCGTCGCTCGTCGATCCGCACACCAATAAACAAACTATGGAGTCTTCGAATCGCCTCTACAGCCCTGACTCTGGTCGCGGTTTCGTTCGGCCTCAATGGCGCGGCGCGACGGTTCCGTGCTTCTTCTTCGCGTACTTTCTTGTTTCCGTGCGGTGCTGTTGCACCGCGCCGCCTTTGTTTGAGCCGCAACGAACACAATATAAAAGGGGGAGGAGGATCGTCCGTGTTCGGGCGGTCCGACCTCCTCCCGTTAAATTGATAACAGGCGGCCCGAATATTAAACTAGGAATTCAAAGAATTATGTACGAACAAAACCAAACCCCTACTTGGATATTTGGCATCGCACGTTGGGTGTCGCGGAGAACAGCGTCGCGGGGGTCGGACGTAGATTCCGTGGACGTCGGGGTGCGTCCGAGGAGGAAACGACGTATCCTCACTTGTTGCGGGGATGAAGAAGGAAGGTACGTTTTCGTTGGTGATGATCACCACGGTCGGCGACTTCTCCCTTGTCGCGGAGGAAAAGAAGAGTTGAGGGTCGTTCTTCGTCGAGAACGTTCTTCACCAGAGAATGAAGTTCTTCACGAAGGAGGAACTCCCATATTTCTTCACACAATGGCTCCCCTCAAAATATTTGCCCAGAAAATATTTCATTAAGCCTCATTCTTTTAAAATATCTCCATGCCATTCAAAAAAAAAGTCAAGAGGTGACAAGGTTAATTAAATTCCCTTAGTTGGCTCATTAAGTTTGGGAGGTGGGGAGGCTCCTCATTAAGAAGGGAAGTTTCCAAGGAATTTACAAGGGAGGTTTTAAGAGGTCAAGGGGGGTTATGGGGAGGTGAGGAGTTAGAGGTCCGTGTGGGTCCCACCACACTAAACCCTCCCATGGGAGGTTAGGTGGGTGTGGGACCCACCTCTAACTCCCCCTTTGTAGGATTAAATTCACCTTCCTTAGATAAATTTGTCCATAACAACATTTATCTATGTTAATCAAATCCCATTTATTAAACCTCAACCTGCTCAAAACGCAGCTACGACAAAGGTCCCCCTAAGCAATTACCGGTGTTGCGAGTTCATCGGTGCCCTCGGATTTCAATTCTGAGCACTGGTTCAAAAGATAGAAAAACCCGCTCGTACGTCCACTGAACGTACCCGAGCTAAACTTCATAAATTGATTTCGGGCACACCGGGCCTCGAAATCAGGTGCCGTCAGAAACCGCATACTCGTAAAATTCCAAAGAAATTAAGAAAAAAAATTCCTTGAAATTTATGGGTCTTTACATTACTCCCACCTCAGGGCTTTACGTCCCCGTAAAGCTTTAACACAAACAAGGGATACAAAAGTGGTACAGAGCACGCATCTGAGCCTTCCGCTCCCATGTGCTCACCTGGAGGTTCCCGTGCTGTCAACGAAAGTGCACAAGAGGAATCGACCGTCCTCGTAGGACCCACTCCTGTAGATCCTCAACCTCTACTAGAACCCCGTAAAATCCACCCCATCGCCAAAGTCCAGCTCCCCATGGTCGATGATATGCGTCGGGTCAAGCACGTATCTCCCCAATCGAGATATGTGGAAGTAGTCGTGCACCTGGTGCAACTGAGGTGGATGGGTCAAGCGGTAACCGACCTCACCTACCCTGCTGAGGACCTTGAAGGGTCCTATGAAGCGCGGAGATAACTTTCCACCTCATCCAAATCTCCGTA
The DNA here is from genome assembly GCA_963277665.1 of Viscum album. Classification (NCBI taxonomy): domain Eukaryota; kingdom Viridiplantae; phylum Streptophyta; class Magnoliopsida; order Santalales; family Viscaceae; genus Viscum; species Viscum album. Next base: position 1,628,646,805 of record OY728122.1, read on the forward strand.
ATTCCACGTCGAGGTGAGACCCGTAAGGAATCGCGGTCGCCATCCTCGAACTCTAGTGGTCTCTGCCTCCTGTCAGCATAAGACTTCTGTCATCTCAGATCTGTCCTCATCCGCTCCTAGATGACCTGGACCTTCTCTGTCATGGCCTAGACCATCTCTGGTCCCACAAGAGCTGCTAATATTTCTTCTTTTCCGATAAGAGAAATCCGGTCTCATCCCATGGATGAACCACGTTCTTTGCCTAATACAGTCAATCCGAACATGAATGATACATTCATGCCATAGATGACGTCGTAAGGCCTCGATGTTACTACTAAGAGATCCAACCATCACTCTTTTTTCTAAGGGTCGAGTCACACTGTCGGCATCAGCGTAAGGTAATTGGATCTCCTCCAGTAGGAATCTCTAAAGTGAGGGTCAAGTCAACAGTTTTAACCAGGACCTCTTAGTACACAAAAAGAAAAGGAAGCAAACGTCACAAGGAAAAGTTTCTTTTATTACTGTAGCTCAAGTACAAAGACACACAACAAAGACAACAAGGAAACTAGAAGCACCAAGATCAAAGGTCCCATGCCTAGAACTAGTCCCGCTCTTGTCTGCCAGCTTCCGGAGCTCCGTAGTCGTATGCTTCTGCTACCTGAAGCTGAGCTCTCCCATGTCCACCTGTTCCCTGCGGTCGGGGGGGACCTCCTCGTGGTGGCTGTGGTAACACCTCTAAGCGTCGTACACCTATATCTGCATGGCCATCTCCCCTTCCATGGCTGCCTGCTCCTTGCGTTCTGGCCTGATCAAACCTCTGCCTCTGTCTAAGGGGTTCTTCATCTATCTACTGATCATCTGTACGGCGGGTCGGACAGTCATGTGCCATGTGACTAAGCCCGGCGCAGGAGTAACACTGCCCACTCTTGGCATGACTGTCTCTGACTCTACCCCGGTTTCCCCGCACAACTGAACCTGAGTCGTGCAGTCGGCCACCGGTAGGTCTGGTCCTCTTGGACCTCTGCGTCATCTATCTACTGCCCGCTACAGAAGACTCTACCGCATGCCGGCTAGTGGTGGGTCCTACTGCTGGAGACTGCTCTGCAAGGAAACTCTTCACTAAGAGGGCTCTCTCCAACACCCCTGTCTTCATCGGGATTCTGTGAAAAACAACAGAAGCTTTAATCTCTCGCTTGAGCCCCTGCTTGAAGGTTCGGGCCCTAAAGAACGGGTCTCGTACCATGTCTGTGGAGTAGCACGAGAGGTCTGTGAACCTCGTTGAGTATTGCGCCACCATCATGCTACCTTGTTGTAGATGTAGTAGATCTTGTATACGCATCACTTGAAGGGTGGCTAGTACAAACTCTACCCGGAACAGGCTCTCGAAGTCTGCCCACAGAAGTGTCGCCTCGTCATGCATCTGGAGCATCAGGCTCCACCATCTTCCTACTGTTGCCTAAAGGAGGTTGGCAGCAAGGATCAACATGAAGTCTGCTGACGTCCCTACTAGCCTGAAGACTCTCACCACAGCCTCCAGCCAATTCTCAGCCGCCTGCGGTTCCGTCTCTCCCCTGAACCTGGCTGGCCTCTGGCGCTGGAACTTGTGTAGTGCGCTCAAGCAACATGCACTCTCTGCTACTGGGGCCGGTGGCATCGGTGGCCCAATGGCTGGTAGTACCGCTGGTGCCTCCTATGGTGCCTCAACTGGGATAGGGCCCTATACTGAGGCCACGTCGCTCGGTGGGCTGTCAGTACATACAACTCTCAGGGCTCTAGCTGGTCGTCTGCGGGGAGGCATCCTAAAAGAAACAAACATGACACGGTCAAAATATTTAACTGGTGAGATGACCTGGTTTGAGTTGTTTTAAAATAAACTTTTTAAAACACACAGGCAATCAGTGTTTTCATGCACTGAGTCGGAAATCAGAAGTCAGGGTCCTGGTGTATGGATACGTCGGCCGCCCGCACCAACACTGGACTCCCTGAACAGAAAACCACACTTAGTACGCTTAATACTATTGCTTCACAGAAAGGACAAAAATATCAGAGTCCTAACTTCTGCGATAGAACCGACTCCTCTGATACCAATTTGTCATGACCCGTCCCCTGGGGCCCATGTCGTAACTACCCCAAGCTCGCCTTCCATTGGCCAGGGGCTGGCGACTACCACCAAAGGTGTAAATCCCTATAACTGGGAAGGAATTGCCTTTATAAACATAAACAAAAACACAACCAGAGTTCAAGAGGAAGAAAACACTAATTACAACAGTAAAAAAGTGATAAAAGTAAAAAGGGGCCGGAAATACAAGCCCAACAGATAGGTAAAACTACAACTGAAAGTAAAGTACAACAAAAAAGACAAGCAGCTGGAAAATGACACGCAGCTCCTGGTTCATCCACCACGGTTCCTACCTGAAGGGTAGTTACAGATGTCCTCCTCAGCACTCCACGTCCAATCGTCCGTCCGTCTGTCTCCTCCGGGTATCGACTCGTTGTGAGATCCACCTCCGGGTACCGTCCAATCCTTGAATGCTCGGCCTCCGTCAGCTTTGTCCGTCATCTGCATCCAACACAATGAGGTGCGGGCATAGCCTGTGCAGAAGTGAGTATAACGAAACTCAGTAGGGACCCCGAGACCTTCAAGGTCTCTCTAAATCCAACAAGGATAACCACAAAGCAGAAACTCAACAGATAACCCTTACTTAGTTATAAGCCCATACTTATACCTAAGTTATCAAGTAACCCATCTCAAACATGAGGAAACACATAGGTTATGAAATCAACGGATAACCACTACTTAGATAAATGCTTGCACATATACCTAAGTTATCAAGTGACCCATCTCAATCATGAGGTAAACACATAGGTCATAGACTCAGCTCAAACCAATATTTTCATTATCGAAAAAGTAACTGCTGAAAAGATCTGTCTCTGATGAGTACATTGATCCTGTCACGACTCCGAGGTACTTCTCACTAACCATAGACTGTTGAGTTACTCCTCCGGTCGAGTACCGCGGGTCTGCTGCCAACTACCGGGCGCTCCGTCCGCTGAGGGTCTACCACCAAATACCGGGTACTCTCCCTAATAGCCTACATAGGTACTCCTCCTGTTGAGTACCGCGGGTATGCGGCCAACTACCGGTCGCTCCGTCCGTCGTGGGTCTGTCGCCAAATACTGGGCGCTCCGTCCTCTGGGCTAGTCGACTCACTCCAAGTCGAGTCGGTCAAGCAGTCGTCAGGTCTCAGCCGGCTACACGGTCTCCGTACCCTACACGCTCGTCTCCGGGATGGTCTGCTCCAAGAGCTACAGGTTGATACTCCAACTATCACAAAGTTCCACAAAAAAGTATCTCAAAGGACAGCCTCGTCATAGGGGTCTCAACGCAGCAGACGATGCGTCAATCGGACGCCCGGTCTGTGAGTTATTAGCCTTTTCGTCCTAGGGGCCCGGTTGGTTTCGTGTATGAACCAACCTGGCCGTATCTCAAATGTACCCCGAACTCTCATAGGGTATACTCATAGGGACCGTTTCTCAATGTGATCACCAACGCCGCTAACGGTTCGTCAAATGGACGTCCAGTCTGAAAGTTATCAGCTTTTCAGTTCCAGGGGCCCGGTTGCATTTCAGGTCCAATCCAACCCGGCCACTATCCAATTGCATCCAAACCTCATGTGAAGTATTCTAAAAGTTCCGTCTCATAAAGAGGAATCCAAAAAAGTTGACAGCACATCAATCGGACGTCTGGAGCTCAAGTTATAAGCGTTTCTGCTCTGAGGGCCCGGTTGGTTTTGGGTTGAACCAACCCAGCCGTACCCCATGTTCTCCTAAACCTTGAGTGAAATATACTGAAACGACCTTCTCGATCCAAGGATTGCATCTCAACTAATGGTGCGTCGATCGGAGGTCTGTATCCCATGTTATGGGCGTTTGAACGAAACTGTCCGAGAATAGGGGGTTCGGGCCCGGTCCGAACCGGCCCGATACCCCCCTGGGTCGGTCCGAAACGGGTTGACCTGACCCAGGTCTGGGACCAGCCCAATAGGGCAAGGCCCGGCCCGGCCTGGGCGGCCCGACCCGGCTCGACGCGGCCGGTCCGCGTGGCCAGCGTGGAGCGAGGGGTTACAACCCCCCCCCCCCCCCCCCCCCGCGGTTGAGCAAAACCAGCGCGTCATAAGCCGCACCGCCCAATACGGAACGACTTCGGACGTTCCGGTTCTCCATTCACCGTTGCGGCTCAGCCGCGGTGGTTTGCTCCGGTGGCACGCAGCCATCGCCGCCTTCTGCGGACCACCGGACGCGCCCCGGTGGTCCGTTTCACCTGCCATCTTCGCCAGTGGTCCTCCCGGGACCCGATCTTCACTGTGAAGAGCTTCAAACGCCATTACGGCCCGCTTCGTTGTCACCCGTTGATCCGAACACCAATAAAAAAACTATAGAGTCTTTGAATCGCCTCTCCGACCTCGACTCCGGTCGCGGTTTCGTTCGGCCTCAACGGCGTGGCGCGACGGCGCCACGCTTCTTCGTTGTGTTCTTTCTTGTTTTCATGTGGTGTCGTTGCACCGCACCGCCTTTGTTCGAGCCGCAACGAAAACAACATAAAAGGGGGAGGAGGATCGGCCGTGTTCGGGCGGTCCGACCTCCTCCCATTAAATTGATAACAGGCGGACCTAATATTAAACTAAGAACGCAAAGGATTATTTTTGAACAAAACCAAACCCCTACTTGGATATTTGGCGTCGCACGTCGGGTGTCGCAGAGAACGGCGTCATGGGGGTCGGACGTAGATTCTGTGGACGTCGAGGTGCATCCGAGGAGGAAACGACATCTCCTCAATTGTTGCGGGGATGAAGAAGGAAGGTACGTTGTCATTGGCAATGATCACCGCGGTCGGTGACTTCTCCCTTGTCACGGAGGAAAAGAAGAGTTGATGGTCGTTCTTCGTCGAGAACGTTCTTCGCTGGAGAATGAAGTTCTTCACGAAGGAGGAACTCCCGTCTTTCTTCACACAAAGGCTCCCCTCAAAATAGTTTCCCAGAAAATATTTCATTAAGCCTCATTCTATTAAAAGATCTCCATGCCATTCATAAAAAAGTCAAGAGGTGACAAGGTTAATTAAATTTCCTTAGTTGGCTCATTAAGTTTGGGAGGTGGGGAGGCTCCTCATTAAGAAGGGAAGTTTCCAAGGAATTTACATGGGAGGTTTTAAGAGGTCAAGGGGGGGTTATGGAGAGGTGAGGAGTTAGAGGTTCGTGTGGGTCGCACCACACTAAACCCTCCCATGGGAGGTTAGGTGGGTGTGGGACCCACCTCTAACTCCCCCTTTGTAGGATTAAATTCACCTTCCTTAGATAAATTTTTTCATAACAACATTTATCTATATTAATCAAATCCCATTTATTAAACCTCAACCTACTCAAAACGCAGTTACGACAAAGGTCCCCCTAAGCAATTATCGGCACTGCGAGTTCATCGGTGCCCTCGGATTTCAATTCCGAGCACTGGTTCAAAAGATAGAAAAACCCGCTCGTACGTCCACTGAACGTACCCAAGCTAAACTTCAGAAATTGATTTCGGGCACACTGGGCCTCGGAATCAGGTGCCGTCAGAAACTGCATACTCGTAAAATTCCAAAGAAATTAAGAAAAAAAATTCCTTGATATTTCCAGGTCTTTACATGTGGTGAATAGGGTTTTAGGAGGTACTTAAGTATAACATAGTGTGTGATATGGTCACATGTCATGTGACCTCTTTCCGGAGACTCGGCATGTACCTCGGAGGGTACATGAAAATGGGTTAGAGTACAGGGGTTATAGTACGCTGTGTACTACCTTACATTGGCTTAGACTAGAAAAGTACATGGGATAATACATGTACTAGCACATAGGTAGAGTACACGGGCAGCCTCCACACCATGAAGTTCTACACGAACATGGACATGGGTTGAGACATGGTCTGTTTACATAGGAAGAACCTAAGGTCAAGGGACACATCATGTGACCCTTCTACACACCGTGTACTTTCTTATACATATCATAGATCCATTCTTCTCCATATCTTGGAAAATTTTCATTAGGGTTTGTTCCCCTTATCCTTTCATTTAGGATTAGTATGGAATCATCTTCTACTCCTAGGACTACAATCCCTTCAGTAGGACTTCTTGGATAAAGTTTTTGGAATCCTTCTGTGAGACTGGGAGTGAGATACTCTATTCATCTTCATTCCCTAGGTGTAGTTCTTGGTATCATAATGACCAACACTAAGTAGGCACTAATCCTATACTTAGTGGGTTAATTCATATTGAGTTTTTTGTATACCCCATGTTCTTAGGAGTGGAACTTATCTATGTATTGTATCTCTTCAGAACATTAGTGTGTAGTTATAATGGTGAGACTTGATGATAATTACCTCTTAGATGGACATCATCGGTGTTATTAGACTCAGGAATGTGTTCTCCCAGATGAGTGCTATGTGGAATCTTCAAGATGGAATCCTAGGCTAGTATACTATGATTGTGACTTACCTTTTGACTGTGTGTATTTTTTGAGTATATTTGGATATTCTTGTTATATGTGTTTTATATATATACTTAGGTAGAGATGAATTTATTTATTTTATTGTATTCTTTGTGCATTTAGGGTGTCTGAATGAGTATTATTATACTCACCCCTACACGAGCTTTTCTCGCATGTGTTGTGTCTTGTGCTGATGATTGACATTTTTATAGAGACCTAGATAGAATAGGACAAGACGGTGCTTATTGAGACCAGACAAACTAAGGTGTGTTCCTTTAGCTTTTTGATAGCAATCCCCAATACTTACTTTCATGTGGGAATGGTATTTCGGACTCTTTTGGTGGGATTGTATTTGGCCCTATTTACTTTACTTTACTTCTTAATGTACTATGGCTGTGTGATTTAGATGTATACATGCATGGTTGTTCATTTGTTTTTATATTTCATAATTGTATAGGCTTGGAGATGTATGAATGTGTACATTAACTTAGTCTAAGAACTCCCATATTAGTGATATTCCTACTCGACACTAGTCTCCAGCCCTTGGCATATTTGAGGTAGGCTTGGAGAGTCATGACACGAGCCCCTCTGGGATGGGTCATGATAAGAATATAGATTTTTTTTTGTTTAGGATTAATACCTCATGGTTGGGACATAGTTTGGAAAACCATATAGCCAAAATGTACAGTCTTGCCTAATTTTTAAGTTTTGTGTTTTTCTAATTTTATCCTTTTCTAATTTAATTGGGTTTCACCCCTATCTTCTCCCATATGACTCGAATAACTCTTAGGATCCCAAGGAGGGGATCTAAAATTCATCCCGCTTTAATCTTGGCCCTTCCTTCATTTTTTTATGTGGTTTCCAAGGTGAATATTTTCTCCTCCTTTTTCTCCATTTCTCCCCTCTTTGCTCTAGGTTTTTGTTCCACTTGTAAACCATAGAGGCCTCATTGTCCAATTAAGGATTTAGAGTACACGTAATGTTTGGTATTTTGGTTTCTAGGGTCTATAGACACTGCTATTTTAGTATCTCATTATATTACATTTATTTAATTATGCTTTTATAATTACAAAATATCATATTAGTTATAATTTTCACATCTTTACAATGTGTTATATTTATTGTGCTAACATTTGGTTGTATCTTATTATACTTCACTTAAAATATAATTATATTTCATGTTTTAATTGTTTATAACATGATTTACAATTTTCATATTGATTACCTTGTCAGGAAATATCATTTAAACCTTTAAATATCATTTACACATGTTTTTACAGTGATGCATAAAGGTAACACTATGTTTATATAGGTTGCATAAAGGTAAGTGTTTTTTTATAGTGTTGCATAAAGGTAACCATGGGTTTCAATGGGATAAATAAGGGTATAAGTTGTTTTTATAGACTTTCATAAAGGTAACATTGAGTTTACATATTTACATAATGGTGACCATGAGTTTTTATGAGTTGTGTAAGGGTAATTATTACTTTCTATGAGTTTTGTAAGGGAAAGTATAAGTTTTTATGAGTTTTATAAAGGTAACATTAAGTTTATATTACTTTCATAAAGGTAAGTGTCATTTTATATTAGTTACATAAAGGAAACCTTTGAATTTCAATGATTTTATATAGGTATGATTGTGTAAAGTTTTATTTGCATAAGGGTGGTTATTAGTTACATAAAGGTAACTAGAAAATTTTAATAGTTGCATACAGTTAATTATACTATATAAGGATACTCTATATCTTGAATAAGGGTAAAATGAACCTTGCATAAGGGTAAACTATAAATTATATTACTTACATAAGGGTAACATGAACCTTACGTAAGGGTAACCTGTAAATTTTATTGATTACATAAGGGTAAACCATACTCGAGTAAGGGTAACCTATAAATTATATTTCTTATATAATGGTAAATAGTACCTGTGTAAGGGTACTAATATACTTGAATAATTGCATCAGTGTTTTTATATTACTTACATAAGGGTATCGGAACTTTTTCAAGACCCATGTAAGGGTAATCCAAGTTTAAGGTAAAGGTAATCCAAGTTCTCCAATACTTATGTAAGGGTGGAAATTCATCTAAGGGTAAAAGTTTGTTACCCATACGCATCGTAGGGGTTCATGTAAGGGTAGATAATAATATATCTATAAATTTCAATAGAATGCTCTAAACTTTAAAATATGATATATTTTTCATAGTGTTTCATATTTCCACTTACTGAAAATTTATTATGAATATTTATAGTGTTTTATTTGTTCTAAAGTTACTTATTAGTTTTTTAGAAACCATGAGATAATATTTTAAATTTTTTATGTTAAATTAAATTATATCTTTATGAGATTTATATATATCTATATTCATGATAAAAATTATGAAAATTGAAATATATAAATTCAAACCGACTAGAATATAAAGGGTCTATCACAAATATTGTCATTGAGTTTTCCAATGATATTAATAATTATTATTTACTAATGTATTAATTTTTATTATGAAATATACTATGTAGTTTGTATTTATTTCATAGGATATTAAGGTTTAATTACATATTTATTATTTTCTTATTTATTTATAGAATATTATCTCAGAAACAAGCATAGACAACTCTGAAGTAGTTCATTGGAAAACGAAATATGCAACGGATTTCAAATTATAAAGCTATTATGAAAAAAAAAGAAACTATATATATAGATTATGATAGAACCAATAAAAAATAATGAGGTTTAGGGTTATTCTAGAGCTGTAAAATTGATTCAAACTTTAGAAATCGACCACTACTCTCAATTGAACTACAATTGTTTGATCATTTACTGCTATAGAGTTCATTATTTCCTTGACACTCAAACTTTAAAGAATTCATATGGTTTTTTATAATTAATTATTTCTATTATTTTATATGTGTGTAATTATAAATGGTTATACTATCTATTAAAAATTGGGATAGTAGTTTTTTAATCCCAAAAACAATAGGCATTAGGTTGTGGCTCCAGGTGGGAAAAAGGAATATTGTTTGGGTTGTGCCTCTAGGTTGAAAAAGGTAGGTCTATTTGGGTTTAAGCCTCCAGGGGAAAGGATTTATAATTGGTTTTTGACTCTAGGTGTGAAAAATTCATTGTAATATCCCATTATAGTGGTTATAGAGGGTTCTGTCTTTCTCGGTTCATGAGATGGGTGTAGAGTGGACTAGTATCATTTAGACCTAAACCACTATAAAATATATTTTGTTTATTTCCCTTTATTTTCACTATATTTAATTTAGAAAACTAAAATATAACCTTAAATATTTAAATTACTTAATTCAATTTAAAAAGTTTCAATTCATCACTATCTTGGCTATCATCCATCCTCTCTTTTGGGACCAATAATTGGTATTAGAGCTTGACCCCAATCTCAATATTTTTTTCTTATGATAACCAATTCATAACTTAACTTTAAAGGGGATAATGTCATTTTAAGATAGAATAAACTAGTTCATATGATGGATAGATACATCAAAGACCACCTTATTTTGATGATATACATTATTGATATTGGTAATCTTGGATGGAATCTTTATTAAAGAAACTTAGCATTGATCATTGGATGATCATGGAAAAACCTTACAAGCTACAAGAAGTTAAACCTAAATCATTAGTTGGAAATTATTCTATTAATTATGTATTAAATTATAGTGTAATTAATATTTTATATTTTGTAATAAATATAAATGTGTATAGTCATGTATTTGTATGTAAAACTATTCATGAAAACTAGAAAATTCTAAAAATTATACATCTGGGATTAGATAATCTTATTAAAACTAAATTAGAAATATTAAGATCTAAATATCAAGAATTTAAGATAGTTGAAGAAGAAACTATAAATAAAATGTTCCATATATTTACTAGTATTGTAAATGGTATGAGTTATTTAGGAGAAACTCTAGAAAATATTGTTCTTGTTGAAAGAGTACTTATTGAACTTCCTAAGAAGTGGCATGATAAAAAGGTTATTGTAGATAAAAGTAAGAACTTCAAGGAATAAAAAATTAATGAGATTATTGAATCATTATTAAAATATGAGTTGGAACTTAAAAATATTGTTAAAGAAAATAATTCAAAGAAGAAGGAAATTGATTTTAAGTCAAATGTTTCTACTTACTCTTCTAATTCTGAGTTAGAGTGAAGTGAGAGTAATGATACATCTTATGTTTCAAAGGGTGGATATAGAATAAATAAAGGCTACTCAAGGAGATCCGAAAAATATTATCCTAAATATAACTTTAATGAAAATAACAAAGGTAATTTTATTTCTAATTTTACTCAAGAAAATATTTTTATGAGTATAAAAAAATAGGGCACATCAAGATTGATTACCCAAGATTAAAAAAGGACAATAATAAGAGGATTTAATGCAAGAATGGATATAAGGAAATAGAATATGTATGGAGCTTCAATGAGAATTCAATCACTAATGAAGAAACTGATTTAGAAAAGGATGTAGAAATTTTTTTTCTTCATGGATTCATCAAATCAACTAAGTAATTAAACTTATTATTCATATTTTGGGTCTAATTATGAAAAAACCAACTATAGAGGAATTTCTTAAATAGGTTTAAATTCTTGTTCATAAATTTGAAAATATTACTGTTTTATATAAGAACCTTAAGAGTCAACATAAGGTTGTTATTACGGAAAATGAAAATTTGATGAAATCAGTCCAAGATTACATAAATTATGCACATTTAGAGATATAAATTTCTCAATAAAAACTAAATTCTAATATTTTTGAAAATTAAAAATTAAAGGGATATGTTGAATTCATGTCAATGTTCCATGAATCTAAAATAAGGAATTTTGATAATGTTCTTAAAGATAACAAATAGCTCAAAAATGAAATTGAAATTTTAAAGTCAAATATGTCAGTTTTTTGTTCAAGTTATAGAAAACTTTGATAAAATTGTGATTTTTAATAAAATGATAAAAAATGAGATCTAGTGTTTGTTATGATAATAATTTACCCAAAATTAATAATTCTTTATTTGTTAAAATCACTAATAGAAGTGAATCTACTACTACATATTTTAGATGTAAAATGAAAGTTCATTATGAAAATGAGTGTTCCTTTAGATTTCCATAATCTCTTAGACATACTAAGTCATTAATTTATAAATATTTATCTTATATATTTCCTATAAAAAATGTTTAAAGTTAGTTTAGATTCCTAATAATTCATATGATAATCCCATTGGACCAAACTTTTCATGGGTACCAAAGCTCTCTTAAATATGTTTTTATAGAAAAAGTGTCTTGAAAGAATAAAAAATTATGTTTGGTACATTTATAGAATATTCTCAAGACATATTACTGGTCATATATCAAATTTTTTATCATTCAATAAATTTTAAGGAGGTAATTTTACTTTTGGAGATAATTTTAAAGGAAATGTAAAAGGTTTTGGGGAGGTTGGAATTTAAAATTTTGTTATTATTTCTAAATTTTTATATGTTGAAGGACTAAAACATTATTTAATAATCATTTCACTACTATGTGATGATTTAATGTTTTTTAAATTTCAAAATTATAAATTCATTTTATTTAAGCATAAATATGTTTTATTTCATGCAAAGAGAAAGGACAATGTCTATTTAATTAATTTTTATGAATTAACTGATAAAAATATAAAATTTTTAAGTGATATATAATATGATAAAAAAATTTGGAATATGAAGTATGGAAATGATAATTTCCTATTTATTCACAAGATGTTATAGAACCAAATAGTTTTACAGCTACTGGAACTTAAAATGGACAATGCCTTTGTATGTGAATCTTTCTTGAAAGGTAAACAACGCAAAAGAAGTTTCTAGTCAATTAAAGAAGTAAAAACTATAATTCATGTTGATATTATTCATTTATATTTGGTTATTACTATCAAAATTGATAGTTTTGGTGGTAAGAGATATTATTTTTTCATTATTTATGATTTTACTAGATACACATGGGATTATTTTCTTACTCTAAAATATGAAAATTTATATAAGTTTATTACTCTTTGTAAATTAGTTCAAAATGAGAAAGTAAAATTAATTAAAACAATTAGAAGTGGTTATTTTATTGAATTCTAGAATCTAGAATTTATCAATTTTTTGAAGAAAATGGGTGTTTTCACAATTTTCATCCCCTAAAACACCACAAAAAATTGTGTAGTTGAAAGAAAAAATATAAATCTTTAAGAAATGGTTAGGACCATGTTAAATAGATTTAACCTACATAAATATTTATGGACATGGGCTATGAATACATCTTTTTATATTACCAATAAAATTACTTTAAGACCTTTTTTGAAAAAGACACCTTATGAGCTTTGGAAATCAACAAAAGATAAAATTGGATATTTTATATTCTTTGGGTATAAATTTTTTATTCTTAATAATAAGGATACTTTGGATAAATTTGATAAAAAATATGATGAAGGAATTTTCTCAGGATATTAAAATAATAGTAATTCATATAGAGTATACAATAAAAGAACCATATTTGTTGAAGAAACAATTCGTGTAAACTTTGATGAAAAGTCTTTAAATAAAAGAGATGATGATATTAATCAAATTCAGGATGAATTTAGAGATTTTAATTTTGAAGAGTAATAACATGAAAATAAATATACACATATTTAGGGGGATAATATTTCTTCTCAATCTAAACTTATTCATGAAAGATCTTGTAAGACTCATAGAGATCATCCTATAGATAATTTGTTTGGTAATGTTGAATCAAATGTTTAAACTAAAAAATATGTTATGAATATTTGTGTTTATCATTCTTTTATTTCTAATTTTGTACCTAAGAATACTGGATAATCTTTAAATGGTTCTAATTGAATCTTGGATATGCAAGATTAGTTAAATCAGTTTACTAAGAATAATGTATGGGCTTTAGTTCTTCCACTAAATGATTCTTATGTTATTGGAACAAAATGTATTTTTAGAAAAAAAATGATGAATCTAGAAATATAGTTAAAAATAAATCAAGATTAGTTGTTCAGGGATATTCTTAAGAAAAAAATTTTATTTCGAGGAAACTTTTGCACATTTTCATAGTTTAGAAGAATTTATAATATTACTATATTATTCTTCTTTTCATGGATTTAAATTATTTCAAATGGATGTCAAAACTAATTTTTTAAATGGTTATACATATGAAGAAGTATATGTTATACATCCCCCTAATTTTGAAAATTAAAATCATCATGATCGTATTTTTAAACTTTCTAAGTATTTATATGGTTTGAAACAAGATCATCTAGTTTCGTATGAAAGTTTTACTAGTTTTCTTTTGAAAACAAAATTGAAAAGGGAAAGGTTGATCCTAATTTTTTTATTAATAAAATTTCTAATAATATCTTGATTTTGAAAATGTATGTTGATGATATAGTTTTTGGATATTCATATGAAAATATTTGTAATTAATTTTCATAATTGATGAATTTTAAATTTTATATGAGTATGATTTGGGAATAGAACTTCTTACTTGGTTTTCAAATATTTCAAAGAAATAATGGTATTTTTCTAAATCAATACAAGTATGCTAAAGAGTAGATAAATATAGAAAATCTATTAATGCCAAACTTATAGAGGCATGATTGGATATTTTTTGTACTTAACTACTTTCATGCCTAATTTAATATTTTCAGTTTTCATGTGTTCTAGATTTCAAAGTGACCCTAATAAGAGTCATAATAAATTTTTTAAGTGGATTGTTATATATTTTATAGGATATTTGAATCATGGTTTATTTAACCCTGCTAAAAACATTAATTTCAAAAGTTATTTTGATTTTTATTTTAATGGATGTAAGATAGACAAAAAAATCCCTTCATGTATGTTCCATTTACTTGGTATACTATGCATGTATGTCATGGGGCATGGACAATAAAAATTATATTTTTCCTAGTGCAGCATAGTGGCTGACCAAGATCGTCTCTCTTGAGGGGCCTTTCATTGTGGTTCACTTACTTCTTCCATATCACCTAAATTTTCACTTTTTTTGTTTTGTATTTAAATGAAAGTGAAGCCAATATTTTTTTATTTTTTATATGAAAATTTTAAACTATCATGAAATAAAAATAGAATAATTTAACAAATAAAGAACTTGGTTTTGGGGTTTAGTCTTAGGTTCAATCATTATTCTCCTTTATGTGTTTGATTATAGTTTGATAATCTAAACATGAAATCTCATGTTTGAATTACTATTCTTTTCCAAAATAAGATTAGTTTAAGTTTCATGTCATTGGGGGTCATCACCACATTGGGTACATTTGAATCACCAATCATGCTACTCAAATCTACCACAAACTTAAAATAAACGTTAAAGAAAATTTAAGAACACCTTGACCTCCCCCCTGGCCAAGTCTCGAGGTTGACCTCTCATTTTCAAGAATAGGAGATCAGAATGGTGGATGGATGAGGAGAGAGATAGAGAGTGAGTGATAAATAATTTATAATTAATGTTAAAATAATAATAATTATTATTATTATTATTAAGAAAATAGCTTTTCAAAAGAAAGAGAGAGAGAAAATAAAATAATTTTAAAATAAGAGGGTGGTATTAAAGATAATATTTAAAATAGTAATATTATTATTTTTTAAGTATTATTATTATTATTATTATTAAAGAATAAGAAGTTAAATTTTGGAAACAAAATAAAAAATGAATGCATTAAATTTATTTAAAAGAAATTCATATTACAATTAAAATGAAAACTAAAACAAAACTAAAATAAAAATAAAAAGATGAAGAATAAAGGAGGGGCGGAAAGAGAGGTTCCAGCATGGCCCATGCTTCGGTGGGATCCCTCCTTGTATGTGGGTATCGAGCTAATGATTTTGGAAGGAGGCAAGGGCCTCCTTTTATAGGAATAATTCTTACTCCTAAACTTTTCACGTTTTGTACCCATTAAATGGACAATTAACATGATTCCTCCTTCATAAAAGTTGTTAATAATTTTCTTCTCCATTCACCCTAAAATTTTAAGCTTGATTTTCTACTATATTTAGTAGTTATGAATTTTCTATTGACTATTTCTTTTTCTGGATGAAGGTTCAAGAACCTTCTTACAAATGTATAATATCCAATGGCCCCCTTAATAAGTGAAAAACTCCCACAAATTAATTTTATAAATGTTTATATGTGTTATAGTTATATTATAGGTGGAATAAACTCCATTTAAAGTGTTTATCCAAGTTTATGCATCTGTTACGAAGATGGGGCCCACACTGTCTACCCGGAAAAGTTCTCAAATTCAATGAATATTTTGGGCCTCTAGATGCTCAAATCAACCCCTATTCCATAAGATAAAGTTGAAGTAAATAAATCAAGTATTCTAAAAAATAATAAGTACACAATTTGGAATTTTATTTTTAAATAAATGACCAAAATACCCTTGACATTAAAATCTATCAAAAATCCAGAATTAGGAACTTTTCACAATTTAGACCATTTTCATTCTATAATTCAAAATACCCATTATTTTAATAAAAATTTAAAATACATGGGTTTTATCATTTAAAAACATTAAAAAATATTCATTATTTGATTAAAAATATACACATAAATTTTCTCTATCAAATACCCCCGCACATAAACCATGTTTTTTCCCAAGCATAAAATCTCAACATAAAAATCAGAAGACTCCAATGTTACAAATATTCAAATTCCAATGAAATATAATCAATAAATTATCAATGTCAAATAAAATTTTCAAAAATCCATATAAAATATAAAATCAATTTCACATTTTTAAAATAAATAATCAATTCATATATTTTACTTTTCTCTTTTGAAAAATGATGGGACTTCTCATTTCATTCATTAATGCTTCTTAATTCATTATTATTAAACATGTAAAATAATTATCTCCCTATATTTTGAATATTTTCTATCATTACTCGTGATAAAATTCAAGTAGATTTATTATCATATTGTGAGAACATGATCCTTATCCATAAACTTGTAAAAGAACTACTTTCTCCACTTTGTAAAGACAAAAGACACATAAAATCATGAGGACTTTTAATAAAGGTTCAAATGACTCTAATACTTAAGGTTGGTAGGATTTGATGTTTAAAAATAAAGAACAAGGAGGAGGTTTAACTCTTGAATCATAAAGAAATATATTCAAATTAAAAAAGTTTAATGACATTCTCCCCTTAAAATTGTAACAACTCCCAACTTTCCCCAGGACTCAAAGTAAATATCGTGATCATTTTAAGCACAGTGAATGATTTTTGAACCCTCTTGAATATTTGTTTTTACTTTTGTACTTTTTTTTGAAATTAAAGGTTAGATCAAACCTCGCATCCATCACCAAACCATATACGATCAGAAGATCGTCAGTCTAGAAAATAGTGATTTTTGGTTTTCCCAAATCACACCCTATTTTTCTCATTTTTTTTCTTTTTTGTCATTTATTTTATATTTTTTATTCAATAGGGTAAAAACAATAGAGTAAAATGAATGAATCAAATGACCTATCTCATTCTCCCAAATAGAACTCTCACACTTCTTCCTTACAATTTATATCATCTTTTCCACCACAATTCCCTTTACTCTCACACTTCAACTTTAAAATACCATTAAAACACCAAGAGAAGGGTAAGAATGTATAAAAATGGATTAAAACATGGATCATCCCTATAAAGTTCATTCTTGATCTCTATGGGATAAATAAGGATTGATGTAAAGGTGGTATTTAAGGATGAGTACTTTTAAAAAGATGTCTCAATCATTTTAAATGTGTTTTAGAACAGTCATATCTTTGAAAAGTCTCAATATATTTTCTGGCAGGTGACATGTCCCAAGATCACTCAAGAAATATTCTCAAGATAAAATAAGAAGTACTTGGTCTAGAAATCCTCTCGGGAATGGGACATATGATTTGGGACAATCACTCAAGGCATGACTAATAATAACAAATCAATTCACATGAATTTCAGAAATTCAAAGCATGAAAAATGGATGGAGAATTTCATTTACATTAATTAATTAATTCCTTTAAATCATGATTCCTCATTTTAATATTCATGATTCACTTTTAAAAATTAAATTCTCTATTTAACTCATTCAATTTCATTAATATTTAATTCTAAAACATGGAATCACTGGATTTCTAAGAAACTCATGTCTCCTACATAAGTCAAGTAAAGCATAAATTCAAGTGTGGGCATGCAATTTCACTTTAAATCTCAAAAAAATGTTTTTGGAAAAAAAATGTAGGGAGTTTAAAATATAAACATTAAAAGTGAATTACCTTTTTAAATGAATATTAGTCCTCTTCCTTCACTAATAAGGGTTTCCTTCTACCATTATGAACCTACAAAATAGAATTACACAATTAAGTATAAGGATTATGTCTTTTAAGATAAAAAAAAGATAGAGGGAGGGGGTTGCATGTTGCACTACTTCCTAAGAAAAGAAATAGAAATAGAAATTCCTAGAAAGTAAGTAAGGTATAAGTCTTGGTATGATCCCCCAAGTGGGCCTTGAATTTTTACTGCCTCCATTGGGCAGTACCAGCTGTTATCCAATGTCTGGTGGTGGTTTGGGATTCTTTGACATGAACCACCACATGTGTATGTTCCCAAAATCTACATTTTTGTTCTTTTTGAATAGGAATCCATGGATAGAGTACACCAGATCCTCCCCCTTCACAATTAATTATATCTTTCATGGAAGGGTTGGGATAAAGTATGGAACCTCCTCATCCTCTTTTTCTACATGTGAAACATCTTCGTATCCTTCTAGTGGTTTCTCGAGATATGAAGTAGCATGTGTCTCTGGTTCATTAGGCAGAGCCACTGGTATCTCTTCATGGGATTCCTCTAGTATATGATCAATTTCTTTAGGGAGAACCAGTTGTTCCTACATAGGTGAAATTATAGGTTCTTTATCCTCCTCTAAGGCATAGAAAATATTGTCTGAATTTGAAAAATCAAAACAATATAGAGTGATGTATAATTCTATTTCAATAAAATCAGAATATATGGAGTTTGAGAAGTGATCAAATACCTAGATTGGTTAATATTCAATCAATGTCTCAGTGGTGAGTGTCTCTTGGAGTCTTATGGTGGCGAGTGAAGGTAGGTAGCCGGGATCCTCCACCTCAATTTTGGCATTAAGTTCTTGGATTTCCTCAGTGAAATTTGGAAAGAACAGTGTCACCTCAATAACAACCCGAGATTTTATTAGACACATTCTTTTTAATTTCATTCATATCTTCTATTGTACGATACACCAAGATTATCTTGCGCTATACGCAACACTTTTTTAGCTTGCAGTATACGCAACACTTTTCTTGGCTCTTGTTACACACAATTTCAAGTTCGTTTGATAGAAGTTATTCTACGCAACATTGAGTGTATATATATATATATATTCAATGTATAAATAAAATATGGTTGTATTATATTATACGCAACAACAAAGGAGTTGTGCACTACACGCAACCCTGACTTGGCTTGCATTACACGCAATCGCGACCTTCCTCGATAGCATGTGTTTTACGCAATACCGGGTTTTACTAAACAACTATATATTATTATAATATTGTTATGAACTAGCCGTTATGAATAGTGTTAACTAAATTTTGAATTTTATAACATTATTATTCATCTTACACATTTCTAGAACATGGTATAAGGACAAAATAAATTTTTCGGGTAAAATAAGTATTTTTCAAAAAATGCAGTTTTGTCGCCTTTTGATGGCGCACCCACTTTAAATATAGTTTTTGACATGTATATATGTTCAATTTGACAAAATAAAATTCTTCTTTTGAATCAGGATATAAAAATTTACATTAGATAAAGTTTTGATATTTTTCCAATAACTTTCATATTTTAATGAATAGTAAAAACACGCTATATTTTAATTAAAAACAACTTTTTTCATCGTAATATCTTATGTGGTTAAATTATAATATTGAATGGTTTTAAAGTATAAATAGAATATATTTTTACCATTTAATATAATTTATGTCATTAGCATTGATTTTACCTTGAATTCGTAGGTTAAAACAATTCAATCTTTTGCAATGTTTTAAAGAAAAACCCGTTTTCTTTCGAAAATGGGATTAATTTTAATTTAATTTCTGCATCTTTTGTGTATTGAATTTGGAAAAATGGATTACATATTTGGAATCAGTGGGTCCAAATTATGTTAATAAGCTACTTTTTATTTTTGGGCATTGTGAATAATAACTACGGTAAATTTTAGTTAAAGGTAAATCGGGTAATTAAGGGTAAATATAAGATTATAAAATTACCCTAACACTTGGAAAAATCCTATTGGATGGCTAAAAGTAGACCCATATAACCTAAGGGTCGGATTAGATTCATTTTATGGACTTTTTTCCATGAAAATAATTTAATTATTATTAAAACCAAAGAATGTGACAACATGTCACTTTCTTAAATATTATAAGTATAATAATTTTAATTTAGTGATAAACTTCATGAAACTTAGAACATGAATAGTATCCAGAAATATAATAAAATTATCTACATCATAGGAATTTATTTAGAATTTTTATGGATAAAATAATTATCATTTATTATGACACAAAGATGATGCAGTAATTGTCTTATTAATAAAATATTGACATAATTGATGTTATAAATGCCCAAATAAATGTAATTTGAGACTTTTTATTACTTACATTAATTTTATAGGTTAATATGACATGTTGTTGTTGATATAAGTAACTTGTTTCGAACTTATCATTCTGTTATAAATTTCATAAAAATCATGTACCAAATAGTGTCAAAATTGACATAAATTAGTTTTTAAAACAAATATTATATTATTAATTGTTATTTAATTCCTAAAAATCTAATGTTCGGCCAAATGACTTAGATAAGGATATATATATTAATAATAAACAACTTGGGGTTAGTTTGGCTTGTTATGGTAAGTTTATTAACCATATAGTGTAAGAAAACAAAAAGACACGATAAAAGTTAAATTATTTAACTTAGAGTTAAATCTAATTGATAAGGTTAAAATAATAACCTAAACTTGTCTAAATACTATTGGATGAGAGTATTTCGACCCATAACCACTTTATCTTCGAAATAAGACCCTTTTGAACCATTATAAACTGAATTTGACCTTAATTTAAAATAATATTTTGAGATTTTCCTAAGGTGCCCCTCTCCTCCCTTATAAAAGGGAACCTCCTCCCTCTCCTCCTCACACCAATTTGAGCATTCAAGCTCGGAAAACCCCTGCCAAAATCTCTTCTCCAGTTCCCTAGTATCATCCTAGAGGTCCTGGTATTCTTCAAAGACCATCCTTAGTTCTTTAAGTGGAGGTTAAGAAAAGGCGCGTCAAAAAGAGGTAATATCCATTACCGATCTTTTTCAATTTCTTTCTTCTTCAACTTCTTCTTCTTTAGTTGTTTCATGATAAATTAATAACATCAGTATTTCTTATATACTTATATTTTATTATAAATATGAAACAACTCTAATTAACCTTCTATCCATCCTACGGAAAAAGGAAATCACCGCGCGTGCGTACGTACGAAATACCGTCTCCACGCCGTGGTGTAATCTATTTTCCGCCACCACCTTAATTGGATGGGTATAATGGTGTAATGAGTAACTATATATGATTATTATAAATTTATATTGATACTTAAATAGTATACATACACTTCAACACAATTTCACGATCATGAGAACGATATCATCGCTCGTGCGTACGTACGGACTACTGTCTCCACGACGCGATGAGATTCATTCTCCACATTAACCATTCATGAATGATTATAAAGTATATATAATGAATAATAATGAAATATATGACATGTTAAATCTACTGTATTTATGTATATATATATATATGTATGTCATCTACTTACTTCTATTCAAGACAATAAGGAAAGGAAAACAGCGTTCATGCGTACGTACGGACTACCGTCTCCATGAACGGTGTGTTTCATTTCATTTATCTATCTATTATATATATATACTGAATATATATGATATATAAATCATGTTTTATATTCTGTAAGTAAGTAAATCATGATATAAGTAATAATAATGTCAAGAACAACAATTCCAAACACCTACGATAAATGAAACGATTTTACCCAAAAACGCTTCTTTAACATTGAATTTACAAAAGAACGGGTAATATAAAGTCATAAGTAAACCATATATGATATCATAACAATGAATATGATTCTTTAATAAGTTAATGACATTATTTAAATCATTATATAGGAGGTTCGGATACGTACAAAGCATATCGGACATAAGGTAAGGGAAATATCACAATCTCATATTTATCCGAGATTGTTTATACTTTGGCATTTACTGGGGTGTATTTTATCATCCAAATCCATGTTTCCTCAATATTTAATATTATTTCCATCCACCTACAATTTTTTAAATCCAATTTTACCCTTCGGTGAGTTTTTAGTAAAGGATATGAAAGGAATCTTTTGTCGTTTTTCGTACGAGGTACTTTTTGACTTTTCCGACAAAAGTACAAAGAATGTTTTTTTTAACTTATACGGCATGAATGGATTTTTAAAACATTATTTCCAAAGAGATTCCTTTACAAGTTTTCAAGTTTATTTTTAATCAACTTCTTTTAGTTTAAAATTTTATGACATGTTAAGAAAGGAAAAGTGTTTTTGAAGTAGAAAGGATATTTTCCTCAAGAATGAAGTTCAAGTGTTTTATCAAAATTATTTTCCATCTAAGATAATAAAGGGTTCTGTTTTTATCCCTATTATTACATTTATTTGATTATGTTGTTATGGAATTATTTTTATGAATTCCTTTATCGTATATGAATTGTTTTATGATGTCATGATGTTTAAGATTCCCATTTTTATTACATGGTTTATGCAATGATGTATGGTTTATGATTTTGTGGCACACATAAGAATTGTATCATTATGAGATGGGTGGGACCTATATCTCCCTCAAATGAATTGGGTAAAGATTTTATATCTCATGAGATAGACATGGCTGGAACGGTAGGTTATACCAGTTCAGTGAAACAGGACTGAAACGAGGAATGAACTCGGTTCAGAAAGGGACTTTGTCCACTAAGATAGTCTTGGCAGTGAGTCTTGACTAATAAGAAATGATTCTCTATGATTATGTGTGTATTCCACAAAGTTTAATGTTTTAAGTTATTATTATTGGGATTACATTTCACTACTATGATTTATCCCATGTTATGATATTATGATCTCTTTTGCAGGTTAATATTTCCAAAATGTTATGTTCTTATGAATATGATGTGATTGATATTCCTTTTGTTTACCCTTACTGAGCATTTGAGCTCACCCTTTTATGTTTTCTTTTCCCCAGGATATAAAGAAAGGTTTTAGGTAAAAAAGGAAGATCTTTATGGGAGATGCTGAAAATCTTTCACCACGATTAGAAGATTATATTCCGAGTTTCCAAAGACACTAAACTATTACGGTCCTTGTGTGTGTGTTTTTGTAATGTACTAAGTGTTCCGCAAAAGTAATGTAATGTCCATGTACGTCAAGCTTCGGGTCTCTACAGTTGGTATCAGAGGAAAGGTTTAGTCAACCTTTGGAAACTAGGATGTGAAAACGTTAGTGATATCCCTAGAGATATTTCTAAGGTATGTCCAGGGATGTACCTAAGGATAAGAATACGTATAGGATATAGTCCTAGAACTACGGTAACAATCTTAGAATTTAACCTAAGATGTTAGATATTGAGGGTGCTCCCCCTTTACTATGTTGTTTCCCTAGCATGATTTTTGCCTCTCACACTATTCTTTTTGGGTTTTAGAAAATGGCTGGAAATAGGAAGATTCATGATAATGGAGGATATGATGGACAATGGAATGATTTTCTTCATGAGAAACCAAATGAAACGGGATCTGGAAGTCCAAACATCATTATTATGCCTAATCAGCAATCTCATAATATGATCAATAATCTCAACTTTGGTAAGTTTCCCTACTCAGATAATAAGAGAAAGATGGAGTTTCATGATGATCATAGAGGAAAGAAAGTTCAATTCCCCCTATGTAAATCATGTGGGAAGAGGCATCAAGGAGAATGTTTCAAAGGAACTAGAAGATGCTTTGGGTGTGGAAAAGAAGGACACAAAGCCAGTAAGTGAAAAGGAAAAGGTTCAGTTAACACCAGGGATGAGGATAATGGTATTGTTACGACATCAACAATGGTTAAATGTTTTAAATGTGGAATGTACGGGCATTATGCAAACCAATGCCCTAAGGGAAAGTCTCATGAAGAGAATCAGTATGGTCATATGGGTAGTATTTATGTTGATGATGATGAAGAGACTACAAATGATATGTGAGATGAAAGAATTGTTGAAGCTTGGTCAATGGTTTAAGAATGTAGTGGAGTGATTACATGTTTATCATGTGTAATGTTGTATAAGTAATCTCATGGTACTATGGAATAAAGAGACATCTAAGGATTGTTACACTGTTGTCTTTCCTTGAGTTTTGAAAGTGTATGATTAATGGTACCAGTATCCATGAAAGGTTATTCAGATATTTTTGGAATTTAGATGATATGCGCATAATGAAGGGATAAGGATAAAATTAAATGTTTGATAGTATTCATGAGCTCATGACTGATATAAGGAGAAGGTTATATCATGGTTTGAGTATATAGAATTTTTGGATTTTGGTATGTGGAAAGTGTTAACTTTTAACTGCATTCATGTTTTCACTATGGTTCAATGGGTATTCATTTTTTCAAGAGAATACATGATTAATGTATTCACATGATTGGAATGTGACCAACAATATATATATATATGGGGGATAAATGATGGTATTCACATGCTTGTTTGATGACATTTCAAGTAATCGTTTTCTTTATACTATGATCTTGGACCGAAGTATTTTAGATAAGCCTAAATATTGGAATGGATTATGTTGGACATATTCTAAGTATTGTTTAAGGATATAACTTTTTTCGATATTACTGATGGGATTTTATAGTAATGTAGTTTTAGAAAAAGGACAACCTGCAGGATGAGCGACAGCCCATCGCGTCGGACAAGGCTGTGGGAATCGAACCCACAACCAAAGTGCGACTGGCCTTTTTCGCCTATCACTGGCCTACAGGAAGTCCCTGTTTAGTAGAAACTAGTTTTATTATATTAAGCAGTATAAGTCCATTTTAGGAACTATATAAGATTAATCTCACTATAGATGGACTTATGTATTTTTTTTGATAACTTTTATAACCTTTTGTTTGAGACAGATGTAATGACCCATCATTCTATCACATAATCTGCTAACACATCACGAATGACAAATTCAACTTCATTTCTTTAAGAGATGAAGTGGAAATTGTCCAAAGAATGACAAACGGTGAGACTATACCAAAATCACAAAATTATTTCTTCTAATTCCAATTTCATAAACTTTAGGGAAATGATCTTGAAAAACCAAAAAGGTTTTCCTACTTCCCTTATATCCGATGAATCATATGGTACCTTAGATCACCACAAATCAATAGCTTTGTGATTGTTGGCTTTTTCATAGCCATGTTCTCTACCACTCTCCATCAGAACATGACGGTTAGATTTCTCTTCCATGTCCATATTTTCTCCTATATGGAAACCCAGTGATGAGTTCATTTGGGTAACCGTTATATTTCATACTTTATTTTTTAAAGTTCAGTTTTGGTATTTCTTTTTACGATGTGGGTTTTTATGAATAGTAAACGATTTATAACCCCGACGAATTTCGAGGGCGAAATTCATTTTAAGGGGGGTAGAATGTAACAACCCGAGATTTTATAAGATACATTCTTTTTAATTTCATTCATATCTTCTATTATATGACACACCAAGATTATCTTGCGCTATACGCAACACTGTATTAGCTTGCAGTATACGCAACACTTTTCTTGGCTCTTGTTACACACAATTTCAAGTTCGTTTGATAGAAGTTATTCTACGCAACATTGAGTGTATATATATATATATATATATATTCAATGTATAAATAAAATATGGTTGGATTCTGTTATACGCAACAACAAAGGAGTTGTGCACTACACGCAACCCTGACTTGGCTTGCATTACACGCAATCGCGACCTTCCTCGATAGTGTGTGTTGTACGCAATACCGGGTTTTACTAAACAACAATATATTATTATAATATTGTTATGAACTAGCCGTTATGAAAAGTTTTAACTAAATTTTGAATTTTATAACATTATTATTCGTCTTACACATTTCTAGAACATGGTATAAGAACAAAATAAATTTTTCGGGTAAAATAAGTATTTTTCAAAAAATGCAGTTTTGCCGCCTTTTGATGGCACACCCACTTTAAATATAGTTTTTGACATGTTTATATGTTCAATTTGACAAAATAAAATTCTTATTTTGAATCAGGATATAAAAATTTACATTAGATAAAGTTTTGATATTTTTCCGATAACTTTCATATTTTAATGAATAGTAAAAACACGCTATATTTTAATTAAAAACAACTTTTTTCATCGTAATATCTTATGTGGTTAAATTATAATATTGAATGGTTTTAAAGTATAAATAGAATATATTTTGACCATTTAATATAATTTATGTCATTAGCATTGATTTTACCTTGAATTCGTAGATTAAAACAATTCAATCTTTTGCAATGTTTTAAAGAAAAACCCGTTTTCTTTCGACAACGGGATTAATTTTAATTTAATTTCTGCATATTTTGTGTATTGAATTTGGAAAAATGGATTCCATATTTGGAATCAGTGGGTCCAAATTATGTTAATAATCTACTTTTTATTTTTGGGCATTGTGAATAGTAACTACGGTAAATTTTAGTTAAAGGTAAATCGGGTAATTAAGGGTAAATATAAGATTATAAAATTACCCTAACACTTGGAAAAATCCTATTGGATGGCTAAAAGTAGACCCATATAACCTAAGGTTCGGATTAGATTCATTTTATGGACTTTTTTCCATGAAAATAATTTAATTATTATTAAAACCAAAGAATGTGACAACATGTCACTTTCTTAAATCTTATAAGTATAATAATTTTAATTTAGTGATAAAATTCTTGAAACTTAGAACATGAATAGTCTCCAGAAATATAATACAATTATATAAATCATAGGAATTTATTTAGAATTTTTAGGGATTAAATAATTATCATTTATTATGACACAAAGATGATGCAGTAATTGTCTTATTAATGAAATATTGACATAATTGATGTTATAAATGCCCAAATAAATGTAATTTGAGACTTTTTATGACTTACATTAATTTTATAGGTTAATATGACATGTTATTGTTGATATAAGTAACTTGGTTCGAACTTATAATTATGTTATGAATTTCATAAAAATCATGTACCAAATAGTGTCAAAATTGACATAAATTAGTTTTTAAAACAAATATTATATTATTAATTGTTATTTAATTCCTAAAAATCTAAGGTTCGGTCAAATGACTTAGATAAGGATAGATATATTAATAATAAACAACTTGGGGTTCTTTTGGCTTGTTATGGTAAGTTTATTAACCATATAGTGTAAGAAAACAAAAAGACACGATAAAAGTTAAATTATTTAACTTAGAGTTAAATCTAATTGATAAGGCTAAACTAATAACCTAAACTTGTCTAAATCCTATTGTATGAGAGTATTTAGAACCATACCCACTTTATTTAGAAATAAGACCCTTTGGAACCATTATAAACCGAATTTTACCTTAATATAAAATAATATTTTGAGATTTTCCTAAGGTGCCCCTCTCCTCCCTTATAAAAGGGCACCTCATCCCTCTCCTCCTCACACCAATTTGAGCATTCAAGCTCGGCCAAACCATGCAAAAATCTCTTCTCCAGTTCCCTAGTATCATCCTAGAGGTCCTGGTCTTCTTCAAAGACCATCCTTAGTTCTTTAAGTGGAGGTTAAGAAAAGGCGCGTCAAAAAGAGGTAATATCCATTACCGATCTTTTTCAATTTCTTTCTTCTTCAACTTCTTCTTCTTTAGTTTTTTCATGATAAAGTAATAACATCAGTATTTCTTATATACTTATATGTTATTATAAATATGAAACAACTCTAATTAACCTTCTATCCATCCTACGGAAAAAGGAAATTACCGCGCGTGCGTACGTACGGAATACCGTCTCCACACCGTGGTGTAATCTATTTTCCACCACCACCTTAATTGGATGGGTATAATGGTGTAATGAGTAACTATATATGATTATTATAAAGTGATATTGATACTGAAATAGTATACATAAACTTCAACACAAGTTCACGATCATGAGAACGATATCATCGCTCGTGCGTACGTACGGACTACCGTCTCCACGACGCGATGAGATTCATTCTCGACATTAACCATTCGTGAATGATTATAAAGTATATATAATGAATAATAATGAAATATATGACATGTTAAATCTACTGGATTTATGTATATATATATATATATGTATGTCATCTACTTACTTTCATTCAAGACAATAAGGAAAGGAAAACAGCGTTCATGCGTACGTACGGACTACCGTCTCCATGAACGGTGTGTTTCATTTCATTTATCTATCTATTATATATATATATATACTGAATATATATGATATATAAATAATGTTTTATATTCTGGAAGTAATTAAATCATGATATAAGTAATAATAATGTCAAGAACAACAAGTCCAAACACCTACGATAAATGAAACGATTTTACCCAAAAACGCTTCTTTAACATGGAATTTACAAAAGAACGGGTAATATAAATTCATAAGTAAACCATATATGATATCATAACAATGAATATGATTCTTTAATAAGTTGATGACATTATTTAAATAATTATACAGGAGGTTCGGATACGTACAAAGCATATCAGATATAAGGTAAGGGAAATATCACAATCTCATTTTTATCCGAGATTGTTTATACTTTGGCATTTACTGGGGTGTATTTTATCATCCAAATCCATGTATCCTCAATATTTAATATTATTTCCATCCACTTACAATTTTTTAAATCCAATTTTACCCTTTTTTGAGTTTTTAGTAAAGGATATGAAAGGAATCTTTTGTCGTTTTTCGTACAAGGTACTTTTTGACTTTTCTGAAAAAAGTACGAAGAATGTTTTTTTTAACTTATACGGAATGAATGGATTTTTAAAACATTATTTCCAAAAATATTCCTTTAAAAGTTTTCAAGTTTATTTTTAATCAACTTCTTTTAGTTTAAAATTGTATGACATGTTAAGAAAGGAAAAGTGTTTTTGAAGTAGAAAGGATATTTTCCTCAAGAATGAAGTTCAAGTGTTTTATCAAAATTATTTTCCATATAAGATAATAAAGGGTTCTGTTTTTATCCCTATTATTACATTGATTTGATTATTTTGTGATGGAATTATTTTTATGAATTCCTTTATCATATATGAATTGTTTTATGATGTCATGATGTTTAAGATTCCCATTTTTATTACATGGGTTATGCAATGATGTATGGTTTATGATTTTGTGGCACACATAATAATGGTATCATTATGAGATGGGTGGGACCTATATCTCCCTCCAATGCATTGGGTAAAGATTTTATATCTCATGAGATAGATATGGCTGGAACGGTAGGTTATACCGGTTCAGTGAAACAGGACTGAAACGAGGAATGGACTCGGTTCAGAAAGGGACTTTGTCCACTAAGATAGTCTTGGCAGTGAGTCTTGACTAATAAGAAATGATTCTATATGATTATGTGTGTATGCCACAAAGTTTCATGTTTTAAGTTATGATTATTTGGATTACATTTCACTACTATGATTTATCCCATGTTATGATATTATGATCTCTTTTGCTGGTTAAGATTTCCAAAATGTTATGTTCTTATGAATATGATATGATTCATATTACTTTTGTTTACCCTTACTGAGCATTTGAGCTCACCCTTTTATGTTTTCTTTTCCCCAGGATATAAAGAAAGGTTTTAGGTAAAAAAAGGAAGATCTTTATGGGAGATGCTGAAAATATTTCACCACGATTAGAAGATTATATTCCGAGTTTCCAAAGACACTAAACTATTACGGTCCTTGTGTGTGTGTTTTTGTAATGTACTAAGTATTCCGAAAAAGTAATGTAATGTCCATGTACGTCAAGCTTCGGGTCTCTACAACCTCCTTCTTGGAATCCTCAGGTAAGACGAGTGTCTCATCATCTAGTTCAGGTTCAGACTATGGTTCAGGTTCTTCTGATGATTCTTGGAAGTATGAAGTTATCCAATCCAGTTTGTCTTGGAGACCTTGAATCTTTTCATCAATCTCTTGAATATCATACTTGAGTTTATGTTTTTACACTTTCTCCTGGAAACTTTCTGGTGTAACTTCTTCAAAAGTGTGAGAGGGAACGAGGATCACTCTTCTTGTGTCTCGGCCACTTCTTGATAGAATTTTGGGAAGTACACCCAAAAGTTAGTGAGTTCTTTGGCCAATCCTTTAATAACTGGTTGTTCGAGGGTCTCCTTGAGATCCTGGATGAGGTCCTTTAATTCCTCCTCTATGAGAATTTGGCTCTGTTATCCCATTATTAGTCTATCTAATAATGTAACACTATATTCTGTAGACCAGGAGGCGTCAGCTATTGGATCTTTCACCTGAGAGTATTCGTCAGTCCATGTAGAATAATAATCATTCGAATTCATCATGGAAAAAAATATTTTATATTTTTATAAAAAGAAATGAAATCTATCTAGTATGTGAAAATAGAAAAAAGTAAATGAATAATTGATTGGCTCCCTAGAAATGGCTCCAGTTTGATGCACGCCTGTCATGGGTTGTGGAAAAAAGAAATTATATTTTCCCTAGTGCAGCACAATGGCTGACCAGGGTCATCTATCTTGAGGAGTCTTTCAGTGTGGTTCACTTACTTCTTCTATATCACCTAAATGATCATTTTTTATTATTTTGTATTTAAATGAAGTGATGAAAATATTTTTTTTTTTTGATATGAAAAATATTAACAATCATGAAATTCAAATAGAATGAGTTAATGGATAAATAACTTGGTTTTCGGGTTTAGTATTAGGTTCAATCATTATTATCATTCATATGTTTGATTCTAGTTTGATAATCCAAACATGAAATCTTATGTTTGAATAACTATTCTTTTCCATAATAGGAATATATTAAGTTTCATGGCATTTGAGGTCGTCACCACATCGAGGAAATTCACCTCACCCAAGCACGCTACTCAAATCTACCACAAACTTAAAATAAACTTAAAAGAAAATTCAAGAACACCTTTACCTCCCCTCGGGCCAAGTCTTAGGGTTAGCCTCTCAATTATGAGAGTAGGATATCACAATAGTGGATAGATGAGGAGAGAGAGAGATAGAGATAAATAATTTATAAATAATTTTAAAATAAAAATATTATTATTATTATTAATTATTATTATTATTATTATTATTATAAAGAAAATAATTTTTAAGGAGAGAGAGAAAATAAAATAGTTTTAAAATGAGAGGGTGGTATTAAAGATAATATTTAAAATAATAATTTTTAATTATTATTATTATTATTAAAGAATAAGAAGTTAAATTTTGGAAACAAAATAAAAAAATGAATATATTAAATTTATTTAAAAAAAATTAAAATTAAAATTAAAACTAAAACTAAAACAAAAATAAAATAAAAATAAAAAAAATTAATAATAAAGGATTTGGGGAAATAGAGGCTTCAGTGTGGTATTTGCTTCAGTGGGATCCCTCCTTGGTTGTGGGTGTCAAGCTGGTGATTTTGGAAGGAGGCGAGGGCAGCCTTTTATAGGCAGAATTCATCCACCTAAACTTTGTGCATTTTGGACCTATTAAATGGACGTTTCACACATTTATCCTTCATCAAAAATTATTCATAATTGTTTCCTCCATTTACACTCAAAATTTCAGCTTAATTGCTCATCGTATTTAGAAGTTTTGAATTTTTATTGACTATTTATTTTTCTTGATGAAGGTTC
Source organism: Viscum album (assembly GCA_963277665.1). Taxonomy (NCBI): domain Eukaryota; kingdom Viridiplantae; phylum Streptophyta; class Magnoliopsida; order Santalales; family Viscaceae; genus Viscum; species Viscum album. The sequence continues at coordinate 1,628,678,325 of OY728122.1, forward strand.
CAAGAAGCTTCCTATAAATATATAACATCCAATATACCCCTTAATGACTAAAAAACTCCCCCAAATTAATTGGAGAAAATATTTTATGTGTCCACAATATATTAAATGTGGAATCGACTCCATTGGATGTGTGTTGTCTGGTTTATGAGTCTGTTACGGAGGTTGGGTCCACGCTGTCTGCCCAGAAAATTTCCCAACTTCAATGAATTGTTTGGGACTCTACATGCTCAAATCATCCCCTTTTCCAAAAGAGAAAGTTAAATTAAATAAATCAAGGATTCTAAAAAAAATCACTCAATTTGGAATTATATTTTTAAATAAATGACCAAACTAACCTTAATGTAAAAAATCTTTCAAAAATCCATAATTAAGTACTTTTCACAATTTATACCATTTTCAATCTATATTTCAAAATACCCATTATTTTAATAAAAAAAGTAAATAAATGGGATTTATCATTTAAAAACATTAAAAATATTCATTATTTGATTAAAAATATACACATAAATTTTCTTTGTCAATAGATCTTTAGTTTCTTGGGCTAAGAAGAAACAAAATTCTGTTTCTCTTTTAATTGTTAAATATGAATATATAGTTGTTGCATCTTTTTGTTATCAATCACTATGGATTAAGAAAACAATTTATGATTTTGGTTTTTATTTTGATAATATTCCTATTTTATGTTACAATAGTTATGCAATTTCCATTTCCAAAAATCATTTACAACACTCTAGGGGCACATTGTTGTTAAATTTCATTTTCTCAAGGATCATATTCAAAAAGGAAATATCAGTCTAGAATTCATTTCTATATAAAATCAACTTGAAGATATATTTACTAAGCCCCTGGAATTTACTAAGTTTGAGAAAATCAAGTTCGAACTTGGTATGATGAATATTCAAATTTATATTTTTTCCATCATGAATTTAGGGGGAGATTGAGAGTTTTTATATTCTAAAATATTCATATTTCCATGAAATATATAAAATCTAGAATCACATTTTTCATATTAATATTTTTAAATTCTGTATATATTTTCTTATTATATTACTATTTTAAGTCTTCTCATGTATATTATATGTTGTAAAATTACTATTTAAACTTTTAGTTTTCATTAAAATATATTTTATGAAGGGATTCTCATTATTTTTCATAACCAAATTTTAAAATTATGCTGGTTGTATAGTGGTTCCCTGACACATTTTTTGAAAAATTAAAGGCTTTATAGTGGCTCCTTAACACATGTTTTGAAATATTCATGTTTAGGAAACTTTTTCAGAATGTTTATATTCATTTTTATAAAATATAAATATGTTTAATATGTGTTTTAGACTATATTAAATAATGATAAAGGGAGACATTATCATTTTAAAGAGATAAATATTTTATTATTACTTTATATTTTTTCTAATTTCAATAAGGGAGATAGTTTTTAAAATTGTAATTTGTTTTTTAAATATAAAAAAAGGAGGATAATGTTAAAGTGGGTGTTTATATTACATTTATTTAATTATGTTTTTATAATTAAAAAATATCGTATTAATTATAATTTTCACATATTTACTAAGTGTTATCTTTATTATACTTAAAATTAGTTATATATTGTTATCCTTTACTTGAAATATCTTTCGATTTCAGGTTTCAGTTGTTTATAACATGTTTTATAAGTTTCATATTGAGTTCCTAAGCTAAAAAAATAGGTTACACCTTTAAATTTCATTTACACATGTTTTTACAGTTATGTGTAAAGGTAACTCTATGTTTCTATAGGTTATGTAATGGAAAGTGTTGTTTTATAATGTTTTATAAAGGTAACCTTAGGTTTCAATGGGTTATGTAGGGGTAAAAGTGATTTTTATGGACTTTCATAAAGGTAATGTTGAGTTTTCATATGTTTTTTAAGGGTAACCTTGGGTTTCTATGAGTTGTGTAAGGGTAATTATAACTTTCTATGAGTTATCTAAGGGAAAATATAATTTTTTTATGATTTTTGTCAAGTTAACATTAAGTTTTTATTAGTTTCATAAAGGTAAGTGTCAATTTATATTAGTTAATTAAAGGTAACCTTAAAATTTAAATGCTTTTATAAAGATATAATTGTGTAAAGATATAGTTGGGTAAGGGTGGTTATTAGTCACGTAATAGTAACTATCAAATTTCAATAGTTGTATAATGGTAACTATTTGGCATAAGGGTACTCTCTTTCTTGGGTAAGGTTAACATGAACCTTACATAAGGGTAACCTATAAACTATATTTATTACATAAGGGTAACATGAACCTTGCACAAGGGTAACATGTAAATTCTATTGATCACGTAAGGGTAAATCGTACTTGTGTAAGGGTAAATTATAAATTTTATTACTCATGTAAGGGTAAACCATACCTGCATAAGGGTACCAGTATACTTGCATAACTCTACCAGTGTGAATCTATTACTTACGTAAGGGTACCAAAACTTTTTCAAAACCCATGTAAGGGTAATATAAGTCTCACGTAAAGGTAATCCAGGCTCTCCAATACTTACATAAGGGTATAAAGCCACATAATATTAAAATTTTGTTACCCATATGTAGCATAGGTGTTTCACATAAGGATATAGAATAATTTGTCTATGAATTTATATAGAATTCTCTAAACTTTGAAATATGCTCTATTTTTAATATTGTTTCATATTTTCACTTACTACAAGTTTATTATGAATATATCTACTATTTTATTTGTTGTAAAATTACTTATTAATTATTTAAAATCCATGAGAAAATATTTTAAATTTTTTTATGTTAAATTAAATTAGATTTTCATGAGATTTTCATATATTGATATTCATTCTAAAAAATATAGAAACTGAAATATTCAAATTCAAACCGATTGGAATATGAAGGATCTATCTAGAATATTTTCATGGAGTTTTCCAATGATAATAATAATTATTATTTACTACTGTATTAATTCTTTTAACGAGTTCCACTGTGTAATCTGTATTTATTTCAAGGGATATCAAGGTGAAATTAAATATTTATTATTTTCTCATTAATTTGTTTAATATTATCTAGGAAATAAATTTGGAAAGCTGTAAAGTAGTTTTTTGGAAAAAGAAACATGTAGTAGATTTTAAATTTGGAAGTTTTTATGAAAAAGGAAACTCTATATATAGTGTTTGATAGAACCGGTATAGAATAATAAGGTTGAGGATTATTCTGGAACTGTATAAGTACTTCAAACGTTGGCAATCAACCACTGCTCTCAACTAAACTACAATTTCTTGATCATTTATTGTTGGAGAGTTCATTATTTCCTTGATACACATACTATGAAAAATTCATTTGGTTATGTGTAATTACTTATTTCCATTATTTTCTATGTGAATAATTATAAAGGGTTTTACTACCCATTAAAAAGTAGGATAGTGGTTTTTGAATCCCAAAAAAAAGTCATGCATTGTGTTGTGCCTCCAAGTGGTAAAAAGGAAAAATATTTTAGTTTTACCACCAGGTTGAAAAGGACATATTTTTTTGGGTTTAAACCTCCAGGGGGAGGCTTTGTAATTAGGTTGTGACTTAGGGTGTGAAAAATTCATTATAAGATTCCATTATAGTGCTTATAATGGGTGTAATCTTTCTCGGTTCTTGAGAGGGGTAAAGAGTAGACTAAGATCATTTAGATTTAAACCACTATAAAATACCCTCTGTCTATTTCCTTTTATTTACATAAAATTTACTTTAAAAAATCTAATATAACCTTAAATATTTAAATTCCTTAATTAAATTTTAAAAAGGGAAAATTCACCCCACTCTTGGTTATCTTTCATCTTTCCTTTGGGATAAACAGTCACCTCCATCCATGCTTAGGTTCTCTCTATTTGAAGAAACACATTCTGGATTATTTCAACTTGGTTTTTCCTTCTTCCATGTATTTTTTTCCATGTAATTATTTTATTTTGTAATTCAAAGAATCTTGAGCTTTATAAATCTATTTTTATTGAAAGTGTGAATATATGTGATATCTATATGATGTTTGTAAATTTTTTCCATGAATTTTGAGCTTGGAATAAGGGGTTTATCATGTGAATTTATGTTTTCACATTGGAAATGGAACTTTTTCATGTTCCAATAATTATTGAAATGGTTATAGGGTTTTTTGAAATGGTTCTGATGGTGTGTGTTGGATTTTAATCCTGTTTTGGTTTTCAAAGAGTAAAAAATATATTTTAAAAATGTGTTTGTTTTATAATGAGGTGATGAACTTGAGATGACTTAAAATTGGGTTCTTTATTGAATTTTAAATTTTTTATTTAAATTATAATTTTTTTATCCCCCTTGTGGATAAGGAATTAATTTATATTTAAAAATGTTTTTAATGGAAGAACAATTTTTAAAGGGGTGAAATTGAAATTTAAATGGTGTGTTTGGTTTTAGTTGATTTTGAAAGGATTTTTAAAGTGGAGTTTTATAAAATGTGGAAGGGATTGGTGTCCTAAGGAGTGTTTTATGGTTAAGTTCTTGTTGTAAATTTATAAATCATGTTGTTTAAATATTGTGAGGCCCTCCTAATTTCCCCTTGGTTTTCCCCCTTGTGTGTGTTGTTTATCACTAGGTGATTCTTTTTTATCCCATTTAAGGGGATGTTCTTATTTATTTCATATATGTATGAATTGTGTGGGGATATTATTTTTGAGGTTGATGGGGGTGAGGGAGATTTTTTTCTTATGCCTATGTCTTGATCTTGGCTTACTTTTCCATTCACTATTGCTTTTCTATTGGTCATGGGAACTCTGGTATTAAGTGAGACATCTATATTTATGTTAAACTATTTGGTTCACATAATCTTAATGTACCTAAAGTCATGTTGGTCATTGAGAGTATGAGGGGATTCCATTATGATGAGGCCAGTGTGGGCTAGTCAGGTGACTTGTGGGTGTTGGACTCAGTATATGTTGACAGTTGGTCCATGGGAAATTGATAAAGTTAGATGTGTCTCGATTTATATCCTATTGTAGATCTCATGACACTCTTACTACTTGATCAATTTTTTACATAGTATATATCTATGTTTTTCATAAAGTATCTTCACTTGGTTATATTGTTATAGAATCCTTATCCATTTTATCTTCTTTATCAATATTTGGACTTGTGGTACCTTCCTTGTGTATTTTTGACCAGTGAGTTTAGGTTGTTTCATTTTTAAAATATTTTCAAATATGTGGGGAAACACATTTTTAATTAAAGACTCTTATGTTGGGTTTTTAAAGTTAATTTGAAAATGGGTGATTTGGTTTAAAGGAGTCATAGGTCGGTGAAATGATTTCAATGTGATTTTTTCATTTTAAGGGAACAAATAGAAAGTTTTATAAAGATATTATGAACTTGATATTGGTTTTTCACTGTCTTGTGTTTTAAAATACTACTACCTAGTTATATTTCCATACTATAATTTTTTATTTTCCTTAAAAAATAAATTTCATAGATTTAGTGGGTGGAGACCTACTAGGTTTTTTAGCTCACACCTATATATTACAGATTCTAGTGTTTTCAATGGGGATCGGGTTTGGTTCTTATGGTTGATGCCGATTGAGTTGGGAGGTGGTGAGCAACCGAAGTTTTCATGGAGTGTGATTTGGGCATGACCCAAGTTTTTTTTTTATTATCATTGTATAGACCAATATTACCAATTGTGTGGTTTCTTCGAGTTATTTTTATTATATATAATTATTCTATGTTCTATTTCATAATTTATGGGTGATGTGTTATATTTTTTGTAGAGGTATTGTATAATTTTTGTTGGTTATGACACTTTTAACATTCATGTTTATTTATGGTTACTTTCATTTGATGTTTCATGGATTCCCAATGTGAGGATGATCCGTGATGGACTTAGAAAATGTCATGTTATAATTTATCTCTGATTTTAGGGGAAAATCATTCCCAAGGTGTTTCATTTGATTCCTAAGTATTGGTTGCCAACCCATGGGGATCTGGAATGCCCTTTGGGCCTTATGGAAAGCTGGATCGGGTGCCAAGTGGATTAAAACTAGAGTTGGTTCATTAAAAATGGTATTAGATCCTGGGTTCTTTAAAGTTCTAGGTTATTTAGAGTAAATTTCATGTTATTTAGGGTGTGTCTAGGTAGAATGGATAATTAGTAATGTTTCCAAGATTCAATAGATAGATCTGGGGATAACTTCATGAACTCATTCTCATCTTGGGCCTTGGGTTACTAAGTGTGTTCAGGGTTTTAATCTTGAATTCAAGGTTTTTCTATGTTTATCAATGGATTTTGATGCGGATTGATGATATTTTAATCCCCTTTGAGTGTGTAAGTTATTATGGGGGTCATTATTTGTTTTTGGGGTGGAAATATAGGAGAAAATAAGATTTATGGTTAGATCACTAGATTTTCCCAACCATGTGGTGCCTGTGTGGTTTGGGTTTGTGATGTTCATAGAGCGTGTTTCACGGTTGGTACATGGTTTCTTAGAATGTTCTTCTAAACCATGCACAACCTTTTTTATTCCCCAACCAATTTGTTTTGACTCCTCTCAATCTTGGGTTGCTCTAAAATGGATCCTCACTTATAGTAGATGGATTAAAGGGGGTTTTGATGCCTTTGTAAGTGGTATCTATGAACTTTTTTTGATGAATGTGTGGTGATATAATGATTCTTGGCCTAAATCTTTGTTTTGGGAAAAGGGGGAATTTTGTGAAATGCTTAATTTCAAAAAAATCATAAAATTTTTAAAAAGGAAATTACCCTAGTTTTCATAAAAAATTTATAATGTGGTTGTTTTATTATGGTATGTGGAAAATATTTAAAATAGAAAATTTGGTTGCTTTTAATTTGTTCTTTGGGGGTATTCCTGAAGGTGATTGATTTCAAAATGAAATTTTAAAAGTGACTTGGTTTTAAAAAATGGTTTTTTAGAGGTTTGGATCTTGAAAAATGAGAGTTTTGTGATATTTTTTGTTTCAAATATTTTTATTCCACCAAGATTGAATTTTTTTTAAAGGGGAGTTTGAAATGTTTCTAAAGTTCATGCCTTGGTGGAGTGTATTTTAAAATTTCTTGATGGAAATTGGTGATTTTGAAATAAATTTTACTTTTCTTGGTGTGAAATTAATGTTCCTTGATTTAGTTATTTATGCTTTTGTATTTGATACCTATTTTATAATGGGAACATTTGGTTTAAGTTTTAAGGCATGAATTTATGTTTTTCTTGTATTTTATTGATTATATTATTCCTTCCATAATATTTAAAAGAAAAATTAAGTCTTTTATTTGAGGATAGTCTTCTGGGTGAATCCTCTTGTCACTTGTAAGGAGTTCCTTCAGTTCCAAATTCTACCTAGACTCTGAGAAGAGTGGTGGACTCAAAACCTTATTTTCTCTTGGGGCCCATTACAAGATTCCTGAATTAGTATTTGACCTTTTTCTATAGCGATCAAGGGTTGACCGAAGCGGTGGGATGGTTAAAAGGGGTTAATGTGATCCTCAGTTCTCTTGGAACGCTAGAAGCTTCATGAGTGAAAGCGGCGGTGATATTTCCTATCAGATCTAACCGCATGTGGTGGAAGTCTATGGTACCTTGTTAGAGATGTGAAGGTATGTCTTGGGAGTTATTTATGATGGTGTTTATCTAGTGGTTCTTTCCTAAGGTTATGAAAGTTAAGAGACCTATTGAGCTTGTGATCCTTCATCATGGTGTGAAATTAGTGAGAGAGTATGTCGATCACTTGTCTAAGTTTATTGTATTCTATCCATAGAAAGTCATCAATGATTTTGAGAAAGATCATTTCTTCTAATGTGTACATCATCTAGATTTAGGTTTACCTATACTTGTGTTTTTCCTGACATCTTTTCAGGAGATCGTTGAGGAGGCCATTTGCATGGAATTTAACTAGTTTAGGAAACTGGTGATGAGTGATACCTTGGTTTCATCTAATGTGAATGAGGACAACATAGTGGATGAGGAGTGAAAGTAGAATGAGATAGTGTTATAAGTGAAGGTTCTTTCTCATGGGAATAAAAGACATATCATGTGCTTCCAACATAGGGATCCAGGGTATTCTAATCACTACTATCTTAAATATCTTACATTATTCCTTTATTATGACCATTTAGATCATATTTATAAGTTTTTCAAGTTGGGTTTTCATAAGAGGTTTAGGGTGAAGGTATCAGGGTGTGCAGCAGAAGCTGGTGGGCTGAGGATTTAAATTTTTTCATAATATAAGAGACAAAACATGTCGCCTCCAATGATCTGATTCCCGGTAAAGGTGCGAGGATCTAGAGTGAATTATTCAAAGAAAAAAACTAAATAAATGGGTACCTTGTTCAATTTAGTGGTTCATTCAACTGCAACTCATCATCGGTGATCGTTTCTCAAAGGATCTGAATCCAAACCCCTCAAGATCATCTACACATTCTTCCAATAATCTGTGTGATCTTCATTTTTCAAATTTTGTGTGCAGGCGTGGAGCTCTGATGAATACTTTGTTGTCACTGTGATCACCTCGATCCCATGCCTTCAATCCGTCAAAGGAATTCTTAGATTAATCACTTAAAGAGAGATTTTCTTTCTCTAGGAAGTGGGAGGGGATAGAGGCTCTCATTAAAAATGAATGAATAGTCCATGGAATAGTTCTCCTTTCCTGCCTATATAGTGGATTTCTCAAAATACCTAGATAGGGTCCCCCGACCCCTATATATTTAATTTCCACTAAATAATTATTAAATAAATAATTATAAAAAAATAACTATGTCATAAATATTATTTATATTTTATCACATACCTATGATATATATTAAATATACTATGTGATAAAACTGGGTCATTTAACTCAACTCTTAATTTTGGATAATATTAAACGAACCTTGAATATTTAAAATAATATTCATTCGTATAATATTTTTCCTATATTTACTTAAACACTTGTAAATGCATTTAATAAATAAATTACTCTCAATTATTTTATACTCAAATAATAATTAATTAATTAATTTGTTGGTGATTGATTATTTGGACAACTCTCAGACCCTATGGTGGGGCACACCATGTCCAATATTCCTATTCACTGGAATAAGGAATAATATTGAATGTGCTATTGTGTGTGACCATCTAGGCCCTTATCTTGATAGTAATAAATATTATTCACAAAACAAGAGCGGAGTCTACCAACTCATCAAGGTCCCTAAATATATAAGGAATAGCCATAGAAATGAAAACCATCCTACAAACATGTATTGTGTAATATAATATCTTTGTCTTTTGATATATCATAAAATAGGATGCACATTATGTCATCATCATTTCTAGATTTATTATTTTTTGATCTAACAGATAGACTTATCCTCAAATACCTTGGACAATGATTTTTGAAGGTACTACCATCCTGATCAACCAAGACCGAGATATTACCTCCTCAACTCGAAAGTGAAAAATTTTATCTTGACCATTCAACCAATGTCATGTCACCAATGATGCACCCAGCACAAGCTACATCGCCATGGCTTCATTGTCATTATTTTTTCCTTACATCAAAGTACATGATCGAATGGCACACATTGATAATGATCTCAATTCATGAGATCAATACACATGTCTATAGATAGGAACATCCAATAACACCCAAACCATGTGGTATTCATATTGGCAGGTCTTCCCTCATGATCTCAACAACTATAGATCACCAAGTATGAATTTAATGATAAAAATTCTCAATGATTATAAGTCCATAACACCTGATAATCAGACATCAAGTGTGTCTAGTTATTATGATGTCTCTAGACCATAGTACATTTGTTTAAGATTAATTTCATAATATCTCTAGGCTCTCATTATATACTAGGAAGTGTTATAACCTTTTGATACGATAAATAATCTATGGAAATTACCATTTAAATAGTGGACGTAGAAATATCTACACTATAATGGTAAGTTTAAAACATGTATATCTCACTATATATGTGAAATGTTAATCAAAATTTGCTATTCAAATGGGTCTAAGAAACCCACTATTACAACATCAGGTTGATCTATTATGAATTTTAGCTCGTTTTAGGACCTCTTATTTGATGGTTTCAATCTGGATTAAGCTTTTGGAGATTAAACTTTTTTTGTTTAGAATATGGTGGATGGTTCTTTTGTGGAATATCCCTTTTGGATGGTTATGGATATCATTTTTTCAGTATGCCTTGTTCTTTTTTGGATGGTTGTGAGAGTTGGATTTGTTGTGCCTCCTTATTTTTTATGTATCTATTTTTAGTGTTGTGGGTTGTGATGATTGGTTTCATTGAGTTTTGATATGATTACTAGGTTGTACATGAGGAAAGGCCTTGGGTGTATGATTGGATAACTAGATTGGATGACTCACCAGTTGATATTATACAATGGATGTTGTTTTTTATAGATTTTTATAGATTCACCATGAGGTGTTGGTCTTATTTGTGACCCTAGGTTATTCATGTGTCTTATATCCTAAGGTTAAATCTTATTTCATTTCTTTGATTCCTCTTCTGGTTTGTTCTTCTTTCTGTCATTTTGGAAGTGATTGTGGTTTGAGATTGTGTTTCTCTTATATTTGTTCAATTGTTTTGAGGATATGTATCTAGATGGTTTTCTTTGGTTTCATGATGTTAGAGAAATTCTAAATGGTGGAGAGACCATGTTAGGTCTTCGTTTCTTCTTAGGACTTTTGGTTTGAGGTTCGTGTTTAGGTTATGCTTGGAGACGTCTGTATTTTTTTTTTTTGGATGATCGGTTTGATTATTTTGAGGATCTTGGATCATTTTGGATGGTTCTCTATGGTTTGGTCTAATTTGGATCTTTTTTTTCTTTCACATTCAATTTTTTGACTATGGGGTATATGTGGGTAGAAAGTGTTATGGTGGGGAGAATTGTGACATATTCATATCATTGTAGTGTTTAATTTGTACTATTTTATCTTACCATGGGTTGGATCAAGTCTTGGTGTCTTGAGGGATTGAGATTTTGATTTTTTTAGGTTTTCTAGGTGTTTCATGATTTTCCTACACAATTAGTAGTAATCGTACGACACCCATGTGAAGGCTGTAATCATGGAGATAGTGTGGTTTTGCATATTATTGGCATGGTTTAGGAAAACAAGTGGAGCTTCAGAGGGAATTTTGCATCTTGTTTTGTGTGTAGGGGTACTCCTGTATAGTTGGCGCGTAGTTTGGAAAACCAAGTAGCCAAACCATGCCTTCTGTCCATGTTTTTTTTAAGTTTTATGGTTTTACAATTTTACCCCTTTTTAATTAAAGGGGGTTTTCCACTCTCTTCTGTTGTACAACTTAACCGACTCTTGGGAGCCCAAGGAGGAGCTCTAACCTTCATCCCTCTTCAATCTTGGCCCTTCATTCATGTTTACAAATTTTTTCCAAGGTTAATCTTTATTCCATCTACTCTATATCCCTTTTTCCCCTCTTTTCTCTTGGTTTTGGTTCCACTTGCGAACCTTAGATGCTCTGTTGGATGATTTAGGATTTGAGGTGGACCTAATAATGGTGATTTTGGTGTCTAAGGTCTATAGAGGTCACCTTTATCGTTTTTAGGTGATCCCAATCAAATGTAACACGTTCTATATTGTTTCATCTTGGTTTTCACTTCTTCCAAGTAAGTATTTCTATGAAATTGTTTCATTTTGGAATTTTATTACTCTATTTTATTCTATAGATTGATGGGTTTTTATATGTGAATTCATTGAATATTAATTTATTAAAGTTGGGTTTCATAGAATATATTGATGAATTGTTCATTCTTATATAGTATTAACATTTGTTTAAACATAAAGGAAAATATGGCCATTGAGGAACATAAAGGCACTACACAGTGTGCCACAAAGTGGCGCAGTGCGAAAATAGAAAATGATGAAGAAACTGAAGTAGATGATTGAAGCTAGATAGACCAAAAGAGGTTCCAGAAGAACAAAACTAAATAAGTAGGATGAAATGGAGGTTCTAATGCTAGAATTTGAAGATACACATCATGTACTTTATACACGATGGGTAAATATACAAGTTTTGAACTATTTATAGGTCATGAGGAGAAGAAAAGAAGCCTAGAGTGCAGACTGCATGTGTCACACCATGAAACATAGTTTCACGCCATAACACATCCTAAAATTTTCAAGAGAGTTTTTCATGTCATGCATCATGTTTTAAATCTTTTGAGGCCCGAATATTACACTTCATTTAAACTTTACATGGCATGTAAGTGTTAGATAGAGCAGAAAAATGATGATTTTCAGCATATCTTTGATGGGAGATACTTCTTTCGACCTGTGGACCACCATTTAAATCCAAATTTGACCCATGGAAGCCAATTAATGACATCAAGGATTATAAATATGGGTTCTGACCAGGAGATTCATTCATTCCATTCCAACCTTGAGGAACGACCACCGGGAGGATGTCATTGGGTTTCAACCCACCGTTATTCATAAATAGGTTTTTGTTTCTATTTTTCTTTTCTTTCATTGATGTAACATTTAATAATTTCTAGTTTTGTTCCAATCTATTTCTTTTCTTCATTCACTTTCTCATTCATTCATCCATTATTGTGTTCTTCATTGTTTCTTTGTTTAAGTTAGTTTTTAATTGATTTTTCATTGTTTCAATTTTGGATTGCCTTGTTTTGAATCATTTAATTATTATGTAAAGAATATCATTTGTTTCTATTCCTTTAATCAATTTGGTCATGTATGGGTAATATTCTTGGGGTTAGGGGTTAAGAGTAGGGGTGTCTTGGAACCTAATGAATCTGTGAATTGAACCTTGGTAACCCTACAACTAGTGATTATGTTAAAAAAATATTCAACACATTATCGTGTATATCCTTGACTATGGGAGGTGCAATTGAACAAACCTAGGATAATTGGAGTTGAAAAGGCTATGAAAATTATCCTATTACACTTTCTACCATATAAGCTAAGTGTAATGCATCTAGGTTTTTAGATATACCTAGACCAAGGGATGGTTTCAGCATAGTATATCTAATTGGATTGGCCAAAACCAATTGGTGACCCTTGCACCACTTCGTAGAAAAATCTATAGATCTATACCAAGATAGATTTAGGGTTATATATAACCTAAACCCTGAAATTTTCCTCGATCCCTTCTTGTAATTATTTGTGCATTTTATTTATTTAATTGTTTCCATTTAATTAGTTTAATAAAATCAACTGAAATTGGAGTGATCTGACCTTTGGTCGAGAATTGTCTGCCACATTCCCCGCTCTCTATGGGTTTGACCCCATACTTCCAATTTACTACACATTTATATTTAGTGTTATTCAGGATAAAATAAATTTCTAATTTGATCATGCCCGGATGATTTAACGGCACTTTCAAGGCGCATCAAATTTTGACATTGTTGCTAAGGATTACTACTACCTAGGCATAGTAGTCTTCGGATCAAAACTTAGATTATCTGACCCACTATCCTCTATTATTTTTCCTTCCCCTTATTATTTTATATTTTTTTCACTTTCAGGCGCACCTACATCCTCTCTATCTATTAATCTATCTCTCTCTCTCTATCGTCTAGTGCATGTGTCAAGGGACTCTGACTCGTTCTATGAGCTTTGATGGTCAATAACTTCTTCCATTTGATCATGAGATTGATCAGTCTTTAGTTGCATGTTTCCACTTCACAATGGCTGATCGCAACAATCCTACATAGCTAAACCAGCCAAATATGAAATATGCACCACCTTCCAATCAGGGATAGAATACAATGCTTTAGGAGCACACCATTATGGACTATGACTTTTCATCCATAAGTGGTGTTATGCCCAGCATTGTACGCCCTCCCGTTTAGGCACGTACTTTTGAAATCAAGCCTAGACTCATTCATATGATCCAGAACATGGGTCAATTTATTGGGATATAAAGTTAAGACCCCCATGAGCATATTTCAAATTTTTTTAGAGTTTTTTGTTACCTTTCATAACCAGTGTGTGTCATAAGATTCCACTTGACTTATGGTTTTCCTGTTATCATTATGCGAATGATCTGAGGATTATCTAAAAAGTCAAACTCTTAATTCGATCACAACTTGGGATGATCTAGCCAAGAAATTCACGGAAAAATATTTTCCATCCATCCAAACATGGAAGTTAAGAAATGAAATTCACAACTTTTCCCAGACAGACAGAGATTCAGCCTGGGAGGTATGGTATATATTCAAAGAACTCATCATAAAGTAATCATGTCATAGACTAGATGTGTGGATTCAAATTAAAACGTTCTATCAGGTACTTCAACGGGCTGCAAGAACTGTGGTAGATGCGACCTCCAATGGCAGACTAATGTTGAAGATGCTAGAAGTCAGCCAAGCCATTCTCGATGATGTTTCCCAAAATGTTAGTTTGTGGAAAAATGATAGAGGACCGCCTCAGCATAGAATCCACCAAGTGGAGGAGAATACCCATCTGGCAGCCCAAGTAGAATCCCGAACAAAGAATTTGGAGTCTTTTCAGTTAGTTTATGCACCACCACCTCCTCCTGCTCCTATAATGGATAAACAATCTTTTGAGATGTGCGGAGGTCCACACTTGTATCAAAACTACAGGGTGGGTATAAAAGATCCTCAATTCCAAGATTATAATTATGTTAATTAAAATCAATAGAATCAACAGTACCAGAAACCCTAGCAATTTTAGTAGAAAAACTTTCAATAGAGACCGGCTTAGCAAACGCACCAACAATCCATTCAAGGTTATTTTCAGTAGAGGAGTGGATAGAGGCCACTAAGGAATCAGGGACCATCTGGGTATCCGTTACAAGGTCCATCTCCTCAACCGTAATAATAATTTCAACAACCTATTCAATACAATCTTGAAAACTTTCTCACTACCTTCGTACAAAAATCATACCAAAGGATGACAACCAAAGAAACTGAAATGTAAAACTACATGGCTGCACTACGCAACCTGGAGCATCAAATGGGGTAGATATTTATAACTTTATCTGATTGACTATCGGGTGCTTTTACTGATAATACCTAAAGGAACCAGCCACATAGCAGAATCCCTAAAAGATGGATTTTAAAATTTCTCACCGAAGATCGACATAATCTTGTCGATGTTGGCGAATAGCCACCCAGTTTAGGCTAAGGATCTCACGTGAAATAAGTTAAGCACAAAAATTAAATCATAATAAAACCTGGTTTAAAACCGAAGTTGCGCACAACATCTGCTCGTCGTTGGAGATCACTGCTTGAATAATCCAAATATGAATTACTCTAGATCATCCACATGCTCTTAAAGAAACTGTGGGAGTGTCGTTCATCAAAATCTAGGTGCTAGCATGGAGTTCTGATGATGCCTTCAACACTCCGATAATCACTGCATCGCTCTACTTGCGATGCCTGAGAGAGAGAGCTTCATCCAATCTCCTTGGATTTAGATCCTCTCTCTCTAGTATGTGGGAGAGAGAAGTTGAGAGAGATCCATGAATAGTCCCTAGAAAATCCATCTTCTCCTTTTTTTATAGAGTGTGATGAAATTACCTGGAAACGCCAGCCCGACCCCCGAATAATTAACACACTGTATAAATAATATTTTGACTACTAAACTGAGTCATAAATATTATTCATTATTATTATCACTTTCTTGTAATATATTAAATATATTACATGATAATAAATGTTTCATTAACTTTACTCATCATTCCCACAAATATTAATTGAATCGTGAATATATTAAACTAATACTCATCAATTAATATTTTTCATGTATTTACTTTAAAGCTTGTAAATATATTTAATAAATAAATTCATTTATCATTATTATAAACTTGAATAATATTAATTTATTTATTTTATTGGTGATACCATATCCTTGGAAAAATCCTGGACCACAATGGTGGGGCCCACCATGTCCATAACTACTATTCAACTAAATAGGGAAGATTCTTGAATATGCTATTGTGTGTGACCCTCTAGGCCCTTATCTCAATAGTAGTGAATATTATTCACAAACCAAGAGTGGGGTCTAGCAACCCATCATGGAACCTAAAGAGATAAGGATTTTCATAGTAGTGACAACTATCCTATGAACACACACTGTGTAATATAATATTTTTGCCATTAATATCTCATAAAACAGAACGCACACCTATGTCATTGTCCTTTTCTTGATTTATTTTTTGTTGATCCAACTGGATGGATTTACCCTCGACTGTCATGGCCATGGTCTAATGAAGGTACTACCATCCTTATCAACATGTCCTGATATATATCACTTCCATAACTTGGAAGCGACAAATCCTTTCTTGGCCATTCAACCAATGTCATTCCATCAATGACGCACTCAACACAAAATACCTCACCATGATTTCAGCATCATGGTTTTCATCTTGCATCAAAGTACGCAATAAAATGGAACATATTAGTAATGATATCAATTCAGGATACCATTACACATGATTGTAGATACGAACATCCAATGACACCCAAAACATGTGGTGTTCCTATTGGTGGGTTTATCCTCGTGATATCACTACTAGAGATCACCAAGTGTGAATGTCATGAGAATAAGTCTCAATGCTTATGAGCCCCCAACACCTGATAGTAAAAAATATACTGTGTCCAGTTAGTAAGATGTATCTAGACCATAGAACCTTATTTTAAGATTAATTTCATAGTATCTATAGGTTCTCATTATAGTCTGGGATCTTCTATAACCTTTCGATACGAAAATTAATATTTTGACATTACCATTTCAAT
Source organism: Viscum album (assembly GCA_963277665.1). Classification (NCBI taxonomy): domain Eukaryota; kingdom Viridiplantae; phylum Streptophyta; class Magnoliopsida; order Santalales; family Viscaceae; genus Viscum; species Viscum album. The sequence goes on from OY728122.1 coordinate 1,628,695,071, forward strand.
AGTGGACACAGAAAATTATACACTATAATGGTAAGATGACATCATGTATAGCTAATTATATACACTATATAGTAATCAAAAGCACTGAATAGTTGATTCTAGGGCACCCACTATTTTAACACTCCCACTTTCACTAGATCCAACTTGCTAACTGAACTTGTTAGATACTCACATGATAAAGATCATGTTTCTGCTGAGTAACGGATTTAGCTACTGGGCCTTCCATGGTTCCACCACGTGGTTATTGTACTATAGCGACCTCATCTCCTTGAGTAAAACTTCTCAAGAGATGGTATCCCTGAGTATATCCCTCTTGTCCACTACCATAACTTTACATCTTGGCTAGTAAGAATTTCATAATTTACATTATGATGATACATTTCTTACTAGGTGTGTTTCCAAGAACTGGAACATATCGTTGCATTTATCTGCTTCTTAGCTACCTTAGAAGCTGCAACATACTCGGTCTTTGTATGTATGGCTACCACTAGATGATATGATCTTGTCTCCCTCATTACCTTAGCCTAACTGTGATATTAGATCACACTGATCTATGGAAGACTAGTTTGTGTCTCCTAAAAAACTAGTATCCTTTTCTTCTCCACTTACTAGTATCTTTTGTACTTGCGGAAGTACAATTAGATAGTTTTGACTGCTTCCATTATAGTGCTCCTATATATAACTAATATGTGCCTACTATAAATTATATCTTGGAAATATCAATTTTTTACATATTATGGCATACGTTATTGATCCATCACATAAGTGTATGGTCTTCAACTTTTCACGTTTATCTCTTCTCATGTCCCAGACATGTCAGCCTGGAGATATTATACCTTGTGACATAGGAAACAATTCATCTCTTTAATTGTTCCAACTTGTATTTTTCAATAATTTTTCACTATATGTATGATTGACTAGGTCCAAACAACCTTTAGATCCACCTCGGTAGATCTTGTTCCCTAGAACTTAGGCTGCTACTTTAAGTCAATCATTATAGAATAAATCTCATCTTAGTCTTAAATAACTTGAAGACCAATATATTTTCCATATGTTTTCGAACATATTTTACTTAGAAAACCATTGGCACTCCCACTAACCTTTGGTGGACACATGACAAACATTTATTAGAAATGTATAATCTATTATCTCATTGCTTACTTCAATCATAAACTGTATTTCATTAACTTTCGACCTTTATTAGTATTCTGTGTCTTGACCATCCCTTTTTGGTTGCATCGTATAGACACCTTCCATGATTTGTGGTCATGAAATCAAATGCTTAATATAATGATCATATAAATTAACTATGACAAGGAAAATTCTAATGGATTTAGGCATACCGATTTGGTATAACTAATCGAGCCTTATTGGTATTATGCTTGTACCATCTATGTTTCAACTCACTTGAATACCCACCAAAGTATTCAATATATAAGCCCCTCTACATTTTGATACATGGAATCCATTTATTGAATTTTAGTTGGTCTTATTAATTTTAGAAAATTGTTATATACTGCTTACCTATAGGAAATATTATTCACAATGAATAATCGATCACTAACCAAGGTGAATACAAAAACCATCACCATGGTTTTATCCTTCCTATGCAGTATGTGTCTCTGGAACATATTATGTTCCACATGTGCTTGTATAACTAGTTCCTATGCCAATTATTTGTGCATCTCGAGCATTGACTAAACCCAAGTCAATCTAGCTCCCACTATCTCAAAAGAGATGTGCACCCTTATATAGAATTTTAGTCTATCACTTTACCACCACTTTTCTATTAGGGATTTAGGTAACATCCTAAACAACTATTAGCATAATTACAATAGTTGCACATTGTGTTTGTTCCTGATGCAGGTTTTTTTATGTCCTAACAAACTCTTTTCATCCAAACACTTGTCCATATGACATAATGGATTTATCAACATACTATCATTCATATGATATCCATTTTTCATTTTAGTTGGCATATGATTATGGGATTATTCCATTATTTGCGAAGAACATCATGAAATATAATGGAAGTTTCTACAAGTTGCAACATTGATACTACTTACATCAATACTCAGATGTATAAAATGTACATTTAGGAATTGATCCATACTAAATTTTTGTTGATAAATGTTAAAATGTAAGACTTCATCATCGATCCTCCTCGTTAACATCAATGTAGTGATGTAGATAAGGTAATGCGCATTTAGGAATTACTCCACGCAACATTATCATGATTGATGAATGCTTGGTCAAGATATGCTTCAGTATGCTGACCCAAAGCAACTCATATCTTTTGACCATGCATATACATCACTTTATTATTCCTTAATAACCTAAAGGAATATTATTAAGTATATATATACCTCTATTGTACCCTTGGAATAGTTCACGTTCACTTGTTAAACTATTTCCAAAAGCTTTGTGGCATACCTTTATTTCTAAAAGTTTCTTTTTCCAAACAAAAGATGTTGATTATACCAAAGGTGTTTAGTTTTACCGATCCTAAATACCAGACCTGGTATATTCTTGATGTCCATTTTTAGTATTTCTTGACAAAGAATTATCATGCCATAACTGGGTATGAGTCTTATATTTTATATTCAATGGGTACTACCTATAATTCAAGTATTACTGAACTATTTGTTTGAGTATTAAATACCAAAGACAACATTAATTTCTTCAACCTAGAATAATGTCTCCTTGTGTCCAATGAAACATGAGATTAATGTTTTGGTTATACTCAATAATAGTTCTACATGATTTTTTTCACTTGGAAATAATGAAGTCGTGTACTTCTCGTCATTGGCCTAGGTATCACCCTTTCTCAGCCACTTGGATAATACACCTGACTTCCAGTAAGGTTTATATACTTGGTTACCATATTAGAATACACATGTCACTAGAATATTGTATTTAATACCCAAGTAGTAAAACTAAAACATTACAATTGATGAATATTTCTTGAAGAAGAAGTGGGTAACTTGCTTCTCTAATTCAGTTTATTACTTTTAAACATCCATTGTTTTATTTTATAATATGAAATGAAAATAACCTTTGTTAATACCTCATTAATTGAAGGTCGTTGTGAATGTGTCATTGGAATTACTTTCCTTTTGACCTTTTTTCCTTGTCTTTCAATTTATTCTCCATAAGAATTAAAGATGAATCTGTTTTTATTCTTATTCACTTGGCGAACCTTGCCTAAATTGGTAATGAAGCATTTCCTCAATACTTGTTCGTTTTGTAACTTAAAAAAACTTGAGTAAAGGGGTGAAATAATATTAGAATAGGTTGAATTGGAAGATCATAACTCTCCTTTCAATTTACACAGATCCAGTGTAACCATTACTTATTCAAATCATCACTTCGCTTTCTCCTTACAAAACACTCGGAGATGAGACTTCATGTTATATCATCCATGTCCTAATGTAGCGACCGCAACTAACACAGAATGTTGATGAAATCATAATGACTTAACTATCATATGTTATGTATATTAGTCTCCTATAAGCAATTTCACCCTCGCTTTTGAGGTAATTTATCAGGTATAGGGACACTGGAACTTTGAATTTCCAACAGTATTGTGCGCAATAACCTGTACTATTCTTGGATACTCATACTATTGAGGACATTTACTTTGTCCATTTTTATTATTGCAGTTTTTAAACTTGTGGTATAACTTGTCATTTTTCTACAAAAGTAAATTTTAGCAGATTAGTACTTTTTATCTGGATTACAAGTTTAGACATTTTGGTTAATTAATTAAATCATTAAATCTCTCCCACTATTTTATCGAATTCTAGGAACCTTTTGTGCTAGAATCGAAATACTTTATCACTCGAGTATTCTAGTGGCAAGGATCCCTGAACAACCCCTCATAGTCTACAAGCATTGGCTATGCCACTACATGTAGGGTTCAAGGTTGGCTTTTGGCTATCCAACCACATGAAATCACGGTTCCTTGATTTGTTGAGTGAAGTCCCAACTTTTTAAATCATTACTTGATTTACACAACACTTGAATCTAAAATTACAAAAAGCTAGCTTTGGCTATTTGTTTCCTGCAATTTTAGTTAAGTCAACCCACAACTCTCATAAGAACGCCCTGATAGTAAGAGGCACCCTCAGCTTTGGCATGACCAGAACTTCAACAGGCAGTTTTGTCCAAATTCGAATGATGGAAGGTGGTTTAGACTTAATATTTCTTTGAGGGTTTCATTGTTTTAATGTGATGAAATAAATCATTTCCTATCTTCTTAGCACGTACTATGTGATCACACTCACAACTGACCATGCATGAAATAGAAAAATATATTGTGTCACATGTTTATTTTATCTTGCATGCTTGTTTATTATTATATTATGTGATCGTGCATTAACTACACAATCACAAAAACAATATTTAATTAATTTAATTTTCAACTGAAATTAAATTAATTATATTGATTAATTTTTTATTAATTAAAAACACTCGGGCCCCAAAACTTCGGGCAGAGCCCGTGCGGGTTGGGGCGAACCCGCAAAGGCCCAGTCCGGGATGTACTAACCGGTGCAGGGGTGATTTGGGTAAGGTAGGTCTGCCCAAACCCATTCTAAGCTGGGAAGACCCATGGATGGCGATTTGGAGGCAGTGTGAGAGGGGTCACCGCCGCTGGGACCCAAGGCACCGACCTCAGTCATGCCAGATGGAGGCGCCGGTCGGGCCAGCGGGGTATGCCGCTCAGGTGAAGCGGGTTGTGGCCAGTGCGGAGCTCGCCTGGCGCGGCGCTTGGGAGATGATCCTGCTCGACAAGGGAGGCGCCAGACTAGATCTGGCCGGAGGCACTGAAGAGGAGGTCTGGCTGGCGGGGTTGCGGCGTTGGGCACCGGTGCGGTGTGCCGATGGGGCGCTGGTTGATGGTGTGACCTGCCCTAGGTGGCTGACGGGGTGTTGTCGGTCCAGGCAGTGGTCAGGCCACGGAAGTCGGGTGCACCTGTGAGGGGCGGTGTGCTAGGGAGACGGCGCTGCGGCAGGGACTATGCTCGGTTTTGCAGGAGACGGGCTGCACTGGGTCTCCAGTGCGGCATGGCGAGGAGATGAAGCGGCGGCTCGGTTCGGCGGGAAGCGTCCTCGGAGCGTCTGGTCGCTGCAGCGCGGCGAAGGAAATAGTAGGGGTCGCTCGGCCCCACAAAAGTTGACATTTTTTTTTCTTTTTTTATTCTCCTTTCTACCCGTGAGGCACCGCCCCCTTTAGTCAAACCCTGTTTTTTTTAACCGTGACCCATCCCCTCTTAAAGATTTTCGAAAGCCGATCTCTTTAGGGTTGTGAAAATTATAATAATATTATAATATTAATATATTATTATAATAAAAATATTTTAATAATTAAATTATTATCATAATATAACTATTATTATTATTATTATATTTTTATTATATTTTTATTATTATTAACCTCATCGGAAAATACTATTCCATTGACCGGCTGCCCGCCCGGTGACCGGCTGCCCACCTGGTGATGAATTGTAGAAAACTCAAAAAAACATTTGATTTTTAATCTGAACTTAAAACTTCGGATGACCGCAGAATAGTCATCCAATATCGGATTAAGATGCGGTCTGCGGCGTTGGGACCTTAACGATACCCTTTTCATAAATTAATGCAAATTTAATTGTTTTGTATTAAAAACTTTCAAGTGATCGCTCTGATACCGCTTGAAGGAACCGAGTATACAGCGGAAGCCCCAAAAGTGGGATTTTAAAACTTTTCACCAACGATCGATGTAATCTTTTCGATGTCACCGAATAACTACCCGGTTTAGGCCGAGAATCTCGCGTGAAAGAAGTTAAGAAAAAAAATAAACTGTAATAAAACCTTGTTTAAAACCGAAGTTGCGCACAACGTCTGCTCGTCGTTGGCAATCACTCCCTGAAGAATCCAAAGATAAATTCTTCTAGATCATCCGCACGCACTTCAAGAAAATGTGGTAGCACTGTTTGTCGAAATCTGGGTGCTAGCGCGGAGTTCCGACGACTCCTTCAACACTCTGACGATCACCGCATCGCTCTGCTTGTGATGCCTGAGAGAGAGAGCTTCATCCGAGCTCCTTAGATCCAGAGCCTCTCTCTCTAGGATGTGGGAAAGAGAAATAGATAGAGAGAGCCATGAATAGTCCATAGAAAATCCCTCTTCTCCTCTATTTATAGTGTAATGAAATTACCCAAAAACACCAGCCCGACCCCCGAATAATTAACACACTATATAAATAATATTTTGACTACTAAACTGAGTCATAAATATTATTCATTATTATTATCACTTTCCTGTAATATATTAAATATATTATGTGATAATAAATGTTTCATTAACTTGACTCTTTGTTCCTACAAATATTAATTGAACCCTGAATATATTAAACTAATATTCATCAATTAATATTTTTCATGTATTTACTTTAAAGCTTGTAAATACATTTAATAAATAAATTCATTGCTCATTATTCTAAACTTGAATAATATGAATTTATTTATTGCATTGGTGATATCATCTCCTTTGACAAATCTCGGACCCCAGTAGTGGGGCCTACAAAGTCTGTAACTCCTATTCAACTAAATAGGGCAGATTCTAGAATACGCTATTGTGTGTGACCATCTAGTCCCTTATCTCAATAGTAGTGAATATTATTCACAGACCAAGAGAGGGATCTAAAAACCCATCATATCCCCTAAAGAGATAAGGATTTTCACAGCAGCGACAACCATTCTACGAACACACACTGTATAATATAATCTCTTTGTAATTAATATCTCATAAAGTAGGACACACATATGTGTCATCGTCCTTTCTTGCTTTATTATTTATTGATCCAACTAGACGGATTTACCCTCAACTGCCATGACCATGGTCTTATGAAGGTATTATCGTCCTTATCAACATGGCATGTGATATATTACTTTCATAACCCAGAAGCGACAAATCATTTCTTGACCATTCAACTAATGTCATGCCATCAATGATGCACCCAACACAAACTACCTCACCATGATTTGAAAATCATGGTTTTTGCCTTATATCAAAGTACGCAATCAAATGGAATATATTGGTAAAGATCTAAAGTCAGGAGACCATTACACATGATCATAGATAGGAACATCCAATGACACCCAAAATATGTGGTGTTCCTATTGGTGGGTATGTCCTCATGATCTCACTACTTGAGATCACCAAGTGTGAACTTCATGAGAAGAAGTCTCAATACTTATGAGCCCCCACCACCTGATAGTCAAACATCTATTGTGTCCAGTCAATAAGATACATCTAGACCATAAAACCTTAGTTTAAGATTAATGTCATAATATCTACAGGTTCTCATTATAGCTTGTGATCTACTATAACCTTTCGATATGACAATTAATCTTTGGACATTACCAGTTCAATAGTGGATGCAGAAAATTCTACACTATAATGGTAAGATGAAATCATGTATAGATAAATGTATACGTGACATAGTAATCAAAAGCACTGAATAGTTGGGTCTAGGGCACCCACTATTTCAACAATACCAAAGCTTATCCAGGGGAGGATGCCAAATCTATAATTTTTAGAAGTGGAAAGATGTTGGACTTTCAATAGTTGTTCTTAGGTGAGGAAAAGAATTTTGAAAAATCATATAAAGCTAGTCAAGGGAAAACTTTAGAAGTAGAACCAATTGAGAAAGATCTAATAAAAGAATAGCCTGAAAAGGAATAAGTTTATATAGGACCATCAACATACAACCACCTCTCCCTTTTCTTGAAAGGATGAAACAAACCAAAAAGGATTGGAAATATAAAAAATTTCTGGAGATGTTTAAACAATTTCATATCAATATTCCCTTTGCAGAGGCAATTTCTCAAGTGCCCACTTATGCAACATTTTTTAAAGGCTTACTTTCCAGTAAAAAGAAAATGGAGGACTTAGGAGCCATCACCCTAAAAAAAGAGTATTCCACAGTTATTAAATGGAAGATACCTCAAAAAATGTGAGACCTCAGAAGTTTCTCAATTCTCTGCACTATTGGGACATGTGCTTTTCAAAAATCCTTGTGCAATCTAGGTGAAAGTATCAATATCATGCTCATGAGTGTCTATAAGAAGCTGGGGCTTAGTGAACTAAAACCAACATGGGTGGAACTCCAACTTGTTGACCGCTCAGTCAAGCATCCTCAAGGATTACTCGAGAACGTCTTAGTAAAATTTGGAAAATTCATTTATTCCTTCTGTTTTTCTCATCCTAGACATGGAAGAAAAATGAGATGTTTCCCTCATCCTAGGAAGACCATTTATCGCCACTGGGAATACATTGATTGATGTTAACTAAGGAAGATTTATTTTAGAGTTGGTGAAGAATAGGTTGTGTTTGATTTAGTGAATGCCACTAATAAAAGAGACGAGTCATTGAATTGTTAATTCATCTCTCCTACTGATAATAAAGATGATCCTATAACTAGTAAGAATGACAATAAGAAACTACCTCCTATTGATAAGGGATCTAATGCTCACAAGAATAGGAATTTCACTGCACCTCAGACGAGGAAGGTCGTCCCACCTTTCATCCCCTCTATTTTCAAGAATCATTCTACAAATGGAGTCTCCTCACAATTGAAGACTTTTGAATCAGAGCATTTCTAGTTCTAGACAATGAATAAATCGCTAACTGGGAGGCAACCCAGGGTAGGTTCAATAGGCTAGAATAGGTTAGTTTAGTCTTTGGCGTCACTAAAATATTGTCAAGAGGACATGGCCCAAAAAGGGTCAAAAATTGATAAATACACGTCGTTAAGTATTCATTACACAATGTGTAAATTTGGGGGGGGGGACTTTAAATTTTTTGAACCCTAACATCACAACCACTGCCCCCTTCCCAATTCTCCACCCATGCATAACTCCTCCCCTCCCGACACCGCACCTCCTCCTCCCTCACCACCGGCCATTCCTCCTCTCCTCCCATCACCATCACACCTCATCCCCTTCCTCCTGTTCTCCGCTGTCACTCTGTCATGGCCCAAACAAATATCATCTGCACCTCTCCCACCAAATGTGTTCATGAGTACGATGAGACACCTCTGCCGCCCAAGTGGTGGAAGGCTACACATTCTCCACCACCCGTAGATCCATACTCCTTGACCTCTTCATCCACCTATGCCTCCACTTCAGTTTTCAAGGGGTTATAATCATCTTTTAGTGGTTCAGAGGGCATTGCCCGCCTGCACTTCCACCCTTGCCTCTACTTCTCATCACCAAAGCACCAGATCAGGTTGGTCCATCTATAGGAAAAGCCTATAAGGACCAACAAGATGTTGGACCTCACAGTGCTTGAAATGATTCACATTCACCAAGAGGCCCTTGACCTCGTAGACCGACTGCACCTCTTTCCCATTACTGAGGTACACAAGGAGACATCAGGAAGCTCTTCCTTGAGTTTTTAGCCACCTTCGAGCTGTCCATCAACTTCTTTAGGTTCTGAATCAGCATTAGATCATGTGAGCTCACCCTTGGTGACTTTGTTGTCAGCCTCAATGTCAACTTCACCGAATTTGTTGCCCCCCTAATCTTCCTGATATTACAGCTTGATCCTAACAAGGATGATGTTGCACAAATTTGGGCGAGGATTTCTAGATATCTATAAAGCCCCTATGATCCTCACATGAAGAAGATCACCTAGCTCCATGGTGCTGCTCTCCGGATTCTACATTGGGTGTAGGATAATACTTGGTTATCCTGAGGGGATTATCACGAGGGCATCAGCCACATTGAGGTTCCCATACTCACATCAACCATGAGAGGGCTATCCATCAATATGGATAGGCAGTTTGGTGAGTTCTACCGGACCTAGGCGAGCAGGACTCGAGGGAAGTTGATGGGAGGCTCCTTCATTACCCATCTGGTTAGGCATCTCAGTCCCTTTGAGGCTGCCCATCCCCACACCTCCCTCGACCCGATGGAGAGCATCATCCTCATTTTTCTCTATAAGATGTGGCTACTCACGGAGAGTGACAACATTTACTGGTGGGTGTCAAGATATCTTGAGGATGTTGACGAGGTGCCTACCCAGCATTCGGGTGACCCTGCCTCACCTACCCATGACCCAGCCTCCACCACTGCTACCCCAACTACCACCTCCATCACCACCTCTTCTCATATTACCACCACTACCACTTCCCCTAACCCTATTTTTACCATATCTGCCATTGTCTCTATCACATCTACACCAACCCCTCATCCTCCATCCAACCTATAGCCTACTATCTAGTTTCTTCTAGGTAATCAACACCAGATCTTCCTTCATCTCAGCATTCCCTTTAGTGCACCATCCTATTTCACCATCCCTACTCCATCATTAGCCTCTGCATCCACCCACTCACCACCCTCTACAGAACCCACCCTATACACCACCCATATCGACCTCCCCCCTGAGTTCACAGACCCTATTTCCCAGTAAGAGTATCTTTTAGTGCAGGACCGATGTGAAAAGGGCCTGACCATCTTCATTATAGGTTCCCCTAATTGATATAGTTGTCAGAAACTCAACCTCTATATGGATTAGCACCTCACCTCAGACATCCTTGAATGATCCTGCTACAAGTAACATGGAACCTGATATGGTGGTCGATCCTCCTGCTCCAGCATCCATTGATGATATCGATAGGGTGGGACAGCTGCAGGCACCCACTGTTCGGGAGGTGACGTTTGATGCAGATCTTGATGACATTGATTTTACTATTTTGTTTTGTCCCAGTACCCTCCCCTTTTATACTCTATTTGGGTGTCATTTTTGTACTAATTGTATTCCATTTTCCCTATTGTATCATTTCTTATATATATATATATGGGATACACTTTTTTGGATTCAATACTTGTTCTCTTATTTTTATTTCACTTTTTTATTAATTTATCCATGTCTCACTCTTCTTCCTCATTTATGGTTGTCGATGTGCTTGTCCCACCACCATATTACCTCCTACACCGGATGTCTCAACATCTGGTTGACGTCGAGTTCCATCTTGAGGAACTCTCTCTTAAGATTTGTGCTTAGCAGGGGTCCCCTCCATGGAAATACTAGATTATATTCCTGTCATATGAGATTCATGCTCATTACACTCTGAAAGTTATTAATCTCGCCAAGCATCCCTATGAGCTTGATGATACCGCCATTGTTCCTACATGAGGCAGTGGGCTTTTGAGCAGATGGATGACGATGACTGATTCTCTTGTCCATATATCTATCTAACAATGTAATTGTTAGAACTTTATGGGATGGAACCCATATTTTTGTCTTCTTTATTTTCAGTCATGTTCTTTGGATCTTTATTTTCCTTTTACTAAAATTATTTTTAATAGGCCGCCCATAACTTTACTATACTTCATTCCTTTATTTTTCTGAGTTTATTTTCCTTACTGAAAATTGTGTGCATCTGTTATTTTTCTGCTTCCATCTTGTTTTAACCCTGTAAACTAATTTTTTATCTAGTGCATACATTTTTATCATAATTTTTGTAGGTAACCCAAATTTTAAATCAAAATCCAACAAGTTTCCTCATGGAATGACATTCACTATAGGGAGCTCTCGATTCCCTAATCTCAATTTCAAATTTCCATTTCATTTTTGTCTTTTCTTATATTGATATATCTCTCATGATGCTTTCAAGAATATTATGGACACTATCTGTTTTTAAGTGTGGGGGAGTTTGTCTTGAGATTTACTATGCACTAGGATTATTGTTTTCTTTCACTTATCTAGGAGACATTTTTCATTAAAATCATGCTTTAAACCTAAAACTCATTACACCCCTTTAAATTAAAGACAAAGTTGGGTTAGATATTATTGAAACCCATTTTTACTCCTATTTAGAATTTTTAGCATGATTTTTAAGTTGAGTAATTTAGTTCAAATTCATGATTTTTGCAATTTTTTTTATTGAATTATTACTGGATTTTATACCCTAAGTGACTGCCAGTTATTTTTTTATACTCCCATTACCAAGAGGATTCTTGAATTATGCTATCATATTATTTTATGAGAACATTTCTTGAGAGAGACTTGGGATATGTAAACTTATCAGAACTTTCATTGAGATCTTATTTAGGATATGATTGAACAAATACACTTTTAAAATGATTAAGACAATATTTATGAACCAATTTTTCTTGAGACCCACCTATACATCTTTCCTTCATTAGTCCATAGTATCCATGAATAACCTTGTTAGGATGAAGCCATTTCAAGACTATTATCCCTTATTACCCTCCTCTTAGTACAATGCATGATTATCCTTTGAATAAGTGTGGAGGAATTTTCACTACTAATGGACATTGGATGTTGTTATTGAGGAGATGTATTGTGGAACTTTCACCATATTACTATTATGGGTCCATGATTTCTTTTATAATTTTCCATGCTTATCCTATTCCTTTGAAAAAAGAAATATAAAAAAGAAATAAAAAGATAAAGATATTGGGTTGTGTTTTAGGAAGGTCAAAAATCACCATTACCAGACCGATGAATCATATGATGGGTCATATGTGGTTAGTGGATGGATGTGAGACCTAGAATAGACATGATTTTTGAAAAATAAATAAAAATAAAAAGAAAGGAACATGGCATATTCTTGATACATACTTAACATATTCATGGATTGTCCTTGAGCTGCGAAGCATAGAGATATTTTTTCCAGGAGGAGTCACTTTATTGCAATGTTCACGACTTTCATGCATTATACTTTAGATCTTAACCTCCTATTGAGATTGATTTTTATCACTTTTCCACCTTCCCTCAACCTCATAGTCATTTGAACCTTATTACTGAAGCCCTCATGATTGATTTTGTAACTATCCTTATGAAGTGGAAATGTTAAAACCAATGAAAGACTATGGTTATGAACATGTATTCAGGATATGATCATAACTCCAATTACATTTTACCTTGAGTGATGAGATAAAATTTATTGTGAGGTAAATTTCAAACTGGGTATAACATTTATGGAACAGTTATGAAATTATAATTAAAGGAAGAAAGAATCTGGATAAAGAACTGAACATGGGGCATGACTGATTTTCTCAATAGGATTGATTCTGGAGAACTGACTTTTTCTTCTTACACTTAGTATTATTTTCTTGGTTAAAATAAATGTTTCCTGTTTTTTTTAAAAAAAATTTCTCATGGAATCTCTGTTGCGATGATTTTTTCTTGAGGATAAGAAATCATTCAAGTGTGGGGGGGGGGGAATTTGATAAACTAGATTTATATATACATATTGAAAACATTTAATTAAGGATTATTCATGTTTTATTCGATAATTCATTGGGTTGTGGTTTGTTTTCACAAGAATTAAGAATTCTATACTCAAAGGAAGCAATGCTGAAAAATAGAAAAACATGTTTTACATGTTGTTTAAATCATACATGGAATGTAGTCCTTTTTCACAGCATGTCTTCATAGTCACAAACCAACCCGTGAATACTTTACATGATGCGAAGACAGAACACAATGTGTACATTCATTAAACATCATGCGAATTTCAAAATAAAAATCCCACTGAAAGTGAATCACATACACGGCGTGCAAATATTACACGATGTGTGAAGTTTGATGATCCTATACAGTCAATGATTTTGCCTAAAGATTACACAATATTCAAGATTTTCGGAGGCGGTTGTGGATCTCAAGTACATATAATGCAACCTAATTACACGACGTGTAGATTTCGGTATGAAACCACTTAAATCTAGTATACAATGTGAAATATTTACACATCGTGTACTTTTTGAGCCTATTTATTTTCCAATGGCTCCACCATGCACAGAAGTTCAGAACTACACATTCTCTCTCTTTTTCTTCTGTTTTCCTTTCCAAATCAGTTTTCATTCATTCCTTTTATTATTTTATTAAATCCTTGTGAGTTTTTAATCATCCTTTATCTATTATCTATTATTCATCCATTGTGCTTCTGCTTTTGTTTTCAACACCCATTTTCAATACTGATTTTTGTTATTCATTGATGATTGTCATTTCTTCTTTGTTTCGGCATTACGAGTAAGTGTTTGATTGGATTTGCATTGTTTTCAAATTTTTAAATGTAAAATGCTAATCATTTTAATCCTAGATTGTCTATTAATCATTTGTTTCATGATTATGTTTATCATGTCTTATATTCCTTTACTTCTGATCATTACTGTCATGCACGGATAATTCTCTTAGGGTTAGGGGTCGAGAGTGGGGGTGTTTTTGAACCTAATGAATCCATAAGTTAAACCTTGGTAAACCTAAATCTAGAAACTAGGTTCAACATAATTGTTCATCACATTATCTTGCACATCCTTTACCATGGGAGGTGCGATTGAACAAACTTGACCTAGTTGGATTTGAGTAGGCTATGACCATTAGCTTGTGGTGTTTTTTGCATAGAAGGTAAGCATAATACACCTAGTATGTTATCTATACCTAGAACAAGGGATAGTTTCATCATAGGTAAATCCAATTTGTTTGACCAAAACCAATTGGTGAATCTTGTACCACTTTGCAACCTAATGGTCATAGTCTTCTCAACTCCAATTAGGTCAGGTTCGTTCAATTCCACCTCCCATGGTCAAGGTTGCGAAAGAGAATGTGATTAACAGTTTTTTAACCTAATTACTAGTCATAGGGTTACCAAGGTTCAATTAATGGATTAATTAGGTTCCAGAACACCTCTACTCTCAACCCTTAACCCTATGTAGATTAGCCGCACATTACAAAATTGTTTAAAGGAATAGAAATAGATGGAAATCTTGACACAACGATTAAATGATTCAAAAAAGGCAATAAATAATTGAAATAATGAAAATTTGATTAAAAAATAACTTAAACAAAGAAACAACTAAGAACACAACAATGAAAAAATGAATAATAAAGGGAATGAAGAAAATAAAGAGATTGGAATAAAACTAGAAAGCATTCAATGTTACATGAAATAAAGAAAAGAAAAATAGAAACAAAAACCTATCTACAAAGACCCGGTGGTCACACCTCAAGATTGGAATGGAATGAAATGAATATCTAAGATGGAACCCATATTTATAATCCTTGATGTCATTAACTAGATTTCACGGTTCAAATTTCACATTAAATGGCAGTGCATGAGTCAAAATAAGTATCTCCAGTCAAAGATACGCTGAAAATCAGTGTTTCTCTGCTCTGTCTGAAACTTACATGTCGTATAAAGTTTACATGATGTGTAATCTTCGAGCCTCAAAAGATTCACGACATGTTTCATGACGTGCAAAACTATATGGAAAATTTTAAGATATGTCGCGACATGACACTATGTCACAACATTGTTGGAACCATGTCTGTTCTATGTAGGAATTGGAGTTTGGTTTGTGTTTGTTGTCAATCCTCAGTGGAAGTTCCGAATGTGTGCTAGCAAAGCAATCATACAGTTCAAGCAAACAACAATATCGAAGGTGGCACTGTTTCCCAGTGTTTGCCAAATTTTTGGGCCTCAAAATTGGAAAATGAAGACATGGATTGTCTGGAAAAGGAGGTTCGCACAAAGAGGAAGTGGTGTGAGAAATATAAGAGTTTTGCGCGAAATACTTAAGTTGGTCGCAGAAAACAGCGGGATGTGCGAAATAATGGGTCGTGGTTTTTCGCGCAAATAGTGTTTCG
Source organism: Viscum album (assembly GCA_963277665.1). Classification (NCBI taxonomy): domain Eukaryota; kingdom Viridiplantae; phylum Streptophyta; class Magnoliopsida; order Santalales; family Viscaceae; genus Viscum; species Viscum album. Next base: position 1,628,710,737 of record OY728122.1, read on the forward strand.
AAATCAGATTGGTGAAAAATGGCAAAGGCATGGGCTGTGCGGAAAATAAGGGTTTTGCGCGAAATACGTGAGCTGGGCGCGAAAAACAGCGGGATGCGCGAAATATTGGAGCGAAGTTTTTCACGCAAATAGTGTTTCGGAATCAGAACGTCAAAAAATGGCAAAGGCATGGGTTGCATGAAATATCTGATGATGTGCGCGAAAAACGGTATCGACGCGAATGATTACGCGCCAAATGAGAGGTTTTATGCGCCACAGAGGTTTTTGCGCGCAGGGGTCTTTGACGCCTATAAATATGAGGTGACCCCCTTCATTCCACACAGTTGAAGACTTAGAGAAGATCTACGGTCTGATGCGCGAAAAAGGATCGCGTAAAGGGGCTTGCGCGAAATATTCGGTATTGCGCGAAAAATTTCGGGATGCGTGAAAAATGAAGAGTTGCGTGTAAAAATTGAGTTCTCCCATAAAAGATTCAATTGCGCGAAAAAGGGGTTTTTGCGCGAAATGTTTTTCCGCACGAAAAGTAAATTTTGCGCGCAATAGGAAGGTTTTGCGCGAAAAGGTTTGGTGTTGCGCGCAATTGTCATTGAAGTTTGTCAGCACGTTCTGGTTATCCGGTTCAGTGGTTCTGTGCGTTCTAGTGCATCTATTCCGGACTTCGATGCAAGCAGATTCTCATGCTAAGCAGAGGCAAAGACTTCAATTCAAATCTATTGAAGAGACCTTCACGTCTATAAACTGAGTGGGACTTCACCAAGGGAAGTGAGCCAGGGGGAGTCAACGGGAGTGACCCAAGGGAAGCGGTGAGCTATCCCTGAACCTTTGTAAAGGCAGTGTGCCTGGGACATAGTGATTGTTCCCAAACCATTGTAATCCACAACTAGTGAAGATTAGTGGAATTTGGTACGACCGACAACCTGTCGGCGTATGCTCCTTGGACGTAGCCCTTAGTGGTGAACCAAGTAAAAAGTGTTGTGTATTCTCTCTGAATGTGAATGTATGCATTCTAATCTTATCAATCGTACAAGTTTTACAAGTTCCTACCAATGTGGGAACAATATCCTATACTTTAAAAGAAAAAGTTGTCACCCTGATTCACCCCTCCCCCCTCAGGGTGTCCCGGGGTCCTACAAGTGGTATCAGAGCGTAAAGGTTGCTGGTATTAAATCTGTCCTCTATCGTCATGGAGAATGCAGTCAATGTCAGGGGATTCCCTCTCTTCGATGGAAGTAATTTCTAGATTTGGAAGAATAGAATGAGATCTCATCTAAGATCCCATGGAATGGAAGTCCTATTTTCCACTGTCCAAGGTATACATGTTACTGATCCAACAGGGATGACTATGACAGATGATGATAGAAAAATTCTTGATGCTGATGCTAAAGCGTAGAATGCTCTCATTGCAGCTCTTTCAGATCAGATCTATCTAAATGTGATGAGTTGTACCTCAGTAAATTCTATGTGGGATAAACTTGAAAACATTTATGAAGGAGACAACAAAGTGAAGGAGGCGAAGCTTCAAGTCTTACACAACAGGTTTGGCGATTTAAATATGCATCCTAATGAGAATGCAGATTCATTCTTCAATAGAATTACTGAAGTTGTAGGAGCAATTAGAGGTCTTGGAGAAGAAATCAAAGACATTGATATCGTTAAGAAGATACTGAGAAGACTTCCTCCTATGTACAATGCAAAGGTGTCAACCCTTGAAGAAAGAGATCTATCCAAACTGTCTCTGGATGATCTTTTAAGTAGTCTAGTGGCATATGAGATGAGAGTCAAACCCGAAGATGCCACAACTCGTGTAATCAAGGAAATGGCATTCAAAGACATGGACAAACTGAAAATTTCAGAAGATAGTGGTGGTGAAGATGATGAGGAAAAGGAAATTCTTTCTCTCATTGCCAAGAAGCTGAAGAAGGGAAAAGGTAAATTTAAAGGCAATCTACCTATAGCATGTTTTTGTTGTGGAAGAGTTAGGCACATTGCCTCTCAGTGCCAAAGAAAGTTTGATGATGATGAAAGCGAAGCAGAATAAATCGAGAAGCCTCAGAGAAGGTTTTTCAAAAAGGGAGACTTCAAATCTGGAAAGAAAATACAAAGGAAGAGTTTTGTCTGTGAAGAGAAAGATGATGATACTGAGTTGTGTGAAGAAGAAGAACCAGAATTCAAAGCAGGAAACCATGCTTCCATGATGGCTACCATTGAAAAGTCAGAACCCTTGATCAATAAAGATAGAGATAATCAGATTATTTCTAATGGTGATTCAAAGACTCAATTTAAGTATGCTTTTTCCAAGCTCCAGAATAAATGTAAGAAGTGTAATAAGTGGAAGGAAATGGTGGAATAATGATCAGAATATGTTGATGAGCTTGAAGCAGAGATTGAACGACTAGAAGAACTAGTGAGAGTTCAGTCTTCAATCCTTGAAAGCACAGATGATGTAGTGGAACTAAAGCTTAAAATTGAAGAACAAGCAAAGTTCATAAATGACCTTTCATCTAGACTAGAAGAGAAGTACAAGAATGTTGAGGGGCTTGAGGAAGAAGTTGTTACTCTTAGAAGTAAAATTGAATTTCAATCAATGAAAAACGAGGGAAAGAAGAAAATTCATTTTGGAAGATTCTCAAATGCAGAATTACTAGAAAGATCCAAGTGTGGTTCAGATGGGGTTGGAAAAATCTTAAGTGATCAAAGACCCACTTACATGGGAAAGAGTGGAATTGGCTGTGAAGCTGAGACATCAACTGCTGGAAGTAAAGAGAGCCAAAATAACAACAAGATGAAAGTTAGACATGCTGAAACATTACCTAAAATGCTGAAAAAGAAACCCTCAACCCAAACTAAAAGAAGAACTGAAAATTATCCTCAAACTTTCAGAAATGACAGGCAGTTCAACTATTCTCCCAAGGAAGAAGGAATGAGGAGAAATTCAAGTTAAAATACATTTCCTCTCATGAAGTGTCAGTTCTGTGGTTATCTGGGCCATACCTTGTCATACTGCGAAGAGTCAAGGAGCTACTTGAATGGGGAAGATCTGGGAAGTCAACAAAAGAGACCGGTTTCATATCCTCCATATTATAGAAGGAATAACTTCTATGGTTACTGTTTTAATTGTTCTAACTTTTTCCATAAAGCTATGTATTGCAGGCGGCAGTACGACAGGAGAAATTCATACAACACTCAAAGACGGGCCAGTTTTCATCCTCCTGATGATGTTATTCTCACAAACAGTTTTTTACCTCTGGAAGAAGATTATGGGTATGAAGAATCAGATTATGTGGAAGAAATTATTAAAAGTCCATTAGTATCCTATGCTCAATCCAATATCTCGTGGAAAGAGAAGAAGAAGATCGAGAAATCCAATCTTGCAAAAGTATCCCTCAAAGCTACAAAGAGCAGCAGCACCTGGATCCTTGATAGTGGATGTTCTTCCCATATGACTGGAAATGCTGACCTTTTGAAGAACATTGAAAAGAAGTTTTATGGAACAATACGGTTTGGTAATGATGGTTCTTTGAAGATTAAAGGTAGTGGGAATATTGCTCTCGCCAACGGGGAGTTGAATAAGACTGAAGTTCTTTATGTGGACGGTCTACGCCACAATCTCCTTAGTGTAAGTAAACTCTGTGACTCAGGGATCATAGTAACATTCAATCAAAAAGGATGCACTATAAAAGGAAAAACAGGGAATTCTTTTATGAAAGGCTGTAGAACAGATGGAAACTTATATCAGGTTGAAAGCAAAGTGAACTCTTGCTATTTTTCTGTTGAAGAAGAAAACAATTTGTGGCATTGGAGGCTAGGGCACATTAACCAACAAGACATGGAAAAGATATCTAAGCTGAAGATAGTCATGGATATTCCCGTTCTAGAATGAGAACGGGAAAAGTCTTGTGATGCTTGTATTCGTGGGAAGCTGGTCTGTAATTCATATCGGCCAAAGAAGAAAAGGGCATCACATCTTCTTGATCTCATTCATACTGACATATGTGTCCCAATAAATGTTTCTGGAACCTATGGAGAAAGGTACTTCATCCTCTTCATTGATGATTATAACAGAATGGCTTGTGTAATGGTGATTCACAGGAAGCGACAAGTACTTGATTGCATGAAAACTTATCACCGGATTGCCGAGAATGATATTGGACGGTCAATAAAAGTCCTGCGATCTGACAATGGAGGGGAATACACGTCCATAGAGTTTGAAAATTACCTAGAAAAACATGGAATACGACATGAGGTAGCTGCTATGAGAACTCCACAACAAAATGGAGTTGTTGAGCGTCGGAATCGATAGGTCAACAATATGGCCAGGACTATGCTGATTGAGAGTGGTATCTCTCACCATTACTGGAAGGAGGCTGTTGAAGCTGCAGTGCACATTCAGAATCGAACAGGGCTCTATATGGGAGAAACGAAGACACCATACGAATTGTGGCATGGAAGGAAGCCTTCTTTGAAATACTTTCGTGTTTTCGGAAGCAAATGTTTCATTCGTAATAAAGAAGGAAACCAAAGAAAGTTTGGTGATAATGCTGATGAAGAAATTTTTCTTGGGTATCCACTGAACAGCAAAGCTTACAAGTGTTTCAATAAACACTTGGGGAGGATTGTGGAAAGCAACGATGTTAAAATCATTTAAGGAAAAACCCCAAATGTTTCAAATAGTACCTATGATGATGAGATAGAAGATGAGAATGAATATGAATATGGAATAAATACAAATACAGAAATAGAGGAAGGTGTACAAAACACTCAGGGGTCACATCATGATGTTGACTCAGACGAAGAATCTGAAGAGGAAATATTGGATGGTGAGAATGCGACTGAACCTCACAGGAGAAATCGAAGAGCAGAGATTGATCCATCTAACATAATTGGAGACAAGAATGCACCCACACAGACAAGAAGGATGAGGAATAACACACCTTCTGCATTTCTGTCAGTTGTGGAGCCATCCTCATTTGAAGAAGCTGCAAAGGATGAATCCTGGGTGAAAGACATGAATGAAGAGTTAGATCAGATTGACAAGAATCAGACATGAGATCTTTTCCAGAGACCCAAAGGTCACAATGTGATTGGAACAAAATGGATATTCAAGAACAAGTTTGATGAGCATGTAAGTGTTATCAGAAACAAGGCTCGACTGGTATGTAAAGGGTATTCTCAGATTGAAGGTGTTGATGTTGAAGAAACCTTTTCTCCAGTGGCTAGACTGGAGTCAATCAGGTTGTTCCTTTCCATGGATCTCCAGAGAGGATATAAAGTATATCAAATGGATACCAAGACAACATTTTTAAATGGTGTACTCGAAGAAGAAGTCTACATTGAACAACCAGTGGGTTTTCTTCTTGGTGCTGATGAATCAAAGGTCTGCAAGCTAAAGAAATCACTTTATGGCTTGAAACAGGCACCATGGGCATGGTACTCCAGACTAGATTCTTATCTCAAGAAGCTGTAATTCAAAAGAGGAGGAGTAGATCACAATCTCTATGTGAAGAATTCTACGAAAGATCAGTTCATGGTTCTCATTTACGTCGATGACATTATATTTGGTGGCAACAGGCAGAAATCAGTGGATGAATTTTCCAATCATATGAAATCAGAATTTGAAATGTCAATGATTGGGGAGATCACATATTTCTTGGGACTGAAGGTGACTCAAAAGAAAGACTACACTTTTATCTCTCAGGAAAATTATGCAAGAGAGCTGCTGAAGAAGTTTAATATGAAAGATTCCAAAAGCAATGTCAACTCTGATTTCAGTTGGAACCAAACTTGGAAAGCAAGATAATGAGAAATCTGTAGATCCCACCATGTACAGGAGGATCATTGGGAGCCTACTGTACCTGACAGCGACACAGCCAGATATTGTCTTTACCACATGTCTTGCAGCCCGCTTTCAAAGTAATCCAAAGGAGGAACATTTGGAAGCAATAAAAAGAATCATGAGGTATATTCAAGGTACTCACAATTATGTCTTATACTTTTCTACAGGAAGGGACTGTGAATTATCAGCATTTTCAGATGCTGATTGGGCTGGCGATGTTGTAGATAGAAAATCCACCAGTGGTGGTGCATTCTTTATTGGAAATAACTGTGTCGGCTGGTTGAGAAAGAAACAAGAAAGTACTTCTCTTAGTACTGCTGAAGTTGAGTATATATCTTCCACAAAGGCATGCACTCAACTGCTATGGATGAAGAAACAACTAACAAACATTGGTGATGAGGTGAATCAACCAATGGTAATTTACTCTGATAACAAGAGTGAAATTGATCTCACAAAGAATCCGGTTCAGCATTCCCGTACAAAACATATTGAAATCAGGTATCACTTTATCAAAGAAAAAGTTGAGCAAGGGGTGATTAAAATGGATCACATGGGAACTGATGATCAAGTAGCTGATATCCTGACAAAACCACTGTCAGCAGTTGTGTTTGAAAAGCATCGGTTGAACCTCGGTGTTCAACCACCTCCTACCGCATAAAGAAATTCCGAAATCCCCTCTCCCCATTTGTTATAACTGTTTTAATCTGTTTATGGATGTGATGCAGGTTTATGGGGGAGATACTATCCAGGGGGAGTATGGTTTGAGCTTAACGTGAAAACAAATTACTGGTCTTTGGATTTATTGTCAATGGGGGAGAAAAGAGAAAGGAATAAATTCAAGCAACTTATGTGATGAGAAGAAGGAGAAGGAAAACAGTGGAACCCAATTCAAGCCTCCACTCTTGTTTTCTATAACAAGAAATGCTCATGTAGACTTAGAGTGTTGGCTGAGTTGATCCTTCCTTTTTTGGTATGCATATGGATGGTGATATATTGAATTTATTTGGTGATTGCCAACAAACCCAAAGGGGGAGATTGTTGGAACCATGGCTGTTCTATGTAGGAATTGGAGTTTGGTTTGTGTTTGTTGTCAATACTCAGTGGAAGTTCTGAATGTGTTCCAGCAAAGAAATCATACAGTTCAAGCAGACAACAGTATTAAAGGTGGCGCTGTTTCCCAGTGTTTGCCAAATTTATGGGCCTCAAAATCAGAAAATGAAGACATGGATTGTCTGGAAAAGGAGGTTCGCACAAAGAGGAAGTGGTGCGCAAAATATAAGAGTTTTGCGCGAAATACTTAAGTTGGTCGTGGAAAACAGCGGGATGCGCGAAATAATGGGTCATGGTTTTTTGCACAAATAGTGTTTCAAAATCAGATTGGTGAAAAATGGAAAAGGCATGGGCTGCGCGGAAAATAAGGGTTGTGCGCGAAATACGTGAGCTGGGTGCGAAAAACAGTGGGATGCGTGAAATATTGGAGCGAAGTTTTTCGCGCAAATAGTGTTTTGGAATCAGAACGTCAAAAAATGGCAAAGGCATGGGTTGCGCGAAATATCTGATGATGTGCGCGAAAAACGGTATCGGTGCGAATAATTACGTGCCAGATGAGAGGTTTTACGCGCCACAGAGGTTTTTTTGCGCGGGGGTCTTTGATGCCTATAAATATGAGGTGACCCCCTTCATTCCACACAGTTGAAGACTTAGAGAAGATCTGAGGTCTGATGCGCGAAAAAGGATCGCGTAAAGGGGCTTGCGTGAAATATTTGGTATTGCGCGGAAAATTTCGGGATGCGCGAAAAATGAAGAGTTGCGCGTAAAAATTGAGTTCGCCCATAAAATATTCAGTTGCGTGAAAAAGGGGTTTTTGCGCGAAATGTTTTTCCGCGCGAAAAGTAAATTTTGCGCGCAATAGGAAGGTTTTGCGTGAAAAGGTTTGGTGTTGCGCGCAATTGTCATTGAAGTTTATCGGCACGTTCTGGTTATCCGGTTCAGTGGTTCTATGCGTTCTAGTGCATCTATTCCGGACTTTGATGCAAGCAGAGTCTCATGCTAAGCAGAGGCAAAGACTTCAATGCAAATCTATTGAAGAGACCTTCACGTCTATAAACTGAGTGAGACTTCACCAAGGGAAGTGAGCCAGGGGGAGTCAATGGGAGTGACCCAAGGCAAGTGGTGAGCTATCCCTGAACCTTTGTAAAGGCTGTGTGCCTGGGACATAGTGATTGTTCCCAAACCATTGTAATCCACAACTAGTGAAGATTAGTGGAATTTGGTACGACCGACAACCTGTCAGCGTATGCTCCTTGGACATAGCCCTTAGTGGTGAACCAAGTAAAAAGTGCTGTGTCTTCTCTCTGAATGTGAATGTCTGTATTCTAATCTTATCAATCGTACATGTTTTACAAGTTCCTACTAATGGGGGAACAAGATCCTATACTTTAAAAGAAAAAGTTGTCACCCTGATTCACCCCTCCCCTCTCAGGGTGTCCCGGGGTCCTACAAACATGACACTATGTGTCACGATGTGACACAAGCAGTCTATACTCTAGGCTGATTTCTTCTACTCACGACCTATAAATAGATCATGACTTGTATATTTACATGTCGTGTATAAAGTACACAACATGTATTTTTAACTTCCACCATAGAAACCTCCGTTTAATCCTGCTTTTTCAGTTTGGTGGCTCCAGAATGTCTTTTTTTATCTTTGGCTTCAATCATCGACTTCGGCTTCTTTGTCATTTTCTATTGACGCACCATACCAAGTGCCTTTATATTCCTTAATTTCCACATTTTAATTCATATTTCACCAAATGTTGGTCCTGTATAAGAATGCACAATACAACAATATCTTCCATGAAATTCAACTTTAATCAATTAATATTCAATGAATTCACATATAAAAACTCATCAATATATAGAATAAAACAGAGTAATAAAATACCCCCACACTCAAATCTTTGCTCATCCTTGAGTAAAACCTCAACATCGAAACCTAAAGGATCCACATATTAACAAGGGAATTTTCATGTTATGATGCTCATAAAAACAAGTTCTAACTAGAGGTTCTAAAATCACAATGCATACCCTATAAAGAATCCCAAAAGTCATGCATTATTTAATAAGTGCAATTCAAGACATTTCTCCCTTTTCACGTACAGTTTTCAACCTTTCATCAACACCCAAGTCATTTATGATTTACCTCACAATTTATTTTTCCACCCACTGCTCAAGGTAAAAATTTAATTGGAGTTATGATAATGCCTCAAGTACATGCTCCTAAACATAGGCTTGCATTGAGACTAATTTCTCCACCCCATAAATACAAATATCACAATTAATCATGGGGGCTTTGAAATTATGATCAAATGTTTCTAAGGTTGAGGGTAGGTAGGAATTGATGTTTGAAAACAAGGTTAAAAATGAGGCTAAATCTGAAGTATAATACATGATATTCAAATGAAAATCTCAATGAAATTCACCACACCAAAATGTAATGTCATCTCACACACTCCCCAAAGTGCAAAGTAAAGGCTCAAAGATGATTTAATCATGATGAAAAATAATCCTCTCTTGTTTCCCTTCTTGTTTTTTCTTTTTCTTTAATTTTTACAAAATCCATGATTGGAATGAATCTCACATTCACCACCTAACCACATATATTAAAAATCATCGGTCTAGTAATGGTGATTTTTTATTCTCCCAGTTCACAACCCATTTTTTTCTTTTTTTTTCAGAAACTTTACCTAGGATAAGTCTCGCATACACCACCTAACCGCATATGAATGTGATATCATCATTATGACAATAGTGATTTTTTATCTACCTGAGAAATAAACCATTTTTTCTTTTTTTAACAAGAGTAGAAAATAATGGAAAATAATAAATAAAATCATGAATATTTCCCAAAAATCCCATGGAAAACCATGTAGTATCATCTCAATAACAACATCTCATATCCACCATGAACAACCCCTCTCATGCGCTTATTCAATTGAATATCATGAAAAATACAAAGAGTTGAGTAGGAAAGGAAATAATGGATTGTAACATGGCTCAATCCTAATAAGGTCATCCATCACTTCTATGAGCTAAATAATGATCAATGTGAAGGTGAGTCTCAGGATAAAAGGGCTCATCAATAAAATTTATCAATCATTTCAAAAGTGAATTTGTATAGTCATAATTTTGACAAGATAACAATGCAAGTTCTAGTAGGTTTACATGACCTAATTTTCACTCAAGAAATAGGTCAGAAAATAATAAAAAATATTTGGTTCAGAATCCTCTTGGGAATGGGAATATAATATAAGTCAATTAAGTCATAGCATGAAAATAAAAAATTAGTTTACTCAATGTATGCTTTAAGGAATCAATATTAAGAAAATTAATCATATCATCAATCACTTTCAAGAAACTCAAAATTGAAGTAAGCAAGTAACTTTTAAAATGTCCAATTATATTTTTTTAATTTATGGGAGTTATATTTCAAATTTTCCTACATGTCAACATATTTCTCCTAAGTGATGATGTCTCCTAGATCAGTGAGTACAAGAAAAAAAATCAATCATTTTTGTGGGTGAATCTAATTCAATTCAGATCATGCTAAAATCCATTTTTTTTCTCTCTTATTTCTAATCATGTGGAAACAAAAACTAGGGATGTAAAAATATAAGCAAGTGAAAAATAGTACACCCCAACCATTAATGCTTTTGAATGAGTTTCTCATGCTATATCTATCTCAGGTTCACGATGTGAGTTTATTTCATGGAATGAATTTTCTATAATTCATGGCATGAGTGAGGTTCATGACATGTAATTATCCTGTATGATTCAATTTAATAAATTCCTGCTTCTTGATTCCATGGGCCTGAAAAATAAAAGTAAACAGTGAAAGTACAGGTCCTTTTAAATTTTTAAATATTTAACTCAAATAGATAAAGACATTAACTATAGGGGGGTTATTTAAACTAATAAAATAAAATAAATCCAAGTCCTAGAAAAAAAAATTAAAATTTGGGTTACCTCTTTATAGCTTATGTTTTTTCAAATTCAGGTTGCCTTAGTTAGATAATTGGAACATGGTAAAAAGCTAATTATCTTGGATTTAACCACTTCTGACTTTGTTGTGCATCTGGGGTAGTCCTCTTCTTCCTCATCCAATGGTTTTCCTTAACTAGTACTTGTGGAGACTTACATATTGAGGATAAATTTAACAAAAATATAGAGAAAATGAAATCTAACCAGAGTTTGTAGTTTTCTTTCTCCACCACAAATTCTTCCTTTTTTAGTAGGTTCACATTTTGGAATGAATTATTGAATTGGAGTCTCCTTTTTCTCCTCTTATTCTTGAATTTGTGGGAGGGAGTCTCATTTTTATTTGGTCTCTACAATACTTGTGAGGCTAATGCATGTTTTATCAACATCTGCATCATCCTATTGTTCTTCTTTTGTTGTTTCAAAATCTCGAACTTCCTCAACCAACTCTTCCTCATAATCACTTCCAAATCATTATATCCATGCATTATATTTTAAAGGTAAGTTATTCACAAGGTAATTTAAATTTGAAATAACTTGAGCAAGGTGTAGTCAGTTCTCTCTGTTCTCTGAGTTGTGCCTCATTCTCATACATCCTCTTATCCATTACTGAAATGTATTTTGTGAGAAATGTGGCGAGTTTATCATCTAAATTCTGCTCCCGACATTGTTATAAGTAATTATGTTCTTGAATATTATTCTCTTGAGATTCATTTATGTCAACAGCTTGGAATTTATTCACTTTTTGACATTCGTCATCTTCAAAACAACATGTATCAATATTAGAAACTATTCGTAGGCTACTAACAAGAGAATTAAAATTCAAAATGATTTGAGAACGGTGAGTAGTCAGTTATCCCTGATCACTGAGTTGATCCTTATGATAGTCCATCCATTTTTTCATCACTTTAGTGTGCTTTTTCAATAGCCTTGTCAATCTGTCTTCTGAGTGATGCTCTTGAGGTTGCTGGAAGTATGTGACTTCGTGGTTGTACTGATCTACCTAGGATTCACCTTGGTAGTCTGGAAAATTAGGGTATCCTGAACAGGGTTGATATTAGGTGTCACTCATATACTAATGTTGGAATTTATCATATTCAAAAGAATATGAATCATCCCAGCTCGTTACTTGACATAATCACCCTCCTGAATTCATTGCTTCACATGCAGTTGGATATTCCTGAAATTCATTGTACTCTGATGGTGGTACGACATAATATTGATGAGGTGTGTATTCCATCTTACACAACACCAAAAACTGAAAAAAGCATAATAATATAATAATAATAATAATAATAATAATAATAATAAAATGAAAGCAAAAAACAAATAACTAAATTAAAATCAGTAAACAGAAATGGGATAAGAAAAGTCTTTGACCTGAGAAATCAATCTCGAGTTGTCTACAATGCTCCACTGCTCTCCGACAACGGTGCCAAAAATTGATGCGCCCACACGCGTTGTTGAATTTTCACGGGCATTGATCAGATTAGAAATTTATTTTCTCAAAATACACCTACTAATAGGGCGTAGTAAAGTGATAGTGCGGAGTCGAACCCATAAGGATCACTGGTAAGCAAGCAACCAATCTAACAAAACTCTTTAAAAGGATTCCTCGTGTTCACTCTTCAGGATTTTGTTTTTTCATAACTATGTAGTTTGGAATTAACTCAAATAACTAAGAATGGGTCTGGATCAATTTCAAGGCTCTTAGTAGGAGATAATCCTAAATCTAGAAGGGAATAGTCCTAGGGCTTAGGCTGCGAAGCGGTGCAAGATTCACCAATTGGTTTTGGTCAAACCAATTGGCCAAACCTTTTTTTTCATTTTCTAAGAGCCGGTTTAAGGGTTGTCAGTACCCCAATACATGCATCCAAACCGCACAGTACAAACAGCCACAACAAAACACTTTCAAATTAAAAATTCACCATTCAAAATAAAAACGCCGCTCACCACCTCGAGCCACGAACCCACGCCGCGACCTCAAAGCATGGGAGCCCTCGATTCCTACAACACCTTGAAACTTGGTCAGCCTCGAAACCCACCCGAGACGACTGGAGAATCCTCAAACCAAATCACCAATGAGATTCAATGGTGTACATCATCACCGTCACATAGGGAGGGGTTCACAACAACACTCAAGCCGACCCAAATCGCCATCGTCCCCAAATCACCGACGAGATTCACCGGCGTACATCATCACCTCTTATGTTCAAGGTTGTTAAATAGAATGTGATGAACAATTATTTTTAACTTATCCACTAGTCATAGGGTTAAAAATGTTCAACTTGTGCATTTATTAGGTTCATAAACACCCCTAATATCAACCCCTAACCCTAAGTGGATTAGCTGTGCATGATGGTAATGATCAAAATCAAAGGAATATATGGCATGCTAACATAATCAAGAAACAAATGAGAAATAGGAAATCCAGGATTAAAACAATTAGAAGTTCACATTTAAACAATTGAAAACAATGAAAATACAATCAAACACTTACTCATAATGAAAAAACAATGAAGAAATGACAAGCATCGATGAAGAACGACAATCGGTATTAAAAACAAGCGTCAAAAACAAAATCAAAAGCTCAATGGATAAAGAACAGATGAATGATGATTAAAAACTCAAAAAGTTTTAATAAAACAATAAAAGAAATGAATTAAAACTGGTTTGGAAAATAAAACAGAAGAAAACAAAAGAAGTTAATGAGATAGAATATGTATGTCTGAACTCCTGTGCATGGCAGAGCTGCTAGAAAATAAATAGGCTCAAAAAGTACACGACATGTAAATATTTCACATCGTATACTAGATTTAAGTGGATTAATCTTGAAATTTGTACGACGTGTAATTAGGTTTCACACCATGTACTTGATATCCACAATAGCCTCCTAAAATCATGAATCTCATGGGATCTTCGGGAAAAATCTTTGAATGGATGGAATCTTTGAACTTCGAACGTCGTGTAATATTTTCACACTGTTCATGTGATTCAATTTCAGTGGGATTCTAATTTTGAAATTTTCACAACGTGTAATAAATGTACAAGCCATGTTTTTTCCAAAAATCATGTAAAGTATTCACAGGAAGTCTGCATCACTATAGTGAAACGTGGTCACCCAAGTCAAAATTGTTATAGTGGTTGTCGGCTGGAAAGTCCACAGAGCTGCAGTGAATGGTGGCTGGAAGTCCACATCGCTACAGTTTCATGTCGGTGTCAATTGGTCAGCTCTGCTATAGTGGTTGGCATTGCTATAGTGCCCCAAAATCTGGTTTGGGGACATTTTCCTCCCAGACCCCCGAAGTAGGGGCACGTTTTCCCCTGCAATCTCTAACGATCTCACCATAGAGCTCGACTCGTGGAAGTTTCGATCTAGTCCATAGTACGGGCCACAAGAATTCAACCCAAACATCATCCAAACCAGATTAAGAAAAACCAATCTAACAGTTACTCTCATGGAGCGGTGAATGTATGGTTGTATAGTGGGATGTGTACCGTCGACTATTTATGGGTGAGGTCCTCAGGATGGATCGGATGTTGACGGATGTCATGGGTGCCATTCTCGGATGCTGGGAATGGGTGATAGTTGATGTTTTGTTTGGTCGCTCAGGTGAGGGTGAGAAAGCCACATCTCATTCTTAGGTTATCATTGGTTAGAGCATGGTCCGAAACAGTTTAGGGTATTTGGGTAAGTTGGTGATGACGACACTCCTATGGTGAGGAGTGATGTATCGGTTACAGTGATATGACCCTTGTGCTAGATGGGTCGCCGGTGTGTGGAACTGACCATAGATCGGTCGTGGAAGCATTGTGATGTCATTGAAAAATCATTTTTTGTGTACTTAAATTCCATATAGAATTATGATGGGAGTTAAGTTGTGTTGATGATCAATCCGAGCATTGGCTTCAGGAATAAGGTGGTTCTAGAAAGTAGTTCAGTTATGGACACCAGTGGATATGTTTGGGTGGTTGTGGAATTCCTCTAAGTGTAAGGGCATAGTAATCATATGAGATGCTGACGGGCTGTAAATTGGAGCAAGTCATTTTGAAAATGAGTTGGGCGCATGTTGGTAGTGCTAGTTCAGGTTCAATTGGGGTTTCCTGATGGTAGGGGTGTTAAGTATCGAAAGATGGTGATTACAAGCTAAAGATTATGGTGGGGAGCACCATAGATCGATGAGTGGTCAGGTGATTCTATAATAAATGTTTCTGTTGGATGATCTATGTAACTGCCCGACCCCATAAACTTGAATCCAGTGCATTATTTTAATACATTGGCATGATTACAAGGAATCAAGTCTTGAATCACCGATCAGTTTAGTAGTCTTAGAAAATAGATTACATACATGAACTGCACATTAAAATTTCAAACATAAAATAAAACATAGATAATCCTTTTAGAATTACATTATTCTCCTAGATTAAACCTATATATAAAACATAATACACTTCTTGACATTCTGGGAGAATAAAACATAAGAAAGGGGTGAGCTCAGATGTTCAGTAAAGAGAAACAATATAGTAGAAGCTATTATAAATAATCATAAACTTTTATGGAAAGATATAAAATTGGAACACAATCCCTTTAAACATAAACTTCAGCATAATATGGAAAACATAAATCAAATAATTTCATTTACATATTCACATGGATATTCTACTAGTCAAATAATCACATGTAATATTACTAACTAATCTCATAATAATGGAATTCATAATGCAGGACATCTTAACCACAAAGTCAAGGCCTCGTTCCAAGACCCTAAATATAAATTTTGTCAAGGCCTTGTTCCAAGACACTAGTTTGTATCATGAGACCTACCGATGTATCGAGGGGCTATAGCAGGCCTCACCCATCACTTACTAAGTCCAATGCATTCCTTATATGAAAATGTTGAAACATAATATAAACATTCGTATTAAAACTAGCATACGAAATGTAAATAATTTAAACATAAACCATGAATGGTATATAAATAGAACATAAATAGTAAAACATATAATAATTCATTCAATAAAATATTGAATATTATATTATAATAAATTAACCTCAATCAAGAATAATATCCACTAAAGGTTGTTGACATAGTTGAAAATGATCAGTAAAACTCTTTCAGAGAAATATCCCCTTTTTGTGAAATCATTTAGAAGTCACACATTTATAAAGGAAGTCATTTAAAATATATTTTTGAATCAAAGTGTCTCATACCAATTTGAAACTTTTGAAAGTAACTAACATTTTAAAACAATCATGTCCATATAAATAAATCGTTAAAATCATTTTGAAAACATGGACATTAATTAAAAAATTAAATCATTAAAACATTTAAAATGATGATCTTGATAAAGAGTCTATTACAAAAAACCTTAAAATATTCCTTTTGAAAACAATTTTATGAAATATGGACATGGATGATAAATATGTCCCAGTAAATACTTACACATAAACAGTCTCGGATAATAATGAGATTGAGGAATTAACCCTTATCTTGTACTTTCATTTAGTCGAGGGAACGTTTAACCTCCTGTATAATGATCATAGTATGTTATTAAATTATAAAAGAACCATATTAATATTTATTATATCATACATGATTCATTTATGACTTTATACTACCCATTTAATAACAATTTCCATGTTAAAGTAACATTTCATGTAATAATCACTTTCTTTTTCCTATGTGTTTTAACTTGTTATTCTTGATCGTATCACTTAGATCGTGATTTACATACTTCTAGAATAAAAAACATGATTTATATATCATATATATTCAGAATATAAATATTTATAATATATATATATATATATATATATATGTGAAATGGAATACACTGTTTATGGAGACGGTAAGTTGTACGTATGCATAAATGTTGTTTCCGTTTTCATATCGTATTGAATGGAAGTAAGTGAATGAGATATATGTAAATACATACATAAATATACATAAATACATATATATATATATATATATATATATTTCTAGTAGCATTATTATGTCATAAATTACATACTTATTAATAATATATATTTTTGTAATCATCGTTGAATGGTGAACAAGGAAATGAATCCCATCGTGTCATGGAGACGGTAAGCCGTGCGTACGCATGAGCAATGATGTCATTTCCTTAATGATAAAATGGTTTGGAATTGGATGGTATATTAATTATACAGAAACATTAACATGTTATATTTATTATTTACGTCAATTATACTTATTATTATACTCATCCAAATAATAAAGTGTTGAATAAAAAACTACACCTTGACGTGGAGACGGTAAGTTGTATGTACGCATGTATGGTGACTTTTTCATTTATAGGATGGATAGAATAATGAATATTGTTTTAAAATATTTATAATAACATCTCAGTATGTTTAAGGTACTGGATTTATTATTTTATTATGGAAACAACAAAGAAAGAAGAAGTGGAAGAAGAAAATAACTTTGAAATAGGTGATGAAATAATTACCTCTTCTTCGGGTGCTTCCTTTTGATTTGAAAAAAAGGGCTCCCTAGGTTGGCTTTATGATCAAAGTAATGCCTCTAGGATGAATTTAGGGTAGTTTTTATGAGATTTGGGTAGGGTTTGTCCGATCCAAATGGCTTTGGAGGTGTGAAATTAAGAGAAGGGGAAGTACCCTTTTATAAGAGAGGTGAGGGGCGCTTTTGGAAAATCTTGAAGTATTATTTTATTATAAAATCATTTTCAGTTTATAATAGCTCAAAATGGATTTATTTCAAGTATAAGGTGGGTATGAGTCTAAATAAACTCAATAAATAGGTTTTAGACAAGTTTAGGTCACCATATTAACCTTATCTTTTAGATTTAACTCTTAGTAAAATAGTTCAACTTTTACCAAGTTTTCTTATATTTTTATATTACATGGTTAATATAGTTACTATAAAATGCCAAGAAAACCTCAAGTGGTTATTTAATGACATATATGACATTATCTAAGTTATTTTTCCAAATCCTAGATTTTTAGGAATATAATGTCATTTAATAAAATAGCATTTGATTTAAAAACTCATTTATGTCAATTTTGACACTATTTAGTATTTGGTTTTTGTGAAAGTCATAAAAAGTTGATTACTTCGAAAAAAAAACATTGAATCAACCCTAAAATTTCATATTAACCTATAAAATTATTGTATGGAATCAAAAATCTCAATTTTCATTTATTTTAATATTTATAATATCAATTATTTTAATCTTTCATTAATAAGGTAATTATTGCATCATAATTGTGTCATAAATAAATTTAATTATTTAATGTATAAAAATTATAATTAAAATACCATAATTTAGGAACTCTTTTTATATTTCTAATGAATATTTATAGTCGAATTTTTCTTATGTGTAACCCTATATTAAAAATGTTTTAGTTATTAAACTTTGAATTTAACACTTTTAACACTTCTTTAAATAAAATATAATAAATGTCCTAATCTAATCCAAGTGGATCAAAAAGGATCATATTTTTGTCTTAAGGTTGATTTTGGTCGAAATAAACTTATCTAATTGAATTAGGACATGTGTTAGAGTAATTATAATATCATTTTTACCTTTAATTACCCTATTTACTTTTAACCGTGGTAAATAAAATTCAAAAGTTACTATTCAAAAAAAATTATTTTCATCCTATTGAACCACATTTTACTTACTGATGTCAACCATGTCTCTCAAATTTTTGAAATTCAATTCACAGAAGCGGTAAAATTATGTTTTATGCAAATTTGCAAATGTTCCTAGAAGGTAGGTAAAGACGTTAAAAAGTTCAATAAAATTTTATATGTATAATCTTATTAGAAAATGACTCCAATGAATTAAATTGGACTAATATAGGTATTATGTATCTATTTTGACTTTAAAATAAATTTAAATTTAAAATAATTGTTTAAATAAAAATTCGGTTTTAAACAATAACGTAGTGTTTTTCACTATTCATCAAAAATTGAAAGTTTTTTAGAAAAATACCAAAAATTAACCCTAAGCTAATTTCGATATTACGAATACAAAAATTAAGTCCATTTTGAAAAATAAAATTTATAAAATTTCAAAAAGTGGGTATTACTATACATAACTAATTTTTAAACATCTAGTTTGATTGGTCATGGTGTGCTAGAACTCAAAGTTGCGTACATCGCAAGCTATTGTATTATTCAAAGAGAAACATACCATGGAAGCTTGGGGTGTTACATTCTTCCCTCCTTCAAATAATTTAGTTCTCATAATTTCTAGAATATTACTGCGTAAAAATATTATGGCAGTTCTTCATCAAAAGTTCCTTAGGTTCCCACGTTCCCTCTTCCATTTTATGGTTTCTCCAAAGAACTTTTACCAGATGAGTCATCCGGTTTCTCAAAACTTGTTCTATGGTATCAAGAATCTTGGCAGGTTCTTCACAATAAGATAGATCATGTTCCAGTTCTATTTCTTCATAGGTGAGTACATACTTTGGGTCAGGCATGTATTTTCTCAACAATGATACGTGAAACACATCATGATCTTTGGAATGACTTGGCGGCATTACCAAACGATAAGCTAAAACTCCAATTAATTATAGAATTTTTAAAGGTATGATGTATCTAGGACTTAATTTACCCTTCTTACCGAATCTTATAACTCCCTTCCATGGAGATATCTTCAAGAAAACATGATCTCATACTTGAAATTCGAAATCCTTCCTTCGGTTAACAGCGTAGCTCTTTTCCTACTTTGAGATGCTTTGATGTGGGTTTGGATAATCTCTCCCTTTCCATTTTTTCCTCAACAAGTTCTATGCCTACGAGTTTTCTTTCACCAACATCATCCCAACAAGTTGGTGTGCGGCATCTCTTTCCATATAATACTTCATATGGTGCCATCTGAATACTTAAATGGAAGCTATTGTTATAGAAAAATTCTAACAGAGGTAAATACTGATCCCACATACCTTTAAAGTCAAGTGAGAAAGATATCAACATGTCTTCTAAGGTTTGAATAGTTCGTTCTGATTGTCCATCAGTTTGAGGGTAGTAGGCAGTTCTCAGACGAAGTTCAGTATCTAGGTATTTCTGAATACTTTTCCAGAATCTTGATGTGAAATGGAGATCACGATAAAAAACAATCGATAGGGGTACACCATGAAGTCTTACAACTTCATTAATATATAGTCTTTATAAATGCTCAAGTGGTAAATATTATCTTATAGTAAGAAAATGTACTAACTTTGTAAGACGATCAAAAATGACCCATATTGCATCATTCCTTCTAGGAGTATTTGGTAGCCCCATGAAAAATTCAATCGTAATATCATCCCATTTACACTTAGGTATGGGAAGAGGTTGCATGAATCCTCCAGGATGTTGTCTTTCAACCTTCAACTATTGAAAAACCATATATCTTGACACATAATCAGCAATCTCCATCTTCATGTTGTCCCGCCAAAAATGTTCCTTCAAATATCTATACATCTTAGTACTACCAAGGTGTATAGAGAAATTAGAGCTATAAGCATCATCTAAAAATTCCCTTTGTAGATAAAGTATATCAAGAACATAATATCTATTCCCAAATTTCAAAATTATATCTTCATATACGAAGTTGATCAATATCCCATCATTCACAGCTTTAATTTTCTTTTGAAACTCCTCATCATCAGTCTGAGAACTTTTTATCCTTTATATTAAATATGGTTTGGCAACCATTTGAAAAAGTATTGATGTTTCACCTTCCATGATTATTCCCATATCCATATTTACTAGATCCATGAACATAGGATCCCTTTAAAATATCATCTTGTTCATAACTCCATGATCTTTTCTGCTCAAAGCATCTTCCACCTTATTTTCCTTCCTTGGGTGGTAGTGTATAGTGCAATCATAATCCATGAGTAGTTCAATCCATCACCTTTACCTCATGTTGAGTTCTTTATGTGATAAAATATTCTTCAAACTCTTGTGATCAGTATATATCTCACATTTTTCACCATATAGATAGTGTCTCCATTTATTTAGAGCAAATATTACAACTGCTAACTCAAGATCATGAATGGGATAATTTTATTCATGACTTTTTAGCTACCGTGACGCATAGGCAATAACTCTATCATTCTGAATAAGGACACAACCAAGTCATTTCTTTGATGCATCACTATAAATAAAAAACCCATCATTCCACAATGGTAGAGTCATGATAGGATAATTGACTAATCTTCTATTCAGTTCTTCAAAACATTCTTCACTCTCTTTTTTCCAAACAAATTTAACCCCTTTACATGTGAACTTTCTTAATGGTTTATCCAATCGGGAAACTTTCTGGACAAAATTCCAATAATAACCTACTAAACCAATAAAATTATGTACCTTAGTTATACTCGTCGGTGCTAGCCATTATTGGATTTCCCTTGTCTTAGAAGGATCAACAGAGATTCCATCCTTAGAGATAATATGGACAAGAAAAGAAATTTCCTAAATCCAGAATTCACACTTGATAAACTTCCCATATAATTAATTTCTTCTAAGAGTATTTAGAACAGTGCACAAGTGATTTTATTGATATTTGTATATTTTGGATTATACCAAGATATCATCAATAAATACCACTAAAAAGTCATCAAGATATTACTTGAAAACTCTATTCATTAGATCCATGAAAACAGAGGGTGCATTAGTCTGTCCAAAAGGCATTACTGTAAACTTGTAATGCCCATACCTAGTTCAAAATTTTGTCTTTGGAATGTATCTCTTCTTCACACACAATTGATGATATCCAGATCAATGGTCAATCTTTGAAAAATATTGAGGTCCATGAAGTTTATCGAATAAATCATCAATGTGAGGTAGGGGATACTTGTTCTTTATTGTTATAGCATGGATCTCCCTATAGTCAATGCACAACCTCATAGATCCATCTTTCTTCATTATAAAAAGAATAGGGGCTCACCATGGAGAAACACTAGGGAGAATAAATCATTTATTACTTAATTCCCCTTTTTTTTTCTTTAGTTCCACTGATTCCACAGTGGCCATTCTATAAGGGGTCTTCAATATGGGTCTTGAACCAGAAATTTAGTCAATGGAAAACTCAATTTCCCGTTTTGGGGGATTTCTCAAAAAATCCTCTGGAAACACATCAAAATTTTCTTAAACAGTAGGTAAATCCTCTATTTGAACATTCCTTTACTCACCCATAGTTATTTCACTCCCTTCCTCCCCAATAATTGAAATTAGTAGAGCTATTGTGGGTGGATCTAAATGAGAATCAGATGGTGATTTTTTCTCTCTAAATATAAGGGATTCCTTATCATCATCAAAAATTGTAACCACCTTCTTATTACAATAAATTCTCTAATCATGGTCCTAAAATAAATCTATACTGAGGATTATATCAAATTCATTCATGGGTATGACAATAAGATCAGCAGATAAAGCAAATTAATATTCTATAATGGTAATTGATTCACAAAACATTATTGCAATGTTACTTCCATTAGGAGTTTTGAATGAAAACTCCCTTATTAATTCAAATTGGAAATATCTAATTTTCTTGGAAAATGGGAAGATATGAAAGAATACGATGATCTAGAATCAAATAAAGCATTGGAAAAATTTGAATAAACGATTAATGTACCTGCCACCACATCATTCAGAAGTTCAACCTCTGCAGTTGTGATCACATAAGCTTAGCCTTTTCTGAGGTAGGTTTCCTTGACGCTTAGAAAATTAATTTTCATAATGCCCCATTTCTTTACAAAAGTAGCATTCAACATTGAAAACCTCTTTCTTCCCCTTACAATCATGAGTTGGTGGCCTTTTTCTCCACTCTTGTAACATACTCCCATTCCCTTCAGGAAATCACCGGGGTATTTCTTCCCACATTTACTGTATGATAGAAAGTCAAATTTTCCCTTATTCCCCTTATTTCCTTTTTCAGAGTGTTCATAATATCTCTTCTTCTCTTTCTTTTCTTTAAATTCATAAGACTTAGAGAATTCCTTTTCTGTCTTGATAGCACATGAGACTATATCTTCATATGATGAGAAGGATTTTGAGAATAATGCTCGATGGAGAAATGGTTTTAACCCATAAAATAATCAATCAATCTTACTTCTTGGGTTATGTATATAATCTTTAGCATGCCTTGCTAACATTGTAAAGTTATCCTCATACTTTATGTCATTCTCATCCTCCTTTTTCCTTAGACTCAGAAATTTCCTTTACATATTCGCTCGATGTTCACAAGGAAAGTATTTTTCTTAAAAAATCTCTTTAAACTACCTCCATTATATATTTTATACTTCTTTATCCTCTTTTTTGTTTTGAACTAATGACCACTATTGATCTGCATCTCCTATGAGGCGATAAACTGCCATGACAACTTTTTCCCTTTTGCTACTCCCCAAAGCATGAAATATTTTCTCTAAGGAACTTATCCATTTCTTAGAAAAATGGATTTTTAGTCCCATTGAATGCTGGTGGTTGTTGCCTCATGAATCGGTCTAACATTGATCCTCTGCATTGTGGATCAGGGTGCTCCATACGGGTAAGGTTATTATTTATAACCCGAGTGAGTTTTCCCAGTATGGTTATAAGCTCATCAACACTAATTGCATCACCAGATCCACTATAATTATCTTGAGTAGGAGGGAAATCCCTACATAGATTATGTGAGTTGATATGGTTTTCATTCCTTCCATTATGTGCCATTTCTAAACAATGGCATACAGTATATTAGTTTATGAATCACAATGCATAATTCCAAACTTGTAGAATACTTAACATAAATTAAACAGTTTATGCATATAATCAATAATAAAAATAATGTTTTCTTTGGGGAAGTATTTACTCACAAATCTTTCATAACAGTTTTAAAATAAAATGTGAATTATCCTAAGCATATCCCCCGAGAGTGTCCAACTAGGTGCGCAGTAAGGCCCATTTTCGTGTACCAGGATACCCCGAGTCAAACCCAAAACTCCTTGTCAGAGTTTTCACTCCTAGGTACATCTATTCCAGAACCACTCCCACTTGTAGTATCTAGATAGGGATTCATTACTTGGAAAAATCACATAATATCTACATTACCAAAATTCTAGGAAGTTCTTCTATACTAATCCTCAAAGTCTATCTTAGGGTAATGTTATCTAATCAGAGTTTTTATAAATCTAGTTTCCAAGGTTTGTACTAAACTTTCTTTGATGCCAACTGTAATTCCCCGACCCCAAAAGCCCGGAGCCGGTGCATTATTTTAATACATTGGAATGAGTACAAGGAATCAAGTCCTGAAGGACCGATTAGTTTATCAGTCTTAGAAAATAGATTACATACATGAACTTCACATTACAATTTCAAACATAAAATACAACATATATAGTACTTTGATGATTCCATTATTCTCCTAGATTAATCCTACATATAAAACATAATACACTTCTTTACATCTTGGGAGAATAAAATATAAGAAGGGGGTGTTCTTAGATGCTCAGTAAGGATAAACAATATAGCGGAAGCTATAATAAATAATCATAAAGTTTTATAGTAAGGTATAAAATTGAAATACAAGACCTTTAAGCATAAAATTAAGAATAATATGGAAAATATAAATCAAATAATTACATTTACATATTCACATGGATATTATAATAATATAATAATCACATGTAATATTAGTAACCAATCTCATAATGATGGAATGCATAATGTCGGGCATCTTAACTACAAAGTCAAGGCCTCGTACCAAGACCCTAAATATAAATTTTTTCAAGGACTTGTGTCAAGACACTAGTTTGTATCATGATACCTACCGATACATTGAGGGGCTATAGTGGGCCTCACCTGTCACTTACTAAGTCCAATGCATTCCTCATATAAAAATGTTGAAACATAACATAAACATTTGTATTAAAACTAGCATATGAAATGTAAATACTTTAACCATAAACCCAGAATGGTATATAAATAGCACATTCATAGTCAAACATATCATAACTCATTCAATAAAATATGTAATATTTTATTATAATAAATTAACCTCAACTAAGAATAATATTCAGTAAAGGATGCTGACATAGTTGAAATGATCAATAAAACACTTTGAGAGAAATAACCCCTTTTTGTGAAATCATTTAGAAGTCACACATTTATAGAGGAAGTATTTTGAAATAGATTTTTGAATCAAAGTGTCCCATACCACTTTGAAACTTTTGAAATGAATTAACATTTTAAAACAACCATGTCTATATAAATAAATCTTTAAAATCATTTTGAAAACATGGACATTAATTAAAAAGATAAAATATTAAAATAATTAAAATGATGATCTTGCTAAAGATTCCCTTTGGGAAAACCTTAAAATATTCCTTTCAAAAACAATTTTATGAAACATGGAAATGGATGATAAATATGTCCCATTAAATACTTACACATAAACATTCTCGGATAATAATAAGATTGAGGAATTAACCCTTACCTTGTACTTTCCTTTAGTCAAGGGTACGTTTAACCTCATGTATAATGACCATAGTATGTTATTAAATTATACCAGAACCATATTAATATTTATTATATCATACATGATTCATTTATGACTTTATACTACCCATTTAATAATAATTTCCATGTTAAAGTAACATTTCAGGTAATAATTGCTTTCTTTTTCGTACGTTTTTAACTTGTTATTCTTGATCGTATCACTTAGATTTTGATTTACATAATTCCAGAATACAAAACATGATTTATATATCATATATATTCAGAATATAAATATGTATAATAGATATATATATGAAATATAATACACCATTTATGGAGACGGTAAGCCGTATGTACGCATAAATGATGTTTCGGTTTTCATATCATATTGAATGGAAGTAAGTGAATGAGATATATGTAAATACATATATACATACATATACATATATATATATATATATCCATTATAATTATTATTTCATATATTACATACTTATTAATAATATATATTTTTATAATCATCATTGAATGGTGAACGTGGAAATGAATCTCATCGCGTTATGGAGATGGTAAGCCGTACGTACGCATGAGCAATGATATCATTTACTTAATGATAAAATGGTAAGGAATTGGATGGTATAATAATTATACAGAAAAATTAACATGTTATATTTATTATTTACATCAATTATACTCATTATTATACCCATCCAAATAATGAAGTGTTGAATAACAAACTACACCACGACGTGGAGACGGTAAGCCGTACGTACACACGTATGGTGACTATTCCATTCATAAGATAAATAGAATAATGAATATTGTTGTATCATATTTATAATAACATCTAATTATTTATAAGTTACTTTAGTTATTATTTTAGTATGGAAATAACAAAGAAAGAGGAAGTGGAAGAAGAAAATAACTTTGAAAGAGGTGATGAAATAATTACCTCTTCTTCGGGTACTTCCTTTTGATTTGAACAAAAGGGATCCCTAGGTTGGATTTATGATCAAAGTAAGACCTATAGGATAAATTTAGGGTAGTTGGGAGGAGATTTGGGAAGGGGTTGGACGACCTAAATGGATTTGGAGGTGTGAACTTATGATAAGGGGAAGTACCCTTTTATAAGAGAGGTGAGTGACACTTTTGGAAAAGCTTGAAATATTATTTTATTATAAAATACTTTTCGGTTTATAATAGCTCAAAATGAATTTATTTCTAGGATAAGGTGGTTATGGGTCTAAATAATCTCAACCAATAGGTTTTAGACAAGTTTAGGTCACATATTAACCTTATATTTTATATTTAACTCTTAGTTAAATAGTTTAACTTTTACCATGTCTTCTTGTATTTTTATATTAAATGGTTAATATAGTTACTATAAAATGAAAATAGAACCTAAATTGATTCATTAATGAAATATATAAAATTATCTAAGTACTTTTGTTAAATCTTATATTTTTAAGAATATTATATTATTTAATAAAATAGTATTTGTTTTAAAAACTCATTTATGTCAATTTTGACACTATTTAGTATTTTGTTTTTGTGAAAGTCATAAAAAGTTTATTACTTCCAAAAAAATACATTTAATCAACCCTAACATTTTATATTAACCTATAAAATTCTTTGATGTCATCAAAAGTCTCAATTTACATTTATTTTAATATTTATAATATAAATTATTTTAATATTTCATTAATAAGGTAATTACTGCATCATCATTGTGTCATAAATACATTTCATTATTTACTGTCTAAAAATTATAATTAAAATACCATGATTTAGGAAATATTTTTATCTTTCTAATGAATATTTATAGTCTAATTTATCTTATGTGTAACCCTATATTAAAAATGTTTTAGTTATTAAAATTTGAATTTAACACTTTTAACACTTCTTTAAATAAAATACAATAAATGTCCTAATCTAATCCAGGTGGATAAAAAATGATCATATTTGTTTCCTAAGGTTTATTTTGGTCTAAATACACTTATCTAATATAATTAGGACATGTTTTAGGGTAATTATAATATCATTTTTACGTTTAATTGCCCTATTTACTTTTAACCATGGTAAAATTATAAAGTTACTATTAATCAAAAATTATTTTCATCCTATTTAACAAAATTTTACTTACTTATTTCAACCATGACTCTAGTATTTTTTAAATTCAATTCACAAAAATCGGTAAAATTACGTTTTATGCAAATTTGCAAATGTGCCTAGAAGGTAGGTAAATGACGTTAAAAAGTTCAATAAAATTTTATATGTCTAATATTATTTTAAAATGACTCCAATGAATTAAATTGGACTAATATAGTTATTATTTATATATTTTTACTTTAAAATAAATTTAAATTTAAAATAATTATTTAAATAAAAAGTCGGTTTTAAACAAAAACGCAGTGTTTTTCACTATTCATCAAAATTGAAAGTTTTCAGAAAAATACCAAAAATTAACCCTGAGATAATTTTGATATTAAGAATCCAAAAATAAAGTCCATTTTGAAAAATAAAATTTATAGAATTTCAAAAGGTGGGTATTACTATTCATAACCGCTTTTTAAACGACTAGTTTGATTGGTTGTGGTGTGCTGGAACTCGAAGTTGCGTACAACACAAGCTATTGTATTATTAAAAGAGAAACATACCATGGAAGCTTGGGGTGTTACAAGATAGTTTAAGCATCATCCTAGTGTTTGATTTTGGCAACAAGAGTTAGCTCGGGTTTTTTGCTGATTCTAGGCCTTGAGTTAGAGGTTGTGCCTCAGTAGTGTTCTTAGCTATCGAAAGATGGAAGGGGATGTTGGTTGAAAATGTGTTGATCGACATAGGTTGGGTGGTACTAATGGATGACAACTGAGGATTCTCGAGGATGAGAAGAATTATAGTGTGGAGGTTGTAAGATCCTGCATCCGTATTTATCGAATTTTTTTTAGGGAATTTCAATTTTCATTACTGGGCAAGCCAAATCTTGAATTAAGACTTAGAATGAGAATCCGAGAGTTGGAATGTCTCAAAAGGGCTTTTTTGAGACAAGGATTGATGCTTGAGAGGTGGCCCAGGTGTTGGGATGACCCTTGTAGGTTTCATGTTAAATTTAGGGAGTTTTGGAGTTTTCTAGAAAGGGTGTACGGTTTGGTGTGCATGGTTTAGGAGAAAATGTACGACACCATGATGGATCATGAAATTTTTAGTTCATTTTGAACTGAGCATGGTCGAGTTTCACATTTAAATCATGGTTCGGGGAAAACCGCGTGAGGCAAAAAGAAAAACTGTGTGAGGTTGAGGAGGGTTTGAGGCATGGTGCACGAACTACGTACGATTTCATACAAACTGTGTGCCTTTCTATAGGTGAGAGGTAGTGATAACATCATGATTGGAACATGATTTGTCAAAATGTGCGGCCTAACCATGAGAGGCATGGGTGTTGGATAGTAGGGGTGTGCACGATTTGGAAAATCATGCGGCCTAACCATGTGGTTTCCCATATTTCATTAAAATGGGGAAATAACCAAAATTCCCCCTCGGGTTTTTAGCCACTCCACCCCTTTCTCCTCCCTTAGAAGCGCACGGACCAGGGGGTTCCCAAATCCCTTCCTCCTCTTATCTCCTTTGATTTTGGGGTGTGTTCATGGCGATTTCTTGGCGTTCAAGGTGTGCTCTCCTCCTCTGGTTATCTCCTTTCTTCCACTTCTTATTCCTCTCTAATTTTGGAGTTCTCCAATTCAACTTTTATTGAAAATTTCACTATAACATGGTGGAATCGTCCATTTCTCGTGGGGATTTTGGTCATCTTTGGTATAGAAGATCCCAAGATGTATTTCTCACGTCGTTGTGATACGTTTCGTTAAGTTATGTGACCGAGGTGAATTTTCTTAGGTTTTTTCTAATGTTCTAATTTAATTAGTTGTTGAATTAGTATCTCCTCTTAAGGATTTAGCCCGAAATGTGATCAGGATTATGTTTTGGGTCTTCGGTGAGTGGTAGGATTCGGTTTTTATGCGGCATGATGACCCAGTGAGTTTTCCGACATTATGACAAGTTAGGTTTTGAGTTAATTAATTAATCAAAATTGTTATAATTGATTAATTGTTGTTGTTTAGTGTAAGACTAGATCTTGGGTGATCATGACAATCTTGGTTGGATGATAATGGTTTTGGATGGTGCTTGGACAGGCCTTGGTAAGGCCACCGTGTTTTTGAGATGTAATGGAAAGCTTCTCTAATGAGGTAGGTTGTCTAAGAGTTTTACCCATAGTCTTGTTAATTTATTTTCATTGCGATGTGTTCCTTAAATCCCATGATTGGATCATTTTCTTCCTTGGTTTAATCAAAGTAGTTGGGTGATGAGCTTAACCTAATTAAGCTCATTGGTTGATTTGATTAAATAGAAAAATGGTTAATAGGTAGAACTTGGAAATAAAGGGTTGTGACTCTTAAGGGGATAAAATGTGGTGTTTTATGGGTTTGGTTTTGTGAAATTCCTATGAGGCTTTTAAAATGGTTTTAAATATGTGTATTGGAATTTTACATGGTTTTGGGTGTCAAGGGGGGAGGCTATGTTTTGAAATGATCCTTATTTTGAAGTAAGGTGTTGACCTCAGAGTGGGTTTAATAAAAAGGGGTTTTAATTGGATTTCAATGTTGATTTGAAATGGGTTTGAGGTGACATATTTAGTGAAAATACCTTAATAGATATTGTGACATTTTTAATAGAAATGTAGGCCTTGGGCCTGTTTGGTTTTCAAAGAGAAAGTCCCATGTTTTAAAAGTGTGGTTTTGAAATGTTTAACGAGGGTGTTTGGTTTAGTTATTTTGGCATGTGAAAAATGATGGGATTTTCTATGGAGTGTTTTGGTTTAGAAGGCTCTTAGGGACCTTAGTTGGTGTTAATGGGATAAAAAAAGGTTGTTGAGTTTTTCTTGAACGTTTTTTATGGCCATGAGGTTGATCTTATCATTTAAGAAATAATGGGATGGTTTAGTTACTCGACTGATGCTCTGGGCACAAATTAGTATACTATAGATATGGTGTCACACTAAGGCTCTGTACACTGATAGTATACTACATGGTTAGAGTGTGAGACTGATGCTCTGGGTGATAATGGTATACCATGTGGAATAGGATGATGGATTGATGCTCCTCCTCCTTAGGCTGGGCCAATGATAGGAACTTATGAGCTGGAGGTACTTAAGGGGTATTTCTATATTTGTAAGGGATAGTTTGTTGGGAGTTCTATTGTGGGGGGATATTATTAGGGGAAAGGGGAAATTGTTAGGCAGTTAAGGGAGATATGGTTTTAGGACCACATGGGTAGGGGGATTTGTTATAAATAAAGAAGCATGGGGTGAGAGATATGAGGAGAAAGTAGTCTGAGAAATTGGACTTTTGGCTTGGACTTGGCTTAGGCTTGGGCGGGAGTGAAAACTCCCAAAGTGTTCTCCATCCCCTTATCCTTCCATTCCTTTTATTATACTCTTTTTAATCCTCGGTGTCATCTCTTTCTTAAATATAAAGTTTTAGTCCTCGGTGTTTATCAATTGGTCCGACCTACTGACCTCCATCTTGGGACAAGATCAATCGAATAAGGTGGCCAACCGTTTTCCTCCTAGTTCCCCTTGGACATGCTACCAACTTCCCTCTTCCACCACAGTTTTTCTATTTCTAGGATAGCCTTACTATTTCCTTCTCCGGCTCGGACTGCCAACCATTTCTCTCCTTCAAATACTTAACATTATACAAGGCGATCCGAGAGACCGAAGGGACTTCACTGGGAGGTGACACTTTCAGTCTTCTTTGCCATATTCATCATCCCGCATTACGATCTGGTGCACACGTCTAAGCCAAATCCGACGATTATCTGCTACGGTATCAGGCTCTTTGCCCCGTAAGTATCCCATGCCCCCACATTTTTCTCTAGCGTGCTTCCATCTCACTTCTTCTCACTACGAAAAAATAAAAAAAATATATGTGAAAAAAATAGAGGGGCGAGTCTCCGACTTTGGTTGGAAGAAAACAAAAAATATATATAAACCAATCAAAAAAACATGCATCTCGATATTTTTTTCTTTTTTTCAGTCCAACCACACACAGTTCCCAATGCCTATCTACTATCAAACTCCCGCCCTTTTTTTTCACACCACTGCCAACGGTTATAGAACCGATAGAGACTTGGAAGCAAAATCGTCAGGATGACATTGACCAGTGACTAGACCGCCTTGAAACTATTGTCTCCAACATGAAGTTATGAATAGAGACTATCACTCTGAAACATCAGCAGACCTGAGAGCAAGAGCGCTTGCAGATTTCCTAATGCCGCATGGAATAAGATGATGATCCTACATTACTGCTGTTCTACACCGCCTGGAGAAGGCACCACAGCTGGAAACATAACCCCTACCATCTTACAATGTACCTTGAGCTTCGCACACTGTAGACATAGGAATATTCATCAAACTCGGGGAGGAAACATGCCTTCCTACACTTTCCACTGACATGAGTACTGATTAGCACCCAATTTCCAAATGGGTGGACCTTCTGGTGTTCTATGGAAAGGACCGCTGGGGATGGATCACGCACACTGAGCTTTACTTTCACATCAATCAAATGTTGGATGACATTAAGGTACCACTTGTGCAGATTAGTTTGGAAGGGGTTGCGGTCCATTGGTTCAACAAAGTGTAGGAGGTTCATCCAGGAGAGTCGTGGGGAGCTTTCAAAGAGAAACTTATGGAATGGTTTAGCAGGCTCGAGATCCAAAATCCTTATGAAGAACTAGCCACACTACAGTAGACCAGGTCTGTCTAAGAATATATTGAGCAATTTGAATATTTGGAATCTTTACTACCTTGTCATCCCGAGCAGCAATACGTTGGGTATTTCTTGCATGGACTCTAAGACGATATTTGCAGTTGGGTTTGCATCCAAAAACTTGAGACTCACCAGCAGGTTATGTTCTTAGTTCGGCATGTGGATCTTGCTTTCATGAGCAGTGTGGACACCTAGTACCATAGTTGTGGGTCATCAAATCCTCTTCGGGTGCGCGGTTCTGAACTATGGTGGAAACCAGACCATTCAGAGACTTAGATGTTAACTGGGAACCATCCCAAACTTCTCCGTTGAGGGGAGTGTGGTGGGATAGGAGTTCATAGAGAGACTCCAACTCAGATACCTCCTGGCGGGAGCAACACTCAACACCTAACAAACCAAGAATAAGATGACCATTGGAGCAAAGGTTTTTGTTTTAGGTATGGGCATAACTTTAACCCCTTTCATCATTGTGTTGATCCCAAATTGTGGGTGGTACTATTGGGAAAAGGTGAATATGGCACTGATGATCCTCTTTTTTAGTCTTGAGGACAAGACTGTTTTAAGGGATGATGAATGATAAAAATTTAAGAGATGGAGGTAGTTAAGGGATATTTCTATCTTTGTAAAGGATAGTTTGTTGGGAGTTTTGTTGTGGGGTAATATTGTCAGGAGAAAGGGGAAATTGTTAGGCGGTTAAGGGAGAGACGATTTTAGGACCACATGGGCAGGGGAATTTGTTATAAATAAAGAAGCAGGGGCAAGAGATAGGAGGAGAAAGTAGTTTGGGAAATCAGCCTTTTAGCTTGGACTCGTCTTAGGCTTGGGTGGGAGTGAAAACTTATGAAGTGTTCTCCATCCCCTTATCCTTTAATTCATTTTATTCTACTATTTTTAAACCTTTGTTTTGTTTCTTTCTTAAATATAAAGTTTTAGTCCTCAGTTTTTATCAGCCATACTGATGCTCTAGGCACCACCGATGTTATGTATATATGGATGTTAGACTGAGGTTCTGGACACTACTGTTATTTTTTGTGATAGGTTTGATGGACCTAATGTTTATTATCGGTACTTATAGTTTGGATATGGTCAGGTTTTGGATAAACATTCCAGCCTTATTTGATATTGATATTGATATTTGATTTAGATGTCAGGCCTACGTTCTAGGCACTAATGGCATAAGTACATGAGACAGGTACTGTGGATGTATATTTTATACCTCCCCCTGAGTTGAATGAATATTAAACAACCCATTTTTGGTTTGGATATGATGTACCCCTATGTTAAAATTTAGAGGATTGGTTTCATTCATTTCATGTTTGGTTGGTCGGAGTGTTACCTTAGAACCCTTGGGCCAGTGGATACTAGATGAGTTGTCGTGTTTCTTAGCTTGTACCTCTTTTATATACTATTTATTTATTCCACTATTTATCTGCATACACTGTTTCTCTAACTAATATTTGTTTTAGACACCATTGTTGGTGGCCTACTGAGTTTTACTCACATCCTGCTCAGACTGCCATTAAACTTGGGTACTCGAGCAAATCTCACATGTTATTACAAGCATAGGTTGGGATGAGGCCATGTCAAGTACTATTTGGTCAAGAAAGATTACTCGAGTGGTATTAGGTGAATGGATGGATTCATATTAGTGATTCTATGGAACCTTTTTGTAGTTACTTTTGTTTTAGTATGTTATGTTACCAATCCAATGGGTGGTTAGTTCTATGTATGACATGGTCGTTCGGGCCTTTATTGCATTTCATTTTATTATAGCATGTTTTAGTTTATTTATTCTTTTCAATTATTCTGATGTGTATGATATTTGGTTATTTACTTCTGGTTGTGAACTTTGATATGAGGGTAGTCTACTCATAATTCCACTTTAGACCCACGCTGCTAGTCGGTGGCCTCTGGCATATGACAAGACGTGCTTGAGGTCATGCGGTGATCCGGCTTGGGGCACCGGTTATAACGAAACCCGGGCCGGAATGTTACACTTTTACTAAAGTTTGATTGAAAGAAAAAAATTTAAATTATTCTAAAAGAATTATATGTTGAATTTATGAATGTGATTGCAATAATTCATGATACGAGAGACCAAAACCAATTCATCTTTCATCCAAGATTTTCAAAAGAAAATCTCATGCTGTAAAAATTTGGATACCTAAATCTTTATTGGATAGCATCAAAAGACCCAAGTTTGTTTAATACCAAAACCTTTATTCATTTGATTTTGGAGGAAAAGTGTCTCGAGTGAAAAACACAAGAAGTGTTATAGTACCTAGATAATGATTTCTCAAGACACATGTATAGCGACCTCTCTGAATTCAATCAGATTGATAAACTTGAAGAAGGTCACGTCACCTTCAAGGTACCACTGATTTTTACTCTTAACTCTTATTAAATTTTTTTTGTTAAAGGTTTGAAATGAAATTAAATTTTGTGATAGTGGTTTTAAATTATTTTCAAAAATGTATTTTTCAAAGTTCTCAACTCAAAAAGAAAACTCTTATTTACTGTATCTCATTTTCAAAATGTTTATCCAATCAATTTAAAATCACTTGCTAGCCAAAATGTCAAATTCGTGAGTGCACTATTGATTCGTGTCTTTGGCATAGACTTCTTGGTCACTGTAGCACACACTCACTTGTAAAACTCAATCGTTATCAACTAGTGAGATATTTAACCAAACTACATTTCAAAGATGACATGGTTGGTGAAGCATGTCAATATGGTGAGCAACACAAATAATAATTCTAAAAAAGAAATTTCTTCTTCAAAATAACTTGAATTAATTAATCTTAATTTATTCGGACCTTCTGAAATTGAAGGACTATGAGGGAAATACTATAATTTGGTTATTATTGATGACTTTACAAGATTCACTTGGATTTATTTCTTATCTCAAAAAAGTGAAGCTTGTAAATCCTTAATCAAGTTTTCTAAAAAGGTTGAAAATGAAAAATATTTTAAAATTATTTCTATTTGAAGTGATCATGGAGGAGAATTTGATAATAATGAATTTGATGATTTATGTTCTCCTTAAGGCTATAATCATTCTTTTTCTGCTCAAACTCCTCAACAAAACGAGGTAGTAGAGAGGCGAAATAGAACTATCCAAGAAATCACTCGAACTTTTTAAAATGAATTTATTCTACAAAAATATTTTTGGGTTGAGATCATGAATACTGTGTGGTTTATCGTTAATCATTTTCTCATAAGAGATTTTCTCAAAAATACGTCGCATGAACTTTGGAAAAATAAAAAACCTAAAGTTGGCTTTTTAACAGTTTTTGGTTCTAAATATTTTATTCTCAACACTAAATACAACTTGGAAAATTTGATTCAAAATATGAAGAAGGTATCTTTATTGGGTACTCGAACTCAAGAAAGGATTATCGAGTCTTTAACAAAAGGACTAAAACATTGGAAGAACCAATCCATGTTGTTTTTATGAAAATTTTCCAAAATATCTTTCTCAATTTTTTTTGAAAATGATGTTTTAAATGAACTTTTTCAATCTAAAGGTGATGAAGTTGAACAAGAATCTATATCAAATTATTTACCTAAATATTTTAAAAAATTATCCATCCCCTTGAAAATTTCATTGAAGATTTGCAAGCGAGGACTCGCACTAGAAGATCGGTCCTAAATGAGGTTGAACATGTTACCTTTGTCTCTCACTTAGAACCTCAAAATCTTAATGATTCCCTTAATGATGGGTTTTTTTCATGTAAGAGGAACTATATCAATTCACTAAAAATTATGTATGGACTCTCATGGAAATACCTACTGATCATCCCACCATGGTATCTAAATGGTCGTTTAGAAATACGTTAGATGAGTTTGGTAATATCTTAAGAAATAAAGTGTGTCTAGTAGCCAAAGGTTAAAACCAAGAAGGAATCGACTATGGTGAAACCATTTCACCTGTCGCTCAGTTGGAATCCATTATAATCTTATCTTAATTTTAAACTCTTTAAAATGGATGTTAAAAGATCATTTTTAAATGGTTTTTTAATGAAAATTTTTTCTGGAACCATCTGGTTTTGAAAATCCTATTTTTCAAAATCATGTTTTCAAATTAACAAAAGCTCGTTATAGTTCATACCAAGCCCCTCAGGCTTGGTATGAACGTTTATCTAATTTTATTTTATCAAATAGTTTTAAAATGGGAAAAAACTGATTCAACTCTTTATTCTAAAACACATCTCAAATGATTTGTTACTTGATTAAATTTATATTGATTATGTGATTTCTGATTCAACCAATGAATCTATTTGTTTTGAATTTTTTGATTCAATGAAAAAGGAATTTGAAATGATATTTATGGGTGAAATCAAATTTGTTCTAAATTTAAAAATTTCTCAATAAAATGATGGTATTTTTATAAACCAAGGAAAATACACTAATGAACTCTTAAAACATTTTGGCATGGATCACGCTAAGGAAATTAGTACGTCCATGAGTATAACTTGTAAACTAACATTGGATCAATACGGTAAGCTGATTGACAACATGATTTATAGAAGTATGATTGGTAGTCTACTTTATATTATTGCGACCCAGTCTAACAACATGTTCAGTGTTTCTCTTTGTGATCATTTTTAGTAAAATCCAAAGAAATAACATCTGAAATATAGTAAAAGGATTTTTCATTATTTAAAAGGAACTCAAAATCTTTGTGTGTTTTATCCAAAAGGAATTTCATTTTAATTAAATAGTTTTTCTGATGTTGATTTTGGAGGATGAAAACTAGATAAGAAAAGTACAAGTGGGATTTACCACCTACTAGGAAAATACCTCATCTCATAAAGTAATAAGAAGAAGAACTTTGTTGTTCTTTCTATAGCCAAAGTGGAATACATAACCGTTGGGAGTTATTGTGCCTGAATAATATGGATGAAACATACTCTATTAGACTTCGGGGTTACATATGACCATATTCCTATTAAGTGTGATAACACTAGTGTCATTAATATTTCCAAAAATCTCATCTGTCACTCTTTCACTAAACACATTGACCTTAGGCACCATTTCTCAAGAAATCACTTCTAAAAGGGTGATATCTTATTGAAATTTGTTAGGATTGAATATTGACACACTGATATTTTCACTAAACCTCTTTCTCTTGACCATTTCGATTTTATTGAGGGTGAGTTAGGAATGTGTTAGATCCACTAGGTCAAATACCCTGAGAGGGGGGTGAATCAGGGTATGACAGATTAAAATTTATTCCACTTCAGATCTTGTTTTGTTATTAAACAAAATTATCTTCTCTCTCGTTCCCATTGTAAAGTATGAACAAAATTTAAATCATGCATGAGACACAACAATGTTTACTTGGTTCACCCTCACTGGGCTACGTCCAAGGAGAATACAACAACGGTGTGCCGATGTACCAAATTCACTAAGGATCACTTCCAATAATGTGTACAATATTCGGGCTATATCTTATATGCTCAGGTTCACTAACTTTGCAAGATTTAGGGTCTAGTCACTACATTCCCAAGGGTAACTTCCTTATGCCTCTTTCTCTGGCTCAATGTTGGTGGAATGGGTTATCGTCTTCATCTTCCTTTATTCATAGGTCTTGGAAAGGAATTCACTCATAGTTTATAAACTTCTAGGTAAAACATAGTTTATGGACACGTAGGTCCCTTCATTTTCATGAATATATGCATCCTCAACTATAGGTAGATGCTCTGTTGAAGTCCATTTTTCACATGTAGATGATGTCCAACTTCTAGGGTACTGTTAGATACCAAAAAATAATTTTGCAAACTGATTTAAAGATTTTAAAAGCTTCCTTGAGTGTTCCATGAACCACCTGCTCCTCCCGTGTACTGTGCACTAGGTATGGTACGTGGAATGCCTCCTCCGTGTACCACTGCTGCTTCCACAAACTTCCCTCTATTCTCAGACTACCTCTACATTCTCTATTGTGTACTGCCTTTGTGTACCGACTCTACGAACCTCCTTTGCGAACCACTTACACAAATAGTCTTTGTAAACCATCCTCTGTCTGCGGACTATTCTCTGTCCATGAACTACCTCTACCACTGCAAACCACCTGCGAACTTCCTCTGCATATCACGTGTAACATCCTAGTTCCGGAAGCCACCCAGAGGCCCCCCGTACCCGGTTGGTCACATGGCCTCGAGCGCATTTCCCCAAACACCAGAGGCTGTTGACTAGTAGCGAGGGCCTGAGTGTGATAGTGGGGAAACTATGCCCTCATTGGCAGAGTAACACATCAGAAATAAAACAAATGTACAATAACAGAATCAATGATAATAATAACATACAACAGTAAATATCGGAAGAATATAAGTAATAACCACTGGAGCACATATATAAAATGATACATGGTACATATGTCTAGGAAAACAGCCAAACATGTCACAATGCTGAAATACAATACTAAACCAAAGTATAAAATAAAATAGGTAAACTCCTCATCATAGCAAGCCTCATCTTGGTCTCATGCTCTCCAACTCCAAAGCAGTCAAGTACCTGACATAGAAGGGTTCTTGCCCTTATCTATACCTGCAACAATATAATCTATTTGGTCCCAAAATCATGACCCAAATAGGGTGTGAGAATAAATACCAGTAGGCAACCACCAAAATATATGTTCCTAACAGTCAATGAATATATGGAAGGCAATAAGTAAGAAGAACAGTAAGCAAGGAAGTACTCAGCAGTAAACATTCCTATAGTCCAATTGCATTCAAATCCATATATCAAGTAACAGCTAATCAAAGAAGGTAACCCTCTAGGAGTACTCATAGTATAACCCCTTTGGTTCAACCAAAAAAGAACAAGCAAGCAGCTAAACACAAATGGTAACCCTCTGGGAAGTACTCATAGCCTAACCCCTCTGGTTTAACCAAACAAGTACAAGCAACCCTCTGGGAAGTACACACAAACTAACCCCTCTAGTTCAACTTAAGCATAGAATCTTTGAGAAAGAACTCGCCGTCAATTCCTCTTATAGTCTTGTATCGAGAACTAAAGGTGCTCTGGGGAAGCACTTACATCACATTCCCCCTATGGCCCGTGTTAAGGAACTACAGACACTCTGAGGAAGCACTTACGTCAATTCTCCCTATGGTCTCGTATCGTAATAGTAAAAACAGACACTCTGGAGAAGCCCATACATCCATTCTCCCTATGGTATACTACACCAGGTTCTCACGGCCCTGTGTAAGTCAATAAAGTATAGTGATACATATCGGCCAAGGTAAACCTCAAGAACTAATTGGCTAAATAGCCTAAAACATAACAACATGTCAAATAAATAATCACGCCATCCTATAATACTAGGCATGAGAAAAAAACGAGGCAGCCTAACAGGCTAAGCAGGACCAAACAGTCATAAACATAACATGCATGGGAAAACACTTCCAAATCATAGCAATTAACCCTATTCACATTCAATTAACCTCTACTCAAGCATTCAAGCAAAGCAAGAAACTAGAAGGGCTAAAAATGTAAATATGCAATACCCCATTCAAGGGTATTGAACAAATTTGCAAATAAAACTCAAAGACATTCTACGGAAAGGCACAAACCACATACCTCAGCATGGGGAGATCGATATACTTGAGTCTCAGGCCTTGAATCGCCCTAGAACGCCGTATATCTACAAAAACATCTAAAACGTTCAATAAAGGATAACTTGAGGAAGAGGAGGAATCCGGAAATGAAGATCTAGAAGAAGGTAAAGCTTACCAAGGTGATCCCAACACAATCTACAGTGGTTGAATTAGAGATCAGATGCTCGATCAAGGGCTCATGGAAAGATCACGGTCGTACGGTCTCTCTCGGATGAACCAGACCTAGAAGGAGACGGTTCTGTCTGTTAGACGTGACCCTAGTGCATTTAATGAAAAAAAATACATGGCGTGTACTTTTGAAGTAAACTGTGTGTACTTACCCTTACCGAGCCCCACTTTAGGTGGCCTCTAAGTCACCCCACGTGGCTGTGTGCAAGGCCGCTACACGGCCAGCACACGGCTACCCGTGGTAACTGAGTACACGACGTGTACGTATAAAGTACACAATGTGTACTTAAAAAATTTCCAGAAATTCCCCTTTTTTCTCAAAAACACTAGAAAAATAAAAACATACCTGAAAAGAAGATCCGAGTTCTTAAAAACTTCCCCCCTTAAAGAAATTTGTCCCCAAATTTCCCTAATAAGGTGGTGAAGAATAAGAAACATCGAACAACTCCGCCCATTAAGATTGTATATCGGCCTCCCTCTCCCAAGTCTCATCCTGTACTCGCCCATGCCGCTATAGCACCCATACCAGAGGAACATACCGGACACGAAGAACCATCGTACTTTGATCAACAATCTGGATAGGATGCTCCTCGAAAGATGCATCCACCTCTAGCTCAACTTCCTCGGGTTAAAAAACATGAGATGGGTCTGAGAAGTAATGTCGAAGTTGAGAAATGTGGAAAACATCATGCATATCCCGGTACCTCTAAGGTAACTACAACAGATAAGAAATCAGCCCAATTCTCTCCAACACATCAAATGGACTAACGTACCTCTGCGAAAGCTTAGCCTACCTCCTAATCCTCCTGTGTCCCAACCTCGGTGTGACATGTAGGAAAATCTGATCCCTGAACTCGAACTCCATAGGTCGTCTCTGCTGATCCGCATAAGACTTCTGTCGAGACTGTGTAGTAGCAATCCTCTTCTGAATCAACTATATCTGCTCTGTGGTCTCTTGGATAAG
This sequence comes from Viscum album, assembly GCA_963277665.1. Taxonomy (NCBI): domain Eukaryota; kingdom Viridiplantae; phylum Streptophyta; class Magnoliopsida; order Santalales; family Viscaceae; genus Viscum; species Viscum album. The sequence goes on from OY728122.1 coordinate 1,628,751,638, forward strand.
ATGAGGTTCCAGTATAGCTTCCTCTCCTGCCTCCATCCAACATAAGGGTGATCAGAATGGCCTACCGTACAAATCCTCATAAGGTTTCATCTGGATAGTTGATTGAGAACCATTGTTGTAGGAAAACTCCACAAGAGGAATGTGCTTCTCCCAAGAACCTCCAAAATCCAGGATGCATGCTTGAAGCATGTCCTCAAGCACCTGAATCATACGCTCGGATTGGCCATCTGTTTGGGGATGGTAAGTTGTACTCAAAATTACATGTGTACCCAAAGCCTTCTGAAGCCCCTTCCAGACCCAAGAAGTAAAACGTGCATCCCTGTCTAAAACAATGGAGTGTGGAACCCCATGTATACGTACAATCTATCAAATGTACAACTTTCCCAGCTCCTCAACACTGAAGGTCTCCTTGATTGGAAAGAAGCGAGCAACCTTCATGAGTCTTTCAATGACAACCCATACCGCATCATTCCTGTGAGGCGAACTTAGAAACCCTATCACTAAATCCATCACAACACCATTCCACTTCCACTCGGGAATGGGTAACTGCGGTAAAAACCCTGTTGGTCATTGGTGCTCTGCCTTCACCTGCTGACAAGTGTAACACCTCAAGACAAAACCAGAAACATCTCTCTTCATAACTGGACACCAATACTGATGGTGTAGATCATGATACATCTTGGTGACGCTAGGATGAACTGCCCAAACAGAGGAATGAAAGTCTCGCATCAGCTCCTTGTGTATGTCTGTTGGCACCCATACGCATCCCTGAAAACAGAAGATCTCATCCTCGCCTATGGTCCATCCAGTAATAGGGTCCTCTCTCGACACACTTTCCTGTAGGATTAGACCTTTTGAATCTAATAGATACCTCATTCACACTCGATCAAGGAGAGTATAGGTAACATCTACAGAATAAAGAAAGGTCTGCCCCTATCTGTGAGATCACATCCCACCATCTCTTGGTGGAATCCCTAAGCATGTACATAGCCAGATTGACCCTCATCTCTGAAGGTGTCTCCATATGATCGAAGACCGAAATCATGGCTTCTAACCATGACTCTCCAGCCTGAGGTCCTCCTTCCCCTGTGAAGGTGGGATGCTGCTACTGCTGAAAAACCTGCATCAACTCTGCCATAGATGGGGTAGGATACGGTACTCTGTGGAAGGTCTACATGAACCTCATGAATCCCTCTCGGAACTATGCATCTGCACCTATATCTGGGATAATGACTGGTGCCAAGGATGGCACAACTGGAGGATCTACTGGTAGTCCCTAATCAGCCATGCCTGGTGTCTGATCACCGCCTTGCAACTGGAATACAACCAGAGGACGTCTCGGTGGCATGACTATGCATGGTCAAGCATACACCTTATATCAAGATTATCAAGGATTGAAAACTAGAAGTGTAAGAAGGGAGAAAGAGAAATAAAGAATTTAAGTTTTCCAAAACATGGATACACAGTGTGTATAATGATTACATGGCGTGTTCCCTTAAGCCTTTCACATGGGCATGTACTTATACCAAAACTGGTCGTGTAATACCCCATACACATGGCGTGTTGTCCTAACACACGGTGTGTATTTGACTTCTTTTCCCTTGCCCGAGTTATCTTACACAGCTAACCCACACGGTTCTTCTAAACAAGACTACACAACATGTTCAAGATAGACATTGTGTGTACTAGATGAGATTCACCGGCCTGTGTTGTTAGTGACATGGACGGATACATGGATTACACTACACAACATGTTCCAGATGGACACAACGTGTACTAGGAAGATTTTACTGACCCGTGTTGTTCGTTACATGGCTGGGTACTCGGGTTACACTACACGGTGTGTTCCAGATAGACATAGCGTGTATTAGAAGAGACTCAACTGACCTGTGTTGTTAGTGACACGACTAGTTACATGGTTTTACAACACGGTGTGTACGTCTGGTACACGGCATGTCCTACCAAAGATTTACAAACCCAGGGTCTCTGCCCACATAGTCCGAGACATGGTTAAAGACTACACGACATGTACATACAGTACACATCGTGTACTTAAGAAAAACAGTTTCTTCCCGAACAGAAGAACACATGGTGTGTATTCAACATTACACGCCGTGTATTCTGGGTTTTTCAGAACAATAAGCCTCAGAAACTATTCTAGAACCCAAAAAAACACTGAAACGAACCTTAAGGTTCCAAATTCCTATCCGTGAGGGCCCATACTCCCCGCAAATCAAATCTTTACATCTTATACGTGTCATATACAAGTAAAACAAGTTAATGATCCACCAAATTCTGGTCCATGAGGGCCCATAACACCTCAAGAACCAAAGTTTGGTGTTCATTAAAAAAAAACTTACACAAAGAAATACCCTATAAAAAAGCATGTATTCTATCAAGGCATCTATCACAACAACATGCATATATAACACAACCTCTATCACAAAAAAATACAATCACTAATGCACCCGAAATGGCATGGCAAGAATGCATGACATGTGATTTTTAGCAAGTGCCTATATGATGCATGAGATGACATATGCTCATCTCATCGGGTTGAAATAGAAATAGAACCTCAATCACATCAATGATAACAACACAAATCATGTGAATCACCCAACGGTGAAATCAAATCCACTGTAAAATTGAAAAACCAGAAAAATTGCAATAAACGAGGTAGATTGGATTTTCCCTATATACAAGTTAGCTACTCCTGGGCACAGCTTATTACCAAGTACCTATTCTATCATATCCTTGGATATAGGCTCCAAATAGTAATTCAAGAAGAAAAGAATCTCTTTGATACCACTTTGTAACATCCCGGTTCCAGAAGCCACCCAGAGGTGCCCCGTACCTGGTTGGTCACATGGCCTCAAGCACATTTCCTTGAACGCCAGAGGCTACCGACTAGCAGTGAGAGCCTGGGTGTGATAGTGGCGAAACTATGCCCTCATTGGAAAAGTAACATAATGGAAATAAAACAAATATATAATAGCAGAATCAGTGATAATAATAACATACAATAGTAAACATTGGAAGACTAGAAGTAATAACCACTGGAGCACATATATAAAATGATACATGGTACATATGTCTAGGAAAGCATCCAAACATGTCACAATGTTGAAATACAGTACTAAAACAAAGTACAAAAGAAAATAGATAAACTCCTTAGCATCTCAAGCCTCAGCTTGGTCTCATGCTCTCCAACTCCAAAGCAGTCAAGTACCTGAAGTAGAAGGGTACTTGACTTTATATATACTTGTAGTAATATAATCTGTTTGGACCCAAAAGCATGACCCAAATAGGGTGTGAGACTAAATCCCAGTATGCAACCACCAAAAGATTTGTGCCTAACATTCAGCAAATATATGGTAGGTAATAAGTAAAAAATAGAAATAAGAAAGGAATTACTCAACAATAAACATTCTTATAGTTCAATTGCATTCAAATTCATATATCAAGTAATAGCTAATCAAAGCAGGTAACCCTCTGGGAGTACTCACAGTCTAACCCATCTGGTTCAACCATACAAGAACAAGAAAGCAGCTAAACACAAACGGTAACCCACTGGGAAGTACTCACAGCATAACCCCTCTGGTTCAACCAAACAAGTACAAGAAACCCTCTGGGAAGTACACGTAGCCTAACCCCTCTAGTTCAGCTTAAGCATAGACTCTCTGAGGAAGCACTCGCCATCAATTCCTCCTATAGTCTCGTATCGGTAACTAAAGGTGCTCTGGGGAAGCACTTACATCATATTCCCCCTGTGGCCCGTGTCAAGGAACTACAGACACTCTGAGGAAGCACTTACGTCAATTCCCCCTATGGTCTCGCATCATAATAGTAAAAACAAACACTCTGGAGAAACCCTTACATCCATTCTCCCTATGGTCTACTACACCAGGTTCTCATGACCCTGTGTAAGTCAATCAAGTACAACGATACATATCAACCAAGGTAAACCTCAAGAACTACTTGGCTAAATAGTTTACAGCATAACAACATGTCAGATAAATAATCACACCATCCGACAATACTAGGCATGGGAAATAAACAAGGCAGCCTAACAGGCTAACCAGGACCAAACGGTCATAAATAGAACATGCATGGGAAAACACTTCCAAAGCTTAGCAATTAACCCTATTCACATTCAATTAACCTCTACTCAATAATTCAAGCAAAGCAGGAAATTAGCAGGGCTAAAACAGTAAACACGCAATACCCCATTCAAGGGTATTGGACAAATTTGCACATAAAACTCAAAGAATTTATACGGAAAGGCACAAACCACCTACCTCGGAATAGGGAGATCGATATAATTGAGTCTAAGGCCTTGAATCACCCTAGAACGCCGTAGATCTACAAAAATGTCTAAAACATTCAACGGAGGATAACTTGAGGAAGAGGAGGAATCGTGAAATGAAGCTCTAGAAGAAGGTAGATCTTACTGAGGTGATCCCAACACAATCGATGGCGGTCAAATTGGAGATCGGATGCTCGATCGGGGGATCGAGGAAAGATCACGGTCGTACGATCTCTCTCAGACGAACCATACCTAGAAGGAGACAGTTCTGTCCATCAGACATGACCCCGATGCGTTTAATGAAAAAAGAAGAAAATACACGGCATGTACTTTTGAAGTACATGGAGTGTACTTACCCTTACTGAGCCCCACTTTAGTCATCCTCTAGGTCACTACACACGGTCATGTGCAAGGCCGCTACACATCCAGCACACGGCTACCCGTGGTACCCGAGTACACGACGTGTACGTATAAAGTACACAGTGTGTACTTTAAAATTTTCCAAAAAATCCTCTTTTTTCTCAAAAAAACCAAAAAAATAAAAACATACCCGAAAAGAAGATCTGGGTTCTTACACCGCATCTGCGTACCGGCTCAAGTTCTGCAAATCACCCTCTGTCTGCGAACTGTTCTCTTTTCACAGACTACCTTCGCTTCCGCATACTGAAGCCCCCCCTCTGCATACCGAGTTCTTCTTCCACACTTGTTCCTCCTTTATGTCCTACAAATCCCTACAAAATCCTTTAGTGGAATTACTTCCACGTGAACCACTTCAGCCTTCGTGGAATTCTCCCTCGCAAACTTCCTTCGAACTTCGCCAAATTCCCAAAGCAAAGAGATGTTCTCTAATGATATTTTCTCTCAACTATAATCGGTGGGACTAGCTCTCCTTATATAGTCAAATATATCCTCTTAATCCACTAAATCTAGATTTACCAAAACTTTGATTCAGCACCACCTTCACATCGTACTGCTTCTGCCACTACGAACTGCAAGCCTTCCGGTGAACCATTTTTCATACGCAGTCCACGTGATACCTTTCACTTACGTGGAACCATTCTATTTCCATCATCCTACAAATCATCATTTCTTCTGCATATCACATGCCCTTCTTCGCAAACCGTTGCTGCGAACCGTTTTTGCCACTCTGCGTACCGTTCCCGCTGCCTGGTATGCAGTGGCGAACCATTCTCAGACATGGTACGCAGACCATATTCTGAGATACAAAGTTCCTTTATTTTGCCTATTTTATTTGTAGTTCTTCATACCATTTACTCCTATGTTGAAAACTGTAACGCCCCGACCCCAGAATCCCAGAGTCGATGCATTATTACATATCATTGGCATGATCACAAAAGATCAAGTCTCGAAAGATCGATTAGTTTAGTAGCCTTGGAAGTAATAGATACATTCATAAGGTTTAAATTACATCATAAAATGGAAAACTAAAACAACATTGTTTCCATAGAAAACACTGAGATCCCATAGAATATCCCTGTAGGTCAGTCATAATATACTTCTTCGCATACTGGGAAAAATAAAACATAGAAAAGGGTGAGCTCAGATGCTCAGTAAGGATAACAGTATAGCAGAAACTTTCATAAATAAGCATAAACATTTAAGGCAATGTATAAGACTAAAACAAAAGCCTTTTAAACTTGAACTTCGACATAATATGGCAAAGATAAAAATAAAATAATGCCATTTACTTATTCACATGGATATTCTACTTGTCGAATAATCACATGAAATATCAATAGCCACTTTCATAATGATGGAATGCATAATGCCAGACTTTCATAACCACATAGTCAAGGCCTTATGTCAAGACTACAAATAAGATTTTGTCAAGGCCTTGTGCCAAGACACTAGTTTGTCTCGTGAGACCTACCAATGCATCGAGGAGCTATAGTGGGCTCCACATGTCACTTACTAAGTCCAATGCATTCCTCATATGAAAAGTTTTAAAAATAACATAAACATTCATATAAAAACTAGCATACGAAATGTCAATACTTTATCCATAAACCATGAATGGTGTAAAAGTAATACATCCACAGTCAAACATATCACAAAACCTTCGATACAATATGGAAGTTTTGTACCATAATAAATCAACTTCAAATAAGCTTAAAATCCATCAAAGGATGTTGACATAGATGAAATCAAAACTTTTTTTTGAGAAATATATCTTTCTATTTTGAAATCATTTAAGAGTCACATAATTATAAAGAAGACATTTATTTTGAAAATATTATTATAATATTTTAAGGGAAGCTTTGACGATGTTATAACGGCAGAAAATAGCCGCACCCACCGTATAAGTTAAAAAGACATTCTTACCTTAATTTTGTCGAAAAGGTCATAAAGTATCTTGTTTGGAAAATGATAGAAAGATTACTTTAAAAACATATAAGGTCAAATAAGGGTATAAATTACTTTAACCCATTGTCTAGTAAATAGTAAAAATGTTTTGAAATACATTTTTAAGAAACATGGGTGTGGATGATAAAGAGGTCCCAGTAGATACTTACGTAAAAAAAACCTCGGATAATAAAGAGATTGTGAAATTAACCCTTACCTTGTACTTTTCCTTGGTCGAGGGTAGGTTAATCTCATGTATAATGGTGAAATAATTGTTATTAAATTATACAATAATAATATACAATAATATGATATCATATATTATCTTTTAACATTGCTTTGTTAATAATATCTTAGTATTATCGTCATTTCGGGGGTTAACGGATTCGTTTTCCTTTATATTCTTTGTTATGTGAGTCATATTTGTTATGGATGAGATTTATCTTATTCATATCCAGAATGATATCAAGTATTTAAACATTATTTTTAATCATCAAATGAAAATTAGTCTTGAATGGATACGATGTGGAATGAATCTCATCGCGTTCGTGGAGACGGTAATCCGTACGTACGCACGAGTGACAATATCATTCTTTTGATATTAAAATAATATATAATTGGATGGTATATCATATATAAAGAATAATTATCATGTTATATTTATTATTTACATCAATTACACATCATTATTATACCCATCAAAATAATAATGTATTGAATAACAATTACACCACGACGTGGAGACGGTAAGTCGTACGTACGAACGTATGGTGACATGTCATTCAAAGGATGGATATAATAATGAATATGGTTGTACCATATTTATAATAAAACCAAAGTATATATAAGATACTAGAGTTATTATTTTAGAATGGAAACAACAAAGAAACAGGAAGTAGAAGAATAAAGGAACTTGAAAGAGGTGATGAAATATTTACCTCTTCTTCGGGTTCTTCCTTTTGATTTGATCAAAAGGGATCCTTAGGTTGACTTTCTGACTAAAGGAATGCCTCTAGGATGAAGGTAGAATAGTTGAGAGGGTATTTGGGTAGATTTTGGTCGATCCAAATGTCTTTGAAAGTGTGAATTAGAGATAAGGGGAAGTGCCCTTTTATAAGAGGGGTGAGGGGCACCTTAGGAAAAGCTAGAAATATTATTTTATAATAAAATAATTTTTGGATTATAATGGCTCAAAAATGGTTTATTTAAATTATAAGGTGGGGATGGGTATATAACCACTCAACCAATAGGTTTTAGACATGTTTGGGTCACTATATTAACCTTATATTTTAGATTTAACTCTTAGTTAAATAGTTTGACATTTATCATGTCTCTTTGTATTTTTATATTATATGGTTAATAAACTTTCTATATACTTCCAAGTGAACACCAAGTGGTTCATTAATGATACAAATATCATTATATAAGTATTTTGGACGAACCTTAGATTTTTAGAAATATAATATCAATTAATAATATAATATTTGTTTTAAAAACTCTTTTATGTCAATTTTGACACTATTTGGTATTTTGTTTTTGCTAAATTCATAAAAGCATTATTACTTAGAAAAAAATTCATCTAACCAACCCTATTATGTCATATTAACCTAGAAAATTAGTGTAATTCATAAAAAGTCTCAAATTATATTTATTTGGATATTTATAATGTCAATTATTTTAATCTTTCATTAATTAGGTAATTACTGTGTCATCATTGTGTCATTAATAAATTAAATTATTTAATGTCTAAAAAATATAAATAAAATACCATTATGTAGGAAATCTATTTATATTTCTAATTAATATTTATAGTCAAATTTATCTTATGTGTAACCCTATATTAAAAATGTTTTAGTTATTAAACTTTGATTTTAACTCTTTTAACTCTTCTTTGAATTAAATAATAATAAATGTCCTAATCTAATCCAAGTGGACCAAAGATGTTCATATTTTATTCCTAGGGATTTTTTTGGTAGAATTATACTTATACAATAGAATTAGGACATGTTTTAGGATAATAATATCATTTTTACCCTTAATTACCCTATTTACTTTTAACCATGGTAAATAAAAGTAAAAAGTTATTATTCACCAAAAATTATTTTCATCTTATTGAACCACATTTTACTTACTGATATCAACCGTGTCTCTCAGATTTTTGAAATTCAACTTATAGAAGTGGTAAAATTAAGTTTTATGTAAATTTTCAAATGATCCTAGGAGGTGGGTAAAAGACGGTAAAAAGTTCAATAAAATATTTATATATCTAAAATTATTATAAACTGACTCCAATGAATTATATTGAAATTATATAGGTATTATGTATCTATTTTGATCTAAAATAACTTTAAATAAAATAAATAATTATTTAAATAAAAATTCTGTTTTAAATTATAACTCAGTGTTTTTCACTATTCATCAAAAATTGAAAGTTTTTAGAAAAATACGAAAAATTCACCCTAAGCTAATTTTGATATCTTGAATCCAAAAATAAAGTCCATTTTGAAAGATAAATTTATAAAATTTTAAAAAGTGGGTATTACTATTCATAACGACTGGTTTGATTGGTTGTGGTGTGTTAGAACTCGAAGTTGCGTACAACACACGCTATTGTATTATTCAAAGAGAAGCGTACCGTGGAAGCTTGGGGTGTTACAAAAACCTTTATTTTCCAAACACAAACTCCCAATTTTGAGGTCCAAAAAGTTGGCAAACACTGAGAAACTGTGTCACCTTAAAAAATTTTCTTTGGTAGACACCAACCAAACTCATTCATGGTCATCTGGCTTTGTCAACAAACACAATCACACCCAAAACATACTGAGAGGACACAATGAGGGATTTTTTTCCCCAAAAGAATGGTACCTTGTAACACTTTCCATTTGAGCAATCTTCTTAAAATTTAGTTTAAAATCTTGAAATTCTTGTTTTTATTTCTTAGTTATGATTACTATATCTCACTTATGTATTCATTTGAGGGTGGAGGGGTTATCTCGTTAATTATGAAATTTACGTAAGTGAAACTTTTTATTTTAAAATTATTTTTAAATCAAAAAATATTTTCCTCTTAATCTCAAACTTCAGAATCATATTTTCTAAAACGAGTATTTTATTATAATTTTACTATTTTAAATTTGATTTCAAACATTGAATACACTTAGTGTATTATTTTTGTTATGAATATATTTTAAAGTTTATTTTCAAAACTTATATGAGAATTTGTGTATATGGTATACATTTTTTTTAAAGGGGGGTTGTTTTTATCACCCTTAATGGGTGATTAATAATGAGTACAAATTCTATATATACTTGTCTCTTTAATAATGTTGTGGAGTTTTCTTTGTGAAAAATGAAATGAGGGGATGCGTTCAAAGTATGTTTTCACTTTCAATGGAATTCTTCAAGCTTGTTCAATAGTGGAAGCACCACTCTTAAAAGGAGGGAATGAGAGTGTTAGCATAGGTGTGTACCAATTTATTTTGTTTCATCTTTTCTTCTTTTCTCTATTTCACTATTCTTCTCTTTTTTATTTCTTTTCTTCTCTTTATATTTTATTTAATTTTTTCCTTCTCCTCTATTTTTTTTATTTCTCTTTTAAAACTTATTTTAATACCTTCCTCCCCTCTCTCTAATGCATCTATTGATGGGGGGTGGAAGATAAAGAAATGATTTCAATTTTTTTAAAAAAAAATTAAAATCTCATAACTCTATTTTCAAATCTCTATTATGGGTTTTCAAAATCTATATTAAATCTCTCTTGAATTTTACTTAGAATCCTTTCTTTTTAAATTTCATCATTTCTCACATTGCATTTCTTTTTGATAATCACAAAGGAGAAGAAGTTTCTTCAAATTTATGGGATAAATTTAGTTTTATCTTCAAAGGGGGAGAATTTTATTTGAACTTCAAATTGGAAAAATTCTTTGAATTTTTTGTTACATGTTATTTCTTAATTATTTCACAAAGGGGGGGTTGAAATTGGAGTTAATTGTTTTAATTTTTTATATGGAATATTTTTATTACTCCACGAGTATATTGAATATCTTATATTGATATCTTGAGTATATTGAGATTATCTTTTGATTTACATTTAATATATCTTTTTATGTTAAGTGTTTGTGATCATCAAAAAGGAAAATATTGTTGTATATGTCTCCCATGATGTTTTTATAATCATAAACACTCATCTATGTTTTTAACAATCTCGTTAGGGTATTTTTAGTTATATCATTTAAACTCCAAATCATGTTATTGATGGACTTTAAATGTTAATTCAAAGGCATCTTGTTGATCCAATCAAAGTCTTGGACCATTCTCTTTTAATGTTTTGAGAACATGGAATGAAATTGAAAGAACTTTTGAATGAAATTAAATGAAGTGGAAGTGTCATTACTTGAAGCAGGATTCGGCAAGTAGCATGCATTGACCGATGAATAGAAGCTTCCTCAAGCTCCATGAGTCCATGACTAGCCGGTCCCAATTCCAAAACTACTGCAGTCTACTAACGGCTGGTCGATGCTGGATTTCCAGAAGATCCTAGCTCCAGGTGACCCACTGACTAACCGATGAGGTGCACCGGGTGGTCGATGGCGTCGGGACAACAGGTCAGAGGGTGATTTTAATAATGGTCAAAATTTCCTAAAAAGTGGTATTCTTCGTCATCAATGGCCCTAATGAATTCTAAAATATTTTAAGACCTTTTGGAGCCTATAAAAGGAGGTCCTCAGTGGGTTGGAAGATTTAACGATTACTAACAATGCCACTCTAATCGAATCAATGTTGAATCGCTGGAAATATCAAAATCCTCTCAAAGAGCCAATTCTCATTTCTTAATCTCTTGAAGTCTCTCACTCTATCTCTTAATCTTTCATCCTAGTTGTATTCATCCTTTAGAGAGATTAAGGGGAGAAATTGTAATGGGTTTGCATCAAGAAAATCTTCTACTTATCATCTCCTTCTTCAACGGGTTCTCACTACCGCAAAAGTGAGGGACGAATTCTTTGGCTACCAACAAAACTCAAGAAGGTGCTCGCAAAATATTATTGTGAGGGATAGGTTTATTGAACCCCATCAATATCAAGGGAGTTGTTGTGGTCGAAGAGCAGTGCAATCAATCCAAACGACCATAGTATAATAAAGATCTAACTATTACTCTCGATTTGATATAGCAAGAACCAAAGTCGAATACAATAATGCAAGAAAAGTAAATGGACACGATGATTTAATGTGTTTCCGACCATTTGGGGTCCTACTTCATGGAAAGAACACTACATACACACACACACCTTTTATTAATATCAAAAGAGAGAATAGGAAATGATACAAAGGATGCAATACATAAAAAGTTAATGAAACAAGAAGCAAGATTTACCAATTTTGAATGAAAAATGAAACTGCAACCCTAATACTTACAGTGCTGGACAACATAGTGTCTAATAGTTCTAATCACTTTGATTCAAGGGGGATTGTGAAGTCTGATAGATCTGATGAAGCATTCACGCTTTTCTCCTTCTGAGGTTCTTAAAATCATCACCAAGAAGCCACACTTCTTTTGTTAGGGAAGGACGTCGTCTCCACTGCGCATCGGCCACACCTAGAGGCCAAGGGAGAGCAACATGATTGGACGAGCTCCAAGGAGGAGGATTAAGCATAGAACTGGGGAACCAAAGGGGCGATAGGGTTTTATCGAGGAAGACCGAAAGAACCACGCCAAAGGAGAGCCAAGAAGATGGAATCAAATTCATCAAGCAGCATTGGGGAAGGGGTGATGAAACCCCCTGCACGCGGCTGATTCCCAAAACGGAAGACCCAATCCAAGGGTGCCACAAAGTGAGGCATTTAACCACACAGTTGAACAAAACCAGTGGCTCAAACAACCGAGCAAGCAAGTGGACTGCTGGATGAAAATGGGCAGCCAAGTAGATCAATGGTGAAAAATTAAGAAGCCAATGAAAAGAGGATTTCCAGTATGGAACACAAGTAAGAGAAAAGAAACAGGTCTCAAATATGGGGCCCAGATGAATAGAAGGCCTGACCAAAAAATATTGAGCATGAAATAAAATGGCAGAAAACAAACAATTAATAACTTTGCATGGTGTAAATAATTAAATGGAAGCATATATTAAACAAAAAATTTAATATGAAAAAGCAGGATTAAGAAAACCTTAATTCATAAATCTACACTATTTTCAATTAAATTTGGTGATGTTCTTACACCTAAACTATCAATTGAATCGAATAATTATTCTAAACAATCTATGAAAAATAAAACTGATAATAAACAGTGCTAGTAAAACTATACACTGCTTATGTCCAAAATGTGTATCAATGTGACACACATATTTTCCCTCATCAATTACATCTAAGCTACTACTTAAACATGCTTAGAATCAAAAATTCTAACACAAATACATAAACTGATATTTCATTCACATACCTGAGTTTCCCATTTCACATACCTAAACTCTCTACTAGTCACATGCCTACTATAGGTTCCTGGGACATATCCCATACCTACAGAACACCAATAAACCGAGCAGTACCCATCCTCAAATCATAACAGCGATACAAGGTATGAATATAAACTCAAAAGAATAGTTAATATGCAAACAATAGCATCAAAGAAAATATCTCATGTAGATGAAATCAAACAAGAAAACAAAGCACACAAGGCTCAGAGAAAGAAAACAACTCACTCCACCTGAATCTAAAGACAGACCTAGAAGACTCTCCTCCTAATGAGAATACACTGCCTAGAACCGTGCAACAGTGGAATCCACTGTTGGAATCGGGCACGCAGCGGAAGCCCCAAACAGGTGGGTTTTAAAAAAATTTCACCGATGGTCGACGTAAACTTGTCAATGTCGAAGAAGAGAAGCCCGGTCTTAGTCAAGGACCACGCGTGGAGGATTTTAAGCACAAAATTAAACCATAAAATACCTTGTTTAGATCCGAAGTCGTGCATGACGTCTGCTCGTCGTTGGTGATCGTTGCTTGAAGAATCTGAAACCGAATTCCTTTAGATCATTCAAACGTGCTTCAAGGAATCCGTGGGAGCGCCGTTTGTCGTAATCCGAGTGCTAGCGCGGATTTGCGACGATGCCTTCGACGCTCCAACGACCACCGCATCGCATCGCTAGTGATGCCCGAGAGAGAGCTCTTTGGATCCAGAGCATCTCTCTCTAGAATGTAGGAGAGAGGAGAGGAGAGAGAAGCTCCATGAATAGTGTTTGGAAAATGTCCCTCCTCTTCAATTTATAGTGCTCAATTAAAATACCCGGTATCGCCTCGCCGGCCCCGAATACTTAACGCACTATTAACGACATTTTATGACTACTAAACTGAGCCATAAATATTATTATAATTTACTTGTAATATATTAAAATATATTAAATGATAATAATTAAGTCATTAACCCGACTCGTCACTCCCATAAATATTAATTGAACCTTGAATAATTTAATATTCATCAATTAATATTTTTTCATGTATTTACTTAAAACTCGTAAATACATTTAATAAATAAATTCAATACTCATTATTCTAAACTCGAATAATATGAATTTATTTATTGCATTGGTGATTGTTTAACTTTGAACAAATCCCGAACCCCTATGGAGGGGCCCACCATGTCCAAAACTCCTATTTAACTGAATATGGAAGATTCTTGAATACGCTGTTGCGTGTGACCCTCTAGGCCCTTATTTCAACAGTAGTGAATAGTATTCACAGACCAAGAGTGGGATCTAACAACTCATCATGGCCCCTGAAGAAATAAGGATTGTCACAACAGCGACAACCAACCTACGAACACGCATTGTGTCATATAATCTCTTTGTCCGTAATATCTCATAAAGCAGGATGCACTCACGTGTCATCGCCCTTTTCTTGATTTATAGTTTGTTGATTTAAATGGACGGATTTACCCTTGACTATCATGACCATGGTCTTATAAAGGTACTGTCATCCATATCAACATGGTCTGAGATATATTACTTCCATAACATGGAAGCGAAAAATCCTTTCTTGACCATTCAACCAATGTCATGCCACCAACGATGCACCCGACACAAACTACCTCGCCACGACTTCATCGCCATGGTTTTCGTCTTGCATCAAAGTACAAAATCAAATGACATACATTGGTAATGATCTCAAGTCAGGAGACCATTACACATGATCATAGATAGGAACATCCAATGACACCTAAAACATGTGGAGTTCCTATTGGCGGGTCAGTCCTCATGATCTCACTACTAGAGATCACCAAGTGCGAAATTCTTGAGAAGAAGTATCGATGCTTATGAGCCCCCAACACCTGATGGTCAGACATCTACTATGTACAATTAGTAAGATGTATCTAGATCATAGAACATATATTTAAGATTAATGTCATAGTATCTAGAGGTTATCATTATAGCTTACTGTACACACGATATGGTAATCTAAAGAACTGAATAGTTGGGTCTAGAGCACCCACTATTACAATAGCCACCTCTTAACCTCGACCTCTATATAACCCATACAACCCTGATCCTAATGAAAAACTCATAATCATGAGGAAACAAACCAACAAGAAAGGGCATCTCACTATCGACCTAAGGAAAAACCCCTTAAATCCAACACCCAAAATTAAGCACTTAATTCCCAGGTAGGTACCCACCCAATGTCGTCAAAGAGATACCATCAAAACCATCATGAAGTCTTGTGATCAGCCAGACATCTACCCATGAACCCGGTTGAATCCACAACTCTTCCCCCCTACAACACAATATAAAAATTACAGAACATCAACATCATCAAAACCAGGATCAACTACATTGGATTAAGCCCCATTAGCCTTTGAACCATTTCTTTTAGGAAAATCCCTAAGTGACCTAGTTTACCACACTGATAGCACTTCAGAATCCTAAACTGACTCACACATTTCCTTTTACCCTTATCATTGTTCTTCCCTTGACCCTTATAATTTGTTCTACCCATGAAATTGAGTCTCTCTCCCTCTTATCCTAACCCATTCTTAGTATGTAACTCTTTTGAAAGAATAGCTGGATTAACATATTCTAGGGTCATCGTGTCCCTGTCATACATAATAGTCTCAATAAGTGTGTTATAGCTATGGTTAAGAGAGATCCTTCTTATCCTCATCATCTACAAAAATATTAATATTGGCTAAATCTAGCATGACTTTATTAAATTCATCTAAGAGGGTTTTTATAGAAGTACCAGAATTCACTTTAAATGTGAACATATAGTGCTTCTTGTAAAGTCTTCATACTAGGGAAGCAGTCATGTATAATTTTTCAAGTTTAAGCCATATTCCTGCAGCGGTAGGCTCATAAGCCACTTCCCTAAGAACCTTATCACCTAAGGAAAGTAAAAGGGAACTATGGTCCTTAACAATCACATTATGGGGAACATCTTGGTATTACCAATTTGATTAACAATTGTAACGGGTTTCGTAGGTCCAGATAGAGCATCAATTAAACCTTGCTGAACAAGCAATGTCCTCATTTTAATTCGTCATAAATTAAAGTCATTGACTCCATCAAATTTCTCGATTTCATATCGCACTGTAGACATGTTTATCCAAATGAGTTGATGTCAACTGGTTGTGAACAACGTTAGGCATACACCCCCAAAAACCGACCAATCTCACGGTGTAAACATGTACCGTGAGATACGAAAAGTGGAGAATTTCAATGAATACAATGATTTATATTAACAAAAAGAAATAAATAAACATACAGAATTAAACAGAGAAATAAATGATGGAAAAAATCCAACAAAACCCGAATTAAAGAAACTGTAAACAGAACACAACAAGGCATTTTTAAAAAAACTGTAAGCAAAGTGCACAAAAACAGTGAACCAATTTTAACAAACTGTAAGTAGAACGCAATAGGCAAATTTTAAGGAAATCAAAATACACAGCAGGTCAGGGAGGCTCTGATGCCAATTTTTAGTTGAAGAGCAATTCAATCAATCCAAACAACCGGAATATAATAAAGATCAAACTGCTACTGTGGATTTGATATAGCAAGAACCAAAGTAAAATACCATAATGCAAGAAAAGTAAATGGAAACGATGATTTAATGTTCTTTGAACCCTTAGGGGTCCTAGTGCACGATAAGAACACCAAACACATGCACACCTTTAATCTCAAAAGAGAATACAGAAAAATGATACAAAGGATGCAATACAACAAAAGTAAACGAAACAGAAAGCAAGATTTACAAATTTCGAATGAAAAATGAAATTGTAACCCTAATACTTATAGTGTCGGATAATGTAATGTTCGGAGGTCCCGATCACTTCGAGCCAAGGGGGATTGCGAAGTTTGCTAGATCTGATGAACCGTCTCCACTTCGCCCCTTCTGAGGTTCTTGAAATCATCACCGAGAAGCCACACTTCTTCTGTCAGGGAAGGATGTCATCTCCACCGTGCACCGGACACACTTAGATGTTGAGGGAGAGAAACAGGTTTGGACGAGCTCTAAGGAGGAGGATTAAGCACAAAACCAAGGAACCAAATGGGTTCTAGGGTTTTGTCGAGGAAGACCAAAATCACCATGCCAAAGGAGAGCCGAAAAGTTGGAATCAAGTGCATCAGGGGGAATCAGGGTAGGGGTGATGAAACCCCCTGCGTGCAGCTGATTCCCAAAATGGAATGCCCAATCCAAAGGAACCAAGGAGGCAGGAACATAGAATAGAACCAGTGGCTCAAACAACCAAGAAAGAAAGTGGATAGTCAGATGAAAATGGGCGGCCAAGGAGATCAACGGTACAAACTTAAGAAACCAATGAAAAGAGGATTTCTCGCATTGAACACGGGTAAGGGAAAAGAAACAGGGATCAAATAAGGGGCCTAGATAAACAGCATGCCCAAGAAGAAAATATTGAGTGTGAAATAAAATGGCAGAAAATAAACAATTAATAACTTTGCTCGGTGTAAATAATTAAATGGCAGCATATACTAAACAAAAAATTTAATATGAAAAAACAAAATTAAGAAAACCTTAATTCAGAGGAATAATAATATAACCCTCACAACCCGAGGGGAGAAGATGTAGGGTGTCATTCTGAGTTATTGTTGAACTCCTTTATCAAACTGTATTTGTTCTCTTTCATTTTACGCATTGCATCATTCAACAACATTGCACATAATTTCAAAAATTTGATACAACAGTTTCTGTTGTGCTTACTCGCTTTATTAATTCGTATTGATTTTTTCAATTCATTGCTTTATCGAATTAATCGCTTTACTGTTTATCATTTCAAAATTGTCTAATTTTGAATTTATCTTTCACATTTTCTTTAATTTTAAAGGGAAATTCAACCCCTCCTCTTTTCATCTACTATGACCAACACGTGTGTCCCGCGTTGCGCTCGAGGTTGACCATTTGTTTTCCCAGCCATCATTGCTCCGCCTTTGTCTTCCAAGGTGTCCCATGGTTCGATCACTCCTTTAATTTTTCGACTACCAATTTAAGAGAGGAGAGAGATCTTGAGAGAAGAGGGGATCTGGTGCTCTGTTATGATGGATTCCTTCAAACTTGTTTCTCTAGAGTTTCGTTCCGGTGGAGAGCTCGAGTCTTGTGTGCTCAGAGGTGGTCCACGACGATGAGAAGAGGTGTTTCAACCCTGACAATATCGATCATCATATCTAATGACCACTTATGGGTTCTTGGTGTAGGCTTGGGTCTGCGAGCATCATTAATCTTTTGTTCTTAGGTTTTGTGTTGTTTTCCTTTGTTTTGTTTTTGGTTCACTTGGGTTTGTGTGAGTGAGTCAATCTAGGATGCTCATATATGTCGTATCCTCGACTTGAGTTCATCACATTCCCTAGAGTTGCAAGAAAGTGATCCTCGGATAACTTTCGTGGTCATGTTTGTTGATTTCATTCTTGCTCATTTCTTTTTCTAAGTCGATTGTTGTGTTTTCTCTTCATAATAAAAGGCTTGTGGTTGTGTTATTGGCATGCACGTAGGACCAACGTAGTCTGAAGCATGTAAATACTTATGTTCTTTTTATATCTACATTTTTTTATTATTGTTTGCTTCTGCTTGTCAAAGAACATCACCGAACTCAATCCTCTTTCGCCTCTATTGAGTGTGGATTGTGTCTTTATGGGCCAACCTCCGCCCCAAAAGAGGCAAACACAACACCGAACTTAAGAAGACAACAAATTATAGGAGTAGAACGCAACACAAAACATGAAAAAAAGTGAAAAAAAATTAAAATTAAAAGGAAAACACGAAGGAAGATGTAGAAAGCACATAAACAGAATGAAAAAATCACACTAAAGTCGAACAAGGGGGATGGGAGATAAAACAACAAATTTGGGTGCACAGGTTGATTTTTTATTTTTTATTTATTTATATGGGTCTATTTTTCTTGGAAAATGGGTGTCACCAGCACCACTTCAGGTGGCGCTGTGTGTAGAATAACATCAGCGCCACTTGAAGTGGCGCTTAAGGGGTTTTTTTAATCCCCACCACACCCCTCCCCAACCCCCTTATTTGTGTGTGTGTGTCTTATATATATTTATATTTATAATAAATATAATTACTAAAATAAATACAATAAGTTTATAATTATATTTATAACAGTTATATAATTATAATCAATAAATAAAAATAATAAAAATAATTATCATAATTATAATAAAAATATAATTATAATAATTATAATAATTATATAATTATAAAATGACAATAAATATATAATTATAAATATAATAATTATATAATTATAATAAATATAATAAATATATAAGATAAATACATAATTACAATTCTTTAGATTTATTTATATATAAATATTTATAATAATATGAATGTAAATATACTTATAAATATATAATTACTAAAATATGGTTACATATGTATTTGAAATTTATTTATAAATAAGTAAATATATATTTATAATAAATATATAATTATAAATATTTATAAAAAATATATAATTATAAATATTTATAATAAATATATAATTATAAATATTTATAATAAATATATAATTATAATATAAATATATTTATAATAAATATAATTACTAAAATAATACAATTATAATCAATATATAATATATAATTATGAATATTTATTATAATTATGAATATTTATTGTAATTATATAAATCTATTTATATATAAATAGAATTATGAATATTTATTATAATTATGAATATTTATTATAATTATAAAAATCTATTATAATTAGGAATATTCATAATTATATATTTATTTTCACTATATAATTATACAGTGATTAATTTAATTATATAATTATTATAATTATAATAATTATATTTATAATTATATAGTGATTAATTTAATCACTATTTATTATATAATAATAGATTATAAATATTTATTATAATTATGAAAATTTGTTATAATATATTATTATAATAATATATTAATCACTATATAATTATAATAATTATAATTATATATTTATTATGAATATTTATTATATATATTTACTATAATAATCAATATATAATATATAATTATGAATATTTGTTATAATTATATAAATCTATTTAGTAATATTTATATAATTATGAATATTTATTATAATCTATATTTGTTATAATTATATAAATCTATTTATATATAAATATGGTTACATATATATTATTTTTATATGTTTATTTATAATATATATAAATTTATTTATTATAATCTATTATATATTATAATAGGTATATATATTTATTATAGTATTTATAATTATAATATTTATAGATTATAATATTTATTATATAATTATAATTATGAGTAAATATCTTCAAATATAATTACATTTATTTATGTCCATTATAAATATTATAATAATTATACAATTACTTATTTATTATAAATATCAATTATTACAATTACTTATTTATAATTATAATAATTATAAAATTACTTATTTATAATTATAATATTCATTATATAATTATAATAAATATATATTACTTATTTATAAATAAGTAAATATATATTTATAATAATTATATAATTATAAATATTTATAAATAAATATTTGTTATAAATATTTATAATTGTAATTATAATTATAAATAAATAGTTATAGATTTATAATTATAATATTTATATAATTATAAATAAATAAATTTTTATAAATAGAGATTTATAATTATAAATATATATTTATAAATATTTATAAATTTGTATTTATAATATTTATAAATATTTATAAATATGTTTATAAATATATAATTATAAATCTATATTTATAAAAATTTATTTATTTATAAATAAATTTTAAATATTTATAAACATATAATCATTTTTAATTATATATTTATGAATATAATTATATTTATATTAAATATATTAACTGGTAAATATTTTTTTATTTATAAATAAATTTAAAATATTTATAAACATATGTCAATTTTTAAATATATCATAAATAATTAAATATAATAAATGTATTTATTAAATGTTTAAAAATATTTCAATTTTTTTTATAAATAAAAACTTATTACTATATAAATATATATTTATAAATATATAATTATAAATACATTTGTAAATATAATTATATTTATTTATTTATTATGAATAATTATAATTATATATTATTTATAAATATATATTTACTTATTTAAAAATAAATTTTAAATATATATGTAACCATATTTTAATAATTATATATTTATAAATATATTTACATTCATAATATTATGAATATTTATATATAAATATATCTAAAGAATTGTAATTATGTATTTATTATATATATTATATATATATTTATTATAATTATATAATTATTATATTTATAATTATATATTTATTGTCACTATATAATTATATAATTATTATAATTATTATAATAAATATAATTATTATAATTATTATTATAATAATTATATTTATTATTATTATATATTGATTATAATTGTATTATTTTAGTAATTATATTTATTATAAATATATTTATATTATAATTACATATTTGTTATAAATATTTATAATTAAATATTTATTATAAATATATATTTACTTATTTATAAATAAATTTTAAATATATATGTAAGCATATTTTAATAATTATATATTTATAAATATATTTACATTCATATTGTTATAAATATTTATATATAAATAAATCTAAAGAATTGTAATTATGTATTTAATTTATATATTTATTATATTTATTGTAATTATATGATTATTATATTTATAATTATATATTTATTGTCATTATATAATTATATAATTATTATAATTATTATATTTATTATATTATTATATTTATAATTATATATTTATTGTCATTATATAATTTTATAATTATTATAATTATATAATTATTATAATTATAATAATTATATTCATTATTATTATATATTGATTATAATTATATAATTGTTATAAATACAATTATAAATTTATTATATTTATTTTAGTAATTATATTTATTATAAATATATTTATTCTAAATATAATTATAATTTTATAAATATATATAAGATACACACACAGATATATATGTATATATATATAAGGGGGGTTGGGAAGGGGTGTGGTGCGGATTAAAAAAACCCTTAAATGCCACTTCAAGTGGCGCTGAAGGTCTTTTACACGTGGTGCTCATAACACCCATTTTCCAAAAAAAATAACCCATAAAAATAAAAAATAAAAATAAATTGACCCCTGTACCCAAATTTGCCGAGAGAAAACACGGTACTAAAATTAAAGAATAAATCACACAAGGTGGGGAGAAAACATACTATGAAGAAGATTGAGAAATAAGAGTTTCACAACACTACACTAGTCAGCATGATGTTGACATGAAGAAGGTGAAAAGAAGAAAATGAAATGAAATAGAGCAACAGTGAAAATTCCCTCAACAAAGTTTTATTCCTGCATCAGTAGAAAAATTTTACTCCTCAGGCACTCCCCCATAGGAGGGGAATAGTGGATTCTAGCTACCCAAATCCCTTAAAAAGATAATCAACCCCTATCATCAAAGAAGACCTAAGAATCTGGAAAATATAGAAAATACACTGAAAATATACCCAACATGAAGATTCCCTTTAGATTCACCATATTTCTTCCACGTGGGTGTCCGTTGCAACTAAAATCCATCTTGGGTGGTCCCCTAGTATACTCGCTTAACAAATTGAACGGGTTCTAAAAGAGAGGAGGTTGTGCTTTTCTGCATCACAGGGCTCTCTCTCATTGCACCTACTGGATTGAATTAAGGCTGAGGGTAGTACTTTAGGAGATCGGGTTAATTGAGGGCTAGTAGTGGGCTTAGAGGGTTGGGAATTGGATTAAAAAGAGGTGACGTAGAAGCGGGTTTATGTAGTTTCAATGGTAGGATGTGAATGTGTTTGGAGGTGAGTGTGTTCAGCTGCGGGTAGGCCTGGTAGAAAGTTGAAGGGTTGCCCTAAATTTCTTTATCACTACCACGGTCATAACATTGATCAACTCCAAGACACCAATGCATTTGATGTGGACCGAAGCAACCAGCTTGCAGCATGCAGGCTGTTAGAGTTGTCCAGCTACATGGTAGGTGGATGGTGCACCTACCTCACCAACCAAAGACTTCAAACATGGCTACTGCACATGCAGTACCTATTTATTTGGTAGCCATGGGAGAAATCCATGGTAGGTGGAGGATTGGTGGGAGTTGTGTCAAACTTGACACCTCCCACCATGGCTATTAAGGAGGATTTGAGATGCTTCCTTCAACAATCATATCAGCTTAGAGAGCCAAGAGAGCTCTTCCAACATTGAGAGAGGTGGTAGAGCTCCATGTGTGAGAGGAGAGGTGTAGTGAGGGAGTTTTTGTAAATGCTTTTTTCTTGATGAAATAAAGGCTATTTTCCCTCTATTTTTCTCTCTTAGTGGTCAACGAACCCCAACAAGTGGTATCAGAGGCGGTTCCGGTGAAATGGAGATGGGTGGTGGAAATATTCCGGTGATAAAAAAATTCAAGTTGCCCGGAATCATGTTTTGAAGTCAGATTCTGAAAGCCTGTGTCGAGATGATTCCAACGGCGTAAACGACATCGAAAACAGAGCTAAAACGAGCTTCCTAGGCCCGGTCAAAGTTTGGTCAAAATTTAGGTGCTACAATACCCCCTTACTTGAGACGAAGGTACTCTTCCGGCATCAACAATGTTTCCGGCGAGTTTCCGGCAACTGCTCCAGCATTCCCCATCATCGCCATGTCATCGACACATCATCGCCACGTCATCAGACGATCTCAACCGTTGATACTGTTGTGATCATATCTTGATCAATCAGTATCCAATTTTGATGATCCAAGAGTCGATTCCACCATTTTCGACCATTTCGGATGCAACGGTGTGCTCTATTTTTCCAAAATTCTGCACCAACTATTTCATAATTGAAATCCAATGGAGGGATCATCCACGGGAGGGATGATCATGTTGACTTCTTCAAACTACTCCATTTGGAAGTATCAAATGAAAGATCACCTCAATGCTAAGGATCTTTTTGAACCCATTGACAATGAGGGAGTCAACCCCGATGCCACCAAGGAATCAGAGTGGAAGAAGCTGAACAAGAAGACGATCGGTCAAATCTACCAATAGATCGATCACAACGTGTACAACCATATTGATCAAGAGACTGGTGTGTACGAACTTTGGACAAAGTTTGAAAATATGAACCAGTAAAAGACCGCTCGAAACAAGATCCTTTTGTTGAAGTGGTTGATGAATCTTCAACTACAGATTGGAAACTCTATAGACGAACACACCAGCGAGTTCTAAAGCCTGGTGAACCAGTTGGTAGCTGCCAGTAAGACTCTAAATGATGAAGATCAGGTGAACCACTTACTCTGCACACTTCCCAATAGTTGGGATATGCTTGTTGTCTCACTCAGCAAATTGGAACCTTGAGGCAAACTTACCATGGCGATGGTAAAATATTCACTATTCAACAAGGAGGCCTGAAGGAGGGATGTGAGTTACAACTAGATGCAAGCTCTCGTTCTGGAGAAGTGAGGTAGAAAATAGGGAGGAGGTCATGGGGAAGGAACCAGAGGTCGAATCAAGAACATAGGAAGGTCCACAAATGGCAGGAGGCCAACATACAAATTCTACCATTGTGGCATAGAGGTACACATGAAGAAGAACTTCCGAAAGTTGTTATAAGAAAAGGGTCAAAGTTGCAACCGACAAAGAAGAAATTAAGAAACACATGTGAGTGTCACTAGAGATGTTATTATTTTCTCCAAAGATGAAGAAGAGATGTGCTTTCATACATCAGACAAAGACACAGAATGGGTGGTCGATACTGCAGCATCATACCATGTCATGTCGCATCGTGAGTATTTCTTAACTTATAAAGCTGGTGACTTTGGTGCAGTCAATATGGGGAATACCAGTTTGGCATAGATTGTTGGCATGGGTGATATCCAAGTCAAGAATAATGTTAGATACACAATCACCCTGAAGGATGTTCAGTATGTTCCAAGTCTTCGGCTCAACCTGTTATCAGGTATAGCCTTTGATCGATAAGCCTATGACAACATCTTCAGCAATGGAGAATGGAAGATGACAAAAGGAGACATCATCGTCACCCGAGGACACATATGCGGCACGTTGTACAAAACTCATGTGAAGATATGTTCATATAGCCTCAAAACTGTGGAAAGAGAGACGTTGTCCAATATGTGGTATAGGAGACTCGGCCACATGAGTGAAAAAGGGTTGTCTACTCTAAAGAAGAAGAAGTACATCACTATTGATAAGGATGAATCACTTGATCCTTGTAAATACTGCTTGTATGGGAAGCAACATAGAGTCTCATTCAATACTGCTTCATCACAGAGATCAGAGTTACTAGATATGGTTCACTCTGATGTATGCAGACCCATAGAGGTGGATTCACTTGGAGGTAACAGATATTTTCTATACTTTATTGATGATGCATCTCGAAGGGTGTGGGTGTTCTTCTTGCGGATGAAGGACCAAGTACTGTACTACTTCAAGATGTTCCACGCCATGGTGGAGCGTGAAACTGGAAAGAAGATGAAGTTTCTTTATTCAGACAACAGAGGAGAGTACACATCCAGAGAATTTGATTCCTACTGCAGGAGTCAGGGAATCCGACATGAGAGGATGGTCCCTCGCACCCCACAACACAATGGAGTTGCAGAAAGGATGAACAAAACCATCATGGAGAAGGTCAGAAGCAAGATGAGTTTGGCTAAGATCCCTAAGCCATTCTGGGGAGAATCTGTTCAGGTTTCCTGCTACCTCATCAACCGATCACCGTCAGTCCCGCTGAATTTTGAGATTCCATAGAAGAGATGGTCTGGTAAACATACCTCTTACTCTCATTTATGAGTATTTGGATGTTTGGAATTTTCACACGTATCCAAGGAGATCAGGAAAAAGCTAGAAGAAAGATCTACTCCATGCATCTTCGTCGACTATGGAGACGAGGAGTTCAGATACAAGCTTTGGGACCTGAAGGAGAATAAGGTGATCAGAAGAAGAGATGTCGTGTTCCATGAGAACCAGATGATCAAAGACATTCAAAATCCAAGAATGTATCGAAGGGAAAGTGTTGAGGACTCAATTCATGATCCAACACCTATACCAACACCAACTGTAATTGAAGAGAAGGAGGTACAAGAAGACTCATCGGCAGCAGGCCAGGAGGTGGTGGAGGAGGATATTGAGCAGGGGGAGACTCAATCCTCTCCACAAGAAGTTGTAGAACCATCATAGGAGCTAGGTGATGTTGTGCCTCCCGAACCTAACATTACATAAGTTTGAAGATCTTTACGAGGAAGGATTCCATCAACAAAATATTAGGAGTCAGATTACCTACTGCTGACTGATTAGGGGGATCCAGAAGGATACCAAGAAGTAGTGTCTCATCCTAAAAAACTCAAGTGGTTGCATGAAATAGAGGATGAGATGGAGTCTTTGATGAAGAACCAAACATATGATTTGGTGGAATTACCCAAATGTAAGGAGAAACTTATGAACAAATGGGTGTTCAGGCTGAAGAAGGATGGAAATAAAAGGGAGTTCAGGCACAAATCTTATTTAGTTGTCATGGGATTCCTTCAGAATAAAGAAGTTGACTTTGATGAGATTTTTTCACCCGTGGTGAAGATGGCTTCAATCTGAGTTATTTTCCGATTAGTGGCTAGCATGGACTTGGATCTTGAAAAGATGGATATGAAGACAAATTTTCTTCACAGTGACCTCTACGATGAGATCTATATGAAGCATCCTGAAGGATTTAAGGTTTTTAGACAAGAAAACCTCGTCTGCAAATTGAAGAAGAGCTTGTACGGACTGAAACAGGCTCACAGGCAGTGGTACGAGAAGTTTGACTCATTCATGGTGAGTCATGGCTACAAGAGGACACATGCATACCAGTGTGTCTACATCCAGATATTTTAGGATGTTAAATTTTTTTCCCTTCTACTTTATGTTGATGACATGTAGATCATTGGGAAGGATGCGGTGAAGATTAGCTAGTTGAAGAAGGAGTTATCCAAGTCTTTTGATATGAAAGACTTTTGAGCATCTCAATAGATTATGGGGATGAAGATCATTCGTGACATAAAGAGAAAATTTTTATGGCTATCTTAGGAGAAGTATGTTGAACATGTTTTGAAACATTTCAACATGGACAAAGCCAAACCAGTGAGCATTCCTCTTCCTGGTCATTTGAAGTTGATCAATAGTTCATACCCATCATCCAAGGAAGAATTTGAGGTGATGGAGATGATACCATACTCTTCTATAGTTGGAAGCTTGATGTACGCTATGGTGAGTACGAGACCTGACATTTCCCATGTAGTGGAAATCGTGAGCCGGTTTCTCTCTAATCCCGGGAAACAAAACTGGGATGTAGTTAAGTGGATTCTGAGGTATCTTAAAGGTACTTCAAAGTTATGTTTGTGCTATGGGGGAGATAAACCTAACTTGGAGAGATATAAAGATGAAGATATGGCTGGGGATCCTGATAGTAGGAAGTCTACATCAGGATACATCTATAATTTTGTAGGAGGAGTTGTATCATGGCAGTCAAGGTTGCAGAAGTACGTTGCTTTATCCACAACGGAAGCAACGTATATTGCTGCTTCGAAAGATGGAAAGGAGATGTTGTGGATAAAGAGTTTTCTCTAGGAGCTCAGATTAATCCAAAAGGAGTACAAGGTTTATTACAATAGTCAAAGTGATTTGGACTTGAGCAAGAACTCCATGTACCATTCTCAGACAAAGCACATCTACATTCGCTATCATTGGATACACAAAGTGATGGATCAACAACTTCTGCGACTTGTGAAGATCCACACGAAGGAGAACCCAACAGATATGTTAACAAAGGTGGTTTCTCAGGAGAAGATAGACTTTTGAAGATGCTCCAGCAGATTTCAATTGGAGGGAGATAATTGTTGTAGTTGTCCAACTACATGTTAGGTGGTTGGTGCACCTACCTCACTAACCAAAGACTTCAAACATGGTTGTTTCACATGCAGTACCTGTTTATTTGGAATCCATGGGAGAAGTATATGGTAGGTGTAGGATTTTTGGGAGTTGTGTCAAACTTGACACCTCCCACCATGGATATTTAAGGAGGCTTTGGGATTCTTCCTTCAATAATTATATTAGATTCGATCCAAGGGATATCTCTATTGTGAGAGGTTTGGGAGAGCTCCATGCGAGAGAAATAAAGGGAGGTGTGGGAGGGGTAATTGTAATCCTTTGTTCTTGTTTAAATAAAGATTGTTTTTCTTCCCATTCATCCTCTATTATCTCTCTTAGTGGTCAGCAAACCACAACACTGGTAGGCAGGATGTAGTAACAACTGGTCCTCAAACACACACGGTCCGCTGTGGTAGAGTTTTTTTCCTATGTTTTCTGAGAATTTTTTTTATTTAAAATGTCATAGGTTAATTTTTTTTTTCAAAATATTCCACAAAGGTAGTATCAGTGATGCTGCCTTTTGGTTGATGTGAAAAGGAGGCATCGACGATGCTGCCTTCCCTCCCCTGCGCTGCCTTTGGCCCGTATCGATGACATGTCAAAGGCGGCATCGCTGATGCCGCCTTTCCCTCAAATCCCTATAAAAGGGAAGCCCCCCTTCTCCTCACTCATTTTCCCCCCCATCTCTCCTAAATCCACTCATTATCTCTCTAAAAAGTTCATTTTATGTGTGTTTTTTTACAAAGCATCATTTAGATATATTTTTATTTATTTAATTTAACGTTTTTATTTATTTAATTGAATTCATTTTAGTTTTAAATATTTCATTTTTAAGTAGTTTAGTTAGTTCTAAATATTTTTTTATTAGGTTGTGTAATTAGTTATATATAGTTTGAAATAATTATTATTAGTAGTATAGATTAATTATAGATTAAGTATAGATTAATTATAGATTAACTTAGGATTAAGTATTGTGAAATTTTGGTAGCATAAAGATTATGTGGTTATCTAAGAAATCAAATCCATGTCTGGATACAAACAAGTGGATGTGGCTCTAGTACAAATGTACCTAGGATTAAAAACTCCGACAAGGAGTTTCAAGCTTGACCTGGGGTATCCTGGTACACGGCAACAGGCCTTGCTGCACTCCTGGTTTGACACTCCAAGGGGATATGCTTAAGATGATTCATATTTTATTTATAGACTACTAAAATATCTAAGAAAATAAAAATAAAATTAGTATATTTATCAATGATGAAATGATAATTATGATGTTATAAAATGAAATAAGGACAAAATCATTAACGAATGAAAGTTATTATTAGTAATTAAATATGTTTAAGTAGTTTAATTAGTTATATATAGTTTAGAAAAAATACTTATTATTATTAATGATTAATTATAGATTAATTAATGATAACTTAGGATTAAAAATGAATATATATGATTAGTTAATTATAATTAACTAATGAATATAACACGATTAAGGATTAAAAAATAAATAATGAAAGAATAACTTAATAATGATTAACTAGTGATTAAAGAATGATTGATTAGTTAAAAATTTATTATTAGTAATTAAAGATGTTATGTATCAAGTAGTTTAATTAGTTATATATTGTTTAGAAATAATAATTATTATTAACAATGATTAATTATAGATTAATTAATGATAAATTAGGATTAAAAATGAATACATATGATTAGTTAATTATAATTAACTATTGAATATAATGTGATTAAGGATTATTGAATAAATAATTAATGAATAACTTAATAATGATTAACTAGTGATTAAAGAATGATTGATTAGTTAAAAACTGTACTAAAACATTCTGTGACTTATATTCTAATAAAATTTTATATAATGAAACATTAATATAATATTTTAGGGTATAAAAAGGTGTCCAAAAATGTCATTCTAATAAATATTATATGGTCAACCATCATTGTTAATATTTGTTACACTATCATAATTTTGATGAAAGAAACATTTTTGATGTAGAGAGTTATGTTTATCTGTGTGTACCGCTATGGGGAGGTTATTCAAACTGAGAAAGGTCCTTCTTAAAGTACACAACCAATAACGGTGGTTAGGATAGCTGATTGTGTAACCATAAGTGACCTTCAAGAGAGAATTATTGGTTCCTTAAATTTAAGACCCGATCAAGAGATCAAGTCTATGAGCTATAGGAATTTGCAATTCCTGACAACACTATGGAATCTTGCTTGTCCATTGGTTTCTGATGCGTAGTGGGTCCAAGAAATTAATTTATTTTCTCAACGGTCAGATGGTACCATGATGGAGTTATATGTTGATGTTTCTACTGTACAACAACAACGTCCAGTTATACGAAGATGTAGAAGCACAAGAGTGGTTGAAGACAGTCCACCCCATGAAATTGAGCCTATTCCAAATGATGTAGAAGAGGACCACTTAGATGATCTACCAGATACACATGTCAATTTGACTTTTGATGAGGATTTTTGTAATGGCGGATCAGATGGTGACAACAATGCTGATGAGGAGGGCTCAGTAGAAGTTAGGAAGGAGGTTTCGAGAAATGCATTAGTTGTACATCAACCTCAAACTACAATAAATCACCCATCACTCCTTGCATCTTGGTCATAAGAAATGACATGTGTACCTGAATTTGACAATAATGTTCTCACACTAGCAACTGAGTTCCCTAGAGTTGTACCAGATAGGTTTAGTGAGTTGGAAAAAACCTTATATGTTGGAAGTAATTTTCCAAGTAAATATGCATTAAAAATCACGCTAAAGAGATTTCACATTGAGAGGAACTACAACTATATAGTTCATGAATCAAGCCGTAGTAAATATTTCATACGGTGTGAGAAGTATGGGGATGATTGTAGATTTATTTTGAGGGAGATTCTGAACATTACATTTGGAGGTTGGAGAATCTTGAGGATTGAGGCAGCTCATACTTGCATTCAACCAAGCCTGACACAAGATCATACCTCATTGGATGTAGAATTTGTGTCATATATTGATGTTGAGATGATTAGGACATGTCAAGATGTTCTGATAGCCCCTGTGAAAGAGAGGATACAACAAACATTCAGTTATAATATTTCCTATAATAAGGCATGGATGAC
The DNA here is from genome assembly GCA_963277665.1 of Viscum album. Classification (NCBI taxonomy): domain Eukaryota; kingdom Viridiplantae; phylum Streptophyta; class Magnoliopsida; order Santalales; family Viscaceae; genus Viscum; species Viscum album. Next base: position 1,628,782,890 of record OY728122.1, read on the forward strand.
GAAACAAATGGAAATTGTGAAGGTCTATAGTGATTGAGATGACTCATATCAGGTCTTGCTGCAATTGCTAGTCATACTAAGGCATCATAACCAAGTTTTCTTCCATATTGATAAAAATGAACATGTGTCTCACGATAACTGACTTACATCTCATTTTCAATTTCATCAGTTGTTCTGGGAATTCCTCCCTTGTATCTCTGCATTTCGTTTCAGAAAATAGTTCATTCAGATTGATGGAATGTTTTTATACGGAAAATATAAGGGCGTATTTTTGATTGAGGAAAACCAATATGGAAATCGTTCATATATTCCACTTGCCTTTTCTATTCTAGAGAAATAAAACTATGAATCATGGAGTTGGTTTCTCGCATGTATCAACAACCATTTCACCAACATTCAGGGTGTTTGTTTGATATCTGATATCTATCGGGAAATTAATGAGGCAATCAATACAGATCCTAATACATGTAGATACCCAAATTCACATCATCAGTTCTACATTAAACACATTACTAGCAATGTGCATAAAAAATTACACAGCGAACCGATGAAGAAGGAAATCACGAGGCTTGGTACACATTGTATTTGTTATTTTTTACTATTTCAACATAAATATAAAATCAAATTATGTGAAATTTCATCTATTATGTGTAACATATGAGTCGGATCAATAGTAGTTTGATGAACGTTTTGAACAAATCCTCCAAGCTAATCAAGAAGTTTATGATTATATGATGAAAATTCCAAAAGCAAAATGGACATTGGCATATGATGGGGGGAAGAGGTACGAATACATGATCAGAAACATTGTGAAGTGCATCAATGGTGTATTCAAAGGGCTTCACAAGCTACCTATAACTACCCTAGTTTAGGAGACATTATATCGATGTGTGAAGTACTTTGTTGACGGACAAAAACTAGCATCAGACGGAATACAACAGGGGATAAGATAAGGAAGACACTTTCAACGAGAGATTGAAAAGAATATTAAATAAGCTTATGGTTATCATGCCTACCTTTTTTGATGTTAATACTCTTGATTTGAAGTTCAAGAGCATTCATACCCCATCAAAAATCGCATCGGTGAAAAAATGGTGGTATTACTGGAAATGAGACAATGTCAATGTGGAAACATTCACGCCTTATGGTTTCCATGCACACACGCCATCACAACATGTGTCTCTGTGAAAATATCACGGGAAGAATATGTTGATCTAGTGTACCGGATGGATACTATTACTAACTGTTATGTTGTACCATGGACACCTATTGGGGAGTATCATTATTTCCCAATTCCAGAAGGCCAGCCGATGGTGATACCTGACACCAATCGGTTGCATCCTTGTGAGAGACCGAAGGACAGTAGGATAAAGAATGAGATGGACTAGCCTTAAGAACAAGGTAAGAGTTTGAGATGCACCATATTTCATAAATAAGGTCATAATAGGAAACAATTCCCTAACATTTTAGGGTCGAGTTCACACTCTCTACTAGAATGATGTATTGTCTTCATTGTGACATTCTCATATTGTAAATTAAATGTTTTTATCTCTTTTTTTCTTCTCATTTTTCTAAAACCCAAAACCCAAAAGGAGAAAAATTAACCCAAAAACACATTTCCTAAACCTTAATATCAAAATTCTAAACCCTACAACATAAAACCTAAACCCTAACCCAAAATTCATAAACCTAAACCCTAAAACATTACAAAAAATCCAAAAACCTAGACCAAAAAATCAATATCTGAAACCCTAATCTCTAAATACTAAAACCTAAAAGATTATTTGTAAACCCAAAAACATCTTCCCTTTACCATGGTTTTTGATAACATTATGTGTCTAATATTTTAATAAACTTTTATATAACGAAATAATAGTATCATAATGATTAGGATAAGTTATTCAATATAGATAATTAGATAAATTCCTAAAACATCATTAGTAATTCCCATGGTTTATCTTTATCCAATACATAATTAGTTAATCATAAAATTCCTCGAAAATATGTCTAACCAAAATCAAGACCCAATAATTTAGAAATATGGTCTCTACGATTCTAAAAATTAGAATTCCATTATTCCAAAAATGTATATCTTAGTGACACATACCTAATATCTAAATAGCCTACTAATCTTAAATCCTTAATAAAAACATGAATTATTTCAAGAATTAACTTTCTTCTTATTCCTTAAATAAAATCATAGATTATAGAATTTATTTCATAAATCCAAAAGTATAACACTTAACCTATATTGTAAATTATATGTTGTTTTCTCTTATTTTTTTCTCAGTTTTCTAAACCCAAAAACCCAAAATTAGAGCACTGAACTCAAAAAAATATTTTCTAAACCTTAAATGACTACTTTATAAAGGATATACATAGTCTCAAAAAAAATTCTTCATATCTATCACCCTTCTTAGACATATCAGATTTCATAACATAGGGAAGGAAAATATAATAAAGGGTTAAATTAGATGCTCAGTAAGGTTAAAAAAGGGATATATCATTTGTTTAATTTTCTCAAAATTAGGAACATATTTATGGTCATCTTCCCCAAATAATATGTTTTAAAAGAGTTTAAAATTTTTACTAAGTCACATTTATTGGCCATTGGTTCCATTCAACATATTCTCTAAAATCCATTAAGAAATGGTATTACAATACAAACCTTATACAATACATTATTCTTAAAAAGATAATTTCATTAATAAAATTATTTCAAAACATATTTCTTGGATCAAAATACACAAGAATATCAATCATTCCACTTCAAAAATATCAATAACATATTCTTTACATTAGTGTCTTGGATTATTCTAATATATATTCCCTTAAAGCATGTATAAATGTTTTTACTTCCCTAATTATCATGTGTTGGGAAATTATTAAATGTTATTTTTACCATTATCTATTTTTTATCTTCTTTAATATTATGAATAAACATGGAATGTCTTTCATTCTACAAGTCATAACATTATACTGAACATAACACTATATTTACATTTTACACTTATGACTTATTTCATTTGTTTATACGCAGATGGATGATACCATACTACTCACTCCGCAGCATACCCATATTTCCCAGGTCGTGTTAGAGAGTGGTGAGGATCGATCGATCAAGGTGCATCGAGAACACCATTTTCATCACAAGGAGCATCCACATTCCATTAGACCATACTTGCATTGTGATGGCTTCTATGGCCTTGCCGTATCAGATTTCACATTTGTAGACCATCACCTACTTGGTTCCCTCGTTGAGAGGTGGAGAACAGAGACACACACATTCCACCTACCTAAGGGAGAGATGACCATCACCCTCCAGGATGTGGAAGTGCTTCTCAGTATTCCTATCCAGGGGAGACCCGTTATTGGACTCACTCGTGCAGCTTGGCTAGAACTTGCTCAATGCTTGTTAGGCGTTGACATTTTTTTGACCGTAGGGATACAGATGGAGCGTTCATATCTATGCCTTGGTTGGAGGCTCAGGTTCCACATTTACATGTTGATGATGATGAGAAGACTGTCATGCGTTATGCTCGTGCATATATATTACGGATCATTGGTGGGACCATGTGTACTGATCACTCGGGGATGCACATGCACATGATGTATCTACCCCTATTAGAGGACTTTGATCAGGCTGGGACATATAGATGGGGATCATCCTTCTTAGAATACATGTACAGAGCATTATACAGGATATCCCATAGGGACTACACAGGTCTCGGGGGATGCGTCATCCTTATTCAGATGTGGGCATGGGAGCGCATCCCCGTATTCTGCCCTGAGTTTCCTGGTATGCCGATCAAGATGGAGGTGCTGCATGACTATCCGCATGGATTCTAGTATGATAAGTCATTTCTATTGGTTTCTGATGCTACTATGAGTTATTGACTTTAATTTCACATTATTTTTCACTATCGATGATGTATTTTACAGGTGGTGTCAATGACACAATTTCGACGCGGTTCTGAGACAACATTTGGGCGTATATCATCTTCAGTTGAACTATCTATTACCTAATTAGGTATGTATATAAAATCTATAACTATCTAAAAAATTTAATAATAGCATCAATTTTGGTTTTTAGTTAGGCGCTTTTTTGACAAAGTCACATGTAATTTCAGATTTCATGGCTTCCATACTGGAGTATTATGGACCAGTTTCCAACATACTGCACTATTGGGAATGAGGATGCTATGGCTATAGTGCCTCTCATTCACTTCCATATTATTGAGTGGAAGTAGCCTGACAGAGTCATGAGCCAGTTTTTCTGTGCTCAGCCGATTCCATTGCCATCGAGACAGACAAAGGAGCTTCATGGGATGAAGCTGGTAGGGAGGTAGGATGAGGACTGGCCTCAAGTACATGCCTGATTTATTGACGGATGGTACAGATGTGAAGAGTTTTGTATTTAGGGTGTTCCTACAAACCGATTCTCTCTTTCGGAGTAGGTTGAGTATGAGCCATAGTATAGAATGAAGTCTATACTGTATCTTACCTAACACGAAATAGTGATGCAGAGGATGGTAAGTCAATAAATTTCTATTACTTTGTATATTGAACAATTTTCAAATTAAATTTTAATATATTTATAGGTAAGTCACACAGATCAGCTTGTTCACATGAGTGATGAAGAGGATGAGGGGGTCTTTAGCCAGGTAGCTGTCTATGCTACAATGCTGGAGGTGAGGGTATCTTTTCATGCATTTTCTGAGAGAATCTTCAAGCATCTGGCCCAGAGAGAGGAGGTTCCTACCCTAGAGGAACATCCTGTAGCTGGAGCTGGTGATGAGGATCTATGAACATGACAATGTAGAAAACATCTTTTTGCACATGAGGCCTCACCTATTCCAAAGGTAGAGGTCAGACCTCTAGTAGTTCAGGATCAGCCGATTCAGGATGTGCCTCAAGTGGCATGGGATCCGTCTTTCCTGACAATATATCCGCAATTCTCTTCATATTGGTGTCTAGATCCATCACAGTCTTGGGGTCCAAATCCATCACAACCTTGGGGTCTAGATTCATCATAGCCTTGGGTTTCAAATCCCTCACAGTCTTGGGGTATAGCTCCATCGCAGGCTTGGTTCCCCACAGTGATTATGGTAGGTCCTTCTACCACCCTAGTGGGAGAAGGATCTGGAGGGCAGTATGAGATGTAGTTGATAGCTCCTCCCACTGATACATAGATAGAGGATGTGCCAGTCTATGTTCCAGTTCCTAAGGATCAGCCCTCTCCAGGTCATCAGACTCGACTGCGCACTCGACGAGGACGTCCAATTTGCAGACCACCATGTGAGACATAATCTCTTCTCCATAGACATAGACATTGATTTTATATGTTCATTTACATGTTTTATGTCTAATAAAATGAAAATACTATTATTACTATTATCCCTTCTTATATGTTTATCCAGTATTTCAGTTTTCATTTATATTTTAGGCAGAATTTATATTTGACAGCTTTCAAAGTCGACTACTTGAAACATAGAAATAATTATTATATTTCAAGTAAATAACATTAAAATATTAAAAAATATATAGTATAAATACAATGTAACTAAATTTTAAAATATATCCTAATCATATAAAAATTTGTTTAAATAAAGAGTTTCATAAATAAAATAAATAATTGACAGTGAAAAGAATGTAAGAAAAGTAACTCAGAAGTGAGAGTAAAAAGAATGAATGTTGAGGAGGATCCTAAGCCACCTACTTGACTTTTAAAGCCTATAAAATATAAACTATAAGACCCATATAAATAAAAATTAAAAATTAAACTAGTTTTTATATGTTTAATCAATTTTTAAAATTTTATTTATATCGGTCTTATAGTTTATATTATATAGGCTATAAAAGGCACGTACTTGAAACATTCTTAAGTTTGAATAAGGTGGATTAGAAAGCTTATAAATTATTTTTCATCAACATTTTGTAAGAAATTCTTTTTATTTTTGACTACTTATTATATATTTAATAAATGTTTAAAATTTCATTCATATCGGTCTTATAGTTTATATTTATAGGCTAGCAAATGCATGTAATTGAAACATTTTTAAGTTTAAAATAGGTGGATTAGAATGATTATAAATTATTTTTCATCAACATTTTGAAATAAATTATTTATATTTTAGACTACTATTTATATGTTTAATAAATTTTTAAAATTTTATTCATATCGGTCGTATAGTTTATATTATATAGGCTAGAAAAGTCACGTACTTGAAACATTTTTAAGTTTCAAGTAGGTGGATTAGAATGCTTATAAATTATTTTTCATGAAAATTTTGTAAGAAATTATTTTTATTTTGACTACTTGTTATATTTTTAATAAATATTTAAAATTTCATTCATATCGGTCTTATAGTTTATATTATATAGGCTAGAAAATTCACGTACTTGAAACATTTTTAAGTTTCAAGTAGGTGGATTAGAAATCTTATAAATTATTTTTCATCAAAATTTTTTAATTTTTTTTTATTTTCAACTACTTGTTATATGTTTAATAAATGTTTAAAATTTCATTCATATCTTTCTTATATTTTATATTATATAGGTTAGCAAAGTCACGTACATGAAACATTTTTAAGTTTCAAGTAGGTGGATTAAAAAGCTTATAAATTTTTTTTCATCAACATTTTTAAGAAATTATTTTTATTTAAAACTACTTATTGTATGTTTAATCAATGTTTTAAATTTCATGAATATCGGTCTTATAGTATATATTTTATAGGTTATCAAATTCATATACTTGAATAAAAGATAAATTATGTTGAAACATTAAGTTTTGTTTATATATATAACCATAAAAAATAATAATAAAACATTAAAATTTTAAATATAAAAAAATAATAATTAAAATAGAAAAAATATTGTTTTAGGGAAAAGGAGGCATTGTTGATGCCACATTTAAGGTGTATTTTTAAAAAAAATCAACCTAGGTCATTTATTTTTTAGAAAGCGTATAAAAAACTCGCAGTATGACAAATCCAGGGAGCAGTGCACCAAGTAGTAGCCTTGACAAGTCCTGGATAGTAGAAGTCTTTTAATTCTCACCTTTAACTTGGACCCATATCACTTGGCCGACCACAAATCCAATCCACTCTAGTTTGAAAAAAAAACAAACCTGCATGCACTCCTCAGCTCGGCACTTTGTCGAGCGATCCTGGAAAACCATTAGAAAATATTGTTTGATTCTTATTATTATTTATAAATTAAATTGAACAAAATATCTATATACATGTGAAAATATTGTTTATCATTATTATTAATAATGAAAAATATGTTCATTTATATAAATATTAATTCAAGAAAAAAATTTATCCATTAACAAAGAAAACATTTATCTTTTTTTTATGAAATTAAATGTACCAAAACTTTGAATTTATCAAATGAATAAAATTTATTTTCCATTATAATGAGAATATATAAATTACCAAGAAAAATATTATAATCATGCATATTATCCATAAGGTATTTCGTAAATACCTCAAACAGCTTTAAGACTTAAACATGAATAAAGAAACCACTCAACAGAGTCATATATCATTCAAATTGAAAACATAAAATACTCATAACACAAAAAATTAAATGATAAAAGATTAAATAACATACAAGCATCTAATAAAATGATACCATTATTCAACATTTTCATTATTCAAAATTAATAATCAAAACATATTCCATTGCAAATGCAGGCCGCCATAACTTGAATAAATGAAATTGTTTGAAACTGAGAGTTGCTAGTGATTTTGAGGATTATGCATCATACCATCTAAAGTAACATTCCTAAACTCCACTGGCTAATTAAAAAAATTGACTTGTCCTCTATGGATTCTTGGTGAGAAACTGATATTCCTTGATAATAAATTTTGGAGCAATTCTTATATCTTATAGTGGTTGATGCAACTCTCCACCCGGTAACCATCCTTGAGGTATTGACAAATATTAATTACCCCCTCATGAAAAATACAACTTCATGCAATGACATTTTTTAGTATTTCAATGTCTTTGTCATTATCATTCACACCCTTTTATTTTTTTTCATAATATTTTCTATCGGATGAGTCACTGCACCTAAATCTACATCTAATATGTTGAAATTTTGAAAGCTTGCTGCATTTTGAAACACCATTTCATCAATCTCTTCGGTTGTATATTTATTAATATTATTGGATGATTAGTTTCATTCTTGCGCTTTGTCTTTAGAGGTTTGAGAACCCGCACCCGTCTCTTTGTCTTTTCTAAAAAATTCAGCCAATTTTTCATAACTACCAATAGAAGTACACTTCAATTTCTCAGCATGAGACTTTACCTTTTATGGGAATATACACACACACACAAGTATAATAAATATTACAATTGTTCAGAGTTTTTATTTTCCCAAAAAAACATAAATTAAATTAAATTAAAGTACATACCTCAATCAATGTCTTCCATACTTTAGGTTCAACAGCAAACATTTGTGATATTAGACTCCGTGAAAAACCTCTAGTATGCTTAAATAAATTGTAACATTCCGCAAAATGTTCTTTAACTATCTTGAGTCAATTATTGATCTTATCCTTATAGAAAGAAAATATATACTTCTCTCATAGCTTTCTAACAATATTATCATATTCCGAAATAGTGAAAGTACCATTGACTCTTTTCCCTTCAATATGTTGGTGATATAAAGCTTCAATCAGTGCATTGCCCATTTGATTTTTCCATGACAACTTTTCTCTTTTATAATCCTCTAGATTTTTCAATTTTTTACTCATTATAAAAACCTACATTAAAAACAATAAATACCAAAGTAGTCATAAACAAGAAAAATTGAAAAGTGTTTGATATCTCTAAAAATCTATCAAGATGAAATAAAATCATAGAGATTAAAAATTAAAAACAATGATGAAAATACTTGAATAATGAAACCATATTGGTAAAATAACTACAAAACATGAGACATGAATGGTTTATATTTAATTATTAACATAATCAAACTCCATATGATATAAAATTTCATCTATAATTTTCTCCCCATTTTTGCATCTTCATCGGTGTCTCTTCAATCGCTTGCTCCTTGTTAAACTTCATAGTGATTTTCAAGGTCATTTTCCACCTTGGTAAGAAGATTTTCATCTATATCTAAACCCATTAGAAAGTTGTATAACATGAAACAAATTAATGTAATATTTTATTTTCTTGACCAAGTACATGGACTCTATTATAGTTGATATAATTAGAAATATTTTCTTTAAAATTCCAAAATCTCTTTAAACAGCATTATGAAAAGAAGCATGTCGATTATTAAATAACTTTCAAGAATTTTCTAGAGTATTATTGGAGTACTCTTTCAAATGATAATGTACACCTTTATAAGGTGGTATAAGGTCATTCTGTAACATATATCCTGCATCAACGAGATAAAATTTTCTTATTTAAAATAAAAAATGTGACATCCTAACCCAGATACCACGGAACAGTGCCCCGAGCTGGTGGGCCACATTCCCTCAAGTGCACCTCCCTATATGTCAGTGGCTGCTGACTAGTAGTGAGGGCCTAGGGTTTTTCAGTGGGGAGACTATGTCCTCTAGTTATAGTAATCAATAGGTAAATAGTGGAACAATACTAGTAATGGAAAAGACAATAGTAGAACGTACAAAACATACCATAACTAAATAATAATCAAAATTAGTAAATTGAATCATGTACAAAAGATGATTATGTCATGTTTATACAAAATAAGGAAAACATGTATACATGGAAGAAGGCATTCAATCTAGTACATGATATACAAAAGGAACAAAAAAGATCAAAATCTATCCAAGCATCTCGAACTCCATCCCGGTATCATAGTAGTAAGGGATGCCATTCCCAATATCACATGAGTATGGGACGCCATGCCCAATATCACAAGAATATGGGACACCATTCCTAGTATCACAATAGTAAGGAACAACATGCCCAGTGTCACAAGAACATGGGACGTCATGCCCAGTATCACATAGTAAGGGATGCCATGCCCAGTATCACAATAATATGGACCGCCATGCCGAATATAACATTCATAATAGGTTTTCATGCCTGTATCACATTTATAAAGGGTAACCTTACTCGTATCACATTAACAGAAGGGGTGTCATGCCCATATTTAATAATTAAAAAGGTGGGATGACATGCCCGTATAATAATGTATAAGGGTCACCATGCCCAAACATCTTAAGATATAAGAATTATTCAAGACCTTTGGAAGATCCACTAGTTAATTATTAATTGTTTTACATTCATTAATAATAAGGGCATAACCATCACTCAATTTAGTTAGGTGACGTAGTCATACCACTCACCTCTATCTAATATATCTTTACTTGATAAGTGTATTAGTCATGCTACAACACTACTTCCATCCATTTCATTTATGGTATCACAATTCATATGTAAGACCAAACACACCCATATGTGTTTTGGTTACAAATCCGAGAAATATAATTAGGCATGTAAAGGGAACACCCATAGGGGTGGAATACATTGAGAATGATGACCTCACATGTGTCTTGGTATCTAATAAGGTCATTAGAATCCTGAAATGGGTGACCAATTTATGATAGATTCAATTTAAAGGCAACGTATAGTGAAACTATCATGTGGAACATAATGCACATCACAAATCATCACGACCTTAAGAGATAAATACCAGACCACCTACCTTATGCCTTTAGAGGAGAAATCATATAGTATTGACCTTTTGTTTGGTCCAGATCAAAAGAAATTGGAAAAATAGATGAACTACATGAAAATAGGGCATATGATCCTTCACCTAAATAACTCTTTTGAGAGGAAGACAAATAATGAATAACACAAGAGGAATAGAGTACTCGCTAATGGTTATTCAATGAGAGTGACAGTGTTTGAATCGAATTTTAGATGAAGGATTTATTACTGAACCTAGGATGAGGAGCTTGAGTGCTTCAAATGGAGGAGAAAGAACTCTCTGTACACTAAAAATAGAAAAGGGGATAAGGGATTGAGTTAAGATAATTTTTAAGGGAAAATAGAAAATTCACCCAAAAATTTATGGGTTGCATGGTTTTCCAAACCTTGAACCAACCATACACCCTCCTTTGCCTCATGGGGAAACTTGCACGGTCAAAGAACATGATTATACAAACCATGCGATAATTGTACGCTAAGCCTATACTAAAAACTACAGATGGACCGCATGGGCATGCGCCCCTAGCCGTATGGTTTCATTAAATTGTGAATCCTCCCGATGCCCTCTGTCCATCCCCACATGGTTTACTCAAACCATGCAGACTGGGTTGCACAGTTTCCACTAACCATACAACCCAGTTTCCTTTTCCATGAACCTAGGCTCTAATCTCTGAACAACACCCAGAAAACCTGAAAACTCCTATCACCTCACAAGTCATCTAAAATAGGTCAAAACCAAAGATTTAAATGAAAAATTAAAGGATTCATACCTCATATAAAAACTGGGTTATTATAGTCTTCCCCCCTTAAAGAAATTTGTCCCCAAATTAACCTTACAAGGGTGGTGAAACATTGTTTGAGAAAAAATCTGGTCACTGAGCATGTACGTCGGTCTCCCGCTCCCAAGTCTCATCCTGTACACAATCATGATTACATAGCACCCATGATAAAGGGGAAAAATAGCCTCAAAGAGCCTTTATGATCTGGTCCATGATGCGTATAGAATACTCCTCAAAATAAGCATCAACATCTAACTCAACATCCTTGAGATCAAAAGTATGAGATGGTTAGACATGATAATGGTGAAGCTATGAAACATGAAAGACATCATGCATTCCACTATACCTCTGAGGTAATATTAACCAATAGTCTATCAACCTGAATATTTTCAAGATCTCAAATGAACCAACATAATGAGGTGACAACTTCCCTTTCCTATGTATCTGTCTATGTCTAAGTCTGGGTGATACCCGTAAGAAAACACAATCCTTGACCTCAAAATCCAGAGGCCATCAATGACGATTGACATAATATTTTTGTGTAGACTAAGCGGTAGACATCAGTTTCATGATAAGATAAACCTGCTATGAAGACTTCTAGACAAGATGAGGACCCAATAGCACTACCTCTCCTACCTCTAACTAGCACAGGGGTGAATGACATGACCTACGATATAGGGCCACATAAAGAGTCATCTGAATCGTCACCTGATAGATATTATTATATGATAACTTGATGAGAGGGATATGTTTTTTTCCAAGAACCACCGAAATCAAGGATGCGTGATCAGAGCATATCCTCCAATACCTGTATCACCCGTTCTAACTGGCTATTGGTCTGAGGGTGAAAGGCTATGCTCAGAAGCACCTGTGTACACATAACTCCCTATAACCCCTGCCATAACCTCAATGTAAAATGAGAATACCTATCTCAAGAAATAGTGCGAGGGACCTCATGTAGTCATATAATATCATATATATAAAATCTTCCCAGCTCATTAACTGAGAAATTCTCTTGGATAGGAAGGAAGTGGGTTACTTTATTCATTCGATCCATGACTACCCAAACTGTGTCGCTGCCATGAGGCGACCATAGTAAGTTGATGATGAAATCCATTATAATATCCTCCCATTTCCATTTTGGGACTGGTAATGTCTTTAACAAGCTAGCAAGCCACTGGTGCTCCGCCTTCACCTACTGATAGGTGGAACACATAGTGATAAAACCTGTTATCTAACGCTTCATCCTTTGACACAATACTATCAGTGCATATCATGATACATCTTGGAGATACCTGAGTGAACTACCCACTATGAAGCTTGATATTCACGCATCAGCTCCTCTCTCATATCTAGGGGAACCTAGATACATCCATGTATATGCAATATGTCATCACCATCAATAGTAAAATTTGGAGGCGGGTCCTTACCATACATACTCTCTCTTAGGACCAAGCCTTTAGGATCTGAAAACTATCTCATAATCACTCTCTCCAAAAGTGAAGAGGTCACAAATTGTGATGCAAGTACTGACTGTCCATGACAGTCCTACATCTCTATGGGTATCTCAGAAAATAGAGCTATAAGTTTCCACTCACTACTGGCCTCATGAACTTCCTATGTCTGAGTCCTCCTGCTCAGAGCATCGATAACAACATTTAATTTTCCGAGTATATTGGCTACCTGAAAGTCAAAGTACTGTATATATTCAACCCATATTTTATTTCTAAGATTCAAGTTAGGCTATGTAAAATTATACCTAAGGCTTTTGTGGTCAACAAACACCAAAAAATGCTCTCCAAGTAGGTAATGCCTATAACAACACAAGGAATGTAAAACAACTTCCAACTCTAGATCATGCATCGGGTAATTCTACTCATGAGGCCACATCTTCCGTGACCCATACACAATGATTTGATCTTACTGCATCAGAACTGCTCCTAGTATGATAACTAATGCATCACAATATACTGTATAACTTCTTCCTGACACTAGTAGAATCGGGATTAGCGCTGAATTCAATCTCCCTTTCAGCTCTTGAAAGGTTGTGACATAGGATTCATGCCACATAAACATCACACCCTTCTTGGTCAAGCCCAGAAGAGGTGATTCTAATCACGAGAAGTCCAATATGAAATTTATATAGTAACCATATATCCACAAGAAACTCTATATATAAAATATGTTCTTAGAATGCTCCCAGGTAACCACATCTCTCACATTCTCTGGGATAACTACTACTCCTTCCTCTGAGATAATATGACCCAGAAAGTGAACTTTATCAATCCATAAATGGAATTTACTAAACTTATCATACAAATGATGCCATCTCAGTGTATTCAAAATGATCTCAATATGTTTAAAATGGTCACTCTGAGTATAATAATACACTAATATTTCATCTACGAATACCACAACAAATGAATCTAGATAGGGGTGGAAAACCCTATTCATCAAAGCCATAAAGATGTTAGATTCATTCTTAAGACCAAACAACATAATGCGATACTCATATAACTCATACTGACTATGGAAAGTCATACATGGAATATATAAAGGCTTGAATAAAACTTGATGATAATATGATCACAGGTCAATCTTCAAGAATACCCTCGCTCCTCTGAGTTGGTCGAAAATATCGTCTATTCAAGGTAAGGGATACCGATTTTTCATTATAAGATAATTCAATTTCCGGTAATCCACACAAAACTTGAGGGTTTAATCCACCTTCTTAGAGAAAAGGACTAGTGAACCCTAGGGAGAAGTACTTGGCTATATAAAACCCCTGTCTTCTAAATCCTCCAACTACCTATTGATCTCTTAAAACTCAATGGTATCCATATTGTAAGGAGGAATGAATACTGGTGCAGATCTAGACATTATCTCAATAGTAAAATCTACCTCTCTCTAAAGAGGTATTCCTAAAAATTTTTCAGGGAAAACATCCCTGAATCGATCGATTACAGGAGATAATTCAATCTGGTGTAATCCCTAATCATTCATGCAAAGGCTAGAAATATGGATGGTCACTCCACCCAGCCCAAGATTCTCTAGTCTAGATCTACCTTCATAGACATCTCACTCACCACTATGAATATAAGTATCACCATCTAGTGATGTAAATGACACCATATGATGATAAAAATCCACATAGGTGTGATAGGGAACCAACCAATCCATTACTGTAATGACGTCCAATACTTTCATCTCAAGGATGAGGAGGTCCCATAATAAATGATAGTTTCCTGCTTCAAGGGGGTATTATTTTCACTAGCGTACACTCTCTAAACATAAACCCAAATGGGTGTCAAGTGTCATAACGCCATAGGAGTACTCAACATGAAGCCTGAGGCTCTCCATAATAGCCATAGAGATAAAAGAGTGTGATTCACTAGTATAGAATAATAAAGAAACTATAGTAGAGGCCACTGTAATAGTACCTCAGACAGTAGATAACCCAACACCCTACTCTTTAGGCATAGGTTGAACTGAATAAATCTGGACTGATCTGCAGTCCTATATTGTAACCTGACTACCTGGAGGAGGTCCACTCTATTGGAATTGTATATCTTAAACCGATATACAATGGCCACAACCTACTCCTCTTCCTGCATGGCCAGTAACACTCTAGATACCTTCCTCGAGAGGTGCTACCGATCCTTCTCCTAAAGGTGGAGCTGATAAGGCTCCTCTCCCACTCAACACAGATGGGAAATCCCTATAGAAATGTTATAGATTCCCCAATATACTGTAGCCTTGGAACTCGATGGGGTCTCTGGGACATAGGGTATTCTTATGTATAGGCTTCCCATACTGGTGAAAAATCATGTAACTATCAGCATGTGTCACCTGACTACCTCTACTCACATGCACAGTCTTAAATCCTCCTTTCTGATCACTAGTCAAACCACTCCCCTATCTGGGTTCTGAACTGCCTTAACTCACACCTTCTACTTCCCTCAGGTTCCACTCAGTGATATGGGTCTAGTTCACTATATCAGATATGATAGTCAACCAAAAAAATTCACCTGATAATGAATAGGATGCCTAAGGCCATCCTCAAATTGTATTGCCTTCATTGGCTTATTAGTAGTACAGATGGGAAAAAAGTGATAAATCTCTATAAAATAATCCAATTAGTCCATAACTATCATAGAACCTTGCTGATGGTTCATGAATTACCTAGAATGATCAGCCCTTAGGGTCTTAAGGAATAAATATTCATAAAATATCGACTGAAAATCCCACTAAGTCACTTCCCGATACTAACTAGTCTAATTTAAAATATCCCACCAATGCTTAGAGGTTCCATGAAGCATATAAGTGACAAGCTTAACTCTCCTCTTAGGAGGTGTATTTAGTTGCTTGAATATAGAAAAAACCATCTTGAGACATATCTTTTCATCCTATGGTCCTCCATCCCTAGAAAACATGGGCATATTCTACTACTAGAACTCTCAAATCAACTCTCCCATAGAAGGGGAAGAGAAAAGATCTCCCTGAATTGTTTGCATAAGACATATAAAATCTCCTTGAAATTGGGCATCATTGCCCACATCGGGAAGAGGAAGAGGTGCCATAGGTGGCACTACTGGAAGTATCAATGGTGACTTAGGTCCCACCACCTCTAGAGCATGGTTATCACCACCCTCTTGGCGTACGATAAGAGGACATCATGGTGGAATTTCTTTACAAATTCCAAACACACACCTCAGATAAAATTTGATACCAAAACAATCCGTAAATACAAAAATAAAACTAATACATAACATTTATATGTAAAACACACCCCTCTGTCTTCTCATAAATATAGGTCTGGGTGGCAGAATCGATCAATAAGAACACAAGAGATGCTACATACTTCCCACTACTAAGTTCATTTCTGGGTCAAGATCTGTGTTTTACAAATTTCAATTTCATTTTAAATTCATGGTTATAACAAAATTCTCTTTAAATGCTTGAACTAAGTGGTTCACCATTTATGATCTATAAGGGGCCATACATCTCCTGAACTGAAGTGTGGCTCCCACCTAATCCATATCATTACACGCTCTAGTACATGCGACTAATTCCCCATGTCATAACATGCCATAATTGACTTCTTAGGGTTTCTGCTATATCCTAAGTAGGAAAACACTGTTTAGGTTACAATAGACACTCTAAGTACCAATTATGTTTCTCAATTCTCTACATATAACATTAGTCATTTATATTTATAGAAATAAAATCATTCATAAAAATCACAGACAATACAAGAAAAAAATGATCTTATATGTCATGACATATGCATGACATGTGAATCTCATACAAAGTACCTAAAATGATACATGATCTATGCTTCCTTTCCCTCATCTCATAGGGCCAAGGAAGGAAAGTAAACCTCAATCATAAAAATAATAACGTCACAATTCAATTTCATCACCCAATGGTTAAATCAAATCAACTGTAATAGGAAGTATATAGAATAACATGTCCCATCCCAGGTAATTTGGCCTTTCCCTGTACATGGGTTAGCTACTCCCAAGCACAACTCATTACCAAATACTGATACATTCATAATATTATGTCTAATATTCCCAAACATTAAGACAAAAGAAAATAAAGATGATCTAATATGACTTTGTTATGTCTCGACCTGGATTCCACTGAATGGTGCCCCAAGCCGGTGGGCCACATGGCCTCAAGTGCGCCTCCCCATACCCCAGAGGTTTCCAACTAGCAGCGAGGGTCTAGGGTGTGTCTGTGGGGAGACTATTTCCTCTAGTTAGAGTATCATAGTGGTATAATCAATTGATAAATAGTGGAATCATATTATTAATGGAAAAGATAGTGGTAACATGTAAAAACATCCCAATACTAAATAATTATCAAAACCAGTAAACTGACTCATGTACAAAAGATGATGATACCATATTTCTAAAAAAAAGGGAGAATATATATACATGGAAGTAGGAAGTCAATTGAGTACATGATATAAAAAAGGAACAAAAATACTAAAATTTATCCAAGCATCCTGAGATCCATCCCAATAATCTACTACCAAGATACCATCTTAAGTCATGTAAGAATTCACACATCCATAAGTGGAAATTTACCCTTATCTACACCTGCAAATAGATAATATACTCAGGTACCATCGGTGGATCAAATATGGTGTGAGATAAACTCAGTAGGCCACCACCAATTATGTTTATAAATATCCTATCATTATATATAATATATAAGTGTGTAGGTAATAATAGAAATAAATAATAGAAACTATAAAGGGTCATCTTTGGTTCTAGAAGGACACCGTATTGAAGATACCTGCTTCGACCCATGCCATAATAACTCTGAATAAGTAACCATATCTATACACATATATGGACTGTATACGTATTAATGTATAAAACCATATACGTGGCTACTACCACTAGACTAGACCCGAGGTGTATCTCATACATCCATATGTTGTGGAGTGAGTCTCATAAGTATCATGGGTCGCAATGCCTGATATCACAAGAGTAGGGGAAAGTATGCCCCATATCATAGTAGTAAGGGACACCATGCCCATTATCACAAGAGTAAGGGATGTAATGCCTAGCATCACGAGAATAGGGGATGTCATACCCAACATCACAATAGTAAGGGACGTTATGCCCAGTTTCGCAAGAATAGATGATTTCATGCCCAATATCACTAAGTAAGTGACGCCAAGCTTAGTTTCACAAGAATAGGGGTCACTATGCCTAGTATCACATTCACAATGGGTATCCATTCCTGTATCACATCTATAAAGGGTCTCTTTTCCCGTATCACAATAGCAGAAGGGACACTATGCCCGTATTTAATAATTAAAAAGGTGGGACACCATGCCTGTATAATAATACACAAGGGTCACCATGCCCATTAACCATATTTAATAAGGGTCACCATTCTCATACATATTAAGCTATTAAAAGTAGTTGAGGCATTTGGAAGAGCCGTCAGTTAATTCTTAACTATTTTACATTCATTAATAATGATGTCATAACTATCACTCAATTTAATTAGGTGACATGGTCATACCACTCACCTTGATTTAATACATTTTACTTGATAAGTGTGTTAGCAATGCTGCAACACTACTTCCATCCATTTAATTTATTTAATTACAATATAGAAGTAATACCAATCACACCCATAGGTGTTTTGGTTACAAATTCTATAAATATAAATAGGCATGTAAAGTTAACACCCATAGAAGTGGAATACATTGAGATTGATGAACTCACAGGTGTCTTGGAATCTAATAAATTCATTAGGATCCTAAAAGGGGAAACCAATTTATGACAGATTCAATTTAGGGGAAACACATGGTGAAATTGGTGTGAGGAAAAAACACATATCATAAATAATCATGAACTTTAAGGAATAAATACCATACCACCTAAATTATTCCTATAGAGGAGCACTCGTCCAGTATTAGCCTTTGGTTTGGTCCAGATCGAAAGAAAATGGAAAAACAGACAAAAAACCTGGAAATAGGGCATATGTTTCTACTCCTAAATAACTCCATTAAGAGGAATAAAAATGATAAAAGACATAAGTGGAATATAGTACTCACTAATGGATATCCAACAAGACATATGATGTTTGAATCAGAGTCCAAATGAAGAATTTATCACTAAACCTAAGAGGAGGATCTTGAGAGCTTCAATGAGAGGAGAAAGAGATCCCTATACGCTGGAAATAGAAAAGGAGAGGAGGGATTGAATTAATATATTTTTAAGGAAAAAATAGTAAATTTAACCAAAATTTATGGGTTGGACAGTTTGGACACATGGTTGTCCAAACTTTGCGTGAACTGTGCACCCTCCTCTACCACACATGATCAAGGTGCACAATTAAAAAAACTGTGCGCTGACCATGTGTTAAGCCTCTGCTAAAAACTGTAGATGGCCCGCATGGGCATGTGCCCATGAATGCACAGTTTCCTTAAACTATATGGCCTCTTGGTGCCCTATGTCCATCCATGCACAATTTACTCAAATCTTACAAACTGGGTCACATAGTTTCCACTAACCATGCATCCTAACTTCCTTTTCCAAAAACATGGGCTCCGAGCTTCGAACAAGCCCCAAACACCCCTGAAACTCTTGTTACCACACTATTAATCCAAAATTGTTCAAAACAAAAGTTTTAAACTGAAAATTAAAGTATTTTTACCTCATGTAAAAATCTAGATCTTATAAAAAATGTTTCTATGTAATATAATTCAATTTATATATCTTAATAAGTAAATATTAAGTTAATAAGAAATTACCGGTTGGTATTTTCAAGTCATCTTCTCTAGAAAATTCATTTTTAATAATTCTAGAGTCTAATGTGGTCCACTTCCATCTAGGAAATACATAGGTAAACTTTAGATCAAATGTACATTCACATAGTACATTCAGTGCGGGATAACATTTTTTACCATGATATCTTAGTGCATCATTATTAAAAAAATTTACACGAACATGTTTTCCATCCAATGCTCCAATATAGTCCTATAATTTAATATACCTTATGATAAATTTATTAAATATAAATATAAAAATAATTGAAAAATGAAAATGATTTCATTATATAAAATGTACCTTAAAATATGGGTAAAATATTCTACTATTGAGTATCATAAGAGAAACTTCAGATCCATAAGGTTGGAAAAGAAATTTATCTTCTAATGAAATCATAGCTCTCAAAAAACCATGAAAATGTATACCTTTTGTTTTATCAGATCAATTAAAAAGGAAACATTTCAATTTTTCACATTATGTGATAGAATATAAATACATTTTGTAACTTGTTATTCAACTGTTGAATACCCTTTTGATTTTATACCACCATGGTTCACGTTTTGATTTTCTCTCGTGGCGTCATCAGTTGCAGCAACAGCATGGAAGTGATGCTAGAGAACCCCAAGACTTCAGTGAGGTTTTGAACTACTGTGATCTGTGTTTTTGGATTTGGATCTACTATCTGTGAGGAGTCTGGTGTGTGGGTGTGTTTTGGTTTTGGTTTTGTTTTATTCTGCTGTATCGCTGAAGATTTGAGTTGAATATCTGAATATTTGGAAGTGGTTTTTTTGAATTTGGTTGTGTAGAGGCATTGAAGTCAGAAGGTTGGTCAGCGATGATGACTGGGAATGGTGTTTTTTTACCTTATTGTGGAATATTGGACGTTTTTGTGTGGTTGGATTGTTTCTGAAGGTGGGAGGGTTGTGCAACTAGACTTGACTTCATAGAACGTGCTTCAGAGGAGGATCCAAGGCTTTCTATTCATCTTTGCAGTGCTTGTCGAATTTGGTTGTTTGAGAGGGTATGACATCAGCCATCAGATTAGGCCTGTGGTTTGGCACAAGACACTTGCTTTCCAAACAACCTTACAATGGTGGAGTGATTCATCATGACCAAAATTCTAGGGAGGGGCACCTTCATGTTTTCATTCTGGTTTTACTCTTTTTCATTCAAGTGTGATTTGTTCTATGTCTGTGAATTTTGTTTGGGTTTCCCCCTTCCCTTAAAAGGGGGCTTTATCATATAATAAAAAAACCGAAGGCCTTCGGGATGTTGGATGGATAAAATCTTGTGGCCCCATATGAATTATTTTGTGATAATCCTTATCCTATTTAAGTCGATCCATGATTTATACTCAAACTTTTTGGCATTTCACATAATTGGTGGAGTTATTTGTCTGTTTTTTACAATGATAAATTTTATGAGAATACCAAAATACTACTACATGACATTTTTTTGATTAAACTACTACATGACATATAAGTTTAGCAACTAATATCTTTTGGCTTACATCCCATTTAATCAAATGATTATTCAATACTTAATCTTGTTGATCCATTAGGCATACATTTTTTCTTCAAAAAATGATTCAATATAATTTATTTAATGATATAAATATAGATATATATAATTTAGAATTTAAAAACAATGGAATAAGACATGTAGAAAATAAATAATTAATGTTTCATATAAAAAATCATCTTATATATTATTAATATTTTTTATTTTATTTAATATTATTTATAAAACTAACTTTATGATATTAATATTATATATTAACTAAAAATATAATATTTCTTTTATAAATAATTCATTAATAATGTTCATAATTTCACTTATTTTTATGGATCATATCTTTTATAATATAACCTAATAATAAATATGTAAAATCTACCATACACAATATAATTACAATATCATTATTTATAGTATTCATTTCCCAATTTTTATAATTTCATGCACTATTTAACAATTGTAAATAGATATATTAATTATTTAATTTCATAAACATTACAAATATAATATTTGTATAAATTTATTCATTATTTATTTATTTAAAATGTAATTGAGAATTAAAAAAATAATGGAGTAAAACATGTAGAAAATTAGTAACTAAAATTTCATATAAATATTATCTTATAGCTTTTAAATGTTTTTAATTTTATTTAATATAATTTATAAAATTATCTTTACCGTATTGATATTTTATATTTTAAAATAATATTTCTATAATAAATTTATTATAATATTTGGTGCATGTAAATATTATATAGTAATCAAGAGACTATATCAATATTTAATTAAAAAAATTAATAATATTATTCACAATCTCAATTATTCGTATAAATCATCTATTTTATAACTTAACCTAATTATAATTCTATAAAATAAAATCAACAAAAAACATAAATGACATGATTATTTATATGATTAATTATTATTTTTTGAAAAAAATTATAAAAACAAGTGATGTTATATACTAATTAAGATCATTTACATAATAATTATACATATTTATTTTAAATTAATTTTATTTTAATCTTATACATAATTATAATTAAAAATTTATTTTCTAAAACATAAAATTTCAATAATTATCAAAAATATTAAATATACAAATATAACAAACTATATTAGTATTAAATTAAATAATTCATTAATATTATTTCTAATTTCAGCTATTTTTATAAATCAAAAATTTTATAATATAACATAATAATTAATTTGTATAATTTATTATAAATTATATAAATCCAATATCATTATTTACACTATTCATATATCACTTTTCATAATTCCAATCACCATTTAAGACGTATAAACAAAAATATTAATCAATTCATTTCATCAAAATTACAATATAATATTTTTTATGATCGGTTTATCTAACACATAATCGATAATTTAAAAAATAATGGAGTTCAACCTATTGAAAATTAATAACTGAAATTTCATACAGAAAATTATCTTGCTCTGCTATAATGAATTTAATTTTAATTACTATTATTTATAAAATTATATTTACAATATTAATATTATATATTAAATAAAAATATAATATTTATTTTATAAATTTCTTTTAGTAATATAAATTTCCAGTCATATTCCTAAAATTATATTATTATTAATATTTAATTATATAATTTATTTATATTATTCATAATCTCACTTATCTATATAAATCATAAATTTTCTAATATAACCTAATAATAAATCTATGATAAATATATAACACAAATATGAAATATAATTAACAATAATTAATAAAAATTTGATCTTGTTAAATTTTCAATAATATATAAATTAATATGGACCATATACCAAGAAATAATTACAAGTTTTCCATTGTAATGCATTGTTTTTTCTTATACTCAGTGCGATCTATATGACTATTCATTGTTCATTACATAAATCTCTAAAAAAATTATGTATTCATAATTTAAATATTAATCATGTACTATAACAAAAAAACAAGTTACAAATATAAATCATTAATCTAAAAAACAACCAATTGTAAATCAATATATCACTAAAAAACAAAATATAAGTATTGTAAGGAAAAAATTACTTACAACAACAATGCACAAGGTGGATGTTGGGGATGGGTGAAGATGAAGTGGTCCAACTAAAAATAGGTTGCTGAAAAATAGTATCATGATGATGGAAGGGATTAATTTCAGGGTAATAACAATATAGTTGAAGTGAGAATATCAGTAGGGAATGATGGAAGTGGAATATCAACTGATTATGATGAAAATCATGAATGGGAATGGTGTTGCAGCTTGAAGAATTAACAGTATAGGACTGCTATAAAGGTGGAGGAACTTTACAGTGTTAGGTTTAAGGGGAATGATGCAATAACTTAAAGTAATGAAAAACGTGAAGTGACCGTTTATATAGACTCACATGTAAAATATGGGGAATTTTAAAAATACCTCAACCTGGTGTACAATTTCCATCAGAATCATACTGATTTTGGATGATTTGAAATTAGGGGCTGGAGAGAAATCAATTTCTCCCTGTTTTTGCACCTAAGATCTATCTCCTTCAATTTGACCTCACCAAATGAGGGAAATTAGCTATAATCAACCCAAATCATTTCTTTTCCTCCCAAATATTTGTTTCCAAATGAGATGTAAGTGTAGTATTGGACAAATTCTATATGAATCATGAGACAAAATATGTTTTCTCCTCCCTCCCTTTTTCTTCAAAAATCCTAGAATTCTTCTTTTAGCCTAAAAAATCACACATAAAAAGTAATTAAACGACTATATTTAAAAGGAAAAACTAACCCACGAGGTAAGGGTATTTACATTACTGGTTAAATAGGGTCAAAGAAGATCCATTCATTTCAAACAATTTATGGGTGATCTTGTTTTAAATGTGAAAATATTAGACAAAACATATCTAACCCCTCTTTCTTAATGTTTCTATTATAATCAAAGGTTGTATGTTGGATTTTTTGTTAACTATTGATGAGTTTGTTAGAGGTGGTGGTTAACTATAAATGATGAAGAGGTTGAGAATCAAAGTTTGTGTATTTGAATCAACACATATGCCATTGGAGTATGATGATGAGTATGGAAGATAGATAATAGAAACATTGAAGCCATAATAATAACTACAAGGAGTTGTGGAAATGGAAAAGTGAAGATGGCCTAGCATGGTTTACCTAATGAAGATTTGAAGAGTTAGAGATTACTTGAAGTTGGTTGAATAAATCTGGTATTGAAAGGATTCTAGGTGATGTAAACTATGTATATTTTGGAATATTACAATGATATAAAAAGTATGATCATGAGTGGAGGAATTTTGATAAGTATAGAAGAAGTTTGTAAAAGGAGGACATCACCATGCTTGTTGTGGGGTGGATCATGACATGGTGATGATAGCCATGCTGATATTGAAGAATTTATGGCTGTTTTAAAAGTTTTTTCATCTTTGAGTCATTCTTATTAGAAAAATAATGGCAATTTATGTTATGGTGTTAGCCATTGTGGAGAGAAAAATAGTGAGACATTCATTTTTAAGGAGAGTTGTGATCACGGAGCTGAAAAAAGATGTATAAGAGGGCCATTACATAAATGAATCCATGGGGATGGAAATAAAAAAGAGAGATAAATCACGAGTCAAGTCATGGTATAAGGTAGAATAGAGATTTTGATACTTGAAGGATTAATTGAAATAGGCAATAGATGATCATCACACCACAAAACAAGTTGTGCATTGCAAATATTCCCATGTTCTATGGGGAAGCCTGAAATTGATGTTTTTGAAGTCATGGTGGTTCCAAATTTGATTAAATAAAACAAGGATCTAGATTATCTACAAATCATGGAGGATATATTTTAAGCATCTAGTTTTTTCTAGAATGAACTAGAAATGGAATAAGTCATGAAGGATGTCACAATGAGAGGCATTTGACCTGATGGTGATTAATGTCATGTTCAAGTGTGTACCACACTATACTCAACCAAAATGAGGAAATGTTTTAAGTCTTTAATGGATGATTATTTTGAAATAAATATTTTAACATGTTATTGAACCATCCTTAGATTTTAATAAGGAAACACTATGTTCGATAGCGTATATGATACGCCACATTGAGCTTAAATGAACAACTAAATATTGTTATTATGCGACCGTTATAACCTAGCCATTAGAATGGAGGGTATGAAAAATATTAACTGAATTATGAAAATATGGTTTACACATTTATATATAACTAATTATTTGGTTACCAATTAATTATAAATGAAAATAAAACCCTTTTGAAAATAAAATGAAATCTTTTTTTTGAAAAACTATTTAAATGCACACAAGTGTGTTTTATACCAATAAAATAAGAAAACAAAATTTTTGGATTATATTAATGAAATATATATATATATAATATTCAATATAATTTTTAACATTCATCATATGTGTTTTTTAGATATGATAGAAAAATAAATCCAATTTTACGTATAAAAAGTTGTATTATTTTAAAGGCAGTTTTGCCGCTTTTTGATGGCGCACTTGTTCTAAAACTAAATTTTGACACTTTTATAAATTTTATTTGAAAAACTAAAATTCATTTTTTTAATAATAATTTCAAAATTATCTTAGGGTGATTTTTTGGTTTTTTTGATAAGTTTCATTTTTGATGAATAATAAAAAAATACTATATTTTAATTGAAAACTGACTCTTCATCTAAATAATTTATAATGTTAAATTATATTTTAAATAAGTATTAAAGTAACATTAGATTAATTATATATATATATATATTAGTCCAATTTATTTAATTTTAATCATTTTTATATTGAATTTAGATATAAAAACTTAGTAACTTTTGAACATTTTCACTTTAAAAACTTGTTTTTCAACTTGTCTATGGGATTGATTTTAAATTAATTTTGGCCACTTCTATGTTTTTAATTTTTAAAAATGGATTCCATATTTTTATTCATAAGGTACAAATTTATTAAATATGTCTCTTTTATTTTTGGACAATAGGAATAGTAAACTTAGTAATTTTTATTACCACGGTTAAGGGTAAATCAAGTAATTAAGGGTAAAAATAGTTACGGTAAGGATTAGAAAATTACCCTAAAAATTGTCTTGATTTTATTTTATGAGTGGATTTATACCAAAATCATACATAGGCCAAATTTATGACCTATTTGAGCCACATAGATGACTTTAAACCCCTTATAGTTTTTTAAGAAAAGTCAAACTTGTCACACTAATGTTTTTAATAAGTATAACATTTTTAATATGTGGTCATCTAGAATATATATTTGAATATAAATAGTATTTTCAAACCTAAAATATTTATATTCATAATTTTAATTTATTTTTAATTTTTAGGGGAGATATAATTACCTTAAAGGATTTCACAATAATGATGTAATAATTATTTAATTAATGAAAAAATTAATAAAATGATTTTAATTAAAATTATAAGAACCAGTAAATGACCCAAAATTTTGACGAAATATTATTTTATGATTATTATTAGACTATAATCATAATTGGGCCTAATTTTAGATCTTTTAGATCCACATGGTTGACATTAAGTCCCTTATAGTATTTTATTTAAAAGAAAGTCAAACTTGTCATACTATGGTTTTTAATAAGTATAATTTTTTTAATATATTGTTTTCCAGAAGAGATATTTGACCATAAATATTATCTATAAATATAAAATATTTATATTCTTCATGGATTCTTTTAAATTTTTATAGAATATATAAATACCATAAATTATTACACAATCATGATGCAATAATTATTAAATTAATGGAAAAATAAAATAAATGATATTAAAAATATTAAAATAAATATAATTTGAGATAATTAAGATGATAAATGAATTATATAGATTAATATGACATATATAGGATATAATAAAATATTTGGTTCAAATTTTACTCTTTGTTTTGATGTTTGCAAAGTCATAGTAATGAATAGTATTAAATTTGAAAATAATGATATTTCATGAATATAATATTTTATTAAATTATTTAAAAATCATAAAAAACATAAATAAGGTCAAATGGTATAATATGTAGTCTAAAATTTCATCCACTATGTATTCATAGGCCATTTTGAAGTCTTTGGATCTAGAATAGCCTTATTATATTTTAATATTTTATGAAATTCCAAAACTATCCCTCACCTCAATTATAAAAGGGCCCTCCTTCCCATTTCTTCAGACTTAAAAACCCATTTGTTTAATCCATGAACTACCCAAATACGTTTCTATAATCCCCACCCTCATTTTATAGGCCTTATTTTTTTTCATAATACCATCTTCAATAGTCTTAAGGTGTTAAGAAAAGAGGGATTTCCAAAGAAGAGGTATAGTTTTTATTTTCATATTCAGTTTTATTTCTTATTCCTAATCCCTAAAAACTTCTTAAAAATGATAAAATAATAAATCCAATATCCAAAATATACTGATATTTTATTATATCAGTGTAATGACCTATATCCATCTCTACTTCCATCATATTGGAAAAGAATTAGTCAATCATGTGTATAGTGGACAACCGCCTCCCAAACTGATGTAATTCATTTTCCATTACCCTCGCTCAATACTAGTTATAATGATGTAATTAACATTTATAAATGATATTCATGAAATATTTATCATTCTAGAAGGATAATATATCATTTATGTTCTTTTCTTTTCATGCACATAAAAATGATAACGTCGTCCGTGCATAAGTGTGAACTATCACCTTCACAAAGCGATGTGATTCATTTTTCATCAAAAAATAACATGAATGATATATATATATAAGTATATTTAAGGAAATAATATGATATATATGATAGTATGATCATAATTTAAAATTATACTTACCTTCTTTACATAATGATCATTGAAAAATGAAAACGTTACTCATGTGTACGTATGACCTACCGTCTCCATGATTGTAATGTAGTTTATTTTTCATATCCATATTTAATTAATGGATTTAAAAGTTTAATTGATATATAAAAAATAATTATTATTTCATGAATATTATTATATATATGATGGAATAATGACCACTTTTACTAGAGAAATCATACCAAAGTCATTTTGGAATCAAGTACCAAATATCATCAAAGCGTCCGATGTGAACTTAAATAATTAAGTAATTGTTATAAAATGGTAATAAGTGATATAAAGGGAATAATAAAATTTAAAAAGTTTATAAATAAATTTTAAATTATCCCAATTTTATTATTCAGGTAGATAAAGAATGTACGTGATGAGTCAGACTCAAGGCAAGATACTCTATAACTAAAAAACCTCATTTTAAATGTTTTAAAGATTTATTTTCTAAATATTTCTATTTCATGTCCATGGTTTTAAAATTATTTTTATGAATGTATTTATATTTAAATTAATTTTTTAAAAGGGTAATTTTCTAATTTATTTCAAATGTTTTCATAAAGGAATATTATAAGGTTTTATTTAAAGGACTTTCATTCAAAAAACCTATTTTAAAGTTCCTATTTTAGCTCTTTTTAAAAAGGTAAAAATAAATGTTTTTTTAACATATAAGACATGAAACAAATTTCACACTTTTATGATGCTTTAATACTTTAATTTTTTCCTTTATATTTTTTCATAGTTCTTTTCAAAGAAAATGGTTTCATTATTGTGTGCGTGGTTTTTAGATTTTAAAAGTGATTTTTATAAGAAATGGGTATTTTGATATCCAAAAGTGTTTTACACATGGGTTTAAAAGAGTTTTAATGTTTTTAATTAATGATATGTTATTTGAGCATTATATTAAATTGGTGATCCCGATATAGATTATAAGAAGGGTTAAGCCCTATTATAGTTCACACGTGTGCCCGATATAGCTTATACGAAGGGTTGAGCCCCATAATAGTTCATAGGTGAAACCTATATAGCTTATACGAAGGTTTGTGCCCCATTATATCTCAAAGATGAGCCCGATATATTTTATATGAAGGGTGATCCCCATTATAGATCTTAAATTCATTAGGTAATGAAGATTTTCTAAGTCGGAAATATGGTTATTCCAATTAAAAGTGTTTTGAAAGGGGTATATGAATATGATGCTCTAAGTCAACAAAATAGATTTTAATTGCTTGATATGGGTTTTAATTATTTTATTTGAGCAATATTTATGTGTTTTTTTCATGTGGAAATGTTTTATTTTATATTCTCAAAGAACTTTGAAGATAAAGGTAAACGTTATATGATTTTTCATGTTTTCACTAAACTAATGATTTTCTTTCATTATTTACCTTACTAATCTTTTTGTTCTCATACCAAGTTTTAAAATATTTTTCACAGTTCTTAAAATTTTTTAAGGACAATTAATATTTCATGATGAAAGTACTGAATATGTTTCATGAAAAGAAATCATGTTTTATTTTAAAAGGGTTTCCTTTGGTGAAAAAATGGATACTGGGTATAAGTGTTCACTTGTAATATATGAGTTTAATATGTTAGTGTTTTTCCTAATTCTCTAAAACTATAAACCTAAAATATATTCAGGATATAAAGAAAAGAAATTCTAGTCTAAATTCACTATAATATGAGTTTTTTAAGTTTGGGTCCTTACAGTTGGCATTAGAGCAGGGTTTATACAAATTTGAAGATTAGGTTATTTTCTTGTGTGGTATTATTAATAGTTATAGATATCATAATGGGTTTATAATTTTAAGGTTGATTATAAGTTTAGTGTCTTAGAAACCCTTTTTATGCTTTAAGTTATAAAATTTTAAGACGACTAACGGTATTTTTAGAGACATTTATTTTGAGGTAATTATGGGTTATTAAATTTTAGGATGAAAAATTAAAGGTATAAGATAACCTTTGAGGTTAAAACATATTAAGGTTATTTTTAAGTATTTTTGCCACATTTATTGTAATTTTTTAAAGATTATATCAATATAGTTTTATAAAAAGGAAAAATCATAGGATGGGTGACAACCCATCACGTTTGGTAAGGCTGTGAGAATTAAACCCACAACCGAAGGGTGATAAGGGTGAATCGCCTACCACTGACCTACATGAAGTCTTGGTTAGTATAATTTTTCTTTTTATTTAAAAAATTTTATGGATGAATAATAATCTTATTTTTAGAACATTTTGAGATGGAAAATTATTTAGTGAATAAGTTATCAATGTTATTTCGAAAGACGTTCACTATTTTGGGAACCATATATGATACCATTGAATTTTATTTTAGGAATAAAGGATCAATTATATTTTGGAAGCATATATAATTTTATGGTGATTCAGGTGATTTATGGAGATGATTAACATATCTTAATGATTATATGATTAGGGAAATTACATTTTGGTATGAGAGTTTAAGAGTAATTAATATTATTTTTCAATAAATATTAAATTTATATTGGAAGACTATATGATCAAATCCTTCTGAATTAGGGGTTTAAATATTATTTTGGACTATATTGAGGAATTTTAAGGATAATAATTTTATGAATCATCTATTTTTAACTTTGGGTATTACTATTTAATTTTAGATATTAAAGTAGTTTTTCATCATATAAATGTTTATTCTTTTAGGAAAATTATCACATATTATCTTACTCATTTTGGTTTTGGTTAATTTATAAAGACAGTATTAATATATATTTATGCTCTTGTATATTTTTTTGATCCATAGAAGTTGATTCTAATGCTTCAGGCATGAAAAAAATCATCTTAAATACTCATCATTTTGAGAAAAATATGAGATTGTGGTGAAAATTGATTAAAGGATAAAAATATAGCTATCAAGTAATTATATTTCCATATTTTCTTAGTCCAGGTAGTAAAATAATTCCTCAAATCTATGAAAAGGATCTTGAAATAAAAATTTTATTCGTTTACTTTTCTTACTAAGAAATTAATGACCTTTTAACTCATCACAGATTTATGGTTTTGTGATTGTTCACTTTCTCATAACCATGTTCTCTATCACTCTCCATAAAATCTTGATAGTTATTTTTATCTTCCATGACCATTTTTTTCTATATGGAACCCTAGTATGTGTTATCTTATGTGACCTTTGTACTTTACTTCCTCTATTTTCAAATGGAAGTTTTATTGAACCTTGTTCCGATGTGGGATTTCAACAAAGGCATTTTGAATAGTTGAAACCTAATTACCATAACCGAGTTCAAATTTCAAGTAAAAAATTTATTAAATGGGGTGGGGTGGGCATAGCATCCTGATATTTTAAGAAAGAAACACTATGTTTGATAGTGTACATGATACTCCACATCGAGCTTAAACGAACAACTAAATAGTGTTACCATGTGGTCATTATAACCTAGTAGTTAGAATAGAGGGTGTGAACATGATTAACTGAATTATGAAAATATGGTTTAAACATGTATATATAATTAATTATTTTGTGAAAAATTAATTATAAATGAAAATAAAACCCTTTTGAAAATAAAAGGAAATATTTTTCTGAAAAACATTTTAAATGCTCAAAAGTTTGTTTTATACTAGTAAAATAAACAAATCACTATTGTTGGATTATATTAATTAAATATATATATATATATAATATTTTCAATATAATATTTACCATTTATCCTATGTGTTTTATATACATGATATAAAAATAAATCCATGTTTACGAATAAAAAATGTATTTTTCTAAAGGTAGTTTTTCTCCTTTTGATGGTGCACTTGTTTTAAAACTAAATATTCACACTTTTATAAATTTTATTTGAAATAATAAAATTAATTTTTGGAATTAGGATGTAAAAATTATCTTAGGGTGAATTTTTTCAATTTTTCTAATAAGTTTCATTTTCAATGAATAGTGAAAATACTACATTTTAATTGAAAACCGACTTTTCATCGATAATTTATAATGTTAAATTATATTTTAAATTGGTATTAAAGTAAAATTAGATCAATTATAAATATATTAATCCAATTTAGGTTATTGAAATAATTTTTAAATTGAATTTAAATATAAAAACGTAGTAATCTTGTGAACATTTTCACTTTAAAAACCCTCCTTTTTACCTTGTATAAGGGTTTAATTTTAAACTAATTTTAGAAAATTATATATTTTAATTTTGAAAAATAGATTTCATATTTTGAATAATAATTTCCAAATTTATTAAATAGGTCCCATTTATTTTTGGACAAATTTTAATAGTAAACTTAGTAATTTTTATTACCATGGTTAAGGGTAAATCTAGTAATTAAAGGTAAAAATAGTTTTGGTAAGGATTAGAAAATTACCCCAACACTTGTCCTAAATTTATTGAATGCGTGAGTGTCTACAAAAATAATCATTGGTCTAATTTTAAATGATTTATTGAAATGAATGACCTCCCCTTTTATGTTTGATTACCTTGAAGCATAAGAGAGCCTGGTTAGTTAAGAGAAGGATATGAACTCTAGGAAAAAATGATTACTTAGAAACGGATTGACGGTGAAAACAATTATAAACTAATTTTAGGGTAGGTATTTCATTCTTTGGGGTGTTATTCTATTCCCCCTAATATTGTGTATCTAGGGAAGCATGTTCACTCTGGCACCATATTTTACTAAGATTATACAAGACCTCATGACCCGATTTAACTAATCCCCAAGGCTTATAACCACAATTTTATGATTGAAATTTATTATTACATGAATATTTTTGTGAAATTTTTTATTCATGTATACTTTATAAAATAAATTTTTATTCATTCATGTTTTGAAAAAGATACTCATATATGCCTATTTTGAAGGGAATTCACTTTTTTACCTATTTTATACAAGATATTGAAATGATTTAGAAAGAATGTTTTATATTGAATTATGAAATTATTTTCATTCCATTTTTTATTTATAATTAATCAATTTTATTTTATTTGATTTAGATTTATTATGAAATTCTTGGTGATATTTTACTGGGAATTTTTTTCTCACATCCTACTTTTTTCCTTTGGGAATTTTTAGACTTTCTCATGCCATATATAGAAAAAAAATGAAAGCACCACTTAGATATGACAAGTATCCTTGATTAGAGGTACTTGGGTGATGGAGGTGATTGGTGTATCATTCAATCCACTTGTTACATGGAGCTCTTGGTATGATGTCTTTGATGGTTCTTGTGTGAAAAATTTGGTTGATATACCTTTTTTGGGACTTGTATCTATATTATTATCTCTTTAAGAGTGTTTTACATACTAATTTTTTATTAATTATTATCTATTTTTATATATTTATGACTTATTATTATGGTTAAATCATTCTTTCTTGATTTTGTTTGATGCCCGGGTTCTAGTCACCCACCCATGGGGATCAGGAATTCCCTTCAGGCCATGTTAGGATTGATTTAGGGACTGTTTAGGTAGGTTATCCAGGTTGGTTCATGAAATTTGAGGTGTGACCAATTTAACATCTACCCTAGTTTCTATTTAGTTTGATTTCAGTTCTTTATACTCCTTTATTCCACTCACCTTGGTCCAAGAATTGGGACTATCCATGGGAAGTTTTTCATTCCCCTGGTGTTATCCACACTAGTCAGAGGCCATGATATATTGTTTTATGTTTACTGGGGATACATACTGATGATAAGGCAAAATAAATCTTTGGGAGATTTATTTTTGTTATAGATAAAACCATATTATGTCATTATTGGAATGAATTATTTTTATTTTGTTAGTGTGGTGGTTTATTGTTTATGGAGGTGGGTTGAGTTTTTCGATATGAGGGACAACTTGTGGTGTTTTCTGGTGAGAGAGGTTTCCTGGTGGGTGGTAAGAGGGCATAGCCCCTTTTTTATTTATGAATGATTCATCATTAGAGTTAGTGATATCTCAGGTGATGGAGGTCCCTAGAGTTATTTTGGATTTTTTAGATGTTTTCCTAGTGGAGGTTGTGACACTACCCCTGGCATGATGTTGAGTTTGGAATAAAGTTATACGTAGGTGCTACATCGATTTTGATGACTCCTTATCAAATGAAACCCTTAAAGTTGTGGGATTTGAGGAACTGGATTGATGATATGATGTATAAAGGATTTATGAATCATAATCCATCAATGTTGGTAGATCCTTTTTTTTGAAAAAAAGGCAAGTGGTAGTTTGAGGTTTTTTATAGACTATAGGTGGCTGCATCAAGTGACGATCAAGAATTTTTACCCTCTTCCATGAATTGAATATATATTTAAACAGTTGAGGGGATCTAGCTAGTTTTCTAATAATGATCCATGGTTTGGATATAATCAATTGAGGGTGAAGGAGGAAGATATTATGAAGACTTATTTGTAGTTCTGGTATGGACACTTTGAGTTCATAGTTATATCATTTTGTGTAAAAAATGAACTATTTGTCTTCATGGGAATCATGAATTATATGTTTTATGAGTTCTTGTACAAGTTTGTAGTCATGTTAATTAATTACATTATTATATACTTGAGTTCCTAAGAGGATCATAACAAGCACCAGGGGATCATTTTGTAGACTCCTCAACACCACCAGTTGTATGGGAAATTGTCCAAGTTTAAGATATGGATGTGAGAGGTGCATTTTATTGTACACGATGCATCCTAATAATGAGTATTTATAGATTCAGCAAAGGTTTATATGGTTATTTATTAGGAAGTACCTAAGAACATGGTATAGGTTCATAGATTTCTTGGCCTCACAGGTTATTATCAAATATTTATATATAATTTCTCTCTAATTGTATCCCCATTAACATCCCTGACCAAGAGAGACCATACTTTCATTTAGACTAATTAGTTCTATGAAATATTCAACTACTTGAAGGAGTACTGGTCAGTTTCATGGTTCTTTGGTTTCCTGAGGAGGGTGTGATGTTTGAGGTGTTCTGTGACACTTCTCACTTGGGTTTGGGATGCATATTGATTCACCAATAAGCAATGATCTCTTATGGGTCCAGATAGTTATTCCCCCATGAGCATAACTATTCCACCCATGATCTGGAGATGGTAGTAGTGATGTTTTCCCTAAAGATGTTGTGACATTTTGTTATTAGGGAATGGTTTGTGGTCTTCATGAATTAAAAAATCTTAATGAATATCTTTTTCTTAGCATGACCTGAATCTACAATAGTGGAGGTGGATAGAGTTTCTTTAGGAATATGATTTTGAAATCTTCTATACCCCTGGAAAGGGAAATTTCATGGAAGACATGCTGATTAGAAAGTCATTGGTATTTTTTCAAGAATTTAAGGATTCTTGGAGGTTGATGGAGGAGTTAACAACTTTGCATCACAAAGATTTGGTGGTTGATGTCTAAGGATACTTTTTTCATATGGTGGTAGATATTTATTTATTATAATAGGTGGAGTCTTATTGGGGAGACTCAAAGGTAGTGGTGATGTGTGATCCTTCCATTCATGGTGATTATCCTAAGGGATAGTCATAGGATGGCCAACCTAAGGTTATGTTTTGGGGAAGGATGTTCATCCCATTGGATATTTGTAAGGTATTTCTCCACGAGTTTCATAACTCACCTCTTTAGGAACACCTCAATGTATCTAAGATGTATCGTGGCTTGAGGAGGTAGTTTTTGTGGCCAATAATGAAGTGGTCAGTAGCAAAGTTCATGGCATGATGTCTAGTCTCCTAGTAGGTGAAGGCAGAACATTGTGTCCTTGGTGGTATTTTGCAGCCCTTGGATATCCCCAAGTGGAAGTGGGATGACATATCGATGTATTTTTTCACTAGGTTACTTTAGGATTAGGGGGATATGATGACATTTGGATGATCATGGATCAACTAATGAAGTCATCTCACTTTATGTAGATTCAGAAAATGAGTACCATGGAGGGTTTGGTAAGATGATATATGGATTATGTGGTGAGACTTCATGGAGCTCCAAGGACCATAATTTCTAACTGATACCCTCAGTTTAATTTGTGAGTCTAGAGAGGGTTTATTCATGTCTTTGGATCTCATTTATTCCTTAACATTGCTTTCCACCCACATAAGAATGTACATATAGAATATAACATCCAAATTCTAGAATATATGTTTCAAGCATGCATCTTAAATTTCATTAGATCATGGGTGTGATACATAACATTAGTTTTGTTTTCTTATAATAATATCTATCACTCATCCATCAGTATTACCCTATTTTATGCATTGTTTAGGAGGTCATTTCGATCCCCATTGAATTGGGCTAAGATTGGGGAGGTAGTAGTTCTTGGTCCTGATGTGGTGTAGAGCACATAAAAGAAGGTTCGAGTGGTTTGTGAGAAGATGAAGGTGGTACAGGACCTATGTAAGTCTTATTCCAATCGGTGGAGGATTTATTCAGAGTTTAAGGTTAGGGACCATGTTTTCCTTAAGGGTTCCCTTCGGTGCGGGAATCATAGGTTTAGTCCGGGGAGAAATATCTCAGCCTGGTTTTTTTATTCCTTTGAGGTGTTGGAGAATGTTGGCAAGGTGGATTATTAGTTCTCAATTCCCTCATAATTTTAAAAACTTCATGATGTATTCTATATGTCCCATATTTTTTGGTACCTTCATGACGATTCCTACATCATCAAATGGGGGGAGTTGGATATTAGGAATGATGTGACATTCATGGAATGATTATCGAGATCCAGGGCCATCATGATAAGGTTTTGCAAGGGTATGTTATCCCATTGATTCGAGTCTTATAAAGGAATTGTGTCCTAGAGGAGAGTACTTGGGAGTGGGAGTTTCAGATGAATTCCTAGTACCTGAATTTGTTTATTCCTTCATGTTTTGGCTATTTTGGTGTTATACTTATGTAATGGTTGTTTGAATTCTTATCATTATGTTTTTAGATCCTATTGGTATGTTTTGAGGTATGGTTTCATCCTTGTTTTAGAGGTATATCCCGAGGGAATTTTTAGTGGTTTTTGGTAGTTGGTGCTTTCTTTTTATGGTGATTCTCATGGATGAGAATTTTTTGATAGTTATTTAATGAAATTCCCTATATCCTTCTAATCCATAATAATTTGTTAGTCTTGGGTGTTGGGAGCCTTGTGATGGGGTTAAGGAAGGGATATGAGGAGCTAGAGTGAATCTATAACTTCTAGTGGCGATTCATTCCATGAATCCCTGGTTCACGGTGTGAATGATGTTTCATAGGGTGGCTTTGTGACTTGGGAAACATGTTTCATGAAATTTATACTTGGGTTTTATTTAC
Organism: Viscum album; assembly: GCA_963277665.1. NCBI lineage: Eukaryota > Viridiplantae > Streptophyta > Magnoliopsida > Santalales > Viscaceae > Viscum > Viscum album. The sequence continues at coordinate 1,628,820,305 of OY728122.1, forward strand.
AACATGACATGTTCTTCACAATGTGAATGTTTTTGGGGGATTTTTAGTGGTTCTGTCTTCAAAGGTTCCATGAAATGAGAGGATGTATTCATGACATGAAATCCCTCATGATTTTGTTGGATCAAGTGCCTTGTTTTTCAGTGTATATAAACCATGCAATGTTAACTATGTGAATCATACATTCATGTTGTGAATGGGTTAGTTTTCATAATGCATATAAATTCCAACCTCCCTCATATTTCCTTCATTCTCCCATCATTTATCTCAAAATTTAGGTGATACCTAGGTGATTTTGGGAGCCCTAACAACCTCTGATATTTGGAATCCATCCTTGGATTCCAAATATTAGATATTGGTGATTTTGGGTGAGTAAGTTTTCTTTTTATCACCAAGTTATTACTTGTTTCTTCATATGTTTCATAGTGACTGCGTTGATTGGAGTTGGGGGTTTATTGAGCTACAATTTTGACGAGACGTCACTGTATTTCAGATTGATTTGAGGATCCCGTGTGTGGTTGTGGCCCCACAGTTCATCCTCTCTTACTTTGGATTTTCACAATGAATCAAAAAGTTTCTTTTGAGGTAGGTGATTTGAGTTCTCCCTTTTTATATTCATATATGAGATTATCATACCTTTTCTTTCTATTGGGTGAGTGGTATGAATTGGCATTGTCAAGATAATAAATTGAACTAATGAAGTTGAAAGGAATAGTGTGATGCGTATTAAATTACCGGTTTTATTTGTTGTTGTTGTTGTTTCATGCCATGTTCTTATTATAGAATTATTCCATGTAGTGTTGAATTGATTTGAGAACACCCTTTAAATGGTTAAATAATTAAATCCATTAAATGAAAAGACTATGTTGATTATGCATGGTTTTTTCTTGACTAGTTGTGTTTTTATTGGTGGCCTTAGTTGTGTGAGACTTTGTGTCCTTGTTTATGTGAATCTTAGTGTCCTTGGTTGTTTATAGCTTAGTGGACATGGTTTTTTACGGTTTAGTGGCCTTGGTTGTTTAAAGATTAGTGGCCTTGGTTGTTATTTGGTGGATTTAAATAGTGCTTTCTTGGTAGCTATTTAGTAGCAATGGAATAATATCAACTTATATAATAATATGGTAGGGGTTAATAATTAATTGGTGTAAATTTAAATTGATAATTAAATGGGTAAATCTTTCTCACTGAATTGATAAATAAAATAATGGTAAATGGAACCCAATTGTGACCCTTTGTGTGATGTTTTTGGGTTGTTTTTTTTTCATTAGATGGAGTGCTTGGTGGTGCAATATCAGTAGTTTCTTGATGGTAGTTTTTAAAATGCTTATTATGTGAACCCATGGGTGTGGTACTATTTTATTATATTCTCTTGTGTTTTTATTACACACACCAATCAAGTTGGATAACCTGATAAAAAACCAATAGATCCTAGGGGTGTTTTTCCCTAACATATAGGATGGGGATGATATAAATGGATGACTATCCCCTCTCCCCTGCTCTCCCTTCATTAGCATCTTATGGTGATACCAGTGGTGGACGATAAGATATGTGGTGGGGGTCATGCATGGAAAGGGAAGGGAATGAGGTTAATGTCCTACACGTTCATGATACCCTGCTTATCTGGTTATGTGATATGAGATTTATGGTTGGTATCATAAAATGTGATATTTGATTGGTGTCATAGGACCTAATACACAATTATCACCATCATTGGTGGATATATAAGGGATGGGAAGAAAGAATATCTCCACATTGGGTGGGAGCAAAAAATTAGTGGGGCATTAGTATGCTCTTTTCACATTTTTCACAAGAGACCTTGGGTATGATATTACTAAATATGTATGTTATGCTTATCCCATGTATATATAAATTTATTTTAGGTTTCTATGAGGACTTTTGTAATCATTATGGACAATACTATCTCAGAGCTTGGAATTATTATAGTTCTCGCCATATGATTCCTTTGGTATTGTTTTATTTTGAATATATTTGTATCTATTTTATATTCAGGCATTATGGGTTTCTATTTTATGGTATTTTGGACTAATTACATTACATGGCTATTTTTTGGTGGTATTTTCTATATTTTCTTAGGATAGTTGAGGGTAATGCCTCTCATATTTGTGTTATATACCCACGACGCTAGTCGCCAACTTAGGACCTTTAGAGATGAGACTTAGGGGACCACTCCTTCTCTTCATTTTTATCTAGGTATAGGTACTAGTGGGGGGGGGGGGGGGGTCATGACACCCTTTATCATTATTATGGATGTTTTCTCAAAACTAATCTATAAGGCTATTTTTCAAGGGAAGATCCATAGTATGAGGGATAACACGAATGACACGAATATAGATCATCTATTTTTTATATATGAATAATTATTTTTATTCATGGAAACTTATGAGTAATGTTCTCATACTTCTCAGGTGTAGGTATTGAAATGCATCTGGACAAAAATTAACTTCCATAAATCAGAGACATCCTTCAGAAAATGGGTGATTCAAGGGTGGTGGTTTGAATTATGTTCTATGATTAATGTTTTGAAGGTTGATAAGAATAATAATTATCTTTGACTCTCGATACTTTTTTAATATATAATATGGTGTATTTTAAAGGTTATAGGCATAGAAGAACCACTTTGGTGGGTGAATAACCATAAATGTTTTGTTAGATTCGATGGATCATTCGCCAATTGTGAAATTTGTAAACATCATGACCAATGAAATATTTCCATTGAATATTGACATAGAGAAACCTAAAAACTGGAGAGGATATTTGAAAGTTAAATTTATAATTTATTTATATTAGATCTAAAGAAATAATTCTTGGTCTGAGGATCTTTCTTCAAAGATGATATTGATCATTAAAAACCCCTTTTTAGATTACCTTCATTGAGTAGGGAGGATCAAAGTGTATAATAACTTTAGCGGTGATTCACATGTGATCCTTTGATATCAAAACAACAATGATTGATTTTTGGGTGGTGGAATAGGGAATTGATCATCTTATTTTGTTCATATTGACCGCTTCAAGATCCTTGAGGCTTAAAGGAGTTATTCTCATTCTTAAGAAGATGAGATAAGTATGAATATGAGAGAGAAGTCTTTTGTGAGAAATGATTATCAATTATTGATTTTTTGATTAAACCTACATAATAGACATAACAATATTTTTATAGAGTTAGGCTTTAGGTTAAAATAGTATTTAATTTCATACCAATCCTTGAAAAATATAATAATCCATTTATTACCCCATTCCATATAAAATATTAATAATATTATTTTATGGTGTGTGCTAATTGGAATAATGATAAATATTATTTTTCTAGTTTTTAAATTAATATTTATCACCAAACACAATTTGGTCTGCTCGTCTTCCACCACATTTATATAATACCAAAATAAATATTTAATTAAATATTTTATTCATGAATATTAAATATTCAATAAATATTTGAAATCGATAGAACATGAATAAAATTATTCCTTAGTCTTGAAAATAATACTTATTATATTAAGTAAATTCAAATAAAATTTAATCGAGATCAATGGAAACACTTAGGGTGTGGCCCTCTAGAATTATTTCTCATTGGCATTAGGCGGTCATGCCTAAAGCTCAAGATTATTGTCTAGTAATGGGACAAGACACCCAAGAGAAAGAACTTAATTTCACAACATCGAAAATCACATACAATTGTTTTTCGTGTAATATAATCCATTTTTCATAATATCTCATCAAACAGATTGTAGATTTGTGTCATCAAACTATATGATTGACACGTCTTTCTTTGACTATATGAGATAAACACACCATTACACCATGTTCGTGTAATTTAAGGTGATGGTTCCATTCCAATAAAATAGATGAGATATCAACTTCCATAAAGATGGAAGGGACAAATCCTTCCTCGACTTATCCATTAATAACACATCATTTGTGACACACCCAATGTACCCTACTTCCTACGAAAATATGGAATCATAGTTTTAGTTAGTAAATCTAAGTGCACTAGTCATGAAATGCATCAATGATAATCTTAAAGTCCAAGGACCATCACCAGAACTCACATATAGGAATATCCAATGACACATAAACATATAGAATTCCTATTGGTAGATATGTTCTCATAATCTCTCATCTTGGAGATTAACAAGAATAAAATTCATGAGATGAAGTATCATCCACTTATGAATACTTTTATCTAATAGTTAACATTCTTTGTTCCCCATCATAGAATTTTATTTGGCCACAAAACTATATTTAAGAATATAATCATGACATTTTAAGGATATCATCACAGTAGATGACTGTTACGACCTTATCAATGCGACAAATGCCCTGGGAAATTATTAGATTAAAGTCACATAGAACAATGAAAAATATGTAATAAAAGGTTTTATTAATATTCAAATATACTAATATGAATGTAATTCAAAGTAAAAAATAGTTGGTTCTAGAACACCAACTCCAAAAAAATTTCCACTAACTAGAGACGACCTATGGATTTTAGTATACTAGACCTCACATGATGATCATGTTTCTTCTGAGTCAAGTATTTAGTCAAGGGGTTCACCATGTTGTCTTATGTGGATATTTTTCTCATTGAAACTTCACCTATTTGAGAAAAATCCCTCAAGAGATGATACTTATGAATTATATTCTTCATCCACTGATGTGACCTTGACTTCGTAGAAAGAGACACCGCTATAGTATTATCACAATAAAGTGTGATAAGATCTTTACTTTTAGGTACCACGTCAATATATTAGATGAATTTGTGTATCCAAACTTCTTTTTTAGCTTCCTCAAAATCCAAAATATACTCAAAATCTTCTGTAGAATTTATGAACATAGCTATCATGAACCAAGTTGGGTCGTTATCCAACTGACGCCCGACCCGGTCCACAGTAAGGCTCGAAAGGAGTTCTTGATCCCCATGGGCTAGCACAAGTGCTCAGGTATCAAAATGTAAAGTCTAGGAATTATTTACTTGAATAAATAAATATAAATCAACCAAAAATATAGAATGAACCAAAACTGGAAGTCACAACCAAAAAATCCTTTAACCAAATCATAAAATTAGTTACATGTAAAAAAAACCCAACAAAAACTACCACTACGTAGGGTGACCAAAAACCAATTCAAAACCACCACCTGGAAAGAGGACACCACCCTCAATCCATCTCCACAACACTGTACCAAGAAGACAGCTAGCAACCCGAATCATCGCTTCAAAAGGCTTTACCCTTACCTATATCAAACATAACCAAATCTACGTACACCCAAAGGTGTAAGTAGGGTATGAGATAACACCCCGTAGGATCCCACTGATAAAAGATTCCACGTATAATCATTAAATGATAAATACAGTTGCAATTTTAATAAAAGAAGATAATTAAATGCTTGAAAAGTTTTAATGAAAATAAGTCTAAGGAAAAAAACATTTTAAGGAATCAAAATTTTAAAATAAAAACACTTTTTCTTTTATAGTAGCTTAAAATTTCCACCATATACTGATAGTGAGCACAAAATAATCAAAGAGCGCCAAATATGGGAGATGCCCTATAGGTACAAGCAAAAAGTGGGACCCTAGAACCCCACGTCTTGGTAAAAAGTGGCGTAGGAACCATGAAAATATGTGTTCCCATCCACGAGCCACTAGTAGGGAACACTCCCATAACCTAATGGTCTCTAATCATTATCCAAAGGTTTAGTTAGTGTTTTAGTAGTCAATCCAGCTAAGTGAAACCAAGCCGATGCCACTTCCATATCAGTAGCGCACTAGTCCTAGTCTGGCCACCTAGTACCCAGGCTTCCCATTTGTGTTCAACAGGTTCCAAGTTCATATCATAGGTCATATTCAAATAAACAAACCAAAAAAGTCACTAACGTTACCTGATACCACCACTTGCCCACACAAATTCCCTTTTGAAATAGTACGCACACCAAAAACCTTTACACAATTCAATTAAAAAAATTTCACATCCTTATCAATTATTAAATAAACCATTTAAACTTTTCATAAACCAATTTTAAAGAGTATAACATGGATTTACACACAAAACCAACCCAACCCTTCTTCATGAACAAATGCACACAACACCACATCAAAAGCACAATCTTCACCACTATCACCAATCAATAAACTAACTGTACAACTCAACAAAACACTATCAATTAACCAAATATAAAGTTTTCAGTAGAAATGAACTCACGCTATAATAACACACTACCAAACAAATCAAACTCAAACTAAATTATTTTAAAAACTAGTTTCACACCAAATAAATTGATTGTGGAACATGAAAAATTAATTAAACATGCAAACTAATTCATCAAACAATGATTATGCACGGAACCACCTACCTTAGTGTAGGAAAACCCCAAATTTCAAAGAGAAACTCCAATCGCGCACCATAATACTAGAAACAACCTCAAATAAACCCTAAATCAAGAAATCAAACCCAATTTATCAACATAGAACCCTACACCACAAAGACCCATACTTAAAAATCTACCAAATGGGAGAAAAACTACTAGAGCAGATCACCAACCAATGGGTCTCCATCCAAGGAGTCACCGGCCAAGGGAAGGGCTACTAGAGGCGAGCCGCACCGGTCGGAACCTTTTCAGAATAGGGGTGTGGAAAAGGGGGCGACAACCGGGAGAGGGAGTTCACTAGGGGTTCAGTGTGAGGTGGGTAGCAGGGGCGGCATGAGGTGAGGTGGAAGGGGAGTGGAGCTGGTCGGTTTTGCTGGAAAAGAGGGAAGGTCAGGTGCTGGTTAGCTTACTGGAAGAGGAGCTGGGAAAGGGAGGAGGAAGGCTGCGCTAGGGTTGGGGGAGGGGCCTGTGTGCGATGCAAAGAGAGAGAGTGGAATGTGGCACCAAGAGAGGGGGAGAAAGAGAGGTAAAACAAAGAAAATAAAAAGAAAAGAAAATAAAACCGAAAAAATAACTTAAATTCAATAATAATAATAATAATAATAATATTGACTTAATAAAATATTAACAATACTTATAATCATAATATTAATAATAATAATAACTTAATTAAAGTATTAAAAATAATAATAATAATAACCTACTTAAACAATGTTATTATTACTATTATTAAAATAGTCTTTAATGTACTTTATTTTCCTCATTTAATTATGTGCTCACTTAATCAATCATTCCATTAATTAATTAATTAATTATAATAATTTTTTTAAATGCTGGGAAGGCTGCATGGTGACCCAGTGAAGCTGCATGACTTTGTCCATTCCCTGCCTAGACGTCGGACGCCGTCATGGCCAAAACATCCATTTATCAGCAAAAACACTAAAAAATCAACTGGGTCTCAGCACAAACCTCGACAAAAGTTTTAAATCCAGATAAAATTATAAGATAAAAATAAAAATAAAAATATTACCGATGTCTGAAGTTTGAGTGTGACAATTTTCCCCACCATGAAAACTTTCCACCCTCAAAAAGTCAACTCAAAGGATGATCAGAGAATAAAAACGAACACTCCTTCTCAACCCATGAATTCCACTCCTAAGTCTCATTCTCATCATTCCCATGCTTCCAAAGGATAAAAACCAAAGGAATGGACTTCCCATTAAGCACTTTATATTAGGAATCCACTATCTACACTGGCCTCTCAAACACTGATAGATCAGGCTCTATTTCCAACTCTTCCCAATTCAACACATGAGACGGATCCAGACTATACTTTTTTAATCAGGAGACAAGAAACACATCATGAATCAACATAAACTGAGAAGGTTAATCTAATATGTAAGCCACCTTTCCAATCTGCTCAGTAATCTCAAAAGGCCCAACATACCTCGACGTCATCTTTCCCTACTTTCCCAAACGATAGTGACCCAAGCGAGGGGACACCTTCAAGAACACCTGATCACTCATAGGAAACTTGATATCTCAACGCCTCTGATAATCATAGGATTTTTGGAAACTCTAAACTATCAATAACAACTTCCTGGTCAACTTGACTTTCTCTTACGTCTCCTGCACAAGGCTCAGTCCCAAAAGTGAGGTCTCGCCTACCTCAACCCAACATAAAGGATACTGACATGGCCAACCATAGAGCACCTCAAAAGGTGACATTCTAATAGAGGATTTGTAACTATTATTATAAGAAAACTTGACCAATTGCAAATGGATATCCCACAATCCTCTGAAATCTAACACACATGTGCGAAGCATGTCCTCCAGAACCTGGTTTTCCTGCTCTGTCTGACCATCCATTTGAGGATGGTATGTCGTGATCATTTTGATCTGTGATCTCAATTCCCTTTGAAGTCCTTCCCAAAACTAAGAGGTAAAGAGGGGGTCTCTGTTAGAAATAATTGCTTAAAGAACACCATGAAGTCTGACCACTTCTTTAATATACAATCAGCCCAGCTCATCCACTTTAACAATATCATTGATCCAAATAAAGTGGAATGATTTGGTCAAATAGTCAATCACTAACCAAAGAGTGTTTCTTCCCCAAGGTTTATAATGAAAGTTAATAATGAAGTCCATGGTGACCTCATACCACTTTAAGGTAGGAATGGGTAATGGATGAAGCAAACCGGATGGTCTCTGATGATCTTCTTTCACCTGCTGACAAGTATAGAATCTCGATACAAATTCAACTATGTCACGTCGCATACCTAGCCACCAGAACTGGGAATGAACATCATAATACATATTGGTAGTACCATGATGGACAATCCACCAATACTGGTGTCTATCCTGTATCATCACCTTCTGCAGAGACAACGACACCACTACGTGGCTCTTGAAACACAAGATCCCCTTGGGAGACAAAGACCAATTAGAAGAAATTTCCCCACCATGAAGAAACTGCATACACCACTGACACAGCTCATCACCAAGTTTCTCCCATTGAATCAACTCTAGAAGAGCAGGGGTCAACTGAATACTTTCTGATAATGTACCTCTGATGTGCTCCTTGGTCTCCTAGTGCATCTGGGCAAAGATCCTCATCAAAGTCCACTCACCGCTGGACTTCCTCAAAGCCTATACAAGAAATTTTTTTCTCAAGGCATCAGCCACCACATTACCCTTTCCCATGGTATAAATGATATTAAATTCAAACCCCTATAGGTACTCAATCCATCGGTGTTGCCTCAGATTAAGATCCTTCTATGATAAGATGTAGGCTAGGATCTTATGGTCAGAATAGACCACAAATTTCTCCCCAAAGAGGTAGTGATGCCAAGTATTCAGGGCATGCATCACCGCTTCCAACTCCAAGTCGTGATTCAGGTAATTCTTCTCATGTGGTCAGAGTTGGAGAGAACCCTAATCCACTACATGATTATCCTACTTGAGTACACACCTGAGACCCATACCTGAAGCATCGCAATAAACCACATAGCTCTTCCCAAAATTTGGAAAGATCAACACATGTGAAATAGTCAATCACCACTTCATCTCTTCAATGGATGCCTAAAACTATGGGATTCATTCAAACTTCACCCCTTTTTGGGAGAGTGTGGTCATAGAGGAAGCAAGACATGATAAATCTAAAACAAATCACCTGTAATAACCTATTAGGACAAGAAAACTCTTAATCTCGAACACATTTATCGGTTGTTACCATGAAATAACTGCACTAATCTTCTCAGGATCCACTGAAACCCCTTTCTCCGAAACAATGTGGCCCAGAAACTTCACTTCTATAATCTAGAAGGTGCACTTAGAAAGATTATCATAAAGGCAATGATTCTACAGAGTGCACAACACAATCCACAAATGATGCTCATTATCTTCCTCAGATCCATAGTAAACTATGATGTCATCCAAAAATACCATAAAAAAGGAGTCCAGATACTGGTGGAACACCGTATTCATGAACGGCATAAAAACCACAAGAGCATTTGTTAATCTAAAAGGCATGACCAAATACTCAAAGTGGCCATACTTTCTTCAAAAAGTCATTTTCGAGATGTTCCCTTCCATCACCCTGAGTTGGTGGTAACCCAAACACAAGTCTATTTTGGATAACCACATCACCCCCTTCATTTGGTCGAACAAATCATCAATCCGGGTTAAAGGGTATTTATTTTTTATGGTTACCTTATTCAACTTATGATAATTGATACACAAACAGAGAGATTCGTCATCCTTCTTCATGAATAAGACTGAGGTTCCCCAAAGATAGATTCTCGAGTGAATGAACCCTTTGGATTCCAAATCATCCATCTATATCTTTAATTCACTTAATTTAGTAGGGGTCATGTGATATGAGGGAAGAGATATAGGCTGTGTTTCCAACACCAATTCAATTTATAACTCCACGTCCCACTCTGGGGGTAAGCCCAAAAGATCATATGGAAATACCTTTAGAAAGTCATCCACTACGTGAGGTAATCCACCCTGAGGAGTGCCACCATCGTCCTCCAGTGTGAGTGAGGATAACTGATAAGTGATATTTCCCAACTCTAGAAGTGAAGGTCTCATGCGACCTGACCAAGGATCCCATTCCCCAAGAAATACCTAAGGATTCCCATTAGGCGCCATAAAAGTAACTCACCACCAATAGTAATCAATATGAATTTAAAGGCACACCAACCAATCCATATCGAGGATCACATAAAATAGATCCATATCCAGGACCAAGAAATCTCATTCCATCTCAACTCATGACATGGAAAACACACATGATGGACACCTAAGGCCTTGCTCCTTCTTACCCAATGGTGTTACCAACTCCATTACAAAAGATAATAGCTTGGTTGGTAGGTTCAGAAGATTCACAAGACATAAATATATAAAAGAGTTCGATGCACCAATATCAAATAAAACAGTAGCTATAGAAGATGAAATCAGAATGGTACCTCAAATAGTCGAAGGCCTGGCATCAGATCCTGCCAGTGCCTGATCCACAACATACAAATGCTTAGTCCCTGCCTGAGAATGGCTGCTCTAATGTGGATCTACCTGGAACTATCTCTACCTGGAAGATGATTCAATATTGCTGCCACACCAACCAAACCAAGATCCCATCATCCTGGTTGGCTATGACTGAACTAACACTCCTCTGGAAGCCATAGATCCTTCCCCACTCTGGTATGGACGTGTCTCCCTGAAAAATTGTTGCACGTTTCCCATAACTCCACATTGATAATAAAGCCTAGGAGGGGAGTGACATGTAGGCTGGATATGTCCTATCTTCCTGCACTGATGACACACCACAGAACCTACACCAAAAGGCACAGATGAAGTCTGTCTGGGAGGATGGCCTGACCTACCACCACCCTTATTCCCTTGCTCATCATGCTTCCTCTTCTTCTCAGATGAACTGCCACTACTAAACACTAACATAGCCCCAAAGGAACCATACCTTCCCTTGTGGTTAATATCCATTATACAAGCTCAGTCAACCACCTCATCGTAATTTTTCATCTTGAATAGGAATACTTGAGAATAAATCTATGGTCTAAAACCTTTTTCAAACCTCCGAGCCTTCATCTATTCATTGAAGACTATTTTAGGTGCATATCAGACTAGCTCATTGAAGAAATTGAAATAATCCATCACTGATTGGTCCCCCTCAACAAGATCTATGAATTCTCGGGATCTAGAATATTCCAAGACTTTAGGGAAGTATTGGTCATTGAAGACCACCTTGAAGTCTTTTTAGCTCATTTGCTCATACCCCATCTTGGACCACTGAGTCCCACCACCTTCGATTGAGACCTTCAAGAAAAAACAAAGTGCATTTCACTCTGGCCTCTTCAGGAGTGTCCAGTAAATCAAACACGTGATTTATATTCTCAAGACATTCCTCCACTTCCTGAGGCTTTGTACTACCTAGGAATGAAGGGGGTTTGTTCTTGAGAAATTCCTGGGATTTTTCCTTTTTTGGACTAGATCCATCTTCTCTAACTGGAGCTGGAGTAGTAGCAGGAGTTTCTTCTTGTACTAAATCTTGAATAGCCCAAACTACAGCTTCCACCAACCTCTGATCAAGTGGTGAGGGAGAACTCTCTTAGACTTCCTCCTATGGGTGTGAGGGAGCTCTTTAGGGAGGCATGATGCTGCAAGAAGCAACAATCACATAAGAACATCATTAATACATAAGATATGGAAAATAAAATTTCAGTATGAACATTAAACATCAATAAATAAAACATGTAGAAGAAAAACAATTATCAAACCACTTCTCCCCTATCCGATGTCCACGAGCAGTCTGAAGGCTGCACATCCCACCTAGAGGAGAAGTCAAAAAAACATCCCGACATCCCATAGCGACTCGAAGTCTGTTATGAGAGGTACTGTCTAGGAACCCTACTCACAACCAGGACTCCGATCCCCAATATTCCTAGCTCCTATCTAACCAGACTCATCCCAAATAAAATAAATCAAAGGGATTTAACCTAACCAGCCTATGATATGATTTTTTCACAAACCAAGTCAGGTCATCATCCAACCGAGGCCTGACCCGGTCCACGAAAAGGATCAAAGGGATTTTCTAATCCCAACGGCCTGGAACAAGTGCTCATGTATCAAAATGTAAAGTCTGGGAACGATTTACCTGAATAAATAAATATAAAACAACCAAAAATATAGAATGAACCAAAAATGGAAGTCACAAGCAAACAAGCCTTTAACCAAACCAGAAAATGAGTTACATGTTAAAAATGAAACCCAAAGAAAACTACCACTAATTAGGGTGACCAAAAACCAATTCAAAAACTGCCACCTGGCAAGTGGACACCACCCTCAAGCCATCTCCATAACACCACGCCAAGAAGATAACTAGCAATCTAAACCACCACTTCCAAAGGATTTACCATTACTTGTATCAGACATAACAAAATACACTTATACCCAAAAGTGTAAGTAGGGTGTGATCTAACTCCCAATTGATACCATTGAGAAAAGATTTCACACATAAGCATTAAATGAAAAATACAGTTGCAATTTTAATTAAATAATAGAATTAAATGCTTGAATTGTTTTAATGAAAGCAGGTCTATGGAAAACAACTTTTTAAGGAATGCATTTTTTAAAATAAAAACACTTTTACTTTTATAGTATCTTAAAAGTCCCACCATATGTTTATGGTGAGCACAAAATAATCAAATATCACCAAATATAGGAGAGTCCCTATAGGTACAAGCAAAAAGTGGGACCCTAGAACCTCACATCTCGGTGAAAAGTGGTGTAGGAACCACATAAATATGTGTTTCCTTGCACGATCCACTGATAGGGAACACGCCCAAAACCTAGTGGTCTCCAGTCATCATCTGAAGGTTTATTTAGTGTTGTATTCATCAATCCAGTTAACTGAAATAGGGCCGATGATACTTTCATATCACTTACGCACTAGTCCTAGTCCTCCCACCTAATACCCAGGCTTCCCATTTGTGCTCAATAGGTTCCAAGTTCATATCACATGTCATATTCAAATAAACAAACCAAAAAAGTCACTACCTTTACCTGATACCACCACTTGCACACACAAATTCCCTTTTGGAATAGTATGCACACCAAAAACCTTTACACAATTGAATTAAAACAATTTTGCATCCTTAACAATTATCAAATAAATCATTAAAAATTTTCATAAACTAATTTTAATGAGTATAACACGACTTTACAAACAAAACCAACCCAACCCTCCTTCATGACCAAACACACACAACACCACATAAAAACAAAATTTTCACCACTAACACCAATCAATAAATTAACTGTACAACTCAAAAAACACTCTTAATTGAACAAATATAATGTTTTTAGTAGAAACACACTCATACCATAATAACACACTACCAATCAAATCAAACTCAAACTAAATTATTTTTAAAACTAGTTAGACACCAAATAAATTGATTGAGGGACATGAAAAATTAATTAAACATTCAAACTAATTCATTAAATAATGATTATTCACAGAACCACCTACCTTGGTGTATAAAAACCCCAAATTTCAAAGAAAAACTCCAATCGTGCACCAAACACACTGCAAACAACCTCAAATAAACCCTAAATCAAGAAATTGAACCAAATATAAAAATATAGAACCCTAAACCACAAGGACCCTTACTCTAAAATCAACCAAATGGGAGAAAAAAATCCAGAACAGATCATTAGCCAAGGGGTCATCGACCAAGGAGTCACTGACCAAGGGAAGGGCCCCTAGAGGCGAGCCGCACCGATCGAAGCCTTGTCGGAAGAGGGGTGTGACAAAGTGGGTGGTGGTTGAGAGAGGGAGCGTGCTAGGTATTCGGCATGAGGCAGGTAGTAGGGACAACACAAGGCGAGCCAAAAGGGGAGTAGAGTTGGTCCATTTTACCGGAAAAGGGGGAAGGTCAGGCATCGGTCGGCTTACCAAAATAGGAGCAGAGTAAGGGATGAGGAAGGTTGTTCTAGGGTTAGTGGAGGGGCTTGAATGTGATGAAAAGAGAGTGGGGGTGACACCAATAGAGGGGGAGGAAGAGAGGAAAAAAATAAAAATAAAAGAAAATAAAAATAAAATAAAATAAAACCTAAAAAATATTAAATCCAATAATAATAATAATGATAATAATATTGACTAAATAAAATATTAAAAATATTTATAATAATAATAATATTAATAATAATAACTTAATTATAGTAATAATAATAATAATAATAACCTACTTAAATAATGTTACTATTACTATTATTAAAATAATCTTTATTCTACTTTACTTTCCTCATTTAATTTTGTTCTCACTTAATCAATAATCCCATTAATTAATTAATTATAATAATTTTTTTGAACACCGGGCAGGCTGCACGGTGACCCAATGAAGCCGCAAAACTTCGGTCATGCCCTGCCTAGACGTCGAACACCATCACGGCCATAACATCCATTTATCAGCAAAAACACCAGAAATTCAACTGGGTCTCGGCCCGAACATCGACAAAAGTTTTAAAGCCAGATAAAATTATAAGATAAAAATAAAAATAAAATTATTACCTAAGTACAAAGTTTGGGTGTGATAATATCTTTCTTTGAGCTCTTCCAGCTCACAATACCTCCATTTAGAGTGAAGATATATCTCGTTTATGATTTCAGATCATCTTGATCTATTTGGAAACTATCATCTACATATCCTCTAATGAATAGTTCTTAATCTCCTCTATAAACTAGGAATATATCCTTATTACACATTTGATACATAACGATGGTCTTTACTATTATTCTATGGTAGTTACCTGGTTCAAATTGATTTCTCCCTACCATACTCAAGAGGTAGGCAATGTCTAGCCTAGTATATAACATAACATACATGACTGAACCGATCACTAATGCATATGTAATCCTTTCTATCCTTTTTCTTTCCACATCTATCTGAGAACACATTTTCCTAGAAAAATGAATGTCATTTGACATTGAAAATAATCCCCTCTTGGATTTTTCCATACCGGATCTCTTCAGTATCTTGTCAATGTATATACCTTAACTTAGGTTGAGAATCCTCTTGGATCTATCATGATGGATCTTGATCCCAAGAATATATACTACTTCACCTAATTCATTCATAGATAATCATTTATCTAATTAGTATTTAACATACTATAAGACCGGTATTTTGTTTCCAATAAGTAGTATGTCATCAATATATACTATTAAGAAAATAACCATGCTCCCACTAAACCGCTTATAGACACAAGTCTCAAATTCATTCTTTATGAAACCAAATCTCATTATTGCTTCATCAAACTAAATATTCCATGAACTAGATGCGTGTTTCAATACATTAACATATATTTTCAATTTTCATACCTTTTTTTCATCCTTTGGAGTCACAAACCCATCAGGTTATGTTATTTATACATCTTCCGGAAGGTTCCTGTTAAGGAAAGTTGTTTTTACATCCATTTTAAAAATATCATAATCATGGTAATCCATAATGGAAAGTATAATTTTGATGGATTTCAACATTGCAACTAGTGAAAAAATTTCATCATAGTCAATTACTTGATATTATTTATACCCTTTTACAACCATTAGTGCCTTATAAGTATTGAATTTTATATCCATGTCTAATTTATTCTCAAATACCCAGTTATAACCAATGGGATTTGATATCCACTAGAGTGTATACCAAAATCTAGACTTTTTTTAGTACATGGAATCCATTTTAGAATTAATAGCTTTTTTCCACTTGGCAATATATGTTCCACTTACTGATTCATTGTAGGTTAGAGGATCATTATTATAAACTAATAATTATTCACCATCTTTAGTGACTATAAAACTTTACCATTTTTGGTTATCTAACATCTCTTTTACTCCTATATAATACTCGTGTCTCTATAAAATATTCTTCCTAGGGGATTTATGGAATTTGTTCCTGTGACAACTCTTGTGTACCTTGAGCCTATAATTCAACAAAGTCTATCTCATTCCCGATATCTCTTTTAGATATGTGCTCCCTCGTAAGGAATATGAAATGTATTTTCAATATTAACTTTTTATGAGGGTTCATTTTTTTAATACCCCCTTGTTTTCTTAGGGTATCCTATAAAGGTGCACTTTGTGCCTTAAGGCATAATTTTGTAACCTAAAGAGGCCTCAACAAACAATTCACGTCCCCAAACATGTAATTATGATAACATGGGTTTCTTTCCATTCCACAATTGGTATGGTATACCATCTTCCACTTTATTTGGTACTTGGTTTAGTATTTTTTCTATTGTATGTAACACATACCCCCAAAAGGATAATGGAAGACTCTCATGAGTCATCATTGATCTCACCATGTCTAAAAAGGGTTGGTTCCTCCTTTCACTTGCACCATTCCATTGAGGTGTATAAGGAGGAGTGAGTTGAAATAAAATCTCAAACTCCCATAAATAATCAATGAAGTCTTGATTAATATATTATACAATATGGTCTGAATGAGTTTTCTTAATCTTATTACCAAGATGGTTCTCAACTTCATTCTTTTATTCCTTGAATCTCTTAAATGAATCTAACTTATACCTCATTAAGTAGACATATCCATATCTACTGAAATCACCAATAAAAATTATGAAGTATGAGTACTCACCCCTTACTTCAACTGGAAATAGTCCATTCATATTAGTATGAACTAATTCAAGAAGATTTTTATCCCTTTCACCTTTTCTAATAAATGAGGCTTTAGTTATTTTGCCTTTTAAACATTCATGACATACTCCAAATAATTTTAGTTTAAAAGAATCTAAATATTCATCTTGGTGTAATTTTTTCAAATACTTTTAATTTACATGACCTAGTCAGTGATTCCATATTTTTGTGTAGTATGAGTCATGTGAATTAGTTTCATTATCAATTTTTATTACTTGGTTCATGTAATCCAACATATAAAGACCATTATTTAAATGTGCCTTATCACAACAAATGTTATCCTTATAAAAGAAGATACATTTATTCCTAACCATGAAAATAAATCCATTCATATCAAGTATAGATACAAAAATAATGTTTTTGGTAAAGGATGATATATAATAAAAATATTTTAAAAGAAAAACCATTCTCATCAGAAACATGAGGTTGTAGTCCCTAATTAACACAACAGCAAGTCTGGCTCCATTGGCTGCTCGTAGATCTACCTAACCTAAGTCAGTCTCCTTGATCTAATTGGTTCCTATATTTGAATACATATGTGAGCACAAAAAACCATATATAATACCTAATTTTTAGAAATAGATATATTTCACTCGATAACAAATGCACCAGAAGCTTCCCCTTGCTTCTTTTTATAGGTGTAATTTTTCTTCCAACGACCCTTCTTACCACATGTGAAAGAGATAGAACCATTGTCCCTTACTTCCCCCTTGGTCTTTATCATATTGAAAGGTAATTTAAAAGAATCTTTAGTCTTAGAGATTTTCAATTGGCCTTTCCTTTTATTCACCATAAGGGAAAAAGGATTTTCTCACTTTGTCTCCTTATCAACTTGGTAAATAAGAGTAGGTAGATCTATAAGATACCTCTCAATGTTGTTTATATTATAATTAAAAAAATCTAGAGACGTTTTGAGGGAGTGATGTAATAATGATAAAGGTGTATATTTCTTCAAGAATTTTAAACCCTAGAAATTCTAGGCGCTCAATGTATCCAATGAGTTTAACTCTGTGAGACCAAGCTGGCGAACCCTCTTCAAGCTTACTATGAAAGAGTGCCTTGAAAATCTCAAACAATTCCTATCTTTCTCTCTCCTGGTAATGACCATGGAGATAATTGAACTTTCTATAATCACCCATGTATTCATGAGACTTCATGAGTTCACTAGACATAGATGAAAGCATTAAACATTTAACATTGTGTTTTTATCATAGACATCAAACTCTTCATCACTCATCTGCTTTGCAGGCAGATCAAGTAATGAGGATTCTAACACATAAGATTTCAATTTATGGTGCAATACAACCTGAAGGCTTCTGAACCATTCCTAGAAGTTATTACCAATAAGTATATGGTCTTTCTCCAATATTTATCATAATGATAATGTAGATGATGAACTTTCCATTTATTCTAAAATTATAAAAGAGTAGATTATTAATACTTTACTTCATTACAATTTATTTTAATTTCTTGTTATTTCTATAATTTGGGTGAATGAAGTATCATTGGATGAGCCCGTAAGGGGAGCAATGTATTAGGGCTGTCCCCGTCACCACCTTTTTCTTTGTCTTGTTTGGGTGGAGCCTCTTCCTCGATCTTCCCGGCATTTCGCGGTGCAACAGCTTCTTCTGTGACGATGGGTAGCCTCTATTTGGATGCTCGGGGGTCATTCTTCTAATGATTGGGTGGCCAGGTCTTTAGTGGGATCCGGGTCAGTTTCCAGATCTTTCGTGGCATGAAGTCGAGATCTGGTGCGACATCGGGGTTGTGGTCCTTCTTTGCAGTGAGAGATTTGAATATGGTGCATCAGGGTTGAGATCCGGAGTGGTGTTAGGGTCGTGACTCTGGAGGTGTAGGGGTTTCAACCCAGTGCGTTGGGGTCAAGATATGGTTTTCACGGTGTTGGGGGTGTGATCCGGGGCGGCTTTGGGGTTGTGATCCCGGTGGCGTGGGGTTGATTCTGGTGTGACATTGGGGCGGTGACCTGCTCTTCTTCCGTGGCATGGGGTTGATCTTCTTCCATGACATGGGGTCAAGACCTGGCTTCCTTATCTTCTTCCATGGTGAGGAGTTTCATTCTGGTATTCCTCAATGTCGGGGTTATGTTCCAGCTCTGTGGCGAAGGGGTGGTTTTCCATCAGCTACATCATGTTCCGGAAGGGTTTTTTTGTTGGTTTGTTGTGGTCTCTGCATGTGGGTATGAGGGCGGCAGTGGGTCTTGTGGTGCTGATGGTGTAGGATCAAGTTACTTGCTATGAAGGTTTTCTTTGAAGGTTTGGCAGTGTTGAATATTGAGTTGGTTGATTAGGTGATTTGGTGTTTTGGCGGTATTTGGTTGCTTTGGTGATTTGGTTGACTTGGTGATTTGGTGATTTGGATGGTTTAGTGAGTTGTGTGTCCTATTGGATGTAGGTGCACCCAGACTCGAACACATGGAATAGTCCCCAAAGAAGGTTCTAGAGCCTCCATCCTTCTTTGCAGAGCTTTATAGATTTGGATGTTTGAGAGGTTATGGCGTCAAACATCATATCAAGCATGTGCTTGACACATGACACTTGTTTTCCATTTGTCCTTACATCAGTGGATAAATTTATCATGTTCACATGCTAGGGAGGGGTAGCTCTGTGTTGTCAGTTTGTTTTGTCTTTCTAGACCTTCAGGTCATGTAATGTCTTAAGTCTTGAAGTCCGATTGGGTTTCCCCCTTCTTCCCTTAAAATGGGGTTTCACTTATAATAAAAAATTTAAGGCCTTCGGGCCGTTGGATGGATGATTACAATTTATTTGAGATATAATGAATTTAATTTTATCAAGTCTCCCACTATTTTATCAAGTAGAAACAACCCCCACTACTTCACTTGGAATGTCTAGTTTTTAGGGCATTATAGAGGTAAGGATACATTATGCCCCTTTTCATAACCCCAATGAGGGTTGGTCAAGATACTTAAAAGTATTTAGGTATGTAGGTCTTTTCCAACTACGAGGTTGAAACTACTTGATCAACTGAGTAGACTCCCGAATCTAGAAATCCTAACTTGGATTTCTTCAATACTTTCCTCTAAGTTACACAAAGTCGAGTGAGGGTTGCTTCTCTTGATATAATATGGTTAACTCAACCCATAACCTTCATAAGAACTCCATGATGAAAGTAAGTGTCCCAAAAAGGGTTGGTCAAACACTTAGTTATATGAATTTAATTCCTAATCAAGTAATGTAAGTCTAAGTATGACTTAATATTAAGTTAAGGGATTCTATTTATTTTGTGTAAAATTTTCTTGTTTTATCTTATATATGCCTTTTTAATATTAAGTGGATCCATGTTTGATAAAAAATTTATGCATAATGAATTTAATTATATTCCATTTTTTCATATTAGTTTATTTATTTATACGATCATGATATTGCATCTATAAAATAAATATTACATAAGACAATAAATAAATAAATGACTCGATCATGAGCTTATCTAATGGTTAATTTTTTGAGCAGGAAATAAATCAACTTAAGGCCCAGATAAAACTCATTATGTTGGCCTTGGCATGAGTTGCAACATTCCATATGTCCACCTAAGTTGTAATAGTCTTGGTTTCATCTTGAACCACCTCCATGAACCTTAGTATACTCTTTTTATTACATGTATTTATAACTTACATGTAGGTGAGGGAAACCAAAGGATGGTTTAAGGGGATTACATAAATACCCTTGGACATGCAGGTCCAACATAATAAAGGAGGGAGAGATGACTTGCATACCATCAAAATTAGTTTAATAATTAATAATTTAAAACCCATGCAATAAATTATATTAAATTAAACCAATGCATACACATGTCTTGGTCAAGCTCATGAATGGCCATACACATGCAACAAATACACAAAAGTACTCTGGTTAACATTCATTTATATTTTTTCTTTATTATTATGATAAATATGCTTGCATTAATTAATTAATTAATTCCATTTTATCTTAATTACCATATGAATTCTGTTAGATATACCCATAAAATGCATTTATGAAAAATAATTAGCATAACCAATAGTTACAGATAATTATAATAAATTAATTGATCATTTTTTAATTCTTTAAAACCTTTATTACATTTTCAAACACATATAGTGCTAATAAGTGTAATTATATTTTAATGAATAAATTAATTATTTAATGTGACTTAATTTTTTCTTTTATCGGGAGACTATGCAACATGTACTTATGAGCTACACGTTGTGTACCATGATTTCCATTTATCCAGGATAAACGCTTGGGGATTTATCATGTACATTGACTGGGCTACATGGCATGTACAAACTAGCTACATTCTGTGTATTGTACTTTATGTGTGTCTATGCAACCCACTGAAGGACTCAATATATTCTACTAACGCAATACCACACGATGTGTATGCCAACTACCTGCAGTGTTTTCCATTAGTTGTGTGTCCGCATAACTCACCAAATGACCCGATGTGTATTTTAGATGTGATAATTAATGAACTATATGTTGTGTACACCGGCTACACATCACATGTTTCATTAATTATTTAGGATTTCAGTCTCACATGGGGTAAAATTGTGTATTTGACCACACAATTTGTGAGAATTTTTCTAATAAACCGTGTATGTAAGATCTCAAATTTTCAGAGAGGGATGAATTATTTAAAATTACTGTTAAACCTTCTCATTTTATCTTTTTGTAAATTATTAAGAGTTAAAGGAAGGGTTCATGAGCATTCAAGGCTTGTTCAGAGCCCAGAACATAGCTTTTTAGAGAACTAGGCAGAGGCACACAGTTGATATATGGTTGGTAGTAACTGTGAGGCTCAACCATGCGGCCCTGTAAAGAAGAAGCAAAATTTATAAAATTGTGAAAAGGAGTCCACATGGATATGTGAAATGGTGCATGTATCTTCTAGATATGAAATGCATGGTTATCACATGGTTTGTTAACTGTGCACCTAATCGTGTGAGGGGGATTCCTCTTGGACAGAGAGAACACATAGGTTGTGCATGGTTTTTTAAACCATGTTCCTAGCCATGTGAGGGGGTGCCACATTAGGTAGTGGGTGTACACGATTGGCGTATGGTTTCCCAACCATGCAACCAAACCATGTGCCCTTATAAAATGGGTAAAATTACATTTTTACACTCATTATATTTAAATTTATTCTCCCCTCAAATCACAGAACACCTCATCCCTCAAATTGGAGCTCTCCTTTGGCCTCCAATCTAGGCTTTGATCCTACTCCTCCATCTAGTGCCCATTTCTCTCATCATTTTTCACATTGGATAGCCACCAGTAAGTGATTATTTCCACTTCCTTCCTTTCTTCATTTATCTCACTATATGGAATGTTAAATCTATGCGAGCTAATATGCCCTATTTTCAAGGTATTCATCTATTTCTCTAATTTATTCCATTCTATCTCGGGTTAGAGGTTGATAACATATGAGGAGTCTACTACCCATCTAAGGTAGGTGTTTTAGACCTTTTCCCTCAAATCCTTGATTTTTATAGCTTGCACCATAGGACCACATGCTAGAACTAATGGGAGTTTATTCTAAAATGAGTAGAAACTTAAATTAAATATTTTAAAACATGTTTTGATGTTTTATTACCCCTTTGACAAGGTTTGAAGTCACCAGACTCAACCAAAACCACCCTTTGGGATGGGTTTATTTGAATGCCTATGACTATGCCACCCCTTTGGGTGTGTTGAGATTTCCACCAATGAGCGGAAGCCATGTATGAATTAAAAAATAATGTTAAAGGTTAAATAACTCTTACAGAACCTTATCATTTATAAATGAAAGGGGTGATTAAATGGATTAATTTGAAATTATGAAACGAGATGAATAATCTCTTGGATTATGCATTTAAAGTAAATGGTTGGTGATGTGGAATGGACATGACCATGGACCTACTATTATCACATGGAAGTGAATTGATTAATGAAATGAATGTGTTGAATTAAATTGATAAAAGGGCATGGACACTAACATGGAACCTTGATCCATTATATTAACTGTTCATTGATGGATACTTCAGTATGGAATCACCATCACAGTATGACACTGACATCGTGATATGGAATCGAAGATTTAATTACATTGGATGCCTTGGAATATTACCTTGGATCCAACTTACTTGGACCACCTCTAACTTTCTCCTTGGGCTCCACCCAAGTCATTACCGAGGACCGTTGGTGATGCACCTCATACTCGAAGAGGACACTTCAGCCATGGACCCTGGGTTCCTAGACCATGTAGGTCTATATTATACTAATTTTTCTATGGTTGAGATCCATGGACTTGAAAAGGATGCCTAGTTCAATGGCCTTGGGTCCTGGAACTCATAAGTATGATACTTGATACACCTGACATTGTCCATAGTTGATGATTTACTCTTGTATACAATTATTCATCATTTATAGATCATTGGAATAACATGTACTTTTAGATTGAGTTGTTTTAAATTATAATTTATAGATTTATTAATATTATACTTGAACACTATTACAACTTATATGCACTGGCTAGATTTTTTATAAATGTCGTTGGTGGTGGCCTACTGAGTATATATCACACCCTATTTAGGCCACTTTTGGGTACTCAAACATAATTCATGGATGTAGGTTGGGACAAAGGGAAGCACCCAACTATGGACGCTTGATCTTTTTATACAAGGGCGAAGTATGGGAGTAGAGGACCAAGCTTATTCTTGTGATTCTAGTGGAGATCAATTGAGTTTTTTGTCCATTTTTTGTAGCATGTTTTATAGGCCTATTTCTATGTTCCCCTTTATCCCCATTTTGCATGGCATGAAATGATCATCATTTTTGCATATGACACTAGATATGGTTCTAAATTTTATTATGCTTGTCTGTTTATTGTATCTGGGTGATTAACTTTTTTGATATTGGTTATCTATTATGCTTCCAATGTTAAATGTTATTATTATACTACAATGTTATACTCTGATCATGAGGGTATAGTCTCTCCAACATATCTTCAAAGACCCTTGCTTCTAGTCGACATACTATGGTATGAGGGAGAAATTCTTGAGGCCACATGGCCAAAAAAGTTCTGTTATATATGAGAGAATTGGATTTGGGTTGTCATAGTGTAGACTACATGATGTGTATTACAACTACATTCCAAGTAATCCAAAAAGTCATGTTCCAGGTTGGCCTAGTCTACACATGGTGTGCAACAAATGCATCACGTGTAGTTACTTCCCAGCATGTCGCGTATCATGTGACACGTCTAGGTGTAGTGAATTTGGGTATATGGCGTGTACCCTGACTACACACCGTGTAACCCAATCTCACTGGCCAAAACCCTTGGCACTTCCCAATGGTATATCTATTTTCTATTCATCTTTTCTTAGTCCTTTAATAAAATATGAATCTTGAACAAAGTAATTAAAATGTAAAAATCATGTTAATTAAACATCAGATTAAAGAATGAATATTCTAGAATGAGATGTCTAACCACTATTATGCATAAAGATCAAAAATCAAATAAATAATTATAAATTTAAAATGTGACCGCTTTGATGCCACTTAAAGGTTCCAGGCACAATAGAAGCGCCTTGGTGGGTGAATAACCATAAAGGTTTTATCAGATTCGATGGATCATTCGCCAATTGTTAAAGACATAAATGTAATGACCAATGAAATTTTTCCATCAAATATCGACATAGAGAAACCTAGAACCCATATAAGATATTTGAACGTTAAATTTATAATTAATTTATATTAGATTTTAAGAAATATTACTTGGTCTAAGGATCTTTCTTTGAATATGTTGTTTATTATTCAAAAAACACTTTTTGGATTACCTTCGTTTCATAGGATGAATCTAAGTGTAGAATCCATATAGTAGCAATCCAAACATACCCTTTTGATCTCTGAATGACACCAATTGATTATCGGGTGCTAGCATTGTGGGTCGATCATCTCGTATTGTTCATCTTGATCGCTTCAAGATCCTTCAAGCCTAAAGGGGATCCTCTCGTTCTTAAGAACATGAGAGAAAAAAGAATAAAAATGAGAAGTCTATTGTGCCTAATGATTCTCGATTCTAAATTTTTTGATTAACCCTACACAATAGACATAAGAGTCTATTTATAGAGTTAGGGTTTAGGTTAAAATATTATTTGTTTACCAGCCCTTGAATAATATAATAAACCATTTCTTACCCCATTCCATATAAAATAATAATATTATTATTTTATGGTGTGTGCTAAGTGGACCAATGATAATTATTATTTTACCAGCTTGTAAATTAATATTTATCATTGGACATGATATTAGTCCGCTTGTCTTCCCTCGTATTTATTAAATACCCAAATAAATATTTAATTAAATATTTTATTCATGAATAAATATTTTATTCACAAAACAACAAATAAATATTTAGTAAATATTCAATAAATATTTACAATCGATAAAAAATTAATAAAATTATTCCATGGTCTTGAAAATAATATTTATTCCATTAATTTAATCAAAAATAGAATTTAATTGAGATCAACTGAAACACTTAGTGTGAAATCCTCTCGGATTATTTCTTGTTGGCATTAAGAGATTTTGCTTAAAGTCCAAGATTACTTTCTAACAATAGATCAAGGAACCTAAGAGAAAGAACTTAATATTGAAATTTCAAAAACCACATAAGAACACTTATCATGAAATATAACCCCTTCTTCACAATATCTCAACAAATAGGTTGCATATCTGTGTTATCAACCTATATGTTTGATGTGCCTTTCTTTGACTTTCTCAAATAAACAAGTTATTATACCATGACCATAGAATGTAAGGCAATGATTCCATTCCAATCAAAGGGTTTAGATATCAACTTCCATAAAGAAGGAAGGGACAAATTTGGTGTTGACTTATCCACTAATAACATGTCATTCACGACACACCCAACACACCCTACTTCCTGCAAATATATGGTGTCACAGTTTTGATCCGTAAATCTAAGTGAATGAGGCATGAAATGCATTAATGATAATATTAAAATCTAAGGATCATCACACACGCTCACATATAGGAATATCTAATGATACATAAACATGAAGAATTCCTATTGGTGAGTTTGTTCACATAATCTCTCATCTCACTACTACAAAAACAGGCAATGGAAATGCTACCCCTTTATCAGGACTAAAAAAAGCACTGATAAAGGGGGGGCTTTATCAGTGCTGATAAAATTTATATTTCAAAAAAACATTCATGAAAAATAAATTATTGTTATATTAGTATATTTATTCGTATATAAATATAATATATATATTTTAAATATGTTTTAGATACGTATAAATAGACTATTACATTTAATATATAAAGAAATTTAGTGAAAATGGTATTAAAATATTTTAAAAAATATCATTAATTAATAATTTTCTAATTATTATTGATTAAAAATCATTTAATAACAATTTGAAGACACAAAAAATCAAAACAATTAATAAAATATCTAAAATAAGTTAAAAATGTAACTCAAACTTCAAATGGCCATAAATTTTGGTCCGGGTGTCCGTTTGAGCTCTACAATATATCAAATCAAAGCCTGCGATGAGATCTACACGTTGGTGACTAAAGAAAAGCTTCTGTCACATTTTTCGAGGCCAAAAAAGGCCCATAAGGCCTTTGAAACTGAGTTTTTAGTTAGGATACCCCGATTTTTTAACATTCAAACAAGTATAACTTCTGATCCGAATGTCTGTTAGGCCTGTACCACATATCATATCGAATATTATTTCATTTTCTTCGATTTTACTGATTTTGGAGTTGAAACAAGCTTCTGGATTATAAGTTATGGCCATTTTAACATTCTATGGCTTTTCAAATACATATATATATGTATTTATTCATAAATATGTGTGTGTGTGTGTGTGTGTTTGTGTATGTGTGTTGTATATATATATGTATGTATGTATTTA
The DNA here is from genome assembly GCA_963277665.1 of Viscum album. Taxonomy (NCBI): domain Eukaryota; kingdom Viridiplantae; phylum Streptophyta; class Magnoliopsida; order Santalales; family Viscaceae; genus Viscum; species Viscum album. The sequence continues at coordinate 1,628,847,358 of OY728122.1, forward strand.
TTTATTTATAAACACACATAATTTTTTTTTTCATAAATGTATTTAAAACTAATCTTATAAGTATATATTAATATACAAATAAATATACGAATAAAAAATTATAACTAAATATATATATATAAATAAATATAAATGTATAATAATATACGAATGAATTTATATATACTAATATATGAATAAATATATTTATATTAATATTAATCTATATAAATATACGAATAAATATAACTATATATATATAAATAGATATATCATTAAATAGAGAACAAAATGAAACGGCTTAATAGTAAAGGTGCAGCTGCGAAAGGGGGGAGGTCGTGGGTTCGAGTTCAGGTGGAACCAAAGGGGTGCACGCGTGTGAGGATGCGCGGGAAGGGAAGCACGCCACCTAGTACTGATCGGGGGGGGGGGGGGGGTTCAGCGCTGTTAAAAGCTCTCCCCCCGTCCGCATTTATAATTCTTTTTTATTTTTTTGACTTTTATCACCGGTTTTTAAAAACGATGATAAAGGTCCCTTTTATTAGCGCTAAAAAAAGTGCTGATAAAGGGGTCTTTTATTAGCGCTTTTTTTAGCACTGATAAAAGTGACCTTTATCAGCGCTTTTATGAGAGTTGATAAAAGGGGCCCCCCTATATTAGCGCTGATATTTAGAACAATTTTTTAGTGCTGTTAAATCCCGTTTTGAGTGCTGATAAAGGTCATTTTTGTAGTAGTGTCTTGAAGATTACCAAGTGCGAACTTCATGATATGAAGTCTCATTTGCTCACGAGTACTCACACATGATAGTCAAGATTCTATGTGCCCCATCATACAATGCTATCCAAATACAGAACTATATTTAAGAATACTGACATGACATTTCATGGTTCTTATCATAGCGAAGAACTGTTATGATATTATCAATGCGAAGATACCCAAAGACTTTATTACATCAAATTCATGCATATAAATGAACAATATGAAATAAAAGGTTTTATTAATATTCAAATATTTGAATATATGTGTAATATAAAGCACAAATAGCTAATTTTAGAATACTAACTCCAATAATTTTTTGCATCTATCATGGATATAGTTTGGAAATAAGTTAATGGATAGAGGGGGAAGGTTATTTCAAGGTTAGGAAAAACTTTTTTATCAAATAATTAATGTGTTCTATACCTACATATGTATTTTCCCTTTTGAAATTATCAGGTTCTCTTATTAGCTAGACCCATTCTTTGGTTTTTAATTTCTAGTGGGGTTCTGTGGATGGAAGAAGGAAGATGCATATAATCTCATGGGAGAGGCTTTGTCTTACTAAGAAGTTGGGTGGTATTGGTTTCAGGAATGCGGGACATTTTAATACAGATCTCCTTACTAAGTAGTGCTGGAGGTAGTTGACCTACCCTAATTCTCTTATTTCTTGTGTTGTATATGAAAAATATTTTCCCTACGTTGATTTTTTTCATGGTACACTTGGGCCTCAACTATGTTTTATGTAGTACAATATTTGGAGATCTAAGGCATTGATGATAAAGGGAGTCTATTGGTGTATTTATGAGTGTGAAATTAATGAGATTTGGTCAAAGATTTGGACATTGAACCCGTTTTCAAAGTTCCAATATTTTTGGTGGAGTTTTGTGGATAATGCATTTCTGATGCGAGATGTTTAACAGAGGCGGTTGATTATTGCAGATGAGACATGTCTGCTCTGCAGTGTAGCCCCAAAAACTAGTTTTTTTTAAGATCAACGTGAATACTTCCATTTTTGAAGATGATTGGGTTGTCATTGATATTGTTGTGCATGATTCATTTGGTAGTGTTTTGGCCTCTCTACATCGGTCCTTTACTATTAGATGGAGTCTGCGGGTTGCTGAGGCTGTTGTTTTTTGTGTTGGTTTGATATTTTTATGAGAGCAAGGTTGGTGCTATATTATATTGGAGTCTTATTTTCTCCCTCTGGTTTCTTTGGTTAATGCTCGATTAAGTGTCTCAACATCTTTATGGATTTTTTGGATGAGATTTGGTGCGCATCTTCAGGTTTTAACTAGTGAATCTTTGTTTTTGTTAATAGAGAGAGAAATAAGGTTTCCCATCATCATGTGGCAAGGTTTAGAGGATAATCCAATATTTATGATTGGCATGGGTGTGTGATTTTATTGGCTATGGATTTTGTATCCATAGATTTGAATATCCAATGATAAGTCTTTAATGGGTGATTTTCAAAAAATGGAGTTTAAATTAACTCACATATATATATAACTAATATAAATTTATTTTTACATAAAAAACAAAAAAAAATAATTAATGATTAATTATTAATGATTATAATTATTATTTAATTAATTAAAAATATAATTTATTAGTTAATATATATGATTAATTATTATAATTAATAATATAATTAATTATTGATTTTTTTATTAATTATATTATTAATAATCAATTAACATTTTAGTTATTATTATTGATAGAATTATTATTTAGTAATTGGGGGAGGTTATCCAGAGTTGGGGTTCTAGGCATTGGATATGACGATCTCGATAGTGAGATCTAGGGTCTAGCTATGGCTTTTCCCATGAGATTGGACTTGAACTGATGGCCGGTAGTGGCTTACTGGCCTCGTCACGGAAGGCTAATGTTGCGCCTAATTCTTCCATTGGTGCTTTACCCCTTCATGAAAGGGTTTTCATTGATACTGGCTGAAGAAACTTGGAACAAAAGAAAGAATCGATGCTTGAACACATCATTGAGGAAGGTGACACTGTTGGGGCGCAGCGGAGGTGTGTGGTACCTCAAACACAAAAAAAAAAACAAAACAAACGGGTCAACACAGATTTTTAACATGGTTCGGCTATTTGCCTAAATCCATTGGAGAAACAGAAGGGCGTCACTATATTTCTCTCTTCTCTGAATCTCATCGGAGGGTTACAACACATATACCCTTACACCACAAAATCTCTCTTACAAACCAAGGGATTCAATCCCATTAAATAGATGAATCAACATAAGGGTTTTCTCTAGTTGGTGGGGTGGTTCATCTACCCCCAAGAATTCCTCCTTCCGCCTACTGTAGGTCCATGTAGGCTACTGTACCGGCTAGGTTGGCTGCCAACCAAGGGAGAAGTCTCCTTACCGACAAAGGAGACTCCAAAATTAGGAAGTGGCCCCCACAAATCCCCCCCTCACGACCAATTTGGGGTAGAAGCTTGACCTGCAGTCTCCTTGAAGGTTTAAAAAAATTCATCAGCAAATCGAACACACTTCTTCATGCCAGATAACGTGGCACTTCCACCATCTTCACTTGATCTTAGGCTGACTTCGGTCTCTATCAAATGATACAACCCTTGGGACTCCTTCTTAGTAAGCATCATTGCATCCCCATGTGAGACTTCCAACACTCCAACTGTTATGAAAATCTTATATCCTCTCGCATAGAGTCTACTCAATGATACTAGGTTCCGTCTCATCATCAGAATGAATTTCATGTTAGACAATTTACGAACTCCTCCATCGGGTGTCTTCAATTTCACCGTCCCGACTCCTCGAACCTCTCATGTTGACCCATCACCAAGTCTCACCAAGTCTTGCACCTAGTGAAAAGTATCAAATGTACCTCTTGTCGTACATATGTGTGATGAGCTCCCTGAATCCAGAACCCATCCGTCTTCCTTTGAATTTTGAGCTCGCTCGTTCTTCCTCTTTAGAAATAGGCATTCCCGCTTCATGTGCCCGTATCTTTTGCAGTAATGACACTGCACTTCTCCCTGTTCAACTTGCTCATCTGAGTGCATTATTCCCATTGTCATGCAAATTTCATCATCTGCTGATAATCCTGTGATGTTTACATCCTCCTCTTCAACTTTCTTCTTCCCAGCAACGTACCGTTTGTGCTCTCCACAATCACTTTTATAGTGACCTTTATTATCGCACCAAAAACATGTGATTTCTCTAGGATCATGCCCCCTAGATTTTGGATGCCATTCTTTACCTCCTGACCATCGATTTCGGCTCCTCCCACGTTGATCATCTCACATCTCCATGATTTGATCGCCTGAATGCATCACGGGTATTCAGAATGCCTCCGAATCTTGAAGTGATGCCATCACCTTTTCTAGCTTCAATGTCTCCTTCCCCACGAGCAATGCTATCTCAAGACTGTCAAATGAGCTTGGTAGTGATGAAAAAACGCAAAAGTGCTTTATCTTCCTCTCCAACCTTCACACCGAGCCCCAATAACTGTGTGAGGGTTTTGTTGAATTCTTTGGTGTGATCTAACAAATTCGTTCCTTCATCTATGCGCAACTGGTGCAGATTCTTCTTCAGGAATAGTTTGTTGGTGAGCGACTTCGCCATGTACCACTGCTCTAACTTCTTCCAGATCTCCTTCGGTGAGGTCTCGTCAAACACCGAGTATTTTACCTCATTCTCCAAACATAGTCGAATTGTGATGATGACCCGCATCTCGAGCTCTTCCCAATCATCGGCGCTGGTTGTCTTGGGATTTTCTCTGATCAACGGTCTGATCATGCCCTGCTGCACCAAAATATCTTTCACCGTACATTGCCACAAGCTGAAATTTTTTCTACCATCGAACTTCTCGATATCCAATCTTGGAAGTGCTCCGCCACCAGCCGTCATCGTTGTCGCAAAAACGCGATCACCACTATCGATGCCGCACCCTTCTGAAACCAACTGATATAATACGAATTTTGAAAAAATAACCATACAAATACATCCAAAATGGTCAAAATAGTTGGAATCGACTCCTGGATCTCCGAAATCGGACACCAATTGACCAAGATATAGTCAAAACACGTTCAACGGTCCAGATCACCCGCTAACATGGCGCTGACGTGGCACACCGGAGTTCCTGCCAGAAACTCGCCGGAATTATCGTCGACAGCATGAACAGTTCCGTCTTCTCCGGTAAGGGGTACTGTTCACCCATGAGTTTGACCAAACTTTGACCGAGCTTACCGAGCTCATTTCAACTCCGTTTTCATCGCCACTTGCGCCGTTGGATTCGTCTCGTCATCCTCTTCACGGATCTGCTCTCGGAAAAATGTTCCAACGACTTTCAATTTTCTGGGCACCAAAAAAATCATCGTTGTCTCGCCGGTTCAACTCCGTTCACTCCGACTCGCCTCTGATACCACTTGTTGGGGCTCAATGGAGGTGCGTGGTTCCTCAAACACACAAAAACCGGAATAAACGGATAAACACACATTTTTAACATGGTTCTGATCTTTACCTACATCCACAGGGGAAATAGGAGGGCGTCACTATATTTCTCTCTTCTCCAAATCTCGTCGGAGTATTACAACACATATACCCTTACACCACAAAATCTCTCTTACAAACCAAGTAATTAAATCCCGTTAAATAGAGGAATCAACATAAGGGTTTTCTCCGGTTGGTGGGGTGGTTCATCTACCCCCAAGACTTCCTCCCGCCGCCTGCTGCAGGTCCATGTAGCCTACTGTACCAGCTGGGTTGGCTGCCAACCAAGGGAAAAGTCTCCTTACTGACAAAGGAGACTCCCAAATTAGGGAGTGGACCCCATAGACACAACCCATGTGGTTGCGAACCAAGATCCGGGGAACTCATGGAAGACTGAGGACTTGGTTCTCCACCTAACTGAGGTCCGGGGTTTTGAAAATTGAAAGTGTATTCCCTTAGGTTGTGGATTATTCCATATACTCTTTCCTTCTGGGGAGCTAAAGCATAGAGCATGAGGTATTAGATCTGTTTCAATGAAGCCATGTATGATTTTCATTCAAGAATGGGATGTTCTCTTTCATATCTTTGCTCTTAGGAATACTCGAGTTCAATTTTTGGATTAAAATTATTAGATTGAACTATATCTTATGTCATTCTAGAATTCTATTTGATATTGCATTTGCAATCGATATCCCAATTATGATTGACAAAGCCACCGAAGCTGCTAGCTACAACTTCTATGCCTAGATTCTTGTTGAAGTGGGTGTTAGTTCAACTTTAGTCAACAAGGTGGTTTTTCCTACCCCGAAGGATGATATTTCACTACAAATTCATTTTGAAAGGCCGACTAATTTTTGTCAGGAATGTCAAACTATAGGTCATAAGAAAGAAAATTGCAATAGGAATACTGAATCTTCATGATCTGTTTTGCTGGGATTTATTTACGGTGATTTTACTTATCTCACCCCTTCCTCGCTCTCTGTTTTTGTTCTTCTTTAATAAAGGGCCTTGACCCCACCGTATTATTATATTATTATTCGGTAATTGCATTAGTGATTATTATTATTAATTATATATTTTTCTAAATATATTATCATTTATTTATTAATGATTATAATTATTAATTAAACTAATTAATAATATATAATTAATTATTATAATCAATAATATAATTAAATATATAGTAATCGAATTAGTAATATATATTTTTTGGATTATTGCAAATTTTATAGTAATATTTATATTTTTTATTATAATATGAAAAATAATGTTAAAAAAATTCATTTCAATTTAAAAATAAATAAATTATTGTTAATTACATAAATTTTTTATTGCAATTAGATTTTTTTGGTAATATATGGTGTTATTGGAAAATAAAAAAAATGTTCGAAAATTAAAATTTATGCAAAATTTTTTAGTGGGAATAACAAGATTTCTTATTAAATTTATATGTTATGGAATGTAAAATTTGTTGGTAATATTTATTGCAAAAATTATTTTCATTAAAATAAAGAAATTAAATTAAATGAATAAAAAGTAACTAAAAAATAAATAATAACACGTAAAATTATATTTTGTGAAATTGAAAATTGATTAAAAAAATAAAGTGAATTTAGTTAGGAATAGAAAAATAAAAACATGTGTTTAGAAGCATAAGAAACTCTATATAATTTTATCAAAAATAATGAGAATAAATTTTGTTTGATGATTAATATTGAAAAATAGCATCAAATCAATAACAATGTAATTATTTTTAAAATAATTAAATAATAACATTAAATTAATAAAATAACACGTAAGAATAATTACGATTATATGAAATTGTATTTTACAAAATTGAAAATCAATAAAAGAAATAAATTGATGTTAAAAATGAATAACAAACAAAACAATATGTGTTTAGACATTTAATAAATGTCATATAACTGTTATGTAAAATAATTAAAATCAATGTCATCACATCATTAATTTTTTAAAAAACAATCCATATCAAATGAATTAAATGTAACGAAAATTGAAATAAATAAAAACTTAATTAAATAAACAAAACAACAAGTATTCAATAAAAAGCAATAATTAATCACTCAAAAATGTTATACTAACTCATGGTAGATATAATGTTTTCAAGACGTGTTCCAATTGAGTGATAATATGATTATCACTAAACTAAAATTGATTATAGGCTATATTAAAATTGTTTTGGGTATGTCGATGGTAACGTAGATAAGTATACATCAATTTTTCTAATTTAATAATAATAACTAGACTATTATACTACAAATTCTTCTAATTTATTCTTTATGTAACATAAACATTTCATTGCTACATTATCTTAGTTATATAATATGATAAAAAAATCACACGATAGACATAAATCTTGTTTATGTAGTTGGTGTTAAATCATTTATCAAATTTATGCTTTCAAATTTAGAAGTTTTCTCCTATAGAACCATCCAATGTTTAAAAAAAGTTCGTCGTTGTAATGCTCCAACCCAATGTTGGATTTTAAAGTTTTCAAAATATTTAAAAATTGTTTTATTTTTTCTTTTTTTTTAAAAAAATAGGAAGACTTGTTTGAATCATACATTGAAAAGTAAGATGAAGTGAGGTTCCTATTTAATATGACAATGTAAGAGAGAATAATCCTATGACAAATGATATGTTCCAATTACCTACCAGAACTTACAAAATGGAAACAAACTAATGCAAACCCATGCTACATTGTCTAGAACTTGGAAGACACACTGTTGTACTTTTATTAAGGAAATAAAAGACTATTACAATGACTTTCATGTCACGAAAAATCCCCCGTGGCCCATACCGTGACTACCCCAAGCCCGATTTCCATAGGCCAGGTGCTGATGACTAGCACCGAAAGACATATTCCCTAAAACAAGAAGACATTGACTTTAAACCTGTACAAACACATGGTTCAAGAACACCACAAGAAACAACTGTAAAGAAAACTACTGGATTAAAAGAGTGTAGGAAGTAAAGGGGCCGAAATACAAGCCCAACTGAAAGTACGAGTAAAAATGAAAGGAACAATACAACTGAAAAGGGGAAAATAGCTACTGAGTCATCCTCCGAGGATCCTACCTAAAGGGTAGGTACAGATCACCTCCTCAGCACTCCACATCCGCCTGTCTCCTCCGTGTACCGCCTAATCCAAACTCCCTCAAACCTCAACCCAGCTACTCGTCATCTGCACAATACACAACAAGGTGCGGGCGTAGCCCCATGCAGGGGTGAGTATAACGATACTCAGTAGGAACCCTGAGACCCCTGAAGGTCTCCTAGAGATCCACAAAGGAAAACCCACAAAGGTAACACCGTGAAGGTAAAGTACCACACAGGTAAGAATCAACTCAAACCAGACATACAACTCAGAGAAATGAGATTATGATGTCGACCCACATAGGATCACTATGAATGCTGATAGCCAACCACGCGATTCTCTAGGGATAGTAACAAGTGGCATCCCCAATCACAACGTCGAACACCTCTGATACGGGATAAATCTTCCTCTATCAAGTACAGTGGGTCTGTCGCATCACATAGAGGTGCTCCCCACTAACCTTGGACTGCTGAGGTACTCCTCCTGTCAAGTACCGTGGGTTTGCTGCGTCACACATAGGCGCTCCCCACCGTGGCCTGCTGAGGTACTCCTCATGTCGAGTACCGTGGGTCTGCGGCGTCACAAAGAGGTGCTCCCCACCGTGTCCTACAGATATACTCCTGTCGAGTATCGTGGGTTTTCCACGTCACACAAAGGTGCTCCCCACTGGGCCATCGAGTCACACAGAGTCAAAAAATCAACACTTGTCAAATCTCAGCCAGTTGCAGGGTTCCGTACGTAGCGTGCTTGGGAGAACCACTCCTCAAGACATATTTCATATTACAACCATCACAAAGTCTCAAAAATGAGTAATTCTATGATTTTAAACATCATAAGGGTTCCAACGCAATAGACGATGCGTCAATTGGACGTCTGATCTGTGTGTTATTGGCATTTCAGTGCCGAGGGCCAGGTTGAATTCGGGTGCGATCCAACCCGGCCATACTCCAAGTTTCTCCAAAACTCTCATGGAGTAAGTCAAAAGGACCGTCTCACTCCAAGGATCCCAACACCACATATAGTTCGTCAAATGGATGTCTGGTTCTCTAGATAAGGATATTTAAGTGTTTCTGGGCCCGGTGGGGCCCGGGGTCGAACCGACCCGGTCCGACCTGGTCTAGGCTGGGCTGCGGAGAACTTGGCCCGACCTGAAAAATAGGCGGCCCTACCCGTGGCAGGACGTGGCCCGGCCCGCTGCCGGTGGCCCGACCGTGTAGGGCGCGGCCCGTGGGGCTTCCTCCGGGCGGTTTGGGGGAGCCGCTCCCCCGGAATCCTGAAAGGCCAAAGGCTGTTCGGCCTTTGAAGTGACGATGCCACATGGGCACCACCCAGTCACTGCGGAACCCGCCAGAGGCATGGGTTCCATCTCCTCCACTGTGGCTTCGGCCATGACTCCTTCACACACCGGCGGCGCGCTGGTCGCGCCGCACTTCCTTTCCGCGGCTGGTCGAGGTGCCAGCTGCCTCCTCCAATTGTCGCGGCTGACGAACCATGGTCCCCCTTGCTCACCTGTGGCGTGCAAAGATGCGCCACACCTCCTCTACGGATGGACGGTGTTGGCTGCACCGATAACCATCACGGTCTCCTCTAACGGCGCGGGTCGGTGCATTGCCTCCGTAGCCGGTTGGTGTCACCGCGCTGGTGGTATTCCACGAAGAACGCAAGGGTAAAGAAAAGTAGTGGAGGGTCCGGACTGGGTTATTTAGGCCCGTGCCCTCCGTGTTATCTCATAACATAAGGGAGGATAAAATGTTCAATAAACTCTTGGAATTTAAACCAAGATAAATCTACCTACTTCAAAAACCCATTGGAGAGTGTCTGTGCTTGAAGGTGAATCATGTCCTTCGTTCACACAATCGGTTCCCAATGAGGTCACTTGTATGTCATCCTTCGGTTCGTGGTTCGGTGTCGCCCATCACCTCCTGCTAGGATCAGCTCCGTCCTCTAAGGGTTTGGCATCGCGGCGCTCCTTCAACACTTCACTGCTTGGAGAAGCTTTTCCAGTACCTCCCCCAAAGCTCCATATATATAGGAGAGGGGGAGGGTAAGTAATGAAATAAGGAATTAACGGGGGCTCATAAATTGGGAACCTTCCTAACTCCCCAACGACGTCGTTAATTAGGGTTGTCAGGTCAAGCCATTTATTGGCGTGACACATCATTGGCCCCACACTTTTCTTGTCCGTTAGAGGATATGAAATAAAATAATAAAATTATTTCATTTCATTTCTTTTAAAAAGTCACAAAACTTAACTCTTTCTCCAGACCTACTGCGGTCAAAGTAAAGCCTCCCTTAATTGAATCTTGGCGCTGTGAATTCAACGGTGCCCTCAAATTTTTAATCTGAGAAACGGTTCAAAAGTTTGAAAATGCCGCTCAAGCGTTTACTGAACATACCCGAAAAAAGTTCAAAAATTCATTCCGGACACTTCGGGCCTTGGAATCATGCACCGTCAATTTTTACAGACTAGTAATAATTCCATATAATTAAAAAAAATTACATGGAAAATCTGGGTCTTTACATTCTCCCCACCTTAGGGATTTTCATCCCCAAAAAGCCACAACATAGTCTAAGGAAACAAATGGGGGTACTGAGCACGAATCTGAGCCTCCCGCTCCCATGTTCTCTCCTGGGGGTTCTCGTGCTGCCAGCGAACGCATACCAGCGTTATCGACCACCCATGAAGGACCTGATCCTATCGATCCTCAATCTCTACTGGAACTTCCGTAAATGTCTCCCTATCGTCTAAGTCCAGCTCGCTATGGTCGATGACATGAGATGATTCGTGCACGTATCTTCTCAACTGGGATACATGGAAGACGTCGTGCACCCTCTCCAACTGTGGTGGAAGTGCCAAGCGGTATGACACCTCAACTATCCTCTGAAGTATCAAAAATGGCCTAATAAACCTCGGTAATAACTTGTCTCCTTAGCCATATCTATATATTCCCCGTCGAGGAGAGACTCGCAAGAAAACATGGTCCCCCTCCGAGAACTCTAAAGGTCTCTGTTTCCTGTCAGCATAAAACTTATATCTACTCTGTGCAGTGTTCATCCGCTCCTGGATGGTCTGCACCTTCTCAGTGGTAGCCCGTACCAACTCTAGACCCATAAGAGTTGACTCCCTTGGGTCTGTCCAGCATAGAGGTGATCTGCAGGGTCGACTGTACAAGGCCTCTAGTGGTGCTATACTAATGGTGGAGTGATAACTGTTGTTGTAAGAAAACTCCACCAAGGGCAAGTGATCCTCCCAACTACAACCAAAATATAGGGCGCATGCACAAATCATGTCCTCTAGAGTCTGAATGGTCCGCTCCGTCTGACCATCCGTCTGAGGATGAAAGGCGGTGCTAAAATGTAGCTGAGTCCCAAACACCTCCTAAAATTCCTTCCACAACCGGGATGTGAAACGTGCGTTACGGTCAGAGATGATCGTCAATGGCGCCCCATGAAGTCGTACAATATATTGTACGTAGAGGTGTCTCAAGCCCTCTAATGATCCCTGCTCTTGGATAAGTAGGAAGTGAGCCGACTTGGTGAGTTGGTCAACGATGAACCAAATGGAATCATGTCCCATGGACGTATGTGGAAGCCCTGTCATAAAGTCCATTGAGATACCATCCCACTTCCACTCCGGCACCTCTAGTGGCTGAACTAAGCCTACTGCAACCTGATTCTCGACCTTCACTTGCTGAAAAGTGAGGCATCGTGAAACAAACTCTGCCACTACCTTCTTTATCCCTGGCCACCAATGATGACACCGGAGGTCCTGGTACGTCTTTTCCACACCTAGATGTACCACAAGAGGGGACGTATGGAACTCCCTCAACATCTCCTTCTATAGCGCCACCGGTACCATGGTATATCCTCTGAAGAGGATGACATGCTCCGCACCTTCAGAAAATCCATCTGGTGCCTGTCCCGAGAATATATGAGAATGTCGAGCCTCGCAGTCAGTGTTCCCAATATGCGCCTCCCCAACTCGCTGAAGGAGTGGGGGAGTGACTGTCATAGACTAGAGGTATACTGATCCATCCCTATCCACAAAGGATATATGTAACGCGGTTAGATGCTCGGTCACCTCACTCAGAAACTGCAGACCAGACCTCCTACTGAGTGCATCTGCTACCACGTTCCCCTTCCCAGGAGTATAGACTATCTCAAAGTCATAGTCGTGGAGGAACTCTAGCCATCACCGCTATCTCAGGTTCATGTCCTTCTAAGAGAAGATATACCTGAGACTCTTGTGATCATATTAGACTATAAAACATTCAGCCATCAAGTAATGTCATCACACCTTCAAGGCGAAGAACACTATTTCTAACTCCAAGTCATGGGTAGCATAGTTCTTCTCATGCTGTCTCAGTTTTCGTGAGCCATAGGCGATCACTGCTCGCTCCTGCATCATGACACACCCAATTCTGGTCCCTGATGCATCGTAGCAGACTACATACCCAACACCCTCTTTTGGTAGCCTCAAGACGGGGGCACTCGTCAGTCTCTGCCCTAGCTCCTGAAAACTCTATTGACATCTCTCTGTCCACACGAAGGGCTATCCCTTCTTCGTCAATGCTGACAAGGGTGCCGTAACTCTGGAAAAGTCAGGAACGAATCTCCGGTAGTATCCAACCAACCCTAGGAAACTCCACACCGTGGTCACACTCCTAGGTGGCTCCCAAGAAAGCACAACCTCTATCTTTTCTAGATCCACTATAACTCCAGCTTCTGAGATAACGTATCCCAAGAAGGGGACCTCTTGCATCCATAACTGGCACTTCGAGATCTTTCCATAAAGTTTGTGCTCTCAGAGTGTATCTAGAACTATCTATAGATGATAAACATGCTCCTCCTCCGTCGCTGAGTATACCAAGATGTTGTTGATGAACACCACCACAAAGCGATAGAGGTATGGATGAAATATCCTGTTCATGAGTCCCATGAACACTGCAGGGGCGTTGGTCATGCCGAATGGAATAACTAAGAACTCATATTGGCCATATCGACATCTGAAGGTTGTCTTCTGTGCATCCTCCTCTCGTACCCTGAGCTGATTATAGCGTGACCCGAGGTCTATCTTCAAAAACCAACGATATCCCTTTAGATGGTCGAAGAGATCATAAATCCTTAGAAGTGGATACTTGTTCTTCACAGTCACCTAGTTCAGGCACCAATAGTCCACACAGACTCTCAAAATCCTATCTTCCTTCTTGGTGAAAAAAATCGGGGCTACCCATGGAGAAATACTGGGCCTTATGAACCCCTTTCCCTATAAGTCCTCTAACTATACCCGTAACTCATGAAGCTCTGCAGGAGTCATCTAATATGCTGATGTAGATATCGGTGTCATACTAGGGTACAGGTTGATGTAAAAGTCTACCTCTCTTCATAGAGGTAGTCTGAAAACATCATCAGGAAAGACGTAGGCATACTGGTCCACCACTACAGGGTAGCTCAGACTCTCAACATCAGCTGCCCTGAGGGTAAGGCTAGCCAACTGGTGAGTAATCGGCTGCACCCTCCTCTGGGAATGTCCATCCAATGCTACAAAGGTTCCCTTCTCGCTGGTGATGGAAAACCTAGTCCCATCCATGCAGACACACCGCACTTTGCGCCTAATACAGTCAATATGACCATGGACTATGGACAACCAGTCCATACCCGAGATGATGTCGTAAGGCCTCGACGCTGCTACTAGGAGATCCCAAACGAATATCTCAGCTCCTAGAGTAATCTCACACTACTGGCACCAGTTTGTAATCGTCGAATCCTGTCTCATAGGTGTCTCTGATCGTACCACGATTCACTGTGTAATTTTCACCTTTACACCACTGTGCTAAACTTGTTTTATATTGAAAATTATAAAAATAACGACAAGTTTAATTCCATGTTTGAATCATTTATTTTGTGTTTATCACTTTTAAAAAGGGAAATTTTACTTGTTTTGATTATTCCATTGCAGGATGAGGTGATTTGGAGGGCCCAAGATGATGTCCAAGAAAAATGGGCCAAACTGCGTAGGATCCAAGCACACCAGTGGATTAATCCGCACACTTCTATTAGACCGTACATCCAATTGGTTTAATATTTTGTGGTTTGGTCCAAATTTTATTGGGATACATTTCTTATGATGGGAACCAAGAATCATTCGTCCATCTAGTATCCCAACCTACCTAATCTATCCAACACACCAAATTTGCACGAAGTCAAAAGTGGTGTGTTGTGATCTGTCCATATCTCAGGCTATAGGTGTCCAATTTATACCAAACTTTGTTTGGAGACAACCAAGAGGCGGGGCTACAACTTTTTGATTTTCTCCAAATCGAGATAAGGCTTTCTAGAGGTCTAAAAACCTATGATAAGTGGTTTTAAGAATTTTGTTTGCTCAAAACCACCTTCCCATTTTCCTATAAAATGGAACCTTGGGCTCCCCATTTGTAAGTTCGGCCAGGAGGCAAATCTCTGGTATTTTGGAGACCCAAAGAAGTCATCTCATCATCCAAGGAGTTCTGGAGGCCCCTATCTTCATAGGGTAATCAAGTATGAAGAGAGAGTTCCACCCAAGCCTCCTCCTCCTCTCGATGGCGAGCTAAACGGTGGACGATCATTTTGAGGGAGCTACACAAACTTGGGAGGGAGTTCCATCACATTTTCTTATACCGGTTTTGTATAATTTGTGTGTTGAATATTTCAATTTTTTTTTCTTTACATGCTTCCCCCTGATTACATTTCATTTGATATAATTAAGTGGAACGCTTTTTATTTCAACACTGATTGGGTTGAGATTTCAAGGGGGAATATTGGGTTGATCCGATTGGACAACACAATAATCCTATTTATCTCACACATACATAATATTTAAGTATGCTTTAGTAGACCTCTTATTATATGTTTGATAACCAAATCTTGGCAACACGATTGTTTTTACAAGGGGTGGTTCTTTAAGCATCATTTGAAGAGGCAAGAGGGGAGTCAAGATCTTGACAACCTTCAACCAAATAATTAAACAAAACCATGTTAAATTTTCAGAACAATGAACTATCCAAGATGTGTAGTAAACTTGAAATGATCTTATTCTCTCATAATTATTAATACACCACCTTTATTTATTGACTATTTAACTCTTTAATTGAGTTATTTACTTAAATCTGTTTTCAAAACCTCCCCCTCTTCTAGTAATTCTTATTAAAAATACATACACAAAACCTATCATCGCTCCTCGAGAGATGACCTCGGGTCTTCCCTAGACTATAAATAAATCTTAAAACGATAATCAATTTTCCACGTCATGATAACACGGTCAGTCTCTAGCCGTAAGGATAGAGCCAACGGCTCCACCGGAATCTCTGAGCTCCAAACAAGGGTCATGGAAATAAAAGAGTGACTAGAACCGGTGTTTATAAGTACTAAAACTAAGGCGGAGTAGACATAGATCATACCTCCAATCATATCTAGAATGTCGTGGTCGTAGGCCTCAATTTACTGGAGCTGAGCTCGTCCCTGTCCTCTTGCTCCCTATGGTTGGGGTGGACCACCTGGCGGTGGTGGCAGAAGAATCTCGTATCGTCACCCACTGCCTGCTACAAGGCCTGCTCCACTTTCATATATGCCTCCCTAAAGACCTCCTTGATCAAAACTTTGCCTCTGCCTCAGTGGTCCCTTGGCCATCTGCTGGTCGTTTGTATGGTGGGTCGGGCAGTCACGAGCCATGTGTCCCTGCCCACCGCACGAGTAACACTACCTGATTTCCTGATGACCTCCTCTGCCTCGTGAGCCCCGCACCTCCGACGCTGCGTCCTGGGGCTGTCCACCAGAGGGTATGGCCCACTTGGACCTATGTGTCATCTACCTACTGCCTCCTGTAGATGACTCGACTACCTGTCGTCCGGTGGTGGCTCTCGCTGTCGGTGCCTGCTCAGCTTGGAAGCTCTCCACTAAAAAGCACTCGCTCTAGCACCCCAGTCTGAGTCGGTATGCTGAGTGATACCATCGATGCTCTGATCTCCCATAGGAGACCCTGCTCAAAGGTCTGATCCCTAAAGAAAGGGTCCTGTACCATGTCGGTGGAGTAGCACGAGAGATCAGTGAACCTCATCGAGTACTGGGCCACTGTCTTGCTGCCCTGCTGTAAGTGCAATAACTCCTATATACGCATAGAGCGAAGGGTCACTGGGACAAACTATGCCTTGAAAAGGCCCTCTAAGTCTACCCAGATGAGGGTCGCCTTATCGTGCATCTAGAGCATCAGGCTCCACCATCTCCCTGCTGCTGCCTGAAAAAGGCTGGCTGCTAGGATCACCATAAAATCAACTGGTGTCCCAACTAAGTGAAAAACTCTAGCCATAGCCTCCAGCTAGTCCTCAGCCGCCTGAGGATCTGTCTCACCTCGGAACCTTGGAGGCCTCTTCCATTGAAACTCATGCAATGCGCTCAGTCGGTGTGCACACACTGCTGGTGGGGCTTGTGGCAATGACTGTCCAACAAGTAGTGGTACTGCTGGTACACCACCCAAAGGTGCTAATTCCATAAGAGGGCCCTACACTGAGGCCTCATTGCTCGGTAGTCCATCATCGCATACTCTCTCAGGAATCATGGAAGGCTGTCTACATGGAGGTATCCTTAAAGAAGACAGGTGTGCCACAGTCAATAAGTTATACCTGGTGAGCTGACTCAAATAAATCACTAGAAATACTCTTCAAAAACACACGCAATCACTGCTTCCATGTACTGAGTCAGAAATTAGAATTTAGGGTCCTGGTGTATGGATACGTCGGCCGCCGCATCAACACTGGACTCCCTAAACTGAAAACCATACTTATAACACTTACCACTATTGCTTCATTGAAAAGATCAGAGTCCCTGTTCTTCGGTAGAACCGACCACCTCTGATACCACTTTGTCACGACCCATCCCCTAGGTCCAATTCCGTGACTACCCCAAGTCCGCCTTCCATAGTCCAGGGGCTGGTGACTATCACTGAAAGGCATATTCCCTAAAATGGGAAGACATTGCCTTTAAACCTTTACAAACACATGGCCCGAGAACACAACAAAAAGAAGCTGTGAAGTAAACTGCTAGAGTAAAAGAGTGATGAAGGTAAAGAGGCCGGCATACAAGCTCAACTAAAAGTACGAGTACAACTGAATGGAAAAATACAACTGAAAAAGGGAAAACAACTACTGAGTCGTCCTCCAAGGATCCTAGCTGAAGGGTAGGTACAAATCGCCTCCCCAGCACTCCACGTCCGCCTGTCTCCTCCGTGTACCGCCTAGTCCTGGCTCCCTCAAACATCAAACCAACTGCTCATCATCTACATAAGACACAACAAGGTGTGGGCATAGCCCATTCAGGGGTGAGTATAACGATACTCAGTAGGGACCTCGAGACCCCTGAAGGTATCCTAGATTTACACAAAGGAAAAACCACAAAGGTAACTCCACTAAGGTAACACCGTGAAGGTAAAGTACCACATAGGTAAGACTCAGCTCAAACCAGGAGGCGCTCCCCACTAAACTTGGACTGCTGAGGTACTCCTCCTATCAAGTACCGTGGGTCTACCACATCACACAGAGGTGCTCCCCACTGTGTCCTGTAGTGGTACTCCTCCTGTCGAGTACTGTGGGTTTGCCGCGTCACACAGAGGCACTCCCCACCATGTCCTGCTAAGGTGATCTACCTTTTGATTACCTTGGGTATACCGTGTAACACAGAGGCACTCCCCACTGGGCCGTCGAGTCACACAGAGTCTAAAAATCAGTAGTCATCAAGTCTCAGCTAGTCGCAGGGTTCCGTATATAGCGCGCTTAGGAGAACCGCTCCTAAAGCCATTGGTCATATTAAAATTGGAACAAAGTCTCACAAAGTAGTAAACCTATGATTCTCCACATCATAAGGGTTACAACGCAACAGATGACATATCAATCAGACACTCGGTCTATGCGTTATTGGCATTTTAGTGGTGAGGGCCCGGTTGGATTTGAGTGCGATCCAACCCGACCGTATTCCAAGTTTCTCCAAAAATCTCATGGAGTAAGTCAAAAGGACCGTATCGCTCCAAGGATCCCAACGTTATATAAGGTTCATCAAAAAGACGTCCAGTTCTCAAGATAAGGCCCTTTAAGTGTTTCTAGGCCCGAGTCCGGTCCGACCTGGTCGGTCCGACCCGGCCTGATCCGGTCTGGGATGGGCCACGGTGGACATAGCCCGCTGGGCCTAGGTCTGGCCCGACCCGAGGTATGGTGGAACGACCCACAAAGGGGCGACTTGGCCCTTGGTGGGGGCGAGTCACGGCCCGCGGTGGGGCACAGCCCAACCCGCGGTGGGGCGCAGCCCGACTCGCGGTGGGGCGTGGTCCGGCCCGCGGTGGGGCGCAGCCCGCGGTGGTGTATGGCCTGGCCCATGAGGGGGTGCGACCTGGCCCGCAGGGGGGGGGGGGTGGGGGACCACAGTGGGGTGTGGCCTGGCCCATGGGGGGGTGTGGCCCGGCCCGCTGGGCCGGTGGTCCGGTCCGCTAGCGGCGGCCCACAGGAGGGCAGCCTGGCCGTGGAGGGTGTGACCCATGAGGATTTCGCCAAACGGTTAGGGGGAGACGCTCCCCCAGAATCCCGAACGGCCAAAGACCGTTCGGTCTTTCAAGAAACAACGCCACATGGGTGCCGAACAGTCGCCACAGAACCCTCCGGAGGCGCGGGTTCTATCTCCTCCACCTCGGTTTTGACTGCGGATCCTTCGCATTCTGGCGGCGCACTGGTCGCGCCGCCCTTCCTTTTCACGGTCGACCGAGGTGCCGACCGCCTCCTCCAATTTCCGCGGATGACGAGTCGAGGTCCCCCTTGATCACCGATGCCGCGTTATCGCATTCCTCACATTCTCCACGACCGACCGATGTTGGCCACTCCGATGGCCGTCGTGGTCTCCTCTTGCGGTGTGGGTCGGCACATTTCCTCCTTCATAGTCGGTCAGTGTCGCTGTGCTGGTGGTATTCCATGGAGAACAAAAGGGTAAATCAAAGTAGCGGAGGGTCTGGGCTGAGTTCGTTAGGCCCGCGCCCTCTGCATTAGCTCGTAACATATGGGAGTATAAAGGGTTCAATAAAATCTTGTAATTTAAATCATAATAAATCCCCCTACCTTGAAAACCCGTCAAAGAGCATCTGCGCTTTAAGGTGGATCATGTTCTTCATTCCCGCAACTGGTTCCCAATGATGCCACTCATACGTTGTCCTTCAGCTCGTGGTTCTGTGTCACCCGTCACCTCCCACTAAGATCAGATCCATCCTCTAAGGGTTCGGCATCGCGATGCTCCTTCAGCACTTTGTTGCTTGGTGAAGCTGTTTCGGTACCTCCCCCCCCCAAGCTCCATATATATAGGAGAAGGGGAGGGTAAGTAATGACGTGGGGAATTAATGGGGGCTCGTAAATTATGAACCTTCCTAATTCTTCAACGAGGTCGTTACTTAGGGTTGACGGGTCAATCCATTTATTGGCATGACACATCATTGGCCCCACATTTTTCTTGTCCATTGGAGGATATGAAATAAAATATTAAAATTATTTCATTTCATTTCTTTTAAAATGTCACAAAACTTAACTTTTTCTCCAGACCTACTACGGTCAAAGTAAAGCCTCCTTTAAGCGAATCCCAACACTGCAGATTCAATGGTGCCCTCATATTTTTAATCCAAGCAATGATTAAAAAGTTAAAAATTGCCGCTCACGCTTTTACTGAATGTACCCGAAAAAAATTTTAGAAATTCATTCTGGGCACTCTGGGACTCAGAATCACGCACCATCAATTTTCACAAAATATTAATAATTCCATATAATTAAAAAAAATTACATGGAAAATTTGGGTCTTTACAATTAAACATAGGAAAAATCACAAGTGATTGCACTCTAATAAGCAGTAGAGTCCAACCAACAACATCTAGCAGTTTTCACCTCCCGATATTCATGTGGAGAAGTCCACCTGATCCAATCTCTGTGAAAAACCCTTCATTCTTTCAAAGACTTTCAATGCCTCAACTTCCACTCTCGGCGCACTATTTTCACTACCAAAACTCTTGCGAGATGACTTTGAAGTTATTCTAGAGTTACCTTTATAAAGGTCCTTTGTGTTTTCCATACATATTTAGACTAAGTTGGGGATGGGGGGAAGCTACTGGTCAACATCTTTTGGCTGCACCTTCTGACCAACCTAACTTCTAGTCTTCTGAACTTCATTGTTGCCACTCCACCATTGTTATCCAAAACATCAAGAGTTATTCGTCTAGAATTTCTCCTTCCAGTAGATTAATCATTTGATCGGAAAATCACTATAGGAAAATCACCCCATAGTGGTGGTTTAAACCGCCTCAATATTCTGTTGCAGCGGTTTCAAAAAACCGCAGCTAAATTGTGTGTTGGTATACAATACACGACAATTTCTT
The DNA here is from genome assembly GCA_963277665.1 of Viscum album. Lineage (NCBI taxonomy): Eukaryota > Viridiplantae > Streptophyta > Magnoliopsida > Santalales > Viscaceae > Viscum > Viscum album. Next base: position 1,628,868,106 of record OY728122.1, read on the forward strand.
CAATTTACCGACGATTTATGGTAACCGTCATAGTGAATGCATTTCATGGAGGTTTTTGTGGTTTTAGTAGTGGTTTTACCAGTGGAAAATGATTTTTTTTTGTGGCGGTTTACATCATTGCTAAAAAATAATTTCATTTTCTCCAGGCCAACCATCACTAAAACCAAGATAACCGCTGTGAAATGATAACAGAAGATGTAAATTGTGTAGTGGTGTTTTTTATCATCGCTAAATTATTGTATGTAGTGATGGTTTTAATCACCACCAATAGTAAAATACCAAATTATATCAATGGTTTTAACCATTGATAAATATGATCCATCTACTTAGCGGCGGTTTAAACCACCACTAAAGCTAGATTTTCAAATAAACACAGCTAATTCTACAGCCCCAATACCAGTGCTTTGAAAAAAAAAACCATTCCAATTTCACATGCACATACATCCTACATCCAAAATAATACAAGGAAACCAAAATTTTCATAAGAAAAAGTACTTTCAAATACACACACACTTTTCTGAGTATCACTCAATTCATGGTGTAATAATCTTGCCACCGAGCCCATCCATGTGTTCCCTCTTGGGAACCAGTGTTACTCATATGAAGCTACGTAACCCGAACAATGTGATCATCCATGATATAACATGTATCACCCCTAACGTACAAGGTATAAACAACCTATGATCCCATCCTTAGTATTCTTTAAAGAGTAAAACAAGTGTCTTTCAAGGTGTAACTAATACATTGATTTTCTTTAAGTTTTAAATACTAATGATTCCATGTGTAGAGTCATGCCATATTATAAATCAAGTGGATTTAATGAGGTTCACACCCATAATCCATTTCAATTATAAATTCATAAGGGACATGTAGTAATCAAGACATAACTCATACCATTTCATTTAATTAATTAGGTAGGCCATTCTATAATTAAAGGTTTCTAAGAATTGAATAACAATAATAGGTCCATGTGGACTACCCATAACAGTTAACACCATACATTCAAAGGTATGTGGTAGGAAATGCTAGCATGCATTCCATATGAGAAAATCTAGTTCCCTCAATAAGACTTAGTACCTAACAACCTAAAAGAGGGTTTGGTCACTAAGGAATACATAGGGGGTTGTCACGTCCTCCCACAATTCATTTGAACTCCACTTTGATAGTTTAGAAAAAAATACACTTAAAATGGGGTTTTATTAGAGAAAAACTAATTATATTAAGTCATTCAAGGATTACACCATTATGTGCGGTTCAAATTTGAGGTTCATGGTCCTTAACATGGACAATTTAATAAACAAGGGATACTAATCCTAATGAACTATGTTCAACAAATTAAACAATAAATTCACAAGTCACCGCCTGGAAGTCCCACCAGAAATCATAGTGACACAATTTATAAAATATCAAGACTCTAAGGGAAATTCTATAGAAAACCTACCAAATACCATGGATGACCAACTTGACCAATATCAAGGCATGTTTCTATCCATATCGAGAGAAATTCTGGAAATAGATGAATGCCTGGATAATATGGTGAATTTAGTTGCACCAAAATAATGCATCTAGAGGGGAGATAAACGTAGAAAGAATGAAGGAAGATTCCTAGACTCACTGAGTGATATACAACTCACTTGACAAAGGTAGAATTCAACTTCAGATAATGGGGATCAATCCAACCCTTTGTGAGGATAGGATAAGAGGACCATGGGCGGGATCCCCCTTGAGCACACAAAGGAAAAATAATGACAGGGTGAAAAGAAATAATGACAGAGGGGAATTTTTGTAATTTCTAGTCTGTTTAATGAGGCACATAGTTGTTCTACGTAGTTATCCATATTGTGTTTCAACCATTTTCATGCCACTGATTATGGAGGGTGTTCACACAGTTCATGAGCAAAAACTAGGAAACCGTGCACAAATTGTTCATTCTACCTATTTTCAATACCCGCATCATGTTGTACTGGTAAATGGATCTTTTTTTGTTTTCTCTACAATTATAAAATTATTAGGATGATAGTATAATGATCCAGTGGGATGATTCCAAGTGTGGTATGCATCATATATGGCTACATGTATAAATTTTTTCCTATTTTATTCATAGCATGACACTGGTGGATCATATAATCTTGGTGAAAATTTTACACATTATTATATGATTCATAAATATAAATATCCATTAATACAACATGAAGATCATAAATTCCTAGTGTCTTTGGAATACTAGGTTAATAATACATAAAAGGAAACATGAGAAATCAAGAAAATGTTAGGTCATGAAAATGTTTGGTGGAAACTCGGTGCCACACATGATACATATACAAACCGACTGTTACCATATTTGTCTAACATATCAACAATACAACTAATCACTTTCTGATGATGAACATAACTCATCACCCTCTCCACCTCCATCTCTACTTCCTGATACCACCTCTAAGAACATTATATTGAAAATTAAATACTATTGTGTATTTATATTTAAACTTAAAACCAATAAATGTTTATAAACTAAATGATTTTGAATTTTTGTGATTTACCTGCTCACCACCAGTTGATGTAATACCACCAGGGGAAGATCTGGTCATCATCTGATATAAATAAATCAATGAATTCTAAAAATCATATATCTACCTCCAATCATCATATGAAATAGGAAGGGAAACCGGCTCTGTGACCAACTGGCCTATAATATGGCCAAGTAATCTTGCAGCACCATCCGTAGGGACTCCGTATGAATCAAATGGGACAACTTTCTCTATGGTCAGATTCCATATAGTATAATGCTTCCTCCTTGGTATTACTATCATTTAATCAAATAAAATTAAGTTTAGAACATATATTTAAAAAAATTTATGCAAAAAAAAATGATAACATATGCACAGTACTAATAAAAAAAATATACATAACAATGATAATGAATAACTACACAAATGAAATAATTGGTTGCTAAATGAATGCATAACTGTACATACCATCATTCCTCCCTTCAATCATATTTTTTTCCTGCTCCATTACTTCATCCACTTCATCCATCCTTACTAGAATAATATTTTCAATATCATGATGGACAAATAAGTCCGCTTATTGATGTTGATGGGATTCAATTTCATAGGTCAAGTCTTCCACTTCATCACCCATATCATACAAATCTATTTGTTTTAAGTGAGAAACCACACTCCACCCTTTATACACAAAATCATTCACATAATATACCATTTTCGATTGCGATTATAAGATATACGGATCATGCAGTTCATGATCACCAACATCCATCAAGCAAGATAAGTTCATAGAAGTAAATTAAAAGGAATATCTTTTAACACCTATGATAATATCGACCCAATTTCATTTGAATAAAACAACTAAAAAATGCCAGTTGTAGTATAATTCACTAATATCAGTTATATTTCCATAGTATTCCACTTTAGAAAATGTAAATATACCACTATTATGTGTTTTCAAACCCTCTTCTCGATCGACTGTATGAAATCTAAATCCATTCACATTGTAAGTGTTGAAATTTCTAACTTGTTTTAGAGGACCTCGAGTAAGAAACTTCAAATATTCTGACAACTCTACTCGAGTATCCGTATTCATGATCTAAAAAAATATACATTATTAGATTTACAAAATATATGTGTCAACCCAATATCTGTATTTATTGCAATATTTATGAACTTACACATCATGAAAACCACTATACAAACTCTTTATTAACAGATTTCATTATATCTTTCTCATTTCGTGTTCGTCTTCTCATTCATATCTTTGTTTGTATCCTAAACTCTTCATTAAATGGATCTGATATTTTACTATTCAGAAGCACATATCTATGTTCCTGTAATAATTCCATTTTTGTCAGTGTAACATTTGAGGTCCTCCCAACTGATCGACCAATAACAGGAAATATTTTTGATTTCCCATGTATTTGATATTGAGTCGATGTGTCATCAACACATCCAACTCAATTAAATATTGTCTCAATATCATCCAAGTATCTAGAAAAAAAGGTAATACACTCCTCTACCAAATAGACTTCAGCAATAGAGCCTTCTGGTCGAGCTTTATTATTCACGTATGATTTCAAATGCCCAATATATCTGTTAAATAAAATAAAAAAACATAATTAATCATTTAATTAGTGCCAATAATTTTTTACTTAATTGAAAAACATATAAATAAAGTACCTCTCAATTGGATACATCCATCAATAATGCATGGGGCCTCCTAATTTATCTTCCTCAACCAAATGCACAGTTAAATGCATCATGACAGTAAAAAACAATGGAGGAAAGATCATATCCATTACAAAAAGTGTCAATACAAACCTCTCCTAAAGGTTGTCAAGATCAAATTCATATAGATATTTCTCACATAGTTGTATAAAAAATGTGTATAATTGGAGTACAATAGCAATAACTTTTTTAGGTAATAATGTACGCAATGCCAATGGTAGTAACTACTGTAACAAAATTAGTGAATTGTGACTTTTTAATCCATGTAACCTACGATTATTTAAGTAAACACACCTCAAGATGTTACTTGAATAGACATTAGATACCTTCACATGCTTTAAAATTTTAAGGAATGTATCTTTATCACTATTTATCATTGAAAAAATTTCCAGAGAATAGTTTTCATTCTCATTTGGCCAGAGATCATGTTTTATGTTCACTACTTGTAAGTCTCTTTGAGCATTGAGATGATACATTGACTTTCCATGCTCATTAAGCAATGTTAAGATCAATTTTTCACAGACATTATACTCAATATGGATCATGTCAATATTATGCCGCAACAAATTAAATTCCCAATATGGAAGTTTGAAGAATATACTTTCTTTCTTCAAATTTTTCATTCCTATTTCACTTGACGATGCACTTTGAACTCATTTACCACTATCACTAAAATGACGAACCTTCCCAAATTCTATTTCTACATTTCCAAGTTGTTCCAATATTTCAGAACCAGTTAACAACTTTGGAGGTGGTCTACGATCAATGAAACTGTTAAATTTTGATCTATTCAGCCTAAATCTATGAGATGCATCGAGAAATATTTGACGGCACAAGAAGAACCATTTTCTACTGTGAGGTATCCATTTGGTCTCAAAATCAAATTTTAAAATAGGAAAATCCAAACATGTGTAAGTTTTCTAACCAGATAAATTACCAAGTCCAGGGAAGTCACTAATGGTCCACATTAAGGAAACATGCATTTTGAACATTGTTTTAGAAGAAGCATCATATGTCTCAACACCGTTGCTCCATAACTTCTATAATTCTTCAATTAAATGCCAAAAGTATACATCAATATCATTTCCAGGAATTTTATTTCTAGGAATAATTATTGAAATTATAAAAGATGTTTGTTGCATACACATCCACAAAGGAGGATTATAAGGGATCAAAACAATTGGCCAAATGCCATAACTGGTACTCAAAGTCCCAAATGGGTTGAATCCATCTGCATCTAATCCCAATAAAACTATCCTAGGATCATCTTAGAAATCTGGATGTAATGAATCAAATGTCTTCCATGATTGTGAATCTCATAGATGTCGCATTAACCCATCATTGTTATTATTTACATAATGCCACTTCATGTGTTCGACGGTTTTTGATGACATGAATAATCTTTGAAATCGAGGATTTAAAGGAATGTATTGCAAAACCTTTTTAGGTGTTTTCCTTTTCTTCTTCTTCATGGTATTATATTGATTACAACTTACAACATCACCCATTGACTGGAATCTAGAAGAATAACATTTTTTGCAACCCTGTCTGCTTGAATCCTCTCACCAATAAAGCATATAATCATTGGGACACACATTTATTTTTTTTATAATTCAGACCAATCCCGTTAACAACTTTTTTCATATCATAAAAAGACTCGAGGATGTTTACTTTAGGAAATAGATCACACAAAAATTCTAATATCATGGACATTGCGTTATTTGTAATTCCACATAGACATTTGATATGGTACAACTTCAGTAGAAAAGAAAATTTTGAATATTTCAAACATCCACTATACAACTCTTGATATCCATCGTCAACTAAACCATGAAACATATTTTCCTCAATAAAGTTTTATCTTACATTAGTCTCCACAGAATCAAGATGAGGATCCAATGATATGTTAGAATCTTGATTTGGTTGTCCTACAATCTCAAAACATCACTTTTTATGTTTCTATTTATAGCACCCTCATCTGGTTGTTCTGATATATTTTGATGTTGATGGTGGGGTATTTCAATAAAGAATGAATCATTTATAATGTTTTTCATTTCATTTTCCATTTTAGATGGATTTGGGAGCTCATTATGTGGATTGACATCATTTATCAACCTTTTTGTAACATTCGATTCTCTGTACCAAATCCAACACATATATTGAGTAGGGAATTGCTTCAATATTAAAAGTTTATAAAATTCATCTCTCTTAAATCATATTCAAAATTTACATTTTGGACATGGAAATATTATCCTCCTATCAACATATCGATTGGAGATTTCAAAATCTAAAAACTCCTCCAAACCCTTAGTATACTGAGGTGTGTTCCCCGATAATGTGATCCAGCTTTTATCCATTTATATCACAATGTGCCTACACAATATTTAAAAAAATTAAAACACATAACTATTACTAAATAGGGAAATAGATTCATATATACTAGTTGAAAATATATATAAATATTTTAAATAAGGTTTTCCTATATAAATACATATGGTAAATAATGAACCCACCCACTAGAAAACCAAATCATGCAAATTAAAAAGATCCATAAAACGAATAGAGAGATAATAAAAAATAAACCATGCTATAACAAATAAACTATATAATACATTCCAGGAAATGAATAATTCAATAGTAGATCATATACATCAAAAACCAAAATTCGAAAAGACAAAACTAGGAAAAGCCTTGAAGATGGTCTCAGGTCCAATCCTAGTCCAAAAATCCGATGCTTTTTCCTAGTAATCCAATCATCAAGCATCAAGCCTTGCCCAAACCCAAGACTACAATAAAGTAGCATAAACTTGGGTACCAAATTCCATGGTATCCTGAGAATGGTGTGACCATAATTAAATAGGCCACCACCAATGATATCCATAAATATAACCAGACTATAATAATGTACATGTAGAAGTGATACAAATAAAAAAATTAATAATTTAATTAAAAGGTAGTAAATAACCACTAATGCTTGAGCTCTACGATGACACCTGAGAAGCTGATGAAAAAATATCCCCTATAAAAGAAAATTTAATGAATATATTGTTGAAATACATTTCAATTATGATAATAATATTTCATGCATTATCGATCACACTAATGATAAGAAATACATAGAAGAAACCAATGACATTACTGAAACCAAGAGTATATATGATGAAAATGACACTAAAAACATTGACGCATTTGATGACATCAAATAAACAGATAACACCAATTAAATGGATGACGTGGATTACATGGTTATGAAAAACAACACTAACAATGTTGACGATTCCAAAAATAACAACAATTACAATGATTATGGTGATGTAGTAAAAACCTTTGATGATGAAGACCCCAATTAATTGAAGAACCAAGGAAACAATGATGTTAATGAAAAATCTAACAACCACAATGACACTAAATACATAATCATAGCAATGAAATTGATGACATGGACCATACTAATGGAAATTATGACAAAAATAATTTCAATGATGCCAATGAGATTGAATACATCTATGAGACAAACAACATTGGCGAAACCTATGAGATGAAGCATACCAAATATAATCTTGAAACAAATAAAATATATGAAACCAATAACTCTATAGAAATTAAGGACATAGATCACAATGAAGACACTTATTACGATGAGCATATCAACACAACCAAATATCAGAATGAATGTGACAACACTGATGACATCAATGATGTTGATGACTCTAATGAAACCATAAATTCTACAAAAACTAATGAACCCAATGAGACTGGAGACACTAATGATATTGATGATATAGAATAGTAAAATTACATTTACATAACTTATGAACCCAATAACAATGACTACATGGGTGAAATTCAGGACACTGAGTACATTGATGATATAGCGGATAGTAACCAAGATAAAAATATAGTTTTTCCTAATGAAACTTAATGAATAAACAACATGGGTTACACTAACAACTATAATGAATATTATAACATCAATGAAACTGATGATGCTGATGACTTAAATTACACTAACAAGACTGATTAAAATAATGATATAGATGACTCAAACTAATGATATAGTTTTACCATGTCGAGGTATTTGGGGGGTCGCCGGGGTCGCCGGGGTCACGGGGGTTGCCAGGGTCGTAGGCTCTTAGGTATTCGGGGGGTCGTGGGGGTCGCGATGGGCGGCGAGGCGCAGTGAGGGGTAGCGAGGCATGGTGTGGGATTCAGGGGGTCAGCGGGGTTGCAGGGGTTGCTGGGGTTGTGGACTCCTAGGGATTTGGGGGGTTGCAATGGGCGGTGAGGCGCGATGATGGGCGGAGAGGCACGATGAGGGGAAGCGAGGCGAGATGAGGGCTTTAGGGGGTCTTAGGGGTCACGTGGGTCACCTGGGTACTTGGGTTTTGGGGGGTCATGGGTGTTGGGGGGGGGGGGTCGGGGGTGTCGAGAGAGTCATGGGAGTCAGAGGGAGAAGTGTCGTCGCTGTAAAAAAAACCATGTTTCATGGAGGTTTATTAAAAACCACTGCTAATTTATTTCAATAAAACATTTAGCGGCGGTTTATTGAACTGCCGCTAAAAAACCACCACTAAAGGATAATAATGTTGTAGTGAATGTTTTTTCACAAACACAACTAAAACCTAACAATATCCCACTTTAGAATCATTTTCTATGCTTCAATAATAAGTACCCTGTCAGCTCCAACTAACCTATTTTTCTCCTCAAACTTCTTTTGTAGATGAATGGTCACCCCATCATGTTTTTGGTCATCCCAACCCAATTGAGGTGAAACACTACCACAACACATCCCAGACTACAATATTTGTCAACACATCTATTGTACTTCGAGTCGCTTCTATTTTATGTAGATCCAACACTCCATCCTCCAACAACTTTCAGTTGAAGTGATAATTCAATTGAATATACTTTGTCTTGAAATGAAATGTCATATTTTTGACTAATTGAATCACACTTTTCAAGTCATAAAATTTCATCTCATCATTTTGCCTCATTATGAGATCTTCATTCATCCCCTTGAGAAAGAAAAACTCCTTCCTAGCTTCCATTAAAGTAATGTACTGTACTTTCATTTGCAAGAGTGAAACTACTGGTTAAATCTTCAATATCCAACTTACAGTAATTCCTCTGAATGTGAACACACATTTGGTTGTTCTCTTTTGAGTGTCCCTATCTCCACCAAAGTTAGAGTTAACCAACCCTTGTAATAACTAGTCTATTTAAGAGAAAAGTGCCATGCTTCCAGAACCCTATAAGTATTAGAGAATCCACTTCAAAACCCCCCACACTACCAGAATTTTTAATAATTGTGCTGGCCTATTTGTGACGGGATACCATTGCAAATAGACTTTTGTGACGGGGTCCCGTCGTAAATAGCCCGTTATAGAAAATGCGGTCGCAAATACAAGTATTTGCGACGGGCCCATCACAAAAAATGTTATTTGTGACGGGAAACATCACCATCGCAAATAAGCTTCCGATTATATGTATTATATATAAGTAAACATTTCCGCGACGAGCCCATTGAAAAAACTATTTGCGACGAGCGCTCGTCCCATCACAAAAAAAAAAAATATATATAAAACACTTTCTGCGATGGGCCCGTCGCAACAAATTATTTGCGATGGTCAAGTAGTACCGTCGCAAATATGTTTTTAAAAATATTTAGTTAGACTATTTGCGACGGGACCCCATTGCAAAAGGTCCCGTTGCAAATAATAAATTAATTTTTTAAAAAATAAAATTTAATAAAATTACAATTAATGAAAAAATAATATTACTATTATTAAAACAATAAAAAAATAAAAAATATAAAAATTCTCAATATTCACAAAAAAATATAAGAAAATAAAAAATATTAAAAATTAAATTATGTAATATTTGTACCGATATAAAAAAACAGAAAATGTAAATAATTCATAATAAAAATTATTACTAATTATTGCTATTTATTACTAATTTAGAAATACCTAGAAATACTTAGCAAAAGGAAAACTACTTGAATAATGAAAGGAAATTTGGTAATCATCACTGTGGAGATGATTACAAATTTTCCCTTCATTATCCAAGCAGATTTCGTTTACTAATTATTAGTAATAAAAAAATTATATTATCAATATTTATGAAAAAAATATTAATATTATTAAAATAATAAATTTTTTATAAAATATTAAAATTTTCAATATTCACAACAGACTTTGTTCTATTCTTAACATGTTCAAATCTCAAGGGGTCGTCAATTGTCAAGTCATGCACAATAAAAAGTTTGTGTCAGTCATGTCCAATGTAAACTCTATAATTGTACTTGCATGGTTGATCACCTTTCAAGTAGTGTTGAAATAGGACAACCAAAGTAATGACGTTCTTGTATCTAAGAATCATCTCACATGACACTTTACATAGATCATTCTTCCTTAAAAATTTGAGGGGATATCATTATTTTTCCCTTAAATTTTCAAGGAAGAATGGTATATGTAAAGGTTCATGTGAGATAATTCTTATAGATAAGAAGGGCATGACTTGGTTTGTCCGATTGCAACATTACTTGCAAGGTGATCAACCATGCAAGGATAATTATAGAGTTTACATTGGACAAGGATGACACAAACTTTTTATTGCGCATGACCTAAAAATTGGCGACCCTTTGAGATTTGAACATGTTAAGAATAGAGCAAATCCTGTTGCAAATATTGATAATTTTAATATTTTATAAATTTTTTATTATTTTAATAATAATAATATTGTTTTTTCGTAAATATTGATAATATAATTTTGCAAATTTTTGCTAATTATTGCTATGTATAGCTATTTATTGCTAAATATTTCTAAGTATTCCTAATTATAGCTATTTATTCCTAATTATTCCTAATTATAGCTAATTATTCCAAATTATAGCTAATTATAGCTAATTATAGCTAATTATATCTAATTATAACTAATTATTTCTAATTATAACTGATTATTCCTAATTATAGCTAATTATATCTAATTATAGCTAATTATAGCTAATTATAGCTAATTGTAGCTAATTATAGCTAATTATAGCTAATTATAGCTAATTATTCCTAATTATAGCTAATTATAGCTAATTATAGCTAATTGTATCTAATTATAGCTAATTATAGCTAATTATTCCTAATTATAGCTAATTATTCCTAATTATAGCTAATTATTCCTAATTATAGCTAATTATTCCTAATTATAGCTAATTATTCCTAATTATAACTAATTATTCCTAATTATAGATAATTATTCCTAATTACAGCTAATTATTCCTAATTATAGCTAATTATTCCTAATTACAGCTAATTATTCCTAATTATAGCTAATTATTCCTAATTATAGCTAATTATTCCTAATTATAGCTAATTATTCCTAATTATAGCTAATTATTCCTAATTATAGCTAATTATTCCTAATTATCGCTAATTATTCCTAATTATTCCTAATTATTCCTAATTATACCTAATTATTCGTAATTAAGACTAATTATTCCTAATTAATACTAATTATTCCTAATTAATACCTAATTATTCCTAATTAATACCTAATTATTCCTAATTAATACCTAATTATTCCTAATTAATACTAATTATTCCTAATTAATACCTAATTATTCCTAATTAATACCTAATTATTCCTAATTAATACTAATTATACCTAATTATTACTAATGATACCTAATTATTACTAATTATACCTAATTATTACTAATTATACCTAATTATTACTAATTATACCTAATTATTACTAATTATACCTAATTATTACTAATTATTCCTAATTATTACTAATTATACCTAATTATTACAAATTATACCTAATTATTACTAATTCTACCTAATGATATCTAATTATTCCTAATTATATCTAATTATTCCTAATTATATCTAATTATTCCTAATTATATCTAATTATTTCTAATTATATATAATTATTCCTAATTATATCTATTTATTCCTAATTATATCTATTTATTCCTAATTATATCTAATTAATATTAATTATAACTAATTATTTATAATTATAACTAACAATATCAATTTCTTAGTAAAACTAAATATAAATAAAAATCAATAAAAATCTAATTAAATTAAAACTAATAAAAAACAATTAAAATTAACATAAAAAAATAAAATAAATATAAAAAAATAAAATATAAATACCTTAAACTTTGATATTCTGAAGATATTGACGCCCTCCGATTGATCTCTTACAAAAAACTTCAACGAAAAAAAATTTTCTCTTTGAAACTGAAGAATGAAGAGAGAGAGAAATCAAGATCTGAATGATTTGTGAAAAAAAAAACGTATGGGGGTATATATAGGTTAGGTTAGTTGCGACGAGATTATTAGTGACGGGCTTCCCGTCGCAAATGGTGGTATTTGCGACAGGGACCTTCGCAATTACCCTCACCTGCATTAATTACAGTCGGCGGTTAAAAGGTTATTTACGACAGATCCCATCGCAAATAGAACCTGCCGACAGTCTTTTTGCGACGGGACGACATCCTGTCGCAAAAAGGTATTGACCACCACCAGGTATTTGCGACGGGACCCATCGCAAATACCCCTGCGCGGTTTTCTCGTGCAAGCCACGCGGTTTGGCGCGCAAGCTGCGCCAAACCACGCCAAACTATTTGTGACGGGAGGCGAAATCCCGTCGCAAATACTTGGTTATTTGCGACGGACTACTTTCCCCATCGCAAATAGCTTCTTGGACGGGTTATTTGCGATGGGAAGAAATCCCGTCGCAAATAACCCATTGCAAATACTAATTTTTTCCATAGTGCCAATACACTTTGTTGAGATTCAACATGTACCTATTTAAAACACCCACTACTTACGTAATATCCGATTGAGTACAAACCATGACATATTTCAGGCTTCCAACTGCTAATGCATAGGGAATATTATCCATGTACCCTACCTTAGCTTCCATTCGTGCTGCATTCTCCTTGCTCAATTTGAAATGTCCGGCCATGGGTGTGGTTACAAGTTTCTCTTTACTCATGCTGAAGCACACCATCACCTTCTAGATGTAATAAAACTAATTTAGGTTCAAAGTACCATAACTTAAGTCCCTCATGATATTCTTCCATAAGATCTGTTTGGCCGGACCAATATCCTTCATCTCAAAACTTTTGGATAATTCAATCACTATCTCATCCACCCTCTCCTTCACCAGACAGACAAGAAGAATGTCATCAACATAGAGAAGTAAGATGATGAAACTCCCATCATTGAACACCTATAGATAACAATAATGGTCAGCATTTTTCTTGATGAACTTTATTATTATTATGAATTTATTTGTAGTTCCCATGTGTATGGATAGGTTGGAATTTCAGCGGAATTTTGAATTTTTATTTGGCGGACAGATTGGATTTTGAATTGGTACTCGAAATTAAATTCCAGGGGATGAGGCCCCTAAAACTTATGTATTTAAACATGTTTTGGGGTCTAGATGATGATGAGGGAGGCTCTAGTGAGTAGCGGAGCTAGCCGAGGGGCTGACCGGGCTGCTGTAGAAAACTACTGTAGCCACCAACTAGCTAATGGCTGGACAATGGCACCCCCCATGTATAGAGGTGCCACGGTGGACCCATACCAGCTAGACGTTGGGGTATTTTAATGGTAAAAAATTACCATTGTCCCCCCTCAGGTTTTTAAGAGTCTAATCTTTCTTTTTCTTTTGGGTTTGTGCATATAAGCCAGCTGAGCCCTCCCCTTTGGATCCCTCTTCTCCCTTTACCAAGGGATGGATTTCAATCCATTACTCAACAATTTAAGGTATGTATTTCTCTTCGAAAACATTTGTTGATCTCCTCCTCTTCTCATATTAATTTTTGGTTTCCCAGTTTAAGGATTTGATGCTAATTCCACTGGAGCATAGTGGAATCATATGTTCTTCATGGGGCTTTTGTGTGGATTGCAAAGAGGAGATCCCATAATGATGTATTCCTATTGTTTCACATCATTTTGTTGTGTTAAAACACAAAATTGATTTTTATTATGTTTTAGATTCAATTTAAATTTAATTGATAATTTAAATTTCATTTCCCATTGGGGGTTTTGCTCTGCTTGCATAGGGGATGCCCCAAGATGGCATATGCTGGTGACGACACACTGTTCCAATGAGGTACGCTACTGTTTGTAAATTTCTAAGGTTATCGGACATTAATTACATTTAATTAATAATATAAGTGTGGTCTCCTATTAGGTATTCGGCCCAAAATATGATTGGGAGTATGCCTCAAGCTGTTGGTGAGGGATTGGTTGTGGTTCCAATGCGATGAGGATGACTGATGAGATTTTAGGCATTTATAACTTTTTAAATTAAAATTAATTTTTTTTTAAAAAATAAATTTTATTTAATTAATTAATTATAATTAAGTAATATGGTTTTTTGGGTTTGAGGTAGGGATCAAGTGTTTTGTATGACGGTTGGATGGTCTTGGAGAGCCTTAGTGAGAGTTATCAGGCTACTTTAAAAAGGGATTTTTCTTCGGTTTAAGGTAGGTGATCCTTATACACCCACCCTTTGGTATTATGTATTTATTTATATTAATGTGGTATGTGTCGGATTTCCAATTTTGTAAATGAAACTCTTTAATTTTTTTAAGCTTTTTAATAAAAGTTAAACCCTAAGATTGAATTTCATAAGGCACCGAGGGCCTCGATGGACCCTAATGTACCGACTGGACATATCGATCTCTGATGACTAAAAATATAAATTGGATCACATGACTTGGAATATAGGAACCCCTTGAGGGGTGTGAATGAATTAAATTTAAATGGATAGGATATAGTGTCCCAAGTGGCAGGTGACTTAGTGACCTCTAGGTAGAGAGGAGTGATGACTTGGTATGCATGGCCAAGGGGCTATCCATGAGAGATACCCTAGAGCCGCCAGGCACATTGAGAGGACCGTGGGGAAATCATTCCTTTTCCCCCACTAGGATGTGATAAATTAGGTGGTTAGACTCTCTAAAGACCAGTGGACAGGTTGAGTGTTCAGGCTGACCTAGGATGTCTTAGAAAGGGTATGGGTGTAAGGTCACCTCCTTAGTGTGAATTGCCTAGGAGTCCATAGAGACCTTCATGATACCTAGGGGACCCTAGTATATTTCACTATTAATTTTGACCTTAATGAGAGGGAGAATATGGGAACAAGTGGAGATGGTAGTGGGTTTCACTATAGAACCTGTACCGATGATCTGAGACCGAGGGGATGTGGAAATAGTTGATAGGTTTAGGCATTTGGATAATCCATACCTTGTACTAATGTTTTCACATATTTAATTTTGATACAGCTATAGATGACCATACATGCTACATGGGACCCAACCTATGTGCCTGAAGAGATGCGATAATGTTATTAGGGATGCTCCAAGGTACTCTTTGGGATTTGTACTACTAAAAATATAACCTATCCAAACGGTTTAAAACAATGGAATAGCCCTTGAAACTATTGGGATAGGCTATCCCAATGGTTTTAGAAACCGTTGATACGTAGGCTATCAGGATATCCCTATACCAATAGTTTACATTGAACCGTTGGTATAGGCTGGTTAAGATTTCAATTTCCCAATGGTTTATTGTAAACCATTGGTATAGGCTTTTCCCAATGGTTCCGAACCATTGGGATAGAGTTATCCCAATAGTTCATAACTGTTGGGAAAATCCTATACCAACGGTTCATAATGAATTATTGGTATAAGGGGATGGAATGTTATTTTACCAATGGTTTAGTTTGAACCATTGGAATAGAGGTATACCAACGATTTTAAAACCATTGGTATTAACACCCTAAATCAGCATCCAACAACATCCCCACTACCCACTCACTGCACCTACAACCACCTGTAATAAAAAATCCAGAAAATACTCAACACACAGAACACTTGTAATCAAAATAGAACACCAATAGGGCTATTGTAATAAAAACATAACACTTGCAATGAAACCAATAGAACATCCTTAACACACATATCCTACAATGAAACCAATAGAGCATCATCAAATAGAAAAATAATAATATAGAAATAATGATAATATAGGAAATCAATTGTTGTATTTAACCAATGATAAAAAATATACAAAATAAAACATATATTAATTCAGAAAAAATAATAAAACAAAAAATTTCATAAATATCAGTAAAAAATGTAATAGATTAATATGTCCCTCATCACTATTAGTATCATCACCATCATCCTCGACTACCCTCTTCCTCACCATCATCCCCACCCTCTTCCTCGCCATCATCTTGGCCCTCTTCCTCACAGTTATTCTCACCATCACCATTTCTAGGAATGTCATCATCCTGACCACCACTAGCACTACATCCTAGTTCAATATATAATGTACACATCCTCGATATATATGCATCATAAGATGTGGCAGTCTCTAGTGGAAGTGATGGACATAATACTTCCATCAGCTTCATAAATTCAATTTTTTCCATTTGAGACTATTCTTCCACTTGTATGACTTTTTTAGCTATTTATTCCTTATCCTAAGCCTGTGATACCCGTTCCAACTCAGTGTTACTTGAATTTTCACCTGAATTGGTCTAATACCTCATAGGTACAATACTCTTCCCTAGCCGACAACCTAATCTTCCATGGTGATTATCTCACAAAATTTGATGCAAGTGATCATTTGGGCCAAAGTTATCAGGTTCCTAAGAATCAAGGGACTCCAAAGTAGAATGATACAAATATAAATAGACTATTAAGTTAAAAAATAGATATTAAAAATTGAAATCAACAAATGAAAACTTATAATTTTCCACTGTGTCTGTTCATTAACCACACTTCTATATTTTTTCTTTCTGATCGAGCAAAATAGTTTTGCTCGATGCACACATCATTCAATATAAAAAATCTCCCCATGAAATGACATTGTAAATTAGTAAAACAAGAGTAATCAATATAAAATTAAAATACAATATAAAATTCATCCAATATAATGTTTCATGGACATCACTTCTATGAATGGAAAGGATATTGAAGAGATATGATAAAAAGATGTTATTGAAGGGATATTAGAGGAGGAATAACCTACTAAAAGTCCAAAATTAAATCAGGATACAATTAAAAATTAACTTGAGGTAAAATCCACTAAAATTTCAAATTTGAAGAGATTTACTCCAACTGAAATTCAAGAAAAAATTCATCAATGAAATAAGTAGTTTTTTTTTAATTTAGTGTATTTTTTTAAAAGGGAGATAGAAAATTTTAGAAATATTATTTTAAAAATTAAGATATGAAAGTACGTGGATAATTTTTGGGTTATATCATTTTTTGAGTTATGTATTTTTGGATCACTTCACTTTATTTTTGTTTAATTACATTTAATTTTTTTAGTTCAATTAAAACTTGTCTGGGAGTGATTACTTTAATCTGAATTAAAACTTATCTTGGAGAGATTATTCCTTAATAAAATAATTTACTTTTAGTGAGTGAATAATGGAAAAAAAATCCAAAGGGGGAGATTATTGACCGCACTTGGGGTTGTGGAGTCTTTTTTTCAACGACCATAAATTCATTTAGAATGATTTAAATATGTGTTGAGATGAGAAGATTGAGTGAGGTACCCATGTATGGTGTCATTATATATTGATTTTTGAATAATGAATGAGGGTTTGAGAAACACCTTGAAACATATAAATCATTGGCTATCATTATTCAAGTGAACACTTTGGAAATATTCTTAGTATGGTTATAAAAATGTTTTAAAGAATTAGAAAACTACTTAAAAGGTTACACTATGATACATATCATATTTTCTATGGTACATAATGTTTTTTATGTTATGGAATGTATTTTAGTGCTTACAAATATATATTAAGGATTTCAAACTTTAATGCAATAAAGGAAAACACTACACTCAGATATATAATATGTCAAATATGGTATATAATATTATATCATAGTGAGAATTAAAAAATTTCCAGAGTTCACAAGTGATACATATGATATTGTGGTTGATATGTAATATATTTCAGATAATTTTTAAGATATTTAAATTGATAAATAATATATTATATAGGTATGTAAGATTTTTTTAGTGAATTTGGAAAAGGTTTGAGCCACATTTATACTTAATAGTGAATTTCATAGTGAAGTATATTTATAAGGTTTGATTGGAAATTCAACATGATACGTAAAGGTTAATCAAAGGATAGAGACTATGTAAGACTACTAGTTGTGAAATATAGAAATGTATATGTTCTTACAGAAGTAATATTGGTATTTGGAGAAAGATTGGTTGATTCCAGATCTGACGTAGAGAGAAATTTGGTGCTTGCATGTAACCTACTCGGTGGTAGGATAATAGGTTCAAGGATATACCCTTGTCTACAAAACTTCATGATAATAAAATGGAATACATTTTCCTATTGTATAATAACCACTGTACACATGGTTCATATTATTCCATATTAGAGGTGAACCCCATGATCAAATCATAACATTACTTATTTTTTTACATTCCTAATTATATTATTTGAATGAAAACCAAATTCAAGGAGAGGCAATGAGACTCAATAATTGAATAGATTGAGATATAAAATAAAGGTTTCAATTAATGACATGTAAACACACTTATTCACCCATATCTTCTTGTGGTTACACTAATCCTTATGGAATATTTCATCTCAATTTCCAACATTGATTAGATGAGTTATTGGCGACTATTTTCTTTCCCTATGTTATTATTTTGGGAAATGAGGTCACCAAGAGATCACTATAGTGAACCCATGTAGAGAATG
Source organism: Viscum album (assembly GCA_963277665.1). Classification (NCBI taxonomy): domain Eukaryota; kingdom Viridiplantae; phylum Streptophyta; class Magnoliopsida; order Santalales; family Viscaceae; genus Viscum; species Viscum album. Next base: position 1,628,887,122 of record OY728122.1, read on the forward strand.
AGAGGCTCTCTTTCTATAGGTAGTGTAAAAATTAGAGGGTGTGAGATATATTTATTTAGGATATTTATTGTTCTCTAGAAATCATCATCACACTAAAAGGTTATTCATTTTTTCATTAATTTCATGAATGAAATACAATTTTAAAAAAGGTTTATAATGATGCACTTGATGTAAGTGAGGCAGAATTGACTTCCTATCAACTCTAAAAGGTTCCATGGTGGGGTAATTTTATATACATCCCTAGTTTTATCATGGTCCACCTAATTTATAAAATGATAGATGAATTTAAAATATTTTACTTTAAATTATCGCATCAATGAATACATTTTTATGTTATGTAGAAAATTTTGGGAGAAAAATACTTTAGGCCAACATAGAGTTGTAAAAACTATCATGAATTGATGAAAAATTCATTTATATAACATTACACAATCTTATTTAATAGGGGATTGAAATTGAGGTGCATAACCCTATGATAAGTGGATCTATAATTCTAAATACCAAAGGGAATCACCGTATAAAAACATACCCCTTGAGGTTCCCTAAAGATTATGAATTCTTCATTGATAGGATCTATTTAGATCTTATTATATCCAAAATACCTATAAATAAAGGATAAGTATTGAAAATTTGAAGTTACATTGATAAATAGTGTTATGGTTAGTATTGGAATGTTTTCTTTTTAGGGAATTATGGTTCTAATCCCTAATGTCAATATAGAATCTCATGGTTCTTTTCCTATTTATAATAGTAACAATATTTTAAACCCATATAGGGTATTTAACCGCAAGAATGAAATTCTCCTTGAGAAATTTTCAACCTTAGTCTCCAATAGGGTAATTTAGGTTGGATATATCTTTCTTACTACCTAATTGAAGCCATGATAGTTAGTTGGTATGCCTAAATGATAGATAATAACTTGTGGTTCCAGACATAGAACCTCTGTATAGTTTTAAGAATAAAAATCTTAGTGTTATCTAGATAGGGAAGTAAATTTATACTATTTATCATCAAGAGTCATAACATCACTTGTTAATGTGGGTCATGATTTATCTTTAGTACCCAAATTCACCATAATGTTCATATGAAGAAACAATATAAGTAAATTAGTGTTATAACTTCTTCCTCTCATCGTTCGACATCATAGTCCACCCCAAAGTGTGGATGTATGTCATAGCATCCTTGTTTTTTTTATTTTTTCCTAATGATTCCTAAAAAAACAATAATAAAAAAGTAAGTATTAATGAAAATCATGGTAATTTTCATTTAAAAATATAAAATTATATTAATACCTTGAACTTGGTACTCATCCAATGAGTAATCATTTACTAATAATATTCTACTAGATATTCATCCATGATAGGTGTGGCCTCTAAATTTTTTCCAAATCTAGAATGCCAACCACTATACAATTCATTCTTATAGCCTCTCCAGAGCTCACTTAATTCCACAAATCATGTTGGCCTTGCAGCCTCACCATTAGGAAAATTAAAATGAAGATGGAAAAAAATATTAATTCAAATAAATACAATAATAGTATAACATTAAATCCATTGAATTTGTTTACCCATATTTGTGCCCAATCGTTATCCTTTATTTCATTTGGTAGGTGTCTCCAGGAGAGTGGATAAATAGGAATGCTGTCAGAGTATTTGGAAAGTGTTTTCAAAAAACTCTTATATTCCTATCCTGTTTTTCCAACCATTTGTTTGTCTTCATTGTACTCCACCATCAGTTAGGTATAGAGGTTCTACACCGCATGCATGCATGTACGCTCATGCCGCTTATCGATAGGTCCATCTGTTAAAGAATAAAAACAAATATTATATCAAAACATCTTATAATGAAAATAAATTATGATAATTTTTTACCAGGGTTCTATAAATATACTTGAGGCAGTCTGATTAGTGGGAATCACTGGATCCCCAAGCACTGAAGGAACATCAACCTATATAGATGTAGTGGGTCCAAGTGTATGATCTGTAGGTTCATAAGGTGTTAGAGCAGTAGTCAAAGAAGCAGTATTGTAGTATCCTGAGGAGAAGTAGAAGGAAAATAAGATGATATAGATGGGTGTACAAATTCATAATAAGGATGATTATTAGGAATCATCAGTAGATATGGGAAAGAGAGGAGGGGTGGCTCAATTGAAAATATAGGTGAAAACATGGGTGACCTAAATATCCCAGGTGTCTCTAACAACACTGTGGGATCAAAAATTGTGGTAGATGGTATGTTAGGGGGAGGGATGGGGTGTGATCAGGCATGCTGACTAGAGCGCCTAGCTATAGTACAACGCCGATCAAATCTCCAGACTGAGCACTGGAACCACTGGGATGGTCGGTGAACAACTGGTACATTAGTGGTGGATCCTGATTAAAATTAAAAAATAAACAAACCATATGACATTATATGTTATTGAGATATATTTTTAAAATAAAATACTCACAACGAGAACTAGAGGGGGGATTCCCATATCACTCATTGGGAGATTGTTTTCTGCCTTCTTTTTTCTTCATTGCTCCTGAGTATTTTTTATTTCATGCATTTGAAAAAAATGGAATTAATTATAAATCCATAACTAATGTGTAACTAAAATAAGAAATAATATGAAACATGACTTAATCAAGGAATACCACTTGTTAAACCAAATGTAGAATACACAATGATATAACAAAAAACATTTTATATCTAGTGGGAATAATATCAAAACATAAGATATGTCATAGAAAAAACAATACATTAAAATTATCATGTTTATCATGGGTATGATATAGTTTTCTTCTATTTTCAATTTGATCTAATTTAATTTTGGTTAGGTCATTTGGTTCATTTTGGTCAATTTATTAGGAAATTGCCCCATTTTTATTTGTCTTAGGTCATTTGGTTCATTTTTGTCAATTAATGAGGTCATTTCTCCATTTTTATTTGTCTTAGGTCAATTGGTTCATATTTTGGGTAAGGTTATTCTATCATTTTTTGTTATGTCATTATTTTAATTGGTTTTATTTTCATATCAACTAGTTTAATATGTCTAATTATTTTCATCTTGTTTTTTGTTATAATTTAACTATTTTGATTTCATTTGGTTTGGTTGGTTTGAATAAAATAAAATTCAATATTATAAAATGAAACTATAATAAAAATGAAAACGGTAAATATTGAAAATACACATGGAGTTTTAGTTGGATACAAAATATTTTTAATCAATACCAAATAAATTTGTATAGAACCAACCTCAAAAACCAAAGTCAAGATACACCAAAATAACTGAGAACACAAATGAATGATTTTATATATTTCCCTCTATAACTTTAGGTTAACAATCAACTCTAAAAATTGAAGTATTCGAGTCATCATAAGTAATAAATAGATTAGGGCCAATGGGAGCAGGGATGGTTTTAATTCCATTATCACCATCCTCAAAAATATTTCCTGGGATTAATTCAATAATGTCACTAAATTCAGGTTAAAGATGATCTTTGACATAAAAAACATGTTTCTCCATTGATGATAATACATATGGTTTGTCGGTAGCAAGAGTATGAGTCATGTGAATAACTCGAAATCCACAATCATCAATAAATTTTCCATGCCTCATCATCAAATAAAACCACTGGAATTTCATCAAAGTGACTCGAACATAAAAGTAATAGTCCAACATTTGTATTTTCTCAATGACTCCATAATAAGATACATTTTCAAATTGAGGCCTACTATCTGATGAATTGGCATAACAGTTTGTTGTGGAAGTTAACATAACACCATCATGTTGTGTTATCATGTTCTTTTCTCATTCAGTGACAATAAATATGAAACCATTTATCACAATTGATTTGCATTAATGAACCAAAGAATTAGGACCAAAAGCCAAAGATATCATTTCCTTAGAGACATAGCCATTAGGAAAACAAAATACTTGAAATATAAATGAATATTAAACTTAATTAAATATCAATTTTATTAATTTATTATAGTAATATTTTTACCTTCACTTTCAACCAAGTAGAAACTATTTTATATAAAAAGTCTCTCTCCTTATCAACAATAAATAATAGTGATTTTTATTTATCATTTTTTATGGTCCCTACTAAAAAAATATAAATAGTTTAACATATATGTAAAATTACATGAGATGAAATAAGATATACATGTTTAATTTACTTGATGTAGTCATCAAAAAAATCACAGTTAAACAAAACTATGAGATGTGCCATCTCCCACTCTTTAAGGATTAATATCGTCAATGTATATAATCTGGAAATTCCCCTTGTTTAGGGAAGTGATGAAAAATTGGGTTCAATTTTCTCATACTATTTTTATTTATTGCTTATTGTTATGTTACATCTTGTAGTCATTTGAGATAAATACATTGAATATAAATCCATAAATTCTTGAGCCGAGTAACCTTTGACAATAGAACCTTCAGGATGATTTCTGTTATGGACATAAGAATTCAATGTGAACATGTTTCTTTCAGTTGGATACATCCAACGAAAAGAAACAGGTCCTCCAAGAAGTTTTTCAGTTGGAAGATGGACAGTTAGATGCAACAAGCATATGCAAAATAATAGAGGAAATATTTTCTATAACTCATAAAAAATCAATAGTCCCTCTGCCAATATTTTTTTAAAAAAATAATTTGACTACTTCTTATCAAAAAGATCTACAAATAAATGGAATAACCAAATAACCGGAACCCTTATATTATTGGACAGAAGATGACAGATTCCTATTGGAATCAACTCATACAGAAGGATGTGATAATAAAGAGACTTCAAATATTTAAGCTTCAACTCTCTTTTGTTGACCCATTTTTGATATGTTTCTCGAATAACCATTAGGAACTTTAATAGTCCTTAGTACTTCCATAAATTGATTTTTTCTATAGGTTTCATCAGATAAGAAGCACACAAAACTTTCTATTTATTTTCACCGATACACATAGGATGCAATTCTGGTATGATGCCACAATCCACCAAGTCACACCGAGATCATAAATCATCTTTTGTCTTTACCTTTACATTTAGAATAATTGAAAGCAACATTTCACATATATTCTTTTCAATGTGAATTACATCCAAGAAATGATGTAACAAATTGGTTGACCAATAAGGAAACTCAAAGAATATACTATCATTCCTCTAATTATAATAGGTTTCAGTGGAAACATTCTTCCTCTTTATAGATTTCATCTGACCCTTACCAAATGAAAAACCAAAATCTTGTAATTCATTAAGCATATCAGCTCCATACATACTCTAAGGTTGATTTTTGGTCTCTATGTTATTGTCAAATCTTCAATAATTATTCCCATATGGATGGTCCATTGACAATAATATTCAATGTCCCATAAAACTAAAACTATGATGATATTTCAGTCTTCTGGATCATGTATTCCTCATAAAAATAAGACATGATATTTTTCCCTTCATCTTCCATCCAGACATCATTGCATAAGCAGAAAAATCATTTATCATCTATATAAGAACAACACACATCTGACATATGTCTTTCAAACATGAATCATATGTGTTCACACCAACATTGAAAATATATTTCAATTATTTTCTTAAATGTTGCATGTATACATCTATATCATTGTCGGGATTAGAAAGTCCAGATATGAGTATACTCATGAAAGTGAAAGGTTTTTTCATACACATCCATGAATAAAGGATATAAATGTGTATAAAAATTGGCCAGGTGCTGTGTGAAATAAGAATGTTATGAAATTTATTAAAACCATCACATGAAAGACCCAACCACACATTACACACATCATCTATGAAATCAAGATATCAAGCCTTAAATAACTTCCATGAAAATATATCTATAGGGTGAACCAAATCATCATTATTCTTCTTTCTCTCAATATCATCACATCAACTTTTTATTGATATTTAATCATACAAGAAAAGATTCTAGAGTCTGGGGATCAATGGAAAGTTCCACATTAATTTTTGTGGAACACGTGATGGTGTTCCATCAGATTTTGGCTTCCATTGGGATGTCCCACATTTTATACAATTATTCCATTCAGAATTTTCCTCTGAGAATAAGCTGCAATATTTCAGTAAAGCATGTTTTTTTTGAAAATACAAGTTCCTCAACTAACTTTCATGAAATATAGTGGTTTTAGGGAATATCTGCATCATTTAGAAGCAAGTCTTTCAAAAAGGTAAGAATGTAACCGATGGAAGTATTAGAAATCCCATACATTATTTTCCCATGAAACAATAAAATTAAAAATTCAAGCTTCTTCATTTTACCACATTGTTGATATACTAAAGTGAAGACAACATCATTCAATTTTTTCATCCTATCAACATCATCATTTTCATTAGATGCATCATGTTTGCTCGTATTGAAGTCTTCTTGGATCAACATCCCTAACTTATCTTGATGATGAATAAATGGAAAAAGGTTATCTAACAAATTCTCTAATCCAATCCTGTCATTTAGATCATGAGAATTTTTAGATTGAATTTTCTTTCCATTGTGATACCACACACAGTATTTTGTTTGGAAAACATATCTGGTTATACCGTAGCTAACTTCTTTATGGCTCAACCAAGGTATTCCAACACTATTATAACATGGTAAATGCATGTGAACACTATCTGAAGCATTGTAAAATGAAAAATCTAAATTCTCTCCAACTTGTTTTGAAAATAACTTGAGATCCGATCAGTTTAATACATAAAAATTCCATCTATTCAACGAAAAATTATATTTCATTTTCTAAAAGAAATTAAATAATATTGAAGTTTAATTGAGAATATATTTAAGGAAATGAGAACTCTTCAATTTATATGAAACCATAAACGACACACCAGTATATATGAAAATCATAATATAATAGACAAAAAATACTATATATAAGAAAATAATATAAATATAAAACCATGATATTTAATTCCATTATATAAATGAGTAATAATGTAAAAAATTCATCAAGGGACAAGGATTTAATTATGAAAACATTTATTATCGAATATAAATACCTAGGGGTTCTATTTAAATGAGATGTAATCGAACGAATAAATTGACGCGGCATAAAGGACCTTCAGATAAGTGAATTAGTTACTCTCCCCTTCAATTTGGTCTGGTTCAAGTTCATTTTATTTAGTTTAGTTTTATTTTGTTTACTTAAATTTAATTAGGTTCATTTAAATTCAATTTTTGTTGGGTTAGTTAAGTTTTTATTAATTTGTCCTAGTTTCATTCAGTTGGGGTTGTGTATATTTAGTTCAAGTGTATGTGGTTTTTGTTCAATTTTATTTGTTTCAATTTGGAATATTTTGATTCAAAGTGGGTTAGTTTGGTTCAAATTAGTTCTAGTTACTTCAGTTCAAATCAATTCTATTTTGTTTGGTTTGGTTTTGTTTGATATGATTCTATTCAACTTGGTAAAACATGGTTCTATTTATTTTGGTCAGTTTTTTTGTTTATGATTAGTAAAAATGTGGTAGATATTTATATTAGAAGTATAATTGAGGGTTAATGTCTCATTTTTATTGAGTTTAATAGATGCATGAAGGTTTATAGGAGATAACCCAGGAGAAAAAGTGTTTGACATCTACCCTAGGGTTAGGTTATCATTCAAAAACCCATTAAAATATATATATTGATAATAGTATCACTAGAATATATTTATTTCTCATTCAATAAACCATGAACACATTCATAAACTTTAGATAAGAAAGTCATTAAATACCATATTTGAATTATCTCAAGTTAAATCATATATCATGTCACCTTTATATAATTCACAATGTGATACCATTATCTAATATAGCCTCAAAAATTATTTGTAAAATGATGTTAGAAATCAATGTAAATAAAGATCAAAAAATTTTGCAACATTTATTATCATTCCATGTTAGTTATTATGTAATGGTATCGCCCAAGTTTACCAATGTTTTTAGGGTTAAGTGGTTGCTTGTAGTTTAGCTTGGGTTATTGAATCCTCAGAGACCTAAGAAGTGACCTAGAGAAATGTACATTCTATGGATTGTTTTTGGATATGAGGTGGACAAATTGGGTTGATTTTATATGTTTTTAAATGATAAGTAACATATTTAAGTGAATTCAATTTAAAAGAATGAGTTGATCCTAGGTTATCGCTCGGGGGTGGATTGGATGAATTCCTTTTTTAATGATTTTAATTTCTTATATTTGAGATGGGTTTATTCAAGAAGATGAATCAAATTCATCACTTACTGGTTTAATACCAACATACCATAATACTAATCACCTATACACTTGAAGGATCATATTTATGAGCACTCCAAGGTAAGAGTTCGTATTAGCACTTGAAGTATGTGGTCTTAAAATTCAACAAGGACAAAGAAGTTTTAAAATCATCAAATAAAAATATCAATTAAAAGAAGTGATTAGAAATTAATGGGGTGATAAATAACATCCAATATAGAACCTTGATACTCCCTTGGATTAACACATAATTTGTTTATCCCTCCCTTGATTTTATGGTTTCAATGGAAGTAGGAAGTAGACTCATGATGGAGGAATTGAAGAAGTAAGAAAACAATAAAAAGAAAATGATCACTCCACTATTGTGTGAATAATTTCACAAGGTTTGGTGTGAATAAATTCACAAATTGAAGAAAAGGTATCAAATTGATATGGATAATAACATAATAATAGGAAAAGAAGAACTTTTATTAAGAAACTAAGATGAATTAAAACAACCTACAATTGAGGAAGAACATTACAAAGGAAAAGTGGCAGCATAACATTACAATGAAAAAAGCATCCCCGATCCTAAAAAACTCCATAAAAACTTCCTTAAATAGGAATTTAAAGAGCCTTGTGTCGATATATCAACATTAAAAATGATCCCACTTGAGTATGTTAGGCCTAGGGTGGTGGAAAGCTTGTGGAACTTAGATTTTTCCACTCTTGACCCAAGGTGGATGCCTACTTGAATCCACTGAACTGACTCGTCTAAATGGCCATCTATATGGACGAATTAGAGTGGGACATAGAAGATAAATATGGATATCCAGATTTACCCTAATCTCCTGTAAAGGTTCAGACCAAATGGAATTTTGTTTTGGGAAATATTATTGAAATGGTGGGATGTTTTTCTGGGCCGCAGAATCTAGCCCAGAATTTTACCTCTAACTTGGGATGCCAGGAACTCCATTCAAACATCAGAATTATCTTTAGAAAATATTTAATTAAATGTTCCCAATGATTTCTTATATATTAATTTAAATTTTCATAATTATTGGGTATGTATATTGGCCTCTAAAGTAGTTTTATTGGGATGTTTTCCAGTTCACTTCACCTAGAATGTTGTTTGTTCAAGGCCAAATTTGGTGGTATTCCAATATGAATCTTCAAGTACTCCAAAAATATTAATTGTTACCAATGTAATGAAAAACCTGAAAATTAAATATCAATATAAAATCAATATCATTGGGTACTTTAAATTATGTTAAAAAATGTAACATGTAATAGTGCATTTTAAGAAGGAATTACAATTATAATATGAAATAATGTTTAAAGTGTAAAATGCACTAAAATGGTGTTTATGAATAATAAAGAACACAAATATTATATATATTGAAAATTAATATTAGCCTCATTTAGTGGATAATCACACCCCCCAACTTGAGTTTTTCTCGTCTAGAGAAAAATATATCTCAAAAATATGAAATTCGAATTCCCTTTTTCAAAATTTTTTTAATACACAATGCTTACCGAAAGTCCTCATACCAATTATTTTTGAAACCCATAAAAATAATTTAAAACAAGATAGTTACATAAGCATATCCCAAGCCAAATCCCATTCCTTTGTTCAAATTCATCACCACATTTTATCCAATTTCAACAAAGTATGATGATGTGATGTGTGTCACAAAAGACATGGGGGATCATTTTTATTCAAGGAGAAAATGATAGAAGAGCTAGGTGGAATCAAATTTCAATATTAAGATGAGTATTAATATATATATATATATATATTGTTTTTTTTTCAATTTTTCCATGGTAATTGAAATTGCACTCAATAGAGTCAACCCATGTAGCAAGACTTTGCCGATGACTCCCAGGTTCAAAGACCTTAGGGAACCAAGTGAAGCCCACATACTCAAGCATCATCTTGAGTTAACTTAGTCAAAAACAAAGTCAAATTACCACAAATAGAGATAAAATTACTAACTCTGAGCTAAAAAACTATGAAGTCACGATCCCCAAGTGCCGAAAGCCACGCATTAGGTCATTTCATTGCTCTACGCGCAAATTTATTGTTTTTTTGATTTTTTTGATTTTCTTGAATACTCATATTAAAAAAAAATGATCAACAAACCTATGATATTTATTTAGGGGACCCCATAAAATCAAACTAATACCCCACTATCCAAAGGACATGCATTGTGATCTTTTTTATTTGGATGAAAATATAAACGATGAAATATCACATCAGATAGCCACACTTTCCAAAATCCATGCACATGAACCTAAAATTGCATTAAAATAATAATCAAGGCATGAAAAAATCTTTTAATATTCAATTTAAAAGTATGAAATGTGTATTATAATGTTCAAGGTTAGATGAATTTTTTCCTTCCATGTATTTTTTATATTCCAAAACATTTAGTAATTTTTTTTTCAAATTTTTTTTTTATTTCATCTCCCCCCAACTCAAAATAACACTATACCTAGTGTTTGAAGAAAATAAAATTTAGAAGGGGTAGAGGCAGAGAAGGGAAGTTAAAAAAGAAAATTGAAAATGAGGATCATGGAATGAGTTCACCTGGTGTTTGATGTTGAAGTTTTTATTGCACCCATTTAATCCCTTGATCTACATGTCACTCGGAGAATTCCCTAGTGGAAAAAGGAAAAACAAACAAAAAAACAAACAAAACAATATAAATATATTTATTCATATAATAAAAAAAGTAAAATATAAGTATATATAAAAAAATTATAGAATAAGGAAGCACCATAAGTCGTAGGTCAGTGGTAAGTGCGCGCACCTATCTCCCTTTGGTCCCAGGTTCGAGTTCCCGTGGCTTTGCCGGTAGTGATGGGGTTTGCCCCATGACCTACGATGTGACCTTTTAATTTAATTATTTTTTTTATTTTTATTTTAACCTATAAACACATAAAAATAAAATTAACTGATGATAAATTGTATTCTTTTTAAAATTCTAGGTAAGGTATTACTCAAGGATCACACCATGTGACACAGATGAATATGGCGCTCCCATTTCGTACCCATCCATACTCATAATAAAACAACAGGTCAATAGTCTAATATTTTTTTTAAATATAAAAATGATTCATTAATTTTATTTGAAAAATAAAGATGATTCAAAAATATTAGAAACATGAAAACCACAGGTTGCCCCCCATGAAACGCTTTTGCTTAATGTCGTTAGCTCGACATGAATCCCCAACTTATCCGACACAAACTTTTAAAAATTTAATGATTAAATTTTTCACCACTTCAATTAGATTGTGATTGAGTCTCCAATGGGGTTTATAGGAAGGTTTTGAAACTGATTCAAGAAAAACTATATAGGTCCCAATGAATGGGCTAATCCCAGGAATATCGATAAGGGTCTATATAATTGTCTTCTTAATATTTCTTAAGACATAAAGTATAATTTTATCTTTATTAGCATCAAGAGAGGATGAAATTATGATAGATTTTTTGATTATCCTATATAAAGTAATACTTGATAGAGGATGTAAGGAACTCGAATTTGAGCTTGGGTTCACTAACACTTTGAGACACTGGTCAAGACTTTGAATCAAACTCAATTTAATTTTCAATATTTTTCAACAAAATTGGTTCCTTTTGAATAGAAGATTCCAGCACCAAATTGGAAAGATCAGTGTTAGAAGTGGTTATGGACTCAATGTTTGTGATTTCTCACAATGGTTCACTGATTGGTGTTTCTGAAAAATCATCAATGGAGCTATAATAGGGACACTCAATCCAAGACGTCAAATTTCCCTCTCGTGAATACATGAAATACATTTCATCATGATTTAAAGACCCATCAACAATTTATTGATTCACTTACGCTACCCCAAATCCAAAGGTTGGTTCTTCAATAAATTCATGAGAGGCTTGTGGGAAACTTGACACTCCACATAAGTTTATATAAGGGAAGTGTGTGTAGGGATGAGTTCTCACAAGTATTAATGGATTTTAGTTCTAATATCAAAGTTGAAACCTCAGAATTAATTATCTCCATTTGATCACACAATTGTTCAAGATGTTTTTGGTGATTGTTTTGGATATGAGTTTTTACATCATGGAAATATCTAATATTGATCTCTTCTACTATCCTTTAGAGGTATGGAAATTTATCCTTTAAGTGTTCATCATCCAAAAGATTATACATGTTATCGGGTGAGGGGTATTCATTCAAAGTTTTATTAAATAAATTTACTAAGTTAGGGGATTTCCAATATTGATTTTCAATTTGATTCCATCTTGGGTATATGTTGGGGTATTTTTGATTAAATTCCATTTGAGTAGATTTGAAAATGAGGATTTTAACTTCTTCGGACACACGGAACAGAAAGGGGAAAAGAAAAGAGAAATGGTGCTGAGAAAAGAGAATTTGGGTGAGAATAGAAGGTGTGTGTCTAAGATAACTTACTTGGGTCCCCGAAAATGGCACCAAAATTTGGTCTCTCCTAAATTTTCCTAAGTTTATAGGGTTAAGTGATCACTTGAAGTTTATCTTGGGTTGCCGAATCCTCATAGACCTAAGAAGTAACCTACAAACACGTACATTCTATGGATTGTTTGGATATGAAGTGGAAAACTTGAGTTGATTTTAGATGTGTTTAAAGGATAAATAATATATTTAAGTGAATTAAATTTAAAAGAATGAGTTGATCCTAGGTTATCGCTCGGGGTGGATTGGATGAATTCCTTTTTAATGATTTCAATTTCTTATTTTTGAGATCAGTTTATTCAAGAAGATCAAACAACTTCATCACTTACTCATTTAATACCAACACAAAATAATACTAATCACCTATACACTTGGAGGATCAAATTTATGAGCACTCCAAGGTAAAATTTCGTATTATCACTTGAAGTATGTGTCCTTAAAATTCAACAAGGACGAATAAGTTTTTAAATCATCAAATAAAAATATCAATTAAAAGAAGTGATTAGAAAATAATGGGGTGATAAATAACATCCAATACATCCCCTTGACACTCCTTTGGATTAACCCATAAGTGGGTTAGCCCTCCATTTATTCTATGGTTTCAATAGAAGTGGAAAGTATACTCATGAGGGAGGAATCGAAGAAGTAAAAAAACAATAAAAAGAAAATGATCACTCCACCGTTGTGTGAATAATTTCACAATATTTGGTGTGAATAAATTCACCCCATGAGGAAATGGTATCAAAGTGAGATGGATAAGAATAGAATAATAATAAAAGAAGAAATTTTATTAAGAAACTAAGATGAATTAAAAAAAATTACAATTGAGGAAGAACATTACAAAGGAAAAGTGAAAGCATAACTTTACAATGAAAGAAAGCATCCCCGATCCTAAAACCCTCCACCACCACTAACTTAAATATGTATTTAAAAAGTCGTGGGTCGATATCCCAGTAGTAAAAAGAATCCCACTTTAGTATGGTAGGCCTAGGCTGGAGGAAAGCTTGTGGAACTTAGACTTTTCCACTCTTGACCCGAGGTGGAAGCCACCTTGCATCCATCTAATAGACATGTCTAAATGACATTCTATATGACTGAATTAGAGTGGGAAATAGAAAAAGAAAATGGATTTCTAGATGTATCCTTACCACTTGTAAAATTTCATCCCATATGAAAATTTTGTTTTTGAGATATTATTGAAATAGTGGGATGTTTTTCTAGGCCGTAGAATCTGGCCTAGAATTTCTCTCCACCTTGGGCCTCCTAGAACTCCCTTAAATGATCCGAATTAGCTTTGGACACTGTTTAATGAAATGTTTCCCATGATGTATTCTATCTTCAGTTCAATTTTCAGAATTATTTGGATTGTATATTGGCCAATACAGTAGTTTTATTGGGCTTTTGTCCAGTTCACTTCACCCAGAATGTTGTTTGTTCAAGGCCAACTTTGGTGGTCTTCCAATATGAATATTCAAGTCCTCCAAAATTATGAATTTTTACCAATGTAATTATAAACCTAAAAATTAAATATGAAAATAAAATCAAGACCATTGGGTACTTTAAATGTTGTTAAATAATGTACTATGTAATAGTGCATTTTAAGAAGGAATAACGATTATAATATGAAATAATTTTCAAAGTGTAAAATACACTAAAATGGTGTTTATGAATAATAAATCACACAGATACTATATATATTGAAAATTAATATTATCCTCATTCAGTGGCTAATCAGACCCCCCAACTTGAGTTTTTCTCATCCCGAGAAAAATATATCTCAAAAATAGGAAATTCGCATTCCCTTTTTCAAAACCATTTTAATTCACAATGCTTACCGAAATACCTCATACCAAAAAAAAATTATGAAAACCATCAAAATAATTTAAAACAAGACAGGTCCATAAGAATATCCCAAGCCCAAGCCCATTCCTTTGTTCAAATTCATCGCCACATTTCATCCAATTTCAAAAAAGTATGATGATGTGTTGTGTGTCACAAAAGACATGGGGGCTCATTTTTATTCAAGGGGAAAATGATGGAAGTGCTAGGTGGAATCACATTTCAATATTAAGATGAGTATTCAATTTTTTTGTATATATATATATATTGTTTTTGTTTTTGTTTTTTTTCAATTTTTTCATGGTGATTGAAATTGTACTCAATTGAGTCAACCCATGTAGCGAGACATTGCTGATGAATCCCAGGCTCAAAGTCCTTAGGGCACCAAGTGAAGACCACATAATCGGACATCATCTCGAGTTAACTCAGTCAAAAATAAAGTCAAATTACTACAAATAGAGATAAAATTACTAACTCTAGGCTAGAAAATTATGGAGTCATGATCCCCAAGTGCTGAAAGCTACACATTAGGTCATTTCATTGCTCTACTCGCAAATTTATTGCGTTTTTTGATTTTTTTTTGATTTTTTTGAATACTAATATTAAAACTAAAATGATCACCAAACCTATGATATTTATTTGGGGGACCCCATGAACTCAAAATAATACCCCACTATCCAAAGGACGTGCATTGTGATCTTTTTTATTTGGATGAAAATATAAATGATGAAATATCACATTAGACAACCACACTTTCCAAAATCTATGCACATGAACTTAAAATTGCATTAAAACCATTATCAAGGCATGAAAAAATCTTTTAATATTAAATTTCAATGTATGAAATGTGTATTATCATGTTCAAGGTTAAATTAATTTTTCCTTCCATGCATTTTTTATATTCCAAATCATTTAGTAAAATTTTTTTCAAAAGAATTTTTTTTCATTTCATCTCCCCCCAAACTTAAAATAACATCATCCCCAGTGTTTGAAGAAAAGAAAATTTAGAATGGGTATAGGAAGATAAGGGGAGTTCAAAAAGGAAATTGAAAATGAGGATCATGGAAGGAGTTCACCTGGTGGTTGAAGTTGAATTTTGTTTTGCACCCATTTAATCCCTTGATCTACATATCACTCAGAGAATTCCCTAGTCGAAAAAGGAAAAATAAACAAACAAAAAAACAAATATATATATATATATATATATATTTATTCATATAATAAAAAAAAGTAAAATATAAGTACATATAGAAAAATTATAGAATAAGTAATCACTATAAGTTGTATGTTAGTGGTAAGTGTGTGCCCCTGTCTTCCTTCTGTCCCGGGTTCAAGTTCCCATGGCTTCGTCGGTTGTGACAGAAAATGAAGTGGTGATACATTGTCTTCTTTTTAAATTTTTGGGTAAGGTATTACTCAAGGATCACACCATGTGACCCAGATGAATATGTAGCTCCCCTTTCGTACCCATCCATACTCATAATAGAAGAACATGTCAACAGTATAATATTTTTTTTAAATATCAAAATGATTCATTAATCTTATTTGAAAAATAAATATGGTTTAAAAAGATTAGAAACATGAAAACCATGGGTTTCCTCCCGTGCAACGCTTTTTTTTAACGTCGTTAGCTCGACATGAATCCCCAACTTATCCGACACCAACTTTTAAAATTTTAATGATTAAAATTTTCACCACTTTAATTAGATTGTGATTGAGTCTCCAATGGGGTTTATAGGAAGGTTTTGAAACTTATTCAAGAAAAACTTTATAGGTCCCAATGAATGGGCTAATCGTATGAATATCGATAAGGGTCTATACAATTGTCTTCCTAATACTTCTTAAGACATCAAGTATAATTTTATCTTTATTAGAGTCAAGA
Source organism: Viscum album (assembly GCA_963277665.1). NCBI lineage: Eukaryota > Viridiplantae > Streptophyta > Magnoliopsida > Santalales > Viscaceae > Viscum > Viscum album. Next base: position 1,628,903,514 of record OY728122.1, read on the forward strand.
GAGGATGAAATTATGATAGAATAGTTTTGATTATCCTCTATAAAGGAATAAATTAGAGAGGATGTAAGGAACTTGAATTTGAGCTTGGGTTCTCTAACACTTTGAGACACTGGTCGAGACTTTGAATCAAACTCAATTTCATTTTCAATATTTCTCAACAAAATTGGTTCATTTTGAATAGAATATTAAACCATAAAATTGGAAAGATCAGTGTTAGGAATTGGTATGGACTCAACGTTTGTGATTTCTACCAATGTTTCACTTATTGGTGTTTCTGAAAAATCATCAATGTAGCTATAATAGGGACACTCAATCCAAGATGTCAAATTCCCCTCTTGTGAATACATGAAATAAATTTTCTTATGATTTAAAGACCCTTCAACAATTTATTGATTCACTTCCACTACCCCAAATCCAAAGGTTGGTTCTTAAATAAATTCATGAGAGATTTGTGGGAAACTAGACACTCCACATATGGTTATTAAAGGGACAATCGGTGTAGGGATGAGTTCCTCACAAGTATTAATGCATTGTAGTTATAATCTAAAAGTTGAAACCTTAGAATTCATTATCTACATTTGATCACATAATTTTTCAAGAAGTTTTTTTGGATTGGTTTGGATAGGAGTTTGTACATCATGGAAATCTCTAAGATTGAACTCTTCTACTATCCTTGAGAGGGATGGAAATTTATCCTTTAAGTGTTCATCATCCAAAAGATTATACATGTTATCGGGTGAGGGGTATTCATTCAAGGGTTGATTAAATAAATTTACTAAGTTAGGGGATTTCCAATATTGATTTTCAATTTGATTCCATCTTGGGTTTATGTTTGGGTATTTTTGATTATATTCCATTTGAGTAGATTTAAAAATGAAGATTTTAACTTCTTTGGACACGCAGAACAGTTAGGGGAAATGATATGAGAAATGGTGGTGAGAGAAGATAATTTGGGTGAGAATAGAAGGTGAGTGTCTAATATAACTTACTTGGGTCCTGGGAAATGGTTCAAAAATTTGGTCTCACCAAAATTTACCCAAGTTTTTAGGGTTAAGCGGTCTCTTGTAGTTTAGCTTGGGTTGGAAAATCCTCAGAGACCTAAGAAGTAACCTACAAACACGTACATTCTATGGATTGTTTTTGGATATGAAGTTTCCAAATTGGGTTGATTTTAGACATGTTTAAAGGATAACTAATAGATTTATGAGAATTCAATTTAAAAGAATGAGTTGATCCTAGGTTATCGCTCGGGGTGGATTCGATGAATTCCTTTTTTAACGATTTCAATTTCTTATATTCGATATTGGTTTATTCAAGAAGATCAAACAACTTCATCACATACTAGTTTAATAATAACACACCATAATAATAATCACCTATATACTTGAAGGATAAAATTTATGAGCACTCCAAGGTAAAACTTCGTATTAGCACTTGAAGTATGTGGCCTTAAAATTCAACAAGGACAAAGAAGTTTTAAAATCATCCAATAAAAATCTCAACTAAAAGAAATGATTAGAAATTAATGGGGTGATAAATAAAATCCAATACAGCCCCTTGATACTCCCTTGGATTAACCCATAAGTGGGTTAACCCTCCATTGATGTTATGGTTTTAATGGAAGCGGGAAGTAGAATCATCAGGGAGGAATTGAAGAAGTAAGAAAACAATAAAAATAAAATGATCACTCCACCATTATGTTAATAATTTCACAAGGTTTGGTGTGAATAAGTTCACACCTTGAGGAAATAGTATCAAAGTGATATGGATAGGAACAAAATAATAAGAAACAAATAATTTTATTAAGAAAATAAGATGAATTAAAACAACTTACAATTGAGGAAGAACATTACAAATGAAAAGTGGCAGTATAACATTACAATGAAAGAAAGTATCCATGATCATAAAACCCTCCACCACCACTAACTTAAATAGGAATTTCCAGAGTCTTGTGTTAAGATACCAATAGTACAAAATATACCACTTGAGTATGGTAGGACTAGGGTGGTGAAAAGCTTGTGGAACTTAATCCTTTTCAGTCTTGACCCGAGGTGGAATCCATCTTGCATCCACCGAACAGATGCATCTAAATTACCTTTTATATCGATGAATTAGAGTGGGAAATATCAAAAAAATATGGATCTCCAGATGTATCCTAAACTCATGTAAAAGTTCATCCAAAATGGAATTATGGTTTGAGAGATATTATTCAAATGGTGGGATGTTTTTCTGGTCTGCAAAATCTGGACTAGAATTTTATTTCCAACTTGGCCTGCCTAAAACTACCTTAAAACATCAGAATTAGCTTTCTCCACTATTTAATGAAATGTTACCCATGATGTCTTATATATTCAGTTCAATTTTCAGAATTATTGGGATTGGATATTGAACTATACAGTAGTTTTATTGGGATGTTGTCCAGTTCACTTCACCCAGAATATTGTTTGTTCAAGGACAACTTTGGTGGTCTTCCAATATGAATCTTCAAGTACTATAAAAGTGTGAATTGTTACCAATGTAATGAGAAAAATGAAAATTAATTATGAAAATAATGTTAAGATCATTGGGTACTTTAAATGATGTTAAAAAATGTACCATGTAATAGTGAATTTTAAGAAGGAATTATAATTATAATATGAAATAATGTTCAAAGTGTAAAATGCACTAAAATGGTGTTTATGAATCATAAAGCACATGAATATTATATATATTGACAATTAATATTATCATAATTCAGTGTCTAATCATGTAAGCATAAAATTTTGGAGATAGAGGATGTATTTTAGCATATAGATTTTTGTCACACTACATTAAGTTATGCATAAGAATAAAAAAAGATCATATAATAATAATCACAATCTATATAAGATTACTTATATAGAGACCACATCATAAGAGTATATGCCACACCTTAACCTATTCAATGTAAGAATAATTTGGAGTGCTTGATGATTTGATACACCATGAAGGAAGAGAAAATGCTATAATTGGTCTTCCATAAGATTATACAAATGCTATGTAAGAGTGAACATAACTACAACCTTTCATTACTAATAATAAACTTAATTTAAATAATAGTAATTTATTGAGTATCACACCATAATGATGTATATTTCACTATAAAGAGGAAGGTTTTTATATAGTGAAGATCCCATGATAAATTTTCATGGTTTTGGAATATGATGGTGGATTGGATCACTCAACATTAATAATGCCACACAACAATTTTGTGATACATTGAGAAGAGTAAAAAATGGTCACATTGTAAAATTCTAGTTACATTGTGCAGATCAAAAAATTGTAAAAAACGATTGAAAATTGGGAGGAATCTAAAATATAAGTCCACAATGAAACTAGAGTACCACACTATAATAAGTCCATATTTTAAGGAGATATGTGGATCCATTAGTATGAAAGGATTTATATATCTTTAGAAATGCATAAATTTATTTTTGATGATGTGTCATTATTAAATATGAAAATAGAATCTTAAATAATTTACATGTCAATGCCTATCAAAAATATAATATTAATTCATAGGATACTCCAATTGAAGTGTAAATTAATGGTTATAAAATATAAATTTCATTTTAAATTTGTATACTACACATATGTAGATAGCTTCTTAAAACTATAGTATATAAGAAAAACAAATTCTATGCATATGGAGTGAATATTTGATAGATGCAGGTGGTTTTAAATTGTATATTATAGATAAGAATAAATATTATGTACAATTTATAACAGTTAGTATATTATATAAAGAGTGTTTCTTAAGATAGTGCAGTTTACACATAAATGCAAAGATTTTGAGTATACAATAACACTTAAAACTATATTTTACAAGGCTAATTAATTTCACTAAAAACATATATTAGACTATATTAATCTAAACCCTTACTATGGTAGTGGGATTGTAGTGTGTTATTTTTTTATAGAAACCAAAAACAAATATGGTGAAACTGCAGAAGGGGAATACTAAATGACAAATCTAGAACTCACCAACTCGATATTAAAGAAAAACCCAATGAAAATAGATTTTTGAGGATGGTTCACTATAGTTGAGAAATAAGATTAAAGCACTCCTAGGGATCACTATTGGGAGAAATCATAGGTGAGGGGTGCACGCGACATATATTACTATAATTAAATAAAAAAAACCATTAAAGGCCAATGGAACTCATGATTATATTCAAATAACAAATAAAATTATAACAAATTCAAATTAAATAACATAAATTTTAAAATCACATATTTCAATAATAATGTGATTAATGTTAAATCAATAATAATACTAAAAAATGACATACTAAATTATACGTGACAATGCCACATATGAAGTATTTGGAAAATGATAATTTAATATTCATTAATAATTGAAGTGAAAAACATAACGAATAGATTATAGTGGATGTGGAGAGAAACTAAACATCATAGATAACAAGGAAAAATAAATCTAGGTAGAAGATAAAACTCATTTCAAACTCAACAATTTTAAGTGGAAGAAACCGAATGACTTAAGGATGGATCACCGAGTGGGAAGAAGAGGAGAAATTGCCAATTGGGATGAAGTGGGGTGTACACCATTGTAGTGTTTGTATTGGTTTTTTATGGGAGTGCTACATGGGATTGGTATAGAGGAGGGGAGTTGCATTCTAGGGATGGGAATGGGAGGAGGGGAGTTGGTCAGCTGGGAGTTAGGATGAGAGAAGGGATAGTGCGAGGGGAGTGATGGATTTATGGGAAATTGGGGAACCCCTATGCCAATAAATTTAAAAAACCATTGGCATAGGCTGGTCTATCCCAACATTTTTTAAGAAACCATTGGGATAACCTTCTGTATATCAAACTTTCCCAACTGTTAGGGAAAACCATTGGGAACGGTCCATTGGGAAAACACCCATTCCTAGTAGAGATAATTTTTTAGCCTTATGTGATACTGGTGTGATAAAACTTGGATGTTATGACACCATCATTGATGCCCATATGTACTTCATGGGATCTGAATGTTGATACATGTAAGTATTCATAGGATTTTGGGATTCGACCTTAGGTTTGTATGGGATGAACTAGATGCCACATGTCCCTAGGATGCCTAGAATTTATAGAGTCTAATTGTTCAGGCTTGAGGATTGTGATTACTATTATTATTATCATCTGATTCCTGGGTTACCCTCAAGGATCTATCTAGTCGAGCCAATGACACTATATGTATCTTTTTGGGATACCTAAGATATATGGGATCTAGCCATTTAGCATGGTTATATGGGGGATATTTTTGAATCAGTGATTTCCTAGGATGCATAGGAATCAACCTTGATCTATTCATGATACCTAGAGTTTGGATATATGATCAGGATGCCTAAGATCTAGCCGTTTAGAAATTCATGATGAGATATTGGTCGTTTGAGCCACATTACTAGGGATTCATAGTTTATTCCCTAATATCAAAGATTTATATGGTTGGAATGATATCATGACACTATCAGAGACACCATGACACTAGCCGAAGTAGGTATGGTCGATCATGGTTGTTAGACCCAAAGATCAACAATGATTTATTTATTTATTATTCATCAGTTCTTTATTTATACTAAGTAGGTCACATGTGTATACACTGCATTTACTAGTTATGTACGAAACTATATTGGTGTTTCCCTATTGAGTTATGTACTTAAAACCTGATTGGGATTCCATGAGACTTAGGTACCCAAGAAGACCTCTCACTTGTCATAGGAATAGGTTGGGAATAAAACTGATTTGATGTTGATGACCGAACTGAGACAACTTAAGATAGATTGGAGATTGGGTTTGAGGAGAGGCTCGAGGATGTGGTTGAGCCTCCTATACTTTTATTTTATTATTTTATTCTATTTTATTTGTATATATAATCATCCTAGTGGGTGATATTTTTTTATGATTGTATTTATTTTTCATTGCACATTATTATTGATAGGTATGTTTTATTTATCCTGTATACTCTAATGTTTATTATTGATGTATGATATTTGGTATTTTACCAGTTATTGTGAACTCTAATTAGGGGGTATAGTCTTCCCATGGTACCTCCCTAGACCCTCATTTTTAGTCAGTAGCCTCAGGAATATGGGTAGGAACGCCTAAGGTCATGTTGTGAACCCGTTCCGAGGCATCAGTCAAGTGGTCTCTTGGTCAGGGATGTTACAATGTGGTATCCTAGGTTTTTTTTATATTTATCTTATTGTTTTGGGATTTTGTAGACCAGATATATAGTAATGTGTCAGATCTTGTGATGGAACCTTGAAGGTGCATTAATAACACCTTTTCTAGTAAAATTTCAGGTTATTAGGGATATTATTGATGTTTTTGGACTTGCTACTATGGATATTTGTGATTTTCACGTAGTGTGATGCACATGAGGTTTGGGATTTATGATTTATGAGTTATTAGATTTGAATATTTTCCTATAGAGGTAAGAGTTATATCATGAATCATATTAGGCATGTAGGATCCACATGACATATAGTCATACTGGTGTATGATTTCACTAATGACCGAGGATCAGTTGTTTAATGTTTTAAAAAATGGTCATATGGAATTTTCTCATATAAGTACTTGGTGAAATTATACCCAGCCAGGCCAACTTTTATATGTATTTTCTTCTAATTATAGGTCATGTGGATCTATGACGTAATGCATCTTGATGATGATGATGCACTCCCTTAGCACAAGGGATGTATAATGACCCTAGTAGGCCGGCATAGGCATATGATGCCTTAGAGATAAACCCTAGAGGGTGGTTATAATATTGGTTTTGAAAAGAAAAGTAGGTTCAATTATTTAAATTGTCAACAATAACCTATATAGTGTAGTACCATATAGCTTCTTGGTGTCATTATATTTAACCGTGACACTGACTATAGTTGCTCAACACGAGTCTTCTAGGACAATGTTTTTTTTCATATATCAGTTGAACGATAGTATTGTAATTATCTAGGGGTACTCCTATGTGAAGATTCCTATGGTAATAAGTACCCTAGGAGTGGGTGGTGTTTTCTAGGTGATTACTATCATATGCGATACCCTATAGTGGGTGGTTTGGCATTTTTGATGCAGTGGGTTTTGAGATGAGTGCAACGAATACTATCCCATGAGTGATGAACCTTTGTGAGACTTGGTTCACAGGGCCAAGATGAAGACTATAGTGACCCTTGATATAAAACTTAGACCTTAGTGATTTGGTTATTGGTATGATCGAAGGTGACCCACCAGAGGAGTTAGCTTGGGTAGGTGGTTTCCTTAGAGATAAAAGTGAAGGTAAGTTCTTTAAGGATGATATCGATACACGTGAGGTGATTCTGGGTATGTGACATATGCATGGTGATGCCTTTAGGTTTTATGCTGATGAGAACCTTGAGTGTTAGTGCCTTAGGTATCAAGGTGTTGTTTAGAGGGAAAGACCATGGTGAATTCTAGCCTCATGTATTTTTGGATGTGATTTTAGTATCGTGGTGAGAGCAAGGTGCAAGAATAGGTGGATGATTTTGGTTTTAGTACAACGTCAGTTAGTGACAAAGCATTTTGATGAGACTAAAACACCACAGAGTATAGTCAGCTAATGGTTTAGGCATTTAGGGATAGTTTTCATCTAGTACAACACATGAGAGCATGAGATAGATTTTGGGATTAGGTGGTATGGGAGTATACACCCGTTATGTCTAAGAAATATTGGAGTGATGCATGTCATTCATGCATGGGACCTTATAAATTTTAAATTGGTTATGATCATGAATGAGTCTAGGATTGATGGAGTGGGGGGGGGGGGGGGGGTGGCCTCTATATTGGGATGACATGAAGAATGGTGTGATGTCGAGGGATGATAATGGTGAACATGGCTTAAGAGGAGCAACACACATATGCTGATGAGACTCATTAAGGTATCTATCAAGGAGTGGTGTGAGGGAAAATATATGGTGGTGAGACCACCATAGGAAATTGAGTGCATGAATGTAACACCCCGAGCTTCCACGATACGCTTCTCATTCAGTAATACAATAGCTTGCATTGTACGCAACTTCGAGTTCTAAAACACCGCGACTAATCAAAGTAGCTGTTATGAATAGTAATACCTTCTTTTTGAAATATTATAAATTTTATATGTCAAAATGGACTTCATTTTTGTATTCGTAATATCGAAATTAGCCTATGTTGAATTTTTGGTATTTTTCTGAGAACTTCTAAAATTTTATAAATAGTGAAAAATACTTAAAACAACTTTTTTAATCAAAATAATTTATAGTGATAAATTATAATATTTGATGGTTTTAAAGTATAATTAGAATATATTTTTACCATTTTATCCAATGGTGGTCATTAGAATTAATTTAACATTGAAATTGGACAGAAACAATTGCCAATCTTTTGATATAAATTGTTTCTTAAAAACACGCTATTTGTTGTGACAGCGGGAATTAATTATAAAAATAATTAATGCAACTAATATGTTTGGAATTTTGTAAAATAGACATCATTTTTCAATTCGGAATATCAATTATAGCTTAGGGTGAAATTTTGGCCTTATTCTGAAAAACTTCAATTTTTGATGAATAGTGAAACCACTAAGTGGTTGTTAAATAACTGATTTTTCGTTTAAATGAAATATTACCACTTCTGTGATTTGATTTTCAAAAATCCGACATACATGGTTGTCATTAAGAAGTAAAATGTGGTTCAATGGGATAAAAATAATTTTTTGGTGAATAGTAACTTATTAAGTTCTTAATCGCGATTAGTGGTAATTAGGGTAGTTTAAGGTATAAATAATACTTTAATAATATTAAATGACCTAGACACATGTCCCAACCTCATTGGGTGTGTCATGGCCGACCAAGACAAGCCATGGCCTAACTTGGGGACCCCATGGATCCACTTTTGTTGGGAAATAACATAAATTACTTTTTATTTAATGTTAAAGTGAAAATGACACTAACATAAAGTGTTTTACTAAAACAATTTTTAAGTAGGGTTACACAAGTCCAAATTTTGATTATAAATAGTCATTGGAAAGATAAAAAGATTTCCTATATCATAGTATTTTTTTTATAATTTTTAGACATTAAATAAATTTAATTATTTATGACATAATAATGATGCAGCGATGACATCATTATTTGACGATTTAAATAAAATGGAAAGATAATATAAAATCTATGAACTACACATGGCCAAAACCAATTGGATGAGTGGATTTCGATGCCTTATCACCTTATCCACGAATTCTATCAATGTGGGACCTTTTAAAACCGAAACACATTTTCAAATAATGTAATGTTCCTTTACATTCCAAAAGTGCCCCTCCTCTCCTCTTATAAAAGGCCCCCACCTCTACCTCATTTCACACACTCTTCAAGCCATTGGCTCGGCCAACCCCTGCCCATTTGCTCTCTCCACATCCCTCTCCTCATCCTAGAGGATTCCCTTTGGGCAGAATCCTTTCAAAGGAAGCCTTTAGGCTCAACTCAAAAGGAGTTACACTTTTTAAGGTAATTCATTCTCTCATGTTCTTTTGTTTTATTTTGCTTCTCCAACCCCCTAAACTCTTTTTATTTACTTCTTTTGTAACAACACCAGTATCTTAAATATACTAGGATGTTGTTATAAGATTTATTTGAGCTACACTTCCACACAACTACATCAAATGGTTAAAGAACATAAGGTTTCCGTGGATGGCGAAATTCTGCCTCCCGAAACGATGATTGTTCAACACTCATTTAACACCTTCAAAGGTGGCCATTATGATGTCACTATTTTTATATATGATATATAATATGTTTATGTTTTCCTTAAGCTTCTGTTTTTTTCATTTTGGGCATACCTTTATGGTTTCCATTATGGGTAAAACACGATATCTTCATTTTAGGAAGCGCGGACTACCGCCCCCTGAAAGTGATTTGATTCGTTAATACCATATGTGGGATGTGTGAAGGATAAAGTTAATGATATTATATATGTTATTATACTGGAATTATAATATACTCTCATTATGATTCCATTCCAGAAAATATGAAATAGAAATGGAAGTAGCGTTCATGCGTACGTACGGCTTACCGTCTCCATGAACGGTGCATTTCATTTCTTACCTCTAAATGTGATGTAATATTATAAATGAATGTATGTACTGGATATATATGACATATATGATATCTACATCATGAATACCATTCTGGATATAATGAACCTTTGACCAAATTAACAACATGTAAGTGTAAGAAGCCTATTTTTGACTTAAGAACCAAATACCGACAAAATGAACATTATTAACTTAAATAATTACATAATGTTCATATCATTGTAATAAGTGATATAATAAGGATAATGAAGTTGAAAATGGTTCTTAATAAGGTATATATTAACTCTAGTTTATTATTCAGGAGGTTAAAGAACGGTTGAGTCAAGTCAGACACGAGGTAAGGGAACTTCTTAACCCAATTTTCGTTCTTTGGGTTAATATCCTACTTTCAAATTATGTCATGATATTGTTATGTATTATCTTGTATTTGTACTTTCTTTATGTGTACTTATAGTTAATACACATAATAGATCTATTTTATTTATAAATGATCTTGTAAGGGAACTTCTTAACCCAATTTTCGTTCTTTGGGTTAATATCCTACTTTCAAATTCTGTCATGATATTGTTATGTATTATCTTGTATTTGTACTTTCTTTATGTGTACTTATAGTTAATACACATAATAGATCTATTTTATTTATAAATGATCTTGTAAGGGAACTTCTTAACCCAACTTCCATTCTTTGGGTTAATCTCCTACTTTCAAATTATGTCATGATATTATTATGTCCTATTTTGTATTTTTACATTCTTTATGTGTACCTATAGTGAATACACATAATAGATATATTTTATTTTAAAAATGATCTTTTTAAGGACTTCGTCTCAATCTCCTTTCATTGAGGCATATTTGGTTTTATACACAACTTTCTTTTATACGGTGTATAAACCCCTTTGAATTTTACGTTTATTCAAAAGGAATCTTTTTTATACGAAGCATTTTGCTAAACGACAAAAGGGAATGTTTTTCTTTCCATACTTATGCGGCGACAACGACTTCTCCACCGTCGTGACCATTATTTGAGTTTCGGCTTCCTCTACAAGCCATCATTTTTTTAATGAAAAATAAATATAATGTTTTAACTTTCTTTTATTTTGGTATTGAAAATGGTTTTGAAAGAATTTTTATTATATCAATGTGTTGTATTTATATCTTGTGATTGAAATGTGGAAATGTTATGTTTCCTTTATGCATGTTTTATGTGATACGATTATGTTATGGTTTATGATATGTTTAAACCTATTCATATGAGGAATGCATTGGACTTAATAAGTGACGGGTGGAGCCCGCTATAGCTCCTCGATGCATCGGCAGGTCTCATGAGACAACTAGACGTGGAATTGGCCGAGGCCCTTTCCCAATTTGATTTATGGTTTTGGCCGAGGCCTTAATCATTTTAGATGTCTTGGCCGAGGCCTTGACAATGTTTTTCAGAGTGTCCGGCATTATACATTCCCTCATTATGAAAGTGGTTATTGATATTACATGTGATTATTCGACCAGTAGAATATCCATGTGAAGAAGTAAATGGCATTATCTCATTTTACTTTTGCCATATTATGTTGAAGTTCATGTTTAAGAGGCTTTTGTTTTAGTTATACATTGCCTTAAATGTTAATGTTTATTTATGAAAGCTTCCGCATTATTGTTATCCTTACTGAGCATTTGAGCTCACCCCTTTCAATGTTTAAAAATTTTCCAGGTTGTGAAGAAGTATTTTATGACTGACTTGCAAGAATAATCAATGAAGATATGAGTGTGGACTATGAAGACCATGTTTTTTTGTAGTTTGTTTAATTTTGATGTAATGAAAGACTTATGAATGTATCTAGTGTTTCCAAGGCTACTAAACTAATCGGTCTTTCGAGACTTGATCTTTTGGGATCATGCCAATGTTACGAAGTAATGCACCGGCTCTGGGTAGCTGGGGTCGGGGCGTTACAATGAACCTCATTTGAGAGAAATTTTAGTGGTGGTTTAGGATGATGTTTTTGTTATATTGGATAAGGTAATGATGGATGTTTTTTAGTAAACACTTCGGTGTGAGTAAGATAGTATTACCCAGTCATTATGTGTGGTAATGGATAGAGTATGTGCTATATAAGTACAACCCTGATGATAAAAGGGTCTCCAATATAATAATACTGGGTCTTGGATGGTAATTATGGAATTTTTGATGCTGATGAGTGAATGGTAATGGTTTTATCTGGATTCCTCACTGAATTCTAGGTGTGATTTCATATTTTCTATTGCATGGATTCAGTGCATTGACATACGGATTTAAAGGGATTTAATGGGATCCAACCTGGTGTTAGATCTGTGGTGTGCCGATGCTCAGGATATATCATGATGAATATTTCATTTGGTTGGGAATTCAATCATGGAAATTTAATTGAGATTTAGTTTCAACTTAAGTGATCATGTTTGGATGATCATAAAGTGCCTCTAGTGTTTAAGGCATCATGATCGGGTGGTTCGGTAGCATATAAGTAGTTGAGATCAAGATTTTTCAAGGCGGGTCATCCCAATGAGGTGTTACTTGTGCTATCATATATAATTGGATGCGGTGGACTATGAACCATGTATGATGTGTTGTGTTGGGAATGAAAGGTATGTGTCAGGCATTGGTCATGGATTTTTGAGGAAAAGATGAAGCTCTTATGTTCTTCATGGATGGTGGAGGCATGCTTGATCTGACTTGGATTTTTTGAAATGAGAATCAGTACCAGATTTTGAATATTATTTTCATGTATGAAAAAGTGTGATAAATAAGAAAACACACTATCCCTATTGATAGAATGCAGGATGGGTGTTTCGGTAGATGATTCCAATGATGGGAAGTGTCATGGCTCATAATTAGTTGTCATAAGCTAAGTCTTATGGTAGGGAGAACCAAAGGATGGTTGATTAAATGGGGTTATACCATGTGGGTTTCTCAGGTTAGATGGGAACCATGGATTTCCATTGTGATTCTTTAGTATGATATGATCATTGGCTCAGGATTTTGAGAATTCAATGATTTATGTTTAAAGTAGCACTCATGAGGTGTGTTGAGAATACAAGGATGGGACATGCCATTTTTCTAAAAAATGATTACTGAAATAGGTTGATATTTTTAGTTGGATAAGAAACATGACTTCTTAGGGGTGAGAATTAATATCGTGGGGAGTTTTTAGTACCATTGTTTATGAACGGGTTGGGATTTCAGGGGAATTTTGAATTTTCATTTAGTGGATGGGATGAATTTTGAATCAGGACTAAAATGGAATTTAGAGGGTTGTTTCCCCTAAAATATGTGTATTTAAACATGGTTTTGGGTTTAGAAGGTGATGAGGGGGGACTAGGTGAGTAGTAGAGCCATTTAGGGGGATGATTGGGCTGTTGCAGAAAACTGTAGTAGCCACTGGCTACCTGGTGGTTGGACAATAGAATCCTCCTCATATAGGGGTGTCACCGGCTAGCCAGTGGACCCATAATAACTAGAAAATGGGGATATTTTAAGGGGGGTATAATTATTATTCCCCCTTAGGTTTTTAATAATTGAGATCCACTTTTTTTATGCGTATGAGACAACTGAGCCCTATCCTTTGGATCCCTCTTCACCCTTGAAAAAGTTATGGATCACAAGAAACTACTTAGTGATTTAAAGTGAATCATTATCTCAAAAAACCTCCATTTATCTAATTATATTCAGGTATTAATTTTTGGTTTCCTGATTTAGCGATTTGGTGTCGATTCCACCGGAGCATGGTGAAATCCAATTATTTTATGGGAATTTTTTGTGTCTTTAATAGAGGACATCCTATGATGAAATCTTCCCACCATTGAAATATTTGTATGGAGTTAAGACACCCCATTAATTTTTCTTAGGTTGTTGATTCAATTTAAATTGAATTGATAATGGAAACTTCATCACCCATTGGGGATTCTTCTCTACTTGCATAAGGGATCCAGAGACGGCGTCTGCCTGCGGATGCACATTTTTCTGATGAGGCACATCACCATTTGGAATTTTATATTGTTATTTCCCAGAAATTATTTTTAATTAATAATTTATCTATGTTCATGTGTTAGGGATTTGTCCTTGAATATGGTCAGTAGTACATTGTAGGTTATTGGTGAGCATTTGGTCATGGTTCCAGTGTGATGAGGTCAAATAGTGAGCTTCTCAACATTTATCCCATTTTAAATTAAAATGTAACATTTTAAAAAATTAATCATAGTTAATTAGTTAATTATAATTAATTATTTTTTCAGTTTGGGATTGAGATATGGATCGAGTGTTTTGGATGATGGTCTAATGGGCTTGGCGAGCCTCATTGAGGGGTACCGGGCTACATTAAAAAGGGGTTTCACTTTGGTTTAAGGTTGGTGGTCCTTATGAATCCACCCTTTGGTATTATGTATTTATTTATATGCATGTGATATATGTGGGTCCACCACATTATGTGGTGATCTTCTTTAAAATTATTTAAGTTATTTAAAAAAAATTGAAGCTTAAGATTAAATTTTACAAGGTGCCAAGGGATCCGATGGACCCTTAGGTACTATATGAAAATATCAGTTACTGATGGCTGAGAATATAAATTGGACCATTTACCTTGGAATACAATAACCCCTTGAGTGGTGTCAATGAATTAAATTGAAATTGATATGATATATTGGCCCTAATGATAGGTGATCTAGTGACCTCTAGGTAGAGAGGAGTGATGACTCAACATGCATTTCCAAGGGGTTCTCCATGATAGATACCCTAGAGATTTCAATATAATTAAGAGGACCATGGGGTGATAATTCCTTTTCCCCCACTAGGAAATGATTACTTGGGTGGTTAGATCTTGTGAGGATTGACGAATGGGTTGGGTATTTGGGATTACCTTGGATGACTAATAAAGGGGATGAGATTAAGGTCATCTCCTTAGTGTGACATTCCTAGAATTCTAGAGAGACCTTAATGAGACCAAGGGGACCCTAGTAGGTTTCCCTATGAATTATGAACCTAGAGAGATGTAGAATATGGGAACATGTAGAGATGGTAGTAGGTGTCACCTCAGAACCCGTATAGAATATGTGATCTTGAGGGGATATAAAAAGAGGTTGTGGTTTTAGGCATTCTACAAACCCCTACCTTATTCTTATTCTTTCACATATTTATTTTTGATGCAACTATATATGACCATACATGCTACCAGAGACCTGAAATATGGGATTGACTTGATGTGATGGTGTTATTGGGGATTCCTAAAGGTACTTCATGGGGTCCAACTGTTGTTCCTTATGTAATAATAGTGTGATATGGATTGGATGTACCAACTTCATCATTGATACCTAGATGTGCTTCACGAGATCCAACTGTTGAGCCACATAAGAATTCCCGAGACACTTGGATTTGACCTCAGGTCTGTATGGGATTCCCTAGACACTATGGGTTCCTAGAACTATTGGAAAACTGCCCTATACCCTCGGTTCAAAACCGTGGGTATAGCCCCCAAAACCATGGGTATAGGATATACCCACGGTTTTGGGAACCATGGGCTGGAACGACGTCAGGATAGGGTGGTCGGGCTATACCCACGGTTTGGAGAAACTGTGGGGATATGATTTCCACAGTGTGGAAGGTGCGTGGCCACACTGGAAAAGTGTTGACCCCACAGTTTGAGAACCATGGGGATTTAATTTTCAAAAAAATCGTCTAGGGGGATTCGAACCTGGGGCAAGCATAGTGCTTGGAAATGGCGCCCCACCGATAGACCATCCGAACTGTATGTTTTATTTGTTATTTGTAAATATATCTGCGGATATATATTAATACTGTGTATTTATATTCTAAAAAAGTGCACAACGGGGTTCGAACCCGCGTCTCGCGCTAAGGATCGCGGTCACGCTCCACCAAAGAACTAACTAATTAGTTTTTCATATCTATTATTTATACATACATTTGTGTATTTATATTAATATTATCCATATTGGGTAATAAAATTCAAAAAATGCAGCTAGGGTGATTTGAACAGGCGACCTACAGCATCTGCGGTGGATGGTTTACCATCCAACCTACTAAATTATTGAACTTATATATTTATATTTACATAAATAGATTAATCTAAACAATGAATAAATGCCTCCCCGCCACATTTTTTTTGTGTCCCGCCTAATTTTCTTTCCCCGCCATAACGCGGGAAAGATATACCCACAGTTCTGGTGAACTGTGGGTATAGGTCTTCAAAAAAAACCGCAATACCTACGGTTTTCAAGAACCGTGCGTATAGGTCTTCGGAAAATACCCTATACCCATGGTTTTCTCCAAAACCATGGGTATAGGTCTTAACAGAAAACTATACCCATGGTTGTTGGCACAACCATGGGTATAGGTGGCCTATACCCACAGTTTTGGAAAACCATGGGTATAGGTTCACATAATATCCCTATACCCATGGTTTTGGAAAACCGTGGATATAGGGGTACCCTATACCCACGGTTTTTTTCAAAACTGTGGGTATAGACCTATTTTCCAGTAGTGTAGGATGCTTATCATGTCTAAGATCCAACTATTCAAGCTTAGGGATTTTGATTACTATTATTATTACAGGATTGCTGGGTTATCCCCAAGGATCCAACCAGTCGATTTAGTAACACTATATGTATCTGTTTGGGATTCCTAGTATTCTTGGGATCTGACCATCTGGCATGGTGAAATGGGTGATATTTCTGATTCATAGATTCGCTGAGATGCCCAATAACAACCTTGATCCATTCATGATACCTGGATTTTGGAGAGATTTTTAGGATTCCTAGGATCTAGATGTTGACCCATTTATGATGAGACATTGTCCATTTGATCCTGAGTACTAGGGATACATGGTTTTCACCATATGATTTTATATTTATATGGTTGGAATGATATTGTTACATTCTTAGAGACACCCTAAAATTGTCCAGAGTAGGTGTGGTCGATCATGTTCATTGGACCCGAAGTTAGACAATGGTTTATTTATTTATTATTCACTAGTTATTTATTTATTATGATAATGTCATAGGTGTATACACTGTATTTATTGGTTATGTATGGTACCATTTTGGTGGTGGATTACTGAGTTTTGTACACACACCCTACTTGTCCAGCCATGGCACTTGGGTACCTGAGAAAACCTATCAATTGTCACAGGCATTGGTTGGGAAGTAACTCAGTATGATGCTGATGATCAAGATGAGGCAGCTTGAGTGGGACTGTAGATTGGATTTGAGTAGAGGTTCAAGGTTGTGGTTGAGACTCCTATAATTTTATTTTATTCTTTTATTATATATTTATTTTTATATATGATCGACCTAGTGGGAGATATTTTTTTCATGAATATATTTCTTCCATATTGCACATTATTACTGATTGGGATATTTTATTTATAAATTGTACTCTGATGTTTATTATTGATGTATGATATTTGGTTATTTTACCTATTATCGTGCACTCTGATTCTGGGGTATAGTCTCCTCACGGTACCACCCTTGAACCCCACTATTAGTCAGAAAACTCTGGCGTATGGGGTGGTATGATTAAAGTTTTGTGGAGAACCAAGTCTGAATCACCAGTCAAGTGGCCTTTGGGTCAGTGACATTATATCATCAAACTTTTAGTTCCACTACCTTTGTGCCTACTTCAAACCATAAAGGATTCACTTTATATTGTACACAAGGTACTGGTTCTGATGTTCTATGAAATCATCCAACTACTCCATGTAGATTTCCTCATCTAAGTCCATATGAAGGGATGTTTTATTCATGTATAACTGTTCTAGATACAAAACCTCCATGGAAACCATAATGATTACCATCCAAATATCCATATGTTCAACTAATAGTGAAAATATCTATGAGAAATATATACATTTCGTTTATTAAAACCCTTTCACTACTAGTCATTCCTTATACCTTTTTCAACCATTTTATTTCTCTTTTATCTGATACACCCATTTGTTTTGAAGGGATTTCTTATTAGTAGGAATTTCTATAAGCTCCCATATTACAGAAACATAGAGGGAATCAATATCATCCCTTATATCCAAATCTCACTAATTTGATCCTTTCATATTTTTGGCCACTTCTATAATATAAGGCTCTCTATCATTTGAAAGAAACAAGTAGAGTAGATCATTACCATACCCGTTCACTTGGTACCTTACTCTGGTAGATCTCTATAAATACCTCTATATCTTTTCACCTTATGGTATTGTAACTTCAAGAGATCTTAATTTTATATCACTTTATTCTGAAAATATACCTTAATATTTCATAGTACTAGATATTTTTGATACTTTTAAACTTGAAAACACCATTGAAACTTGACTCTCATCCACTGTAACTTATAGATAGTCTTGTGTTTCTATTACTGATATACTTATTAAATTATCAGAAACATCATAACTTCTATACATCCATTCATTTGAGCTTCATCTTCTGATGATACTTTTATCTCATTATAATTCTCTATTGAGTTTCAATCATTCCATAGAATCTCTTAATTAAATATGAAATTTCAACATTCAACAACCTTTCAAAGGTTATTGTCCCAAAAATTAAATACCAAACTCTTCATTACTGAATCCCACAAAGTAACACACTCAGGACTTACCTTCAATCCCTTCCCTTTCCTTGGAATCAACATGGATGTAGGTGAGTACTCTAAATACTTTGATATGGGTAAATTAAACCTCCCCCCAAACCAATAGACTTATGATGGTTCTTTCCCAAATGGAGAAGAGAGACTCATGTTGATCAAGTATGCCACACAATTCACCGATTCTACCCAAAAAACTTTGGGGAACTCCACATGAATTCTGATAATCCTTTATTTTCAAGTGTTGTTTGATTCATCATCTATAAAACTCTATTATATTCCAGAGTCCCTAGTATGTTATTCTCAAACCGTATTTCCTTCCACCAAAAAAATCTCTAGAACTCTCTCCTTCTATACTCCCCACCATTGTGAGATAGTAAGAACTTAACCTTATAACCAATATATTTTTCCACCATGGATCTCCATCATAAATAGGTTCTGAATACCTCAAAATTTTTCTTATAAAGAAAACCCACATTTTCCATGTTGTCTCATTGATGAATATCATATAGAACAATGGCCTTCCATGAGACTGAACCAAAGATGACCCCCATACATTAATATTCACCAACTCTAAATTTTGATTATTAGGTGACTTACCTTATGTTTTGTATGTCAATTATACTAATTTTTAAATATAAAACCTTTTCATATCCCATACTCCCTATTTCTGATCTTCAGCATACCTTTAACGGTGAGGATTTCCATCCCTTTCTCACTCAAGTGACCCAAACAGTCATGGAATAACTTTTCAAAAGTTACTTCTTCAACATGAATTATAACTTTTGATAATACCATGAGGTACAACATCCTATCCATCACTCGTTTGGAAACAACAATGGAACTATATGAAATATTTTTCAATCCATATGCAAACTTGGTATAAAAACTTATATCATCTAACTATCCAATAGAAATTAAGTTTTTCCTTAATCCCAGTATGTTCTACATACCCTTAAATTACCGAATACTCTCATTCCTTGTCTAGATTGATATTTCACCCTTTCCCATAATCTCTATATCCTAATCATCAATAAGATAAACATTTTCATATCTTCTGAAATTATAGTTCTTCATACCACCTCTCAAATGATGAGTGAAATGATACTCTAGAGTCTATAATAAAAAAAATCAAGTGATATAGTTGAATTAATTAGTATAAAATTATTATATTTTGATATAGGATTCATAGATCCACTTCTATAAGTGTATCTTCTTGAATTAACTCTATAATCATTGTAATCCTTCTTCAGGTGGCCTTTCTTCCCATAATTCTATCATGATTTAACCTCTTCATCCTTTTATTTTTCTATGACTTTTACATGCTACGAGATACCCTATTCCTTTTTCACTACAGAAATTTCTAGAATATACTTGTATATCCTTATGATGAAGTACTTTTTTCAAGTCCAGGCCTCTAATATCCACAAATACAAGTTCATTCTTTCTTCTTGAGTTTCTCATAATGGTAACCGTCACATCCCAAGACCTAGGGAGGGATAAAAACAATAAAAATTCCCATCACACATCTCCAAAGTTCAACTTCACTAATTCCAACTGATTTTGTATCATATTTATGTCGTTGATGTGATCTTCCATTGGTTTGACTTCTGACATTCTCATGTCGTACAACCTATGTAAGAGTAATATCTTCTTCTTGTGCATGTTGTTGGATGAATATCTCCTATGACCGAGTTCTCTCTTTTATCTTCCATCCTAAACCTTGAGAGATCCTATTATATCTTGGATGAAAGGAGAGTCTCACCTAAACATCAGGTGATTTAGTTCATCCCATGGATATTCTATAGATAGAGGAGTTTGATGGATTCCCTTATTTATATTTATCAAGAAAAATGAATTAATGTCAAAGCGACGCATCTTTCATGTAATATGGACCGAAATTTCATAATTTTACTTATAGTGTTGTTTCAGGTTTCATGCATAGTGATCCTGGGTTTAAGGATTTCATATTTATTTATGATATTGAGTTAAAGTGCTAAACTACCCTAAGAAATCCATCAGTGGTATTAAATGTTTAACATGGTTTTTTATTCTCAAAATCATGATTGAAATGTAGAAAATTGATATCATTTTTGATATCATAATGGATACTATTAAATATGATAGATATTTTGTTCTTCAACTGGATATATGATATAAGATATCGTAGCCAAAATTTATGACATGATATATAATATAGGATATTTTAAGTAGTGACTCAATTAGGTTCCTTAGTTTTTCAATATATCATAGCATACGATATAGGCTCACATATTGTATGAGGGTGCTGGTGAAGTTCCATATAATGAAGTATTGCATTGTATTGGTGATATCATGAATTATCATAGAGTATAATAGCTAGACCACTACCTACATGGTTCACCTTATATAGAATCTATATCATATATTGTGATGACCTTTTCCTTGAGTTACTTTAATGTAGACCACTACACACTGGGTTTAATGTCATGAAACCCATATTTTATGTTGTGATAGCCACAAACACTAGGTTAATACTAGGTAGGGAACCGTGCTTATTGAAAGTTTCATTATTATTCATATTATATGACTAATAGCTGGAATGAACCAGCCTGAGATAACCTAAAATTCCACTCATCTCAGCCCACCACTAGGCTTGAAGGGTGTTATTGATTCCCGTAGGCTAGAAACTAGTGATCGGGTATTAATAACACACACTTGTGAATGATTTTACCCTTGAATAATAATAAATTAGAAACAAAGAGATCCAACCACTAATCTGGAATGGTTTATCCATAAATTGGATGTTTATACAAATGAAATAAGTAGATACTAATAAATAAACAAGAAAAACATAGAAGAAACCAAGAAACACCCACATGAGATATAATCACTAAAAGTGATTACTCTCATTCAAAAAAATATACAATGATAAAAAACCAATATTCTCATAGCATACAATAAAAGAAAAAAAAATACAAATAGGGATATGAATATAGAATACACCTAGCCAAATTGGACGATAAAAAATACCCCAAGGATAAGAAAATAACATGATCCCGTACTTGAACATCTCCACATGATCTATTGTCACTCACCACATCCAAACACATCCATTAATAGACTAAAAAACAATTTTAGATAACAACCTAGGAACCTATATAAAACCTGAAGACTATATACACACATACGGTTGTGTATGCAGGGTGTGATCTAAATAGACATAGTTGGATATAACTAAATAGTCTATGTAATTCCTTTTATCAAATATTTAATAAATTTTAGTTTTAAATATAAATTAAAAGTGAGATTTTCCACATTCCATCATCTAATAAAACAAATCACATGATTTAATCTTTTAGTAAAAAGTGAAATCATTTTTACTTAAAACAAAGGTGAAACCATCACTATGAAATTAGAGTGTTTCCAAATATTAAATAAGTGCCTTTATGTATAAGTAAAAAATAAAACCATTTTCATAATTTCAAAACACTTCATAAAAAATCCATTTACAAAATTGATATTTTATTTAAAACCAAACTTTACAAACTATTTTTTTTAAATTAGTTTGAAATTAAACCAATACCATCACTAAAATGGAATATAATAAAAAATCACCAAGATATAAATGGTTCATGAAAAAAATTTACATCAACTGAGAAACGGTGCTAGAAAATTTAATCAAGAGTTAGTGGATACAAACAAGGTGTATAATGGGATCCACTAAATGATACTCAATACAAACTAGATATCCTAGGGAACCCACTAGGTTCTAATGTGATACGATTTGATACATAATCAAGAAAATTAATCTATTGGTAAGCTCCCATAGTCTTACCAGGTCATGTCAATCATCTTCCATAGTTTTATCGAGTTAAAGTTATTAGAACCCATAATATAATTGAGTCAAAATAAGTTATTATGAACTAAAATGGACCCCCACTTAGCTAATTAGGTTCCCTTGACATTTCAAATAGGAGGTGAGTAACAAAAAGAAAGTCACCTAATAATAAATGAATCATAATAAATAAATATCATCTCAGCACCAACACCAATGTAAGAAAAAACCCCTTTTCATATCCAAGAATAATAATCAATAATAACATAATTCTTCCCACATTGGGAACAATTTTATATAAGGAATGATATAATGAAGAGGCTATACAATTGAGGGTAATCACAACATGGGTGAATAATAATCAATGAATCATTTCACAAAGTGCCAATCATCCCTTTAAAACAAGCTTGGAAGGACAATCTAAAAAACCATACATGCCACAAACCATGGAATAATTTTTTAATTAAGTTCTAAATAGTCCTTTTTATCCATCATGGACAAAAAAGTTACAAAACTTTAATTTGAAACATACATAGATCCATTACTTTCAAAACAAGGTTTAACACCATTAAAACCAAAGCCTTCCTCCCTTAGGAGTTTTTTGAAAGAAAAATAATTTTTAATTTAAAACAACCCTTAAACACAGGTTCCATTCTATAAAAACCAAACTAGGGTTAAAAACATTTTATTATCATTAAAATCATTTTAAAATATCCTTATATAAATTTTAATAAACACCTGGCCTGAAAAAAACTTATTCCAAATTAATAAAAACCTAAAGGGTATCATACATAGATATAACATTGATATATACTAAATTTTAATAAATAAATAATTTCATAACTTTCTTAATAAAATAATTACACAAAACAGCCCCTCAAATTCCTGAAAAAAGGCTCATTTGATGATGTAAGTAAAACCAAGGTAGAATATGACCTATATAATCCCTAGACATCCAAATCCCCAAGATTAGGTAATCCCAAACCCAAAATCTTATACCCCATAGAAATTAGGTCTTTGAGTAGAAAATAAAACCAAGGGGGAATGATATGGAAGGAGAAGGAAGAGAGAAAGAGAAGACCTACCTTCCAATCCACTTGAAAATCAAAGGAGTGGGGAAAATCATAATAGGGGGAGACTCCCTTGAGATCTATACCAAATAAATCGATATGAGTGTGAGAGGAAAAGTGGGATAAACACCCTAAACATCGAATATGGTTAGAATAAGAAATCTATATAAAGTAAATCCTTGTAAAATTGCCACCAAGGTGTGGTCATCATGACCATGGTGTAAAACTCCTTACCACGCACCCACCATGGCACAACCCATAGCCTGTGGCATGGTGTACCTAAATTGGAAAGAATCGAGGGTCCTAATCCCTATGATACCCGAATGGCTTGAAGGCATTTATTTTATTTTATTATAGATAATACCCCTTTTAATGGTTTAAGGGGAACCAGTACATGACCCCTAGGCCCAAGGCACAACAATAATCCAAAACACCCAAAAATTCCAAAATAATTAATAATTAAATGATATAATATAAAATAGTGACATGGGGGTGTCACAACTATCTGTACCATCCCACCTTTTCCCCTAGAAAGTAATGGATGAAATGATAAGAAATATAAACAAAACCTCAACACCCAATATGAGAGGTGAGAGGGTTAGGAAAAAATTCAAGCAGGTGTAGTGTGAAAGGAACACGAGACCACAACACAAATATCCCAACATAAAAAATCAATCCTCAAGCATAATCAAAATTTACAAGAATAATTCAACCAAAAAATAAATAAAAATAATGATTAAAGATCATAAGGACTCGTAATAGGTCTCCCCACTATTTATAATTCATCTATAATTCTGATGTAATAGGAAAAAAAATCCTATGAAAAGGATATCACTATAATGGAAAAGTTTCCCCAAAATACCTGAATGGAAACACTAGTAATCTCTCAACCACAACCAACCATCCAAGAAACTATTAATAATCTATTAAGGAATATAAACCCAAATAATCATTAAAAAAACCAAAATAAAGATCAACCAATCCGCCAACATCCCATGAAGACCAAAACAGAAGGACACATTCATCCAAAAAATGAATCAATAATAAAAAACATGGGATCTAACCTTAGGCCTCAATGTAAAAGGTTAAGTAACCTGGGACCTGTACCATGGAACACCCTCTCATGGTGAACCTGATATAGAAACCAACCTGACAACCCAATCTATATAATAAAAAATAATCCCCTATTCTAAGCAATAGTATCAACTAGGGGCATTCATCCCAATTTTCCCAATATTCACCCAAGTAATACCATGAGAAATCCATCCCAAGAAAAGACTCAACACATATATATCATCAAATAAAAACCCGATGGGCATAAAAAATTGATGAAAAATGAGCCCAATAAAAATCATAAACACCTATCCAAATAAAAATAGAGGAACCAACCAAAGAATACACCAATAAATAATAATCTCAAAGGTCTAATCCACTACATGATCATTAAGAATAAATCCCATGGAATACCCGAGTCTCAACCACATCTAAGAATCTCTCTTAAACACTTATTAATAAAACATCATCCATATTCTACCTAATATAACAACTGAATAAGATTGTAATAAATGTGTAAAATAATAAAAAATGGTTTAATAATTTCATGAATAAGAAGGAACTCGACTCCACCACTCTATTCAGGGTCAATGTCGAGTAAAAAACTAGAAGGTATACACCAAAACAAAAAGAGGAGTCACCCTAAGGATTATCATATGAACTAGAATATATACTTTCCATAAAGTCTCTTGGGGGGGGGGGGTATTTTAAATACCCTTAGGCACAAGTACAACCCATCCATGCCTTATATGTCAAAAAGACATCCCATTTAAAACTAAGTAATCAAACTCAAAACACCAAATTGCTACAGTATATGACACAGTAAAACTCCTTTTTTTTAAATCATAA
Organism: Viscum album; assembly: GCA_963277665.1. Classification (NCBI taxonomy): domain Eukaryota; kingdom Viridiplantae; phylum Streptophyta; class Magnoliopsida; order Santalales; family Viscaceae; genus Viscum; species Viscum album. Next base: position 1,628,929,022 of record OY728122.1, read on the forward strand.
CATTTAAAAAAGAGTCTAAAAACTCATTTTATAAATAAAAATCCCAACTCCCCATAGGGTAATTTCAAAATATTTAACCTGAATTCAAAAACCACTAAATTATTTTTAAAATAAGTAACCCACTAGAGCTTAAAAAATCTCTCTTATATTTCAAAATACTTACAAAAACCCCACTTTCTATTTCAAAAAACTTCTTGATTTTCATTTTAAAACTAACCCCTTTTTCAAAAATAAATCCAAGTGGGTCAAAAGGTTTTATAAATAAATAACTAATTTTTTTGTAAAACTAAAACACTTCCCATATTTAATGATAAATCAACACCTTCCAGAAAAATTTCACAAAAAGAAAATCCATTTTACAAATAAGTCATAAGAACTTATTCAAATTCGAAACAATTTTTATGAAATCTATTTTAAATATAAAAAACAATCATTGAACTAAAAAAACACATAAACACATCACATGACCATCCTTGATTCACTTCCCATTATTGAGAATCACTCAAGAGACGTATAACAATAAATAGGCATAAATAAAAATAAAAAATGGGATATGAAACTATACACATCTTGGCCATGAGGTTTGATAGACCATACACCAATCATGCATCAACTACTTAAACATTTCCAGAACCATGCACATGGTCTCTACATAGTTTTATAAGTCATATGAGCTAACCACAAAACATTAATACCTTTCCAATTTTACCCAAAAATTCAAAAAACACTTAAAACCACTGATATACTAAATAGGGATCAAAACAACATCATCTCAAATCAAAATCCATAAAATAATCATGAAAAAAACTCAAATTCATGATTGAAATCTGGACTACCCATAGTAACTCATGTTTCATCACAAAAAGGGGGTGAAAAAGAACCCACTCATGATATACCTCTCAAGTTTCTATAGTACTATTATCTATACGACCAGAATCCAAAAATAATAAGGTGTATCTCTAAGAACCTAGGTCTTTTTAAAACCTAGGCTTTGATACCATTTGTAATGAACCAGACCGAGTAAACCTAACACGTCACTCAACCCAGACTGCTACTAGGCCAAAAGGATGTTGTCGATACCCAGAGGCTAGAAACTAGTGCCTAGGTATCAAGAAAACACATTTGGTAATGATTTAAACCTGAAATAATAAAAAACAAACAATTATGAAATCCAACCAAGAATTTGGTATGGTGCTCCCATACATTGGACATCCATGCAAATGAAATAAAAAGTTAACGAAAAATAAATAATCTAGATATGTCATAAACCAAGAAAAATCCACATGAGATGAAATCAATAAAAGCAATTACTCTCATTTAGGAATATGAAAAATGATAAACAACCAACATGCTCATAACATACAATATAATAAAAAATAAAAATAGGGATCTTAATATAGAATATTCCTTTCCAATTTGGTTGTTAAAAAACATCACAAGAATAAGAAAACAACCCAAGCCACCATTTGAACATATCAACACAACCCATGGTCACTCTCCACATACCAACACATTTATCCGTAGACTCAAATGAATAATAACTGATCTGAGATCACAACCTGGGAAAGTGTATAAAACATGAATACTGCATACATACATATGGGTGTACATGAAGGGTATGATATAAATAGAACTAGTAGGATTTTACTAAAGAGTTTATGTAATTAATTTTCTCAAATATTACATTAATTATACTTTGAAATAAAATTTTAATGTCAGTTTTCCACATACCATAATCTATGAAAAAAATAACCCGATTTAATATTTTAATAAAACATCCACCCATTTTCACTTAAAACAAATTTGGATGTATCACTAAGAAAGTATAGGGCTTAAAAACCATAAATGATGACCTTTAAGTATGAGTATTAAACAAAACTATTTTCCTCATTTCAAAATCCTTCCTAAAAATCTAATTACAAAACTAACATTTTCTTTAAAACCACACAGTACAAACTATTTTGTAAATCAGTTTGAAAGAAAAATGAAACCATAAATAAAATGGAATATGATGAAACATGCACCATTATATCAATATAGCATAATAAAAATAAATATAAAACAAGTAATGTGGATGGAAAACTAAATAAAGAGTTAGGGGATACAAACAAGGCGTGTAATGGGATCCCCTAAATGATCCTATATGGGAACTAGGCATCATGGAAAACTTACTAGGTTATAAATGAGGTGGAATTATATATACTCAAGAAAATTAATATGTTAGTAATCTCCCACATTATTAATGGTTCATGTCGATCATCTCCCATAGTTTGATCTGGTCAAAGTAATTAAATCTCATAATTTAATTGTGTAAAAATAAGTTAGTATTTCCTAAACCAAATCCCTCACTTAGCTACTTGGGTTACCATGACATGTCAAAAATAGAGGTTAGTAACAATAAGAAAGTCACATGATCATCAATGAATCATAATAACTAAATCTCATCTCACTTCTAATACCCACACAAGAAATATACCCTTTTCACATCCATGCATCAACATCAATCAGAATATAATTCTTCTCACATTGGGAACAAGTCTATATAAGTCATTAAATAAATTTGGGGCTCAATAATCAAGGGTAATCATAATAAGGGTGGATAATAATTAATGAATCATTTCACAATGTGACAACTAGGACTTTAAAACGATCCTGGAAGGACATGATATAAAACTATTAATGTCACACACCATAGGATAATTTTTAATAAAGTTACAAATGGGACTCTTTATTTATAATAGAAAAACAAGTTACAAAAACATATTTTAAAACATACAAGGACCCATTACTTTAAACACTAGTTTTAACACCTTTAAAACCAAATCCTTCCTCTATTAAGAGATACTTGAAAAATGAACACTTCTTTAATTTAAAACAATCCTTAAACATGAGTTCCATTATTTAAAAACTAAAATAGGATAAAACCCCTTTTCTTATTATAAATACCATTTTAAAATATCCTCATAGTAATTTTTACAAAAAATTTGTATTCAAAACAACTTAGCCCAATTAAAATTTATTAACAACCCCCTTTATGATAATATTGAAAAACATATTTTTTTTATAAACCAATAAAGGGTCTCATAAATCAATATAACTTTGATAGATAATGAATTTAATTAACTAAAGTATTTAATTAATTTCTTAATAAAATAATTACCCAAAATCACCTACCTCAATCACCTAAAACAATTTTCCTTTGACGGTGTAAGAAAAACTAAGGTAGAATATGACCTCCACAATCTCTAGACATCCAAATCCCCGGGATCAGGTCAACCCAAAACCTATATCTTATCCCACATGTCCATTAGGTTTTTTTGGATAAATTAAAACTAAGTAGAATGGAGGAGGTATGATAATTAAGAGAGAAAGATAAGACCTAACTTCCAATCCTCTTGAATATCAAAGGATAGGGGATTTAATCGAAGGATAAGAGGACTGAAAACCATTAAGATCTTTCATAAATAGGCTGATGAGAGTGATGGAGGAAAATAGGGCCAAACAGCTAAAAAAATGAAGTGGAGGAGAATAAAAAATTCATAAAATAGTAAAACCTGGACAGATTACCACCATAGTGTGGTCCTCCTAACTATGACATTGATAACTTTACTAGGTACCCATCACATTACAATACCTATCTCGTGGTGTGGTGCACCTCAATCAAGAAGAATATAGGGTCTCGATCTTTAGTATACCATAATGTAGCTGTCCCCTTACATATAATAGGGTTCTTGCCTAATTATACTCCATAGTGTAACCTCACCCCTACGGTGTGGCCCTAACCCTCACCTAAATTTTACAAAGGCATAAAATGACCCCCACTAGAAAATAAAGACCCACCACAACACAACCCCTAGATTATGGAAGGGTCACCCTGATGGTGTGGATTTAGTTGTATTACCTCAATCAATAATTTCACCTTTAAGAATGAAATACAGTGATAACCACAGGTTTTTATCATGATAAGTTTTCAAGTTAAGTTAGCAACTGTCACTTTGTTAAATTGTTTTTACTAAGTTAGAGTTAAAAATTGGTATATTTTTTTTTGTTTTGAAAAAATTTAAAGTAAAAAATAATATATAAAAATACATTATAATTTAGAGATAGGACACACTAAAAATAGATGAGAAAATAGAATCGAGATAGCAACAATGGAAAATCTTTGGTCCTTGAATACTCTCATCATCCTTGTATAATTGAATTATCCAATTGTATTTATCAATGATCACTCAAAAGACAATAAGTGGACAGATATATTTCTTATAAACCATATTGATAAATAAAATATGGGTGTTTATCCCCTTATTAAAGGACCCAATTTCCCAAATACCTCCAAGAAACCAAAACTAATTGAACTTATTATGCTCTATGGGGAGACCTAAACCAAATAAGTTTAAACAACATAAAATTATATTATAGTTTTAAGTTAGTAAATAATCTAAAACAAAATAGAAGAAATTTAATTCAATAGAGAATGGATACCTCCTTCAATCACGAAAACTGTTTCCAGAAAAAAATAATATGAATACAGTGAAGTAAAAAACTCAAAAGGGAAGAATCCTTAGTTCACCACATCCACTACCACTTGAAGCTTAACCCTTCTTGGATAGATTAATCCATTTGAACTCACTTATACAAAATAATTATCCAATTTCATATCCACCTACTCCATATCTAAAAAACCTATTTAAATATAAGTGGATACTCATACTTATATTGAAAAGGTGTTGAAAAGTTTCCCTTCAGTTTCTATATTTTGAAAGTTTGAGCATATTTGACCCCTAAGACTAAAAAATATCAATAGGGTGTCCTATTAGAAGTTTTTCATAAGGTTATTTTATGTATTATATAAAAATTCAAAGTCTTTTAAATAGTTATAGGAAAATATATTCTCTAATTACTGAATCACACTTTTTATGGATGAAAAGACTCTGCACATTCCTTCACTTTGATGCATACATAAGATATCTTAATAAAATAATATATCCATAAAATTTAATATTAATGTGAACTTATGAGTCCCATATATTTTAAAACTAAAATAAAATCATTTGGAGTTGAGTATCTTAAGATATGTCTCATTTAATTAATGTATTTAAATTTTATTGACCAGAAATATTTCCGCATTTCTTGATTTATTTTGGACTCTTTGGGATCGAATTATCACTTGGTCTAGTTGAATAAATTAAATAAAACTATTCATATATTCCTTAAAGAAATAATTTTTCAATTTGTATTATTAGTTAAAAATTAATGGTGGAAATAACAAAGTGATAAAAAAACTTTTAAAATTCCAGAATTAAGAAATTTTCACATTTAAGCTCAAAATTCTCAAAAATTACAAAAATCATGTAATTTAACTTAAAAATAAAAATTTATGGGGATTAAATCATTTAAATTCATATAAAAAATATTAAAAATGCCATTTATATTAATTCCTATACACAATTTCAAAACAAATTCCCATGAGATCCACCAATTTAACACCAAGAAAACAAAAATATATCATGCCTCATAAAAAAACATTATTTAAAATTATTCATTAAATGAATTAAATTAATTACCACTTCATTTATCCTCCCATTCATGCAAAACACTTACCTCACATGAATTTTCCCTCATTACACAATTATAGATATTCAATGAAACATTTCTCCTCCAAACACATGTAAGGGTCACCATAGGCTTCATACATATCTACTCAATATGAGTCAATTAATTGTGTTTATAATGAGGAATTTTCATGGTATTTATTGTGGATTAGGGCTGGTAGTATTTATATGTCAAAAACTTTTAAGTCAAAATAAGGAGAGTTGTCACTTTTCAAAGAAAAAAATGCATGATTATAAATTATAGTAAAGTATACTCTCCACATCACTCCCCTTAGAATAAATTCAACACCAAAAATATTTAAAATTTCAGATAAAGTGAACGCTATTAATTATTTTGTCATGAATATGATATTCACTCAACTTCCTTTGACATAATTGAATTTTTGATTGATATTTTCAAATTCCACACAACATGATTTTCGAAGGAAGTGAGGGCTTATTTGAATTTCAATAAGTTAGTGTGAATTATATAACTTCTCTTGAATTCTTTTTATTATTTTTTCAACTTAAAAAAATTTATATTTATTTCTTTCACAGCTTCAACATAACAATTTTTTTTATATTTTAGAATTCTGCTCTTGAAAAGCTCCAACAAGGCACAATTTTTTGTAGGATAATTTTTTTCAGCTCCAAAATAAAATTACATCCCATGATTTATTCTCTATAATAACCCAAAAAGTTTTAGAGAATCACAATAAATCTCCCCCACATTTAATTTCAACTATATCATGCAATTTTTTACTTCCTGGGTAGGTTTTATAGGGAATAAGTGGCTTATAATGTGGCTAACTAGTATGTAATTCTTGGATAATAAGGGATAAATAGATTAAATGTAAGGGTATGATTGAATTAAAATGTATTTATTGAAAAAAGAGATTTTATAACCAAATAAATGAATCAATTATTTAAAACACAAGTTCCTAAAACCCTCAATCCCTCATACAAATAAATCAAATTATGGTTCAACAAGCAGTATTTGTCTCTTTCAAGAAATTAGGTGAATGTAAATAATATGAAAAAATGGTTCAAAATCCTCATAGGAAGGTGATTTCAGAAATTAAGATAGTGATATTTGTCATGATATTCAAAAGTCATCAGTCTTTTCATGAAATTAATAAAGTTTTTAAATCTAAACAATGTCATTTCTTCATTCATTTAAATTCAATTTCATGGGTTAAATTGGACCACTTATTGAAATTAGTTTCAAAAATAAAAAAGATATTAATTTTCATATCAAAAGTTTCAAAAAATAAATAAATAAAAACACACAATTTGAGAGAAAAAAATCCAAAATTTCAAAGAAAATAAAAAACTGAAATTGGAAAAGAAAACCCAAAAAATCCTAATCTAAGAAGGATGTTACTCCCCTAAACTTATTTTTTATATTGTCCTAATTGTTTATAGTTTAAATGATAAATGAGAATCCATAAGTTTAGTCATGAAAAAATGAGTGGAAAGGAAATATAGAACTTGGTTTATTATACAACATCAACTAAGATCTATCCTCATAAAATCTATAATTTGGAAACCTATAAGAAAAAAAGAAACAAAAAATAAAAAAAAATTATTGAAATCAAATAAAGAAAAATAAAAAGAATGAGATAACATAATATAATCCTAGTTTGAACCTATAAATTGGTGCTATATTTTATGTTTTCCATATCTAGATGGTTTTAGAGTTTCATCCCCAATCCAAAGGTGGGTGTGGTTTATTCCTTATGAACCACCAAAATTTTTTACCCCAAATTTTCTTCAGCTACAAATGCTTGTAGAATATCCCATGGATATATTTCTTCAGGTTTACTTCTATGAATTTTTAGTTATGATGATATAGTGTAATAGGGAAAAAATATATGCGTAACTTCCATACACTTTATTATCATTAAAACCTCCACCAGTTGTTGGAAATTGATTTTGAGATGAATTTTATCTTCAAGTTCATCTTGAAAAATGATTTCTTCTTTAAAAAAATCATGGGATCACTATCATCATGTGTAGAACTATACTCCTCAACAAAGAACTCCATTTTCTCTTCAATTTAACCCAATACCTCATCTTCATCAAAAAAATCACTCCACTCAAAATATATAGGCATACAATTTGTACAGGGAGGACCTATTAACAATTCAAAATCAATACAATCTGAAAAAATGAATAAAAAATTTGATATTTCTCCCTATGGATTCTAAAATTAAATATTTAGTTGGGAGTGAAAAACATGAGTATTAAAAATAGACAACAAATCATTTTCCTCTAAATGTTCTTCAAAAATAAATTCCTAAAATATCTCTTGCACTTTAGCCAAAAATTAATACAAAGATTCCAATTATTCCATTTTTAAAATAAGGGATTTCACATGGAATTTAATTTTCAAAAACATATTCCCAATAATCTTCTAAATAATTTTGATATCCTAAATTACCATAAGTGAGAAAATAAGTTATAATTTCTTAATTTTATTTCAAAAAAAGAAAATTAAAAAACATTTTTTAACTCACCCACACATGGTTATTCAATATCAAACGTGGATGTTACATGGTTTCCTTTTTCTTAGGCCTATTTTGGTCGGAAATCAACATTAAATTACTTTACAGAAGTTGAAATAATTAACATTTTTTTCTAATTTATTCAAGTATAATAGTATTTTGTTGTTGTTTCAAATATTATACCGTTCAAAAATTTCTCAAATTGTTGATAATCAGTCCCATTATAAGAGTTGTCAACATGAAAATACATTTTTTTAAAAGTTATAAATTAGTGATTAAAAATATAATAATGAAAAAAATTAAAATAAACTTATGAAATCTTATTATAAATGATGATAATTTATGGTCAGAATTAAGTCTTGTTACCTCAATCAATAATTTCCCCTTTAAGAATATAGTATTGTGGTGACTATAGGGTTATCTCACAAGGAGTTTGTAGGCTAAGTTAACAACCATCACTTTGTTAATTTTTTTATAAGTTAGTGTTAAAAGAGAAGGTTTTTTTTTGTTTTGAAAAAATATAATGTAAGAAAAGAAGATACAAATCTATGTTATAAGTTATATATAGGACACAATGAAAGGATATTATAAAGAAGAATTTATATAATAAAAATGGACAAGATTTGATCCTTATATACTCCCTTAATCATTATTTAATCGAATTATCTAATTATATTTCTCAATTACAACTCTAATACCTCCAAGTGAACACCTATATTTCCTATAAACTAGATTGAAAACTCAAATATGGATTTTTATCCCCTATGAAAGTATTAAATCACCTAAAAACCTCTGAGAAATCAAAATTAATTGAACTTTTTGTGCTCAATGGGGAGACCTCACCTAAACAAGTTAAATTATTTATACAATTATATTATAATCAAAATTTGGTAAAAAATATAGAAAAAATAGAATAAAGTGAATTAAAGAGATAAAATATACCTCTTTAAATCATGAAAATAGTTTCCAGAAAAATATAATATGAATAAGAAGAAATACAAAACTCAAAAGGGAAGAATACTTGAATCTCCATTGCCACCGCCTCTTGGAGTTTAGGCCATCATGGACAGATTACACCATTTTAACTCCTATATCCTTTATTAGTCTACTATTTTTATCCATGACCTCCCTCTGTAACCAACGTTCTGAAATAGAAGTAGAGAGTTATTTTTATAATGAAGAGGTGTGGAAAAGTTTCCCACCAGTTTCTATATTTCAAAATATTGAACATATTTGGTCCTCAAGACCACCGAATCTCGATAGGGTGTCTTCTTAGAAATCTATTGTATGGGTATTTTATATATTATATCAAACTTTTATGTGTTTTGGACACATGTAAAAAAATACAACCTCAAATTAATGAAGGTCACTTTTTATGGACGAAAAACTCTTTATCTTCCTTTACTTTAACACATGAAAAAGATAATTTAATGAATGAATTTATACATTAAATTTAACAATAATGAGAAAATATGAGGTCTCTCTATGTGAAAAATGAAATCAAATAATTTAGAGTTGTGTATATCTATATATTCTTCATTTGTTGAATAAAGGTCAATTCTTTTGTCCAGAAAAGTTTTCCACATTGATTGATTTATTAGGGCTTTTTAGGGTTAAAATCAATACTTGGTCTGATTGAAGAAATTTAATTTGGATAAACATATAATCCTAAAAAATGTAACACTCCAAGCTTCCATGGTACGCTTCTCTGTGAATAATACAGTAGCGTGTGTTGTATGCAACTTCGAGTTTTAACACACCACAACCAATCAAACTATCTTTTATGAATAGTAATACCCACTTTTTGAAATTTTATAAATTTTATCCTTCAAAATGGACTTTATTTTTGGATTCATAATATCGAAATTAGCTTAGGGTGAATTTTTTGGTATTTTTCTGAAAACTTTCAATTGTTGATGAATAGTGAAAAACACTAAGTTATAGTTTAAAACCAAATTTCTATTTAAATAATTATTTATTTTATTTAAATTTATTTTAGGTTAAAATAGATACATAATACTTATATAAGTTCAATTTAATTCATTGGAGTTAGTTTATAATAATTTTAGATATATAAACATTTTATTGAAATTTTCACTGTCTTTTACCCACCTCCTAGGAGAATTTGAAAATTCAAATAACACTTAATTTTACCACTTATGTGAGTGGAATTTTAAAAATCCAAGAGAAATGATTGATATCAGTAAGAAAAATGTGGTTCAATAAGATGAAAATAATTTTTTGGTGAATAGTAACGTTTTACTTTTATTTACCACGGTTAAAAGTAAATAGGGTATTTAAGGGTAAAAATGATATTATTATTACCCTAAAACATGTCATAATTCTATTGGATAAGTATAATTCGACCAAAAACAACCTTAGGAATAAAATATGAACCTCTTTGGTCCACTTGGATTAGATTAGGGCACTTATTATTATTTTATTTAAAGACGAGTTAAAAGAGATAAAATCAATGTTTAATAACTAAAACATTTTTAATATAGGGTTATACATAAGATAAATTAGTCTATAAATATTCATTAGAAATATAAAAATACCTCCTACATAATGGTATTTTATTTATATTTTTTATACATTAAATAAATTTATTTATTTATGAAACAATAATGATGCAGTAATTACACAATTAATGAAATATTAAAATAATTTATATTATAAATATTGAAATAAATGAAATTTGAGACTTTTTATGTATTACACTAATTTTATAGGTTAATATGACATATTTGGGTTGGTTAGATGAATTTATTTTGAATTAATAATGCTGTTATGAATTTTTCAAAAACAAAATACCAAATAGTGTCAAAATTGACATAAAGTGTTTTTAAAACAAATATTATATTCATAAAAATCTAAGGTTCATACAAAAGACTTATATAATAATAGATTTATCTTTAATGAACCACTTTGGTTTCTCTTAGAAGTATATAGTAAGTTTATTAACCATATAATATAAAAATACAAAGAGACATGGTAAATGTCAAACTATTTAACTAAGAGTTAAATATAAAAGACAAAGTTAATATAGTGACCCAAAACTGTCTAAAACCTATTGGTTGAGTGGTTTTCGACCCATCCCCACCTTATAATTTAAATAATATATTTTTTATCCATTATAAACCGAAAATTATTTTATTATAAAATAATATTTCAAGCTTTTCCTAAGATGCCCCTCACCCCTCTTATAAAAGGGCACTCCCCCTTCTCTCTAATTGACACATTCAAATGCATTTTTCTCAGCCAACATTTTCCCCAATAACATCTCAACTATCTTCCCTTCATCCTAGAGGCCTTACTTTAGTCAGAAATCCATCCTAAGGAGCCCTTTTGATCAAATCAAAAGAAAGAACCCAAAGAAGAGGTAAATATTTCATAACCTCTTTCAAGTTCCTTTCTTCTTCCACTTCATTTTTCTTTATTGTTTCCATTCTAAAATAATAACTCTAGTATATTATATATACTGTGATGTTATTATAAATATTGTACAACAAAATTCATTATTCTATTCATCCTTTGAATGACATGTCACCATACGTGCGTACGCACGACTTACCGTCTCCACGTCGTGGTGTAATTGTTATTAAATACATTATTATTATTTGGATGGGTATAATAATGAAGTGTAATTGATGTAAATAATAAATATAACATGATAATTATTCTGTATATATGATATAACATCCAATTATATATTATATTAATATCAAAAGAATGATATTGTCGCTCATATGTACGTGCAGATTACCGTCTCCACGAACGCGATGAGATTCATTCCCCATCGTATCAATTCAAGACTAATTTTCATTAGATGATTAAAAATAATGTTTAAAGACTTGATATAATTCTGTATATGAATAAGATACATCCCATACATAATAAATATGACTCAAATAACAAATAATATAAAGGAAAAAAATCTGTTAACACCCGAAATGACGATAATACTAAGATATAATTAATAAAGAAATGTTAAAAGATCATATATGATATCATATTATTGTATATGATTATTTTATAATTTAAGAAAAATTATTTCACCATTATATAGGATTTTAACCTACCCTCAACCAAGGAAAAGTACAAGGTAAGGGTTAATTTCACAATCTCTTTATTATCCGAGGTGTTTTTATGTAAGTATCTACTGGGACCTCTTTATCAACCACATTCATGTTTCTTAAAAATGTATTTGAAAACATTTTTAATATTTACTAGAATATGGGTTAAATTCATTTATACCCTTGTTTTAATTTTTATAAAATGGTTTGAAAGGAATATTTCCGCCGTTTTCCGAAAAAGGTACTTTTTTTCCTTTTTGACAAATTTAAGGTAAGAATATGTTTTTAACTTATACAGTGGGTGAGGCTATTTTACACCATTTTAACATCATCAAAACTTCCCTTTAAATCTTATAAGAATATTTTCAGAATAAATTTTTTCTTAAATGATTTGAAAATAGAAAGAGATATTTCTCTAAAAAAAGGTTTTGATTTCATCTATGTCAACATCCTTTGATGGATTTAAACTTATTTGAAGTTGATTTATAATGATAAAAAAATTCCATATTGTATTGAAGGTTTTGTGATATGATTGACTATGGATGTGTTATTTTTACACCCTTCATGGTTTATGGATAAATTATTGATATTTCATATGATAGTTTTAATACGAATGTTTATGTTATGTTTAAACCTTTTCATATTAGGAATGAATTGGACTTAGTATGTGACGGGTGGAGCCCACTATAGCTCCTCGATGAATCGGTAGGTCTCATGAGACAAAATTGTGTCTTGGCACTAGGCCTTGACAAAATCTTATTTGTAGTCTTGGCACAAGGCCTTGACTATGTGGTTAGGAAGTCTGACATTATGCATTCCATCATTATGAAAGTGGATATTGATATTTCATGTGATTTTTCGACTAGTAGAATATCCATGTGAATAAGTAAATGGAATTATTTTGATTTATATTTTAAATATTATGATGAAGTTTATGTTGAAAAGGCTTTTTTTAGTTTTATACACTGCCTTAAATGTTCATGCTTATTTATAAACATTCCGCTATATTGTTATCCTTACTGACCATCTGAGCTCACCCCTTTCTATGTTTTATTTTTCCCAGGATGTGAAGAAGTATATTATGACTGACCTGCAGGGATAGTCTATGGGATCTCACTATTTTCCATGGAATTTTTTTTTTGTAGTTTTCCATTTTATTATGTAATGTAAACCTTATGAATCTATCTAGTACTTCCAAGGATACTAAACTAATTGGTCTTTTGAGACTTGATCTTTTTTGATCATTCCAATGTTATGTAATAATGAACCGACTCTGGGTAACTAGGGTCGGGGCATTACAGTTATTATTAGAGGAATTTTAGTACAAAACTTGGAAACTAGATTTAGATAAACTCTGATTAGAGCACATTACCCTAAGATAGACTTTGAGGGTTAGTATAGAAGAACTTCCTAGAATTTTGGTATTGTAGAGATTTTATGAGTTTTCCAAGCAATACATCCCTGTCTGGATACGGCCAGGTAGAGGTGTCTCTAGCATAGATGTACCTAGGGGTAAAACCTGAAAACACTGATTTGAGATAGACTCGAACGAGAACTAGTGCTCGACAACGGGCCTTGTTTCACTCTTGGTTATGACACTCCCGGGGGATATGCTTAAGATAATTCTCATTTTCTTTACAAACCATTATGAAGGGTTTATGAGTATATACTTCCTCAAAGAAAACATTTTTTTATGATTATGGATTATATCTATAAACTGTTCAATTTATGTGAAGTGTTTTACAAGTTTGGAATTATATATTTTGATTCATAAACTAATCGAGTTTATGCCATTGTTTAGAAATGGTTCCTAGTGGAAGGAATGGAAACCGTATCAATGCACGCACTCCATGTAGGGATTTCACTCCTAACCATGATAATTAAAGTGGAGCTGGTGATTCAACTGGTTCTGATCAACTAATCACCATACTGGGAAACTCACTCATGTTATGAATAATAACCTTATGCGTATGGAGCACCCTGATCCACAATGTGGAGGATAAATGTTAGATCGGTTCATGAGGCAACAACCATCAACATTTAATGGGATTACAAACCCATTAGTTGCTGAGAAATGGATAAATTCCTTAGATAAAATATTCCATGCCTTGGGGAGTAGTGAAAGGGAAAAAGTTGTCATGGCAGTTTACTGCCTCACTGGAGATGCTGATGAATGGTGGTCATTGATTCAAAATACAAAGGATGATGATGAAGTATAAAATATATAATAGAGGGAGTTTAAAGAGCTTTTCTTAGAAAAATAATTTCCTTGTGACCATCGAGCAGATATGGAAAGGCAATTTTTGAGTCTGAGGCAAAAGGAGTATGAGAATGTTGCAAAGTATGAAGCTAACTTTACAAGGTTAGCGAGGCATGCTGCAGATTATATACGTAACCCAAGAAGTAAGGTTGATCATTTCTTTTATGGGATAAAACCATTTTTTCATTGAGCATTAGTCTAACAATCCTTCTTGTAGTATGAAGATATTGTCTCATGTACTATCAAAACATAAAAAGAATTCTCTAAGTCTTACGACTTTAAAGAAAAGAAAGAGAAGAAGAGATATTATGAACACTTTGGAAATGGAAGTAAGGGAAGAAGGGAAAAGTTGAATATCCATCCTGCGGTAAATGTGGGAAGAAAGACCCTAGTACTTTCCTAAAGGGAATGAGAGTCTGTTACAAGTGTGGTGAAAAAGGCCACCAAGCTCATGATTGCAAGGGAAAGAAAGAGGCTGTCGATGTTGAATGATAAAATTGTAGAGAAAGGGGGAATTATGCGAATGAATGTCCTAAGTGTTAGGGGAACTTACCTCAGAAAAGGACAAGGGATCAGGGCCAAGCTTATGCTATCACTACTGCTGAGGTTGAAACTCCGAAAGACATAGTGGAAAGTAATTTAATGGTTTCCTCAAGTTTAGAAAATGATTTATTTGATTTTGGATCATCGTATTGTTTCACATCTTCCCAGTTTTCTAAGAAAATTAGATATTTCCAAATTGATTTAACAAAGAAGTTGTTAGTCAAAACTCCAAAGGGAAGTATAATTGCAACAATGTTTTGTGAATCAGTCCCCATTAGGGCATATAAATGTTCTTTATCTGCTGATGTCATCATTATACCCATGATTGAATTTGATATAATCCTTGGTATGGATTGGCTTTCAGACCATGATGAAAAAAATTATTGTAATAAGAAGGAGGTTACTATTTTTAATGACGATGATAAAGAACACCTTATCTTTAGAGAAGAATCATCACCACCTAATTCTTATCTTGATCCACCCCCAGTAGCTCAACTAAATTCAATTATTGGGGAGGAAGGGAATGAAATAACTATGGGTGAGGAAAGGAATGTTCAAATAGAGGATGTACCAATTGTGAAAGAATCTGTCAATGTGCTTCCAGACGATTTATGTAGACATCCTCCAGAAAGAGAAATTGAGTTTTCCATTGATTTAATTCCTGGATCAAGGCCCATATCAAAGACCCCTTATAGAATGGCCAATGTGGAATTAGTGGAACTAAATAAACAACTGTAGTAATTGGGTAATAAGGTATTTATTCTCCCTAGTGTTTATCCATGGGGAGCCCCTATCCTTTTTGTTAAGAAGAAAGATGGATCTATGAGGTTGTGCATTGACTACAGGGAGATCAATGCTATAAAAATAAAGAACAAGTATCCCCTACCTCGCATTGATGATTTATTTGACCAACTGCATGGAGCTCAATAATTTTTAAAGATTGACCTTCGATCTAGATACCATATGTTGTGCGTGAAGAAGGATGACATTCTAAAGACAACATTTCGAACTAGGTACGGGCATTATGAGTTTACAGTAATGCCTTTTGGATTGACTAATGCACCCTCTATCTTCTTGTATCTAATGAATAGAGTTTTCAAGGAATATCTTGATGACTTTTTAGTGGTATTTATTTATGATATCTTGGTATACTCCAAAAGCTATGAAGATCATCAAAATCACTTGCTCATTATCTTGAAGAATCTTAGAAGACAGGAATTATATGGGAAGTTTAGAAAGTGTGAATTATGGATTTAGGAGATTTATTTTCTTGGACATATTGTCTCTAAGTATGGAATCTCCATCGATCCTTCAAAGACCAAGGAAATCCAAGAATGACCAGCACTGAAGAGTATAACTGAGGTACATAGTTTTATTGGTTTAGTAGGTTATTATTGATGTTTCGTCCAGAATTTTTCCCGGTTCGCTAACCCATTAACAAAGCTCACACGAAAAGGGGTAAAATTTGTTTGGACACAAGAGTGTAAATAATGTTTTGAATAACTGAAGAGAAGATTAGTCAATGCTCCTATATTGACTCTACTATCAAGGAATGATGGGTTTTTTATTTGTAGTGATGCTTCAAATAAAGGAATTGGTTGTTTCCTTATACAAAATGATAGGATTATTGCATATGCATCATGACAACTAAAAATTCATGAGAAAAACTATCCTACTCATGATCTTGAGTTAGAAGGTGTAATATTTTCTCTAAATATTTTGAGACACTATCTATATGGTGAAAAAATTGAGATATATACTGATCACAATAGTTTGAAGTATATTTTATTACAAAAATAACTCAACATGAGGAAAAGGGGATGGATTGAACTACTCAAGGATTATGATTTCACTATACACTACCACCAAGGGAAGGTAAATAAGGTGGAAGATGCTTTAAGTAGAAATTATCATGGAGTTATGAACATGATGAGAGTTGAAAGGGATCCTATTTTCACGGATCTAGTAAATATGGATATGGGAATAACCATGGAAGGTGAAACATCAATACTTTTTCAAATGGTTTCCAGACCATCTTTACTAGAAAGGATAAAGAGTTCTCAGAATGGTGATGAAGAGTTTCAAAAGAATATTAAAGCTGTGAATGATGGGAGATTGAGTGAATTTGTGTATGAAGATGGAATTTTGAAATTTGGGAAGATTATTTGTGTTCCTGATATACCTGATCTAAAAAGGGAATTGTTGGATGATGCTCATAGTTACAATTTATCCATACACCCTGGTAGCACTAGGATGTATAGAGATTTGAAGGAACATTTTTGGTGAGACAACATGAAGAGGGATATTGCTGATTTTGTGTCAAGATGTATGATTTGTCAACAAGTGAAAGCTAGAAGGAAACAGCCTGGAGGAGTCATGAAACCTCTTCCCATACCAGAGTGGAAATGGGATAATATTATGATGGAATTTGTCATGGGACTACCAAAGACTCCTAGAAATAATGATGCAATATGGGTCATTGTTGATTGTCTTACCATGTCATCACATTTTCTTACTATAAGAGAATATTTACCACTTGAATGATTGGAAAGACTATATATTAATGATGTTGTAAGACTTCATGGAGTACCACTATCAATTGTCTCTGATCGTGATCCCTGTTTTACATCAAGATTCTGGAAAAGTATTCAGAAATCCCTTGATACTGAACTTCGTTTGAGCACTGCCTACCACCCCCAAACTGATGGACAATCAGAATGGAATATTCAAACCTTAGAAGACATGTTGAGATCATGATCACTTAAATTTCAAGGTATGTGGTATCAATATTTACCTCTGGTAGAATTTTCCTATAACAATAGCTTCCATTCAAGTATTCAGATGGCACCATATGAAGCGTTATACGGAAAGAGATGTCGCACACCAACCTGTTGGGATGATGTTGGTGAAAGAAAACTCATAGGCCCAGAACTGGTGGAGGAAATGATGAAAAAGGTGAAGGTAATCCAAAACCACATCAAAGCAGCTCCAAGTAGGCAGAAGAGATATGCCGATAACCGAAGGAAGGATTTGGAATTTCAGGTAGGAGATCATGTTTTCTTGAAGGTATCTCCATGGTAGGGTGTTATATGTTTCAGTAAGAAGGGAACATTGAGTCCCAGGTACATCAGACCTTTTGAAATTCTAGAATGAATTGGGGCCGTAACTTACCGGTTAGAAAAGCCGCTAAGTCTCTCCAAAGTCCATGATGTGTTCCACGTGTCACTGTTGAGAAAATACATGCCTGACCCAACTCATTTACTCACCTCTGAGGAATTAGAACTGGAATCCGATCTGTCTTATTGCGAAGAGCCTATCAAGGTTCTTGATACAAGAGAACAAGTACTGAGAATCCGGACGACTCGTCTGGTAAAATTTCTATGGAGAAAACATAAGATGGAAGAGGCAATGTGGGAACCTGAGAAACTTATGATAAAGAACCACCTAATTCTTTCTACGCAGTAATACTCTAGAAATTTCGAGGAAAAAATTATTTGAAGGAGGGGAGAATGTAACACCCCAAGCTTCCACGGTACGCTTCTCTTTGAATAATACAGTAGCGTGTGTTGTACGCAACTTCGAGTCCTAACACACCACAACCAATCAAACTAGCTGTTATGAATAGTAATACCCACATTTTGAAATTTTATAAATTTTATATTTCAAAATGGACTTCATTTTTGGATTCAGAATATTGAAATTAACTTAGGGTGAATTTTTGGTATTTTTCTAAAAACTTTCAATTTTTGATGAATAGTGAAAACACTCAGTTATAGTTTAAAACCGAATTTTTATTTATATAATTATTTATTTTATTTAAATTTATTTTAGGTCAAAATAGATACATAATACCTATATAATTTCAATGTATTCATTGGAGTTAGATTATAATAATTTTAGATATATAAAAATTTTATTGAAGTTTTCACTGTCTTTTACCCACCTCCTAAGAGAATTTGCAAATTTACATAAAACTTAATTTTACCGATTCTGTGAGTGGAACTTCAAAAATACAACAGAAATGGTTGATATCAGTAAGAAAAATGTGGTTCAATAAGATTAAAATATTTTTTGGTGAATAGTAATGTTTTACTTTTATTTACCATGGTTAAAAGTAAATAGGGTATTTAAGGGTAAAAATGATATTATTATTACCCTAACACAAGTACTAATTCTATTGGATATGTATAATTAGACCAAAAATAACCTTATGAATAAAATATTAACCTCTTTGGTCCACTTGGATTAGATTAGGATACTTATTATTATTTTATTTAAAGAAGAGTTAAAAGAGTTAAAATCAATGTTTAATAAATAAAACATTTGTAATATACGGTTACACATAAGATAAATTAGACTATAAATATTAATTAGAAAGCTAAAAACATTTCCTACATAATGGTATTTTATTTATATTTTTTATACAATAAATAAGTTAATTTATTTATGACACAATGATGATGTAATAATTACCTAATTAATGAAATATTAAAATAATTGATATTATAAATATCCAAATAAATGTAATTTGAGACTTTTTATGAATTACAATTATTTTCTAGGTTAATATGAAATATTAGGGTTGGTTAGATGAATTGGTTTCTAAGTAATAATGCTGCTATGAATTTTGAAAGAACAAAATACCAAATAGTGTCAAAATTGACATAAAAGTGTTTTTAAAACAAATATTATATTATTAATTGATATTATTTTCCTAAAAATATAATGTTCGTCCAAAGTACTTAAATAATGATAGGTGTATCATTAATTAACCACTTGGGGTTCTCATGGAAGTATATAGTAAGTTTATTAACCATATAATATAAAAATACAGAGACATGGTAAATGTCAAACAATTTAACTAAGAGTTAAATCTAAAATTCAAAGTTAATATAGTGACCCAAACCTATATAAAACCTATTGGTTAAGTGGTTTTAGAACCATAACCACCTTATACTTTAAATAATTCATTTATAAGCCATTAGAAACGGAAAATTATTTTATTATAAAATAATATTTCTAGCTTTTCCTAAGGTGCCCCTCACCCCTCTTATAAAAGGGAACTCCCTCTTCTCTATAATTCACAACTTTAAAGCCATTTGGCTCAGAAAAACTCTGCCCAAATACCCTCTAAACTATCCTAACTTCATCCCAGAGGACTTCATTTAGTCATAAACCAATCCTAAGGAGCCCTTTTGATCAAATCAAATGGAAGAACACAAAGAAGAGGTAAATATTTCATCACCTCTTTCAAGTTCCTTTCTTCTTCCACTTCCTTTTTCTTTATTGTTTCCATTATAAAATAATAACTATAGTATCTTATATATACTTTTATGTTATTATAAATATGTTACATCCAAATTCATTATTATATCCATCCTTTGAATGACATGTCACCATACGTGCGTACGTACAGCCT
Organism: Viscum album; assembly: GCA_963277665.1. Taxonomy (NCBI): domain Eukaryota; kingdom Viridiplantae; phylum Streptophyta; class Magnoliopsida; order Santalales; family Viscaceae; genus Viscum; species Viscum album. The sequence goes on from OY728122.1 coordinate 1,628,949,418, forward strand.
ACCGTCTCCACGTCGTGGTGTAATTGTTATTCAATACATTATTATTTGGATGGGTATAATAATGATGCGTAATTGATGTAAATAATAAATATAACATGATAATTATTATGTATATATGATATACCATCCAATTATATATTATTTTAATATCAAAAGAATGATATTGTCGCTCGTTCGTACGTACGGATTATTGTCTCCATGAACGCGATGAGATTCATTCCTCATCGTATCCATTCAAGACTAAGTTTCATTATGTGATTAAAAATAATTTTTAAAGACTTGATATAATTATAGATATTAATAATATACATCCCATACATAATAAATATGACTCAAATAACAAATAATATAAAGGAAAACTAATCTGTTAGCACCCGAAACGATGATAATACTAAGATATTATTAACAAAGAAATGTTAAAAGATCATATATGATATCATATTAATGTATATGATTCTCGTATAATTTAATAAAAATTATTTCACCATTGTACAGGAGGTTAACCTACCCTCTACCAAGGAAAAGTAGAAGGTAATGGTTAATTTCACAATCTCTTTATTATCTGAGGTTGTTATTATGTAAGTATCTACTAAGACCTCTTTATTATCCACATCCATGTTTCTTAAAAATTTATTTCAAAACATTTTTACTATTTAATAGAATACGGGTTAAATTCATTTATACCCTTTTTTTACTTTTTATAAAATGGGTTGAAAGTAATCTTTCCGTCATTTTCCAAACAGGGTACTTTTTGACCTTTTCGACAAGGTAAGAATGTTTTTTTAACTTATATGGCGGGGGAAGATATTTTCCACCGTTATAACATCATCGAATCTTCCCTTACAAGATTATAATAATATTTTCAAAATAAATTTTTTCTTAAATGATTTCAAAATAGAAAGAGATATTTCTCTAAAAAAAGTTTTTGATTTCATCTATGTCAACATCCTTTGATGGATTGTAAGCTTATTTGAAGTTGATTTAAATGATACAAAAATTACATATTATATTGAAGGTTTTATAATAAGTTTTACTATGGATGTGTTATTTTTACACCATTCATGGTTTATGGATGAATTATTGACATTTCGTATGCTAGTTTTAATACGAATTTTTATGTTATGTTTAAACCTTTTCATATGAGGAATGCATTGGACTTAGTATCAGACGGGTGGAGCCTGCTATAACTCCTTGATGCATCGGTAGGTCTCATTATACAAACTAGTGTCTTTGCACAAGGCCTTGAAAAAAATCCTATTTTCAGTCTTGGCACAAGTCTTTGACTACGTGGTTATGAAGTCTGGAATTATGTATTCCATCATTATGAAAGTGGCTATTGATATTTCATGTGATTATTTTACTAGTAGAATATCCATGCGAGTAAGTAAATGGAATTAGTTTGATTTATATTTGACATATTATGATGAATTTTATGTTTAAAATACTTTTTTTTGTTTTATACATTGCCTTAAATGTTTATGCTTATTTATGAAAGCTTCCGCTATATTGTTATCCTTACTGAGCATCTGAGCTCACCCCTTTCTATGTTTTATTTTTCCCCGGATGCGAAGAATTATATTATGACTGACCTGCAGGGATAGTCTATGGGATCTCAGTTTTTTTCCATGGAAACAATGTTGTTGCAGTTTTCCATTTTATGATGTAATGTAAACCTTATGAATGTATCTAGTACTTCCAAGGCTACTAAACTAATCGGTCTTTCGAGACTTGATCTTTTGTAATCATGCCAATGTTATGTAACAATGCACCAACTCTGGGTAACTGGGGTTGGGGAGTTACAAAAAAAAGATAAATTTTCAACTTTTATGAGTAAGGAAAAAGTAATGGATGAAATAAAAATGTGGTAAAAACCGTTAAAATTCCAGAATTAACCAATTTTCACATTTAAGCTCAAAATTCAACAAAATTACAAAAATGATGTAATTTAAATTAAAAATACAAATTAGTTAGGATTAAATAATTTAAATACATATTAAAATTATTTAAAATATTAGGTATGTCGCACCCTTTTCCTAAAAATTTCTCAAAGTTAAAGAGGCAACATAGCCTCCTTTGGTCACATTGTGGCCTACTACTGTCCAGGTTTTCTACACCCAGAATTTCCCTAAACACCCATTAACCATAAAAGACACCTAAAAAATTAAAAATAATTCTGAATTAAATAATATACTATAAACCAGTGACATGGGGTGTTACTTAATAGGTTTAGTGTCACATGCCTTATCTATCCTAGCCTATAATATAAGAATATTGTTGAATACGATATACTTGAAAAAATATATTTTTATACTTTTTAATTAAAAATTGATATAAATTATTTATAATTTTTTTATAAATCATAATAAAAGGTATTTAGGATATTTATTAATTTTAAAAGGCGTGCACAAATTAATTAATTATAAATTATTTATAATCAATTAATTAAATATTTATGAAAAATTTAATAAATAAATATCCATAATATTAAATGTTAATATTAAAATAACATTTTCAAATTATATGGCATAAATTATAATTTATATATAAAGGTTTTATATGGAAATTATATGGGTAATTTTTAAAATGTTTATAAATTACAAGAGAAGGATAAAATATAAGAGTTTGCATTTAAATTTTGAATTATTCATAATACTAATTTAAATTATTCAAGTTAAAGGACTTATTTAGGAAATTATTTAAACTATATCAAAATAAGTTTTGATGATTTATATGATCAAGGTTTAAATAATATTAAATGTATGATATTCATATTATGTAAAATTGTTTACATAATAGAATTAGAATATAAACTGTTGATATTTAATTTAATATCATATATTTAATGTAAGATTCTATAAAATGGATAGTATAAAGGAGTTCATATTGGAATAAATATAAAATGTTTTTGTTTATTTAATTATGGGATTTTCATAATGTATGAATAAATTTTAAAGGGTTTATGATTATCTTTATTTAAGAATGGTTCATAATTTGTTTATCTCAAGTTTAAATTTATGAATTGTTTTTTTATTTAATTAATTCCTTATTTTATTCATGAATATAATTTTTTTATATTATGAATGGATGTATTATTTAGTTAAAATTGTTAAATTGATTCTTTAAATTATCTTACATGCATCTAAGGAGTTACATGCTAAGTTTGATAATTAATCTTGTTTTCTCTTACCTTAAATTTATCTTGTATAGGAGTTGTGTAAAGTGTTACACATCAATATGGATTGAACATATTAATCTTGTGGAATGAATAGGATTACAAAATAAATTATTAGAACAATGAATACATGTAAAGATAATATATGAGATAAGATGGCGAGATTAAATCCCCTTTAAAATACTAAGTATAGATTCCTTCCAAAATGACACTTGTCAAGAAATATTTCATCCAACTGGGTAGGAAATGTTGAAGTTGGGTGCCCCTAGATTATCTTATTTAATTAAAGAAAATAATTATGTCACCCTAATTGTTATGTGCCTCATTATTATCATATGATTTGGGTTACACTTAGTTGGGAAACCCTAACAGTTTGAATACAATAGGAATTAAGTTTAGATAATACCAAATATGGTTTTGACAAAGCTTTTTCCACTCAATTATCTAAGATTCATATATGATATGATTGAAATTATTGTCTACCAGATATAGTAATGGATTATTTATATGATATTTGATGTAAATCCTGGTGTAATATGGATCTTGTCCCACTAATGAATATGATGAGCTTAAAATAGGTCATCATTTTAGTGAGAGGAAATTTAATAAAAGCACTTATAAAATGTTTATAAAACATGATACTCATCTGATAAAATATTATGTTTTAGATTTATCACATCATCATCATATAACTTAACTTTGAGATCAGTCTTAAATAAATAAGGATCCTAATGTAAGAAACTTCTTAAAATGTTATAGAAAATTAAGAATTTTTATTAAGAAATAAAAATCCATGAGTCAGTAAAACACCTTACTAAATAAAAAAACTGTTGTATTATTCAAAAGGTTAATTTAGATGCTTATGAGAAGCATAGTTTAATTTACTCAAGGTTTATTTAATCCTTATTCTAGATATGATTTTCATTATGTAGTCATTGTTGTAAATGTTATGACAATCAGAATAAGTTCAAGAAATGTTTATGTAATTTTAAAAAATCATTGAGGATAGATGAGCTGGGTATGTGATTTCAAGTTTTTGGTATCGTATTGATAGTATTAGTGGGTAAACGTTCAAACTGAAATAAGATAAGTTAAATTGATTTTCCAAAAATGTTTCTTCAAATAGATAGTCAAGGACATTAAAAACTGAAAAATGTTCTAATAAGGAGAGTAATGATTCAATATGATGTAATTTTGTTGAAAATATGAAGGGGTTTGGGAAAATCTATGGAATTTCTACATTGGCCACTATTTTTATAAAAATAAATCCTTATATTTTGAAGGGTATATGATAAAAAATTTATATTTCACCGATTTTGTAAGTATAAATGAGTTAAAAATAATGAAAATTATTGATTAAGATTGTATTTTTCATTAAAATAATGTAGTATAGGTTATTGGATCATAGATTGGTATATAAAGGAATATATTAATCTCAGATGGATCAAACTATGCAATGTGTATTTTCATTTTATTTCTCTTATATGATAAGAGATTTTTTAGTAAAGTATTATTATAAAAAATATAATATGATGTATTCAACACACATGGTTTAAGATTCATTGGGTTATATAACATATTTGAAAAAGAGATAAGGATAAAATCGTTTTTTTCTAGATTAAAAGTGTTTATCTAGGTGTTTGATAAAATATGAGAGATCTGATCTCACTGCCATCTGTGAAATATTTTAAAGAACAAATTATTCTTTTTAGAGAAATGATCCAAACATATATAATACCATATAAAATATTGTGAAAAATAGTTTAATTATTAAATATTACAACTAATAGAAATAAATATTATTTCTTAACAAGAAAAAGTATGGGCATAATTGCATGATATTCTAAAAGAATAGTATTTAGGAGGATAGTAAGAGTATGTTTAGATTTTAAGGAGTTAAAAGTTTACCAATAAAGTATTATAACAGTAAAAAATCAAAGTGAATGTCACTTTATATACTAAAAAGTTTTAATATGTGTGGGTAAAGATTAATATAAAGAGTTAAATTAAAATATTTCAAGGTACAAGTTTTATGGAATAGGTTTTAAGGATGATAATAATGATTAAATTAATGAGATTTAAATATAAAATAGAAGCTATTAACATCATAACATTTTATGGTGTGAAGTTAATGAGATTGAATACTATATTAATGGAGTTGAAAATTAGGAATATGATTCTTAAGTCTCACTATTATCAAACTAGCTTTATTTATAAATATTAATCAATAAATGATTTAGAGAGAGGATTTTATTAGATATTTACATAGAGATGTGGTGGGAATTACATAGAGATGCAATGAGGATAAAAAACCCTATAAGTATAGAAAACATAAGGATGATATGGAAGTCTACCATATGTGATATGATAATAAAGACACTTATATATGTTTTTTTAATGTTCTTAATAGATTTTAATAATATAAAATGTAACATGGTATATAAAAGGAAATCGTCTTGTTATCATTCTTTCAAATTATCTAAATATATATATATATATATATATATATATCCTGAAGTGAAATTATAATCAACCTTTTAAAGTATGGCTTTGAGTTATCCCTTGAAATGTTCCAAGGCACAATAGAAGTAGTCGAGACCATGTCCAATAATGGTTTTTTATTGGTTTCTTTATATTTATCCCTAGAAAATGATGAATAAAACCCCCCAAATCCTAGAGATAGTATATTTTACATATAATTTATAATTAATTTATATAAATAATAATTTAATTTGCTTTTAATTATTTCTTTATTGTTTAATTGGTTGAATGCTTTTTTAAATTGTTGTTTCAAGGAAGGATCCGGGGGTAAAATATCTATAACGATAATCAACATTTTCTCCAAAAACCTCAAACATCACTACATAATCTTTAAGTTCTAGAATATAGGATTCTAACAACTTGAAACGTTGATCATAATAAGAATCCATTTCAATCATGAAGGATTCTATTGAGTTTTCTCATATTCATGATAAGGAGGAGGAGGATTGGTGATCTTTATTATTAAGAGTGTTCTAGAGAAAAAGGTTCTCTCTAGGTTTGAAATAATTCTCTAGAGAATAATTCTAGTGCACAAAAATCACCTTATTTCTAGAAATTATATAACTAGGTTTATATATCTTGGATAAAGAATATGATATTTCACATTATCCCTTATCCAATATTTTAATCCTTAATGAACCCCATGTTTAACAACAACAACAATATAATTATTTATTTGACATGCACAAAACTCATGTCCAATTTAAATATCATTTATTTAAATGATATTTAATACATCTTTCCCATAATAACCATTACTTAGTCTATCAATCCTCATTGGAATTTATCAAACCTTGAATAATGGTAATTTATTTAAATAAATAAATATCACCACGTTATACATTCAATAAATAAAGAAATATTATATTCAATTAAGTAATGAATATATAATTATTTAATATTAAACTCATAGATTTATTCTTTCAAATAACTAGTGATTTAATTAACAAGATAAATCATACTTGAATAATAATTAAAACGCAAATCAAAAATAATATTTATTCATTCTTTTAAATTTAAATAGAATTTAACTAAGGTTCTCAATAAACTTAGAGTTTGACCATCTATACCTCCTTCTCAATGAAATTAGGATAACAAACCTAAAGTACATGATCAAAATCTAATAACACATCAATCCACTTATAGATAATGAACTTAATTTCATAATGACAACAAACTCATATGAATGTTCACTATGTAATATAAACCAATTTTATTGATATAACATCAAACAGGTTTCATACTTTGTATTTTCAACCTATATACCTATTTTATATATTTTTTGACTTTCTGAAATGAACATGTAGACACATACCCCATGACCGTGGATTTATTAGACAATACCATTTCTATTAGAGGGCCATAGACATCTACTTCCATTAACTCAAAAGGGACAAATCCTTTTATTGGATTATTCATTAGTACCATATCACTCATGACACAACCAATATATCCTATGTCATGAGAATATTTATTTATGGTTTTTTTAATTCATCAAAGTAAATGACTCATGATATATATTAATAATAATCTTAAGTTGAAGGACCAATACAGACATCCACAAATAGGAATATCCACTGACACATATAGCACATGGAATTCCTATGAGCGAGTATGTTCTCATAACCCCCTCTCTTGGAGATTACCAAGAGAGAACTTTATTATAAGAAGTTTAAATGCGTTATGAGACTCATTCCCCTAATATCCTATATAATATATGTTAATTTAGATGATTCCATTCAACTATAAAATTTTATTTAATAATATTATCATATCACTTCAAGGTTGACATCATAATAGAGAACTACTATGACCTTTTGATGTGATGGATACTCTAAACACATTATCACATTAATTTTTTGAAAAATAATACTCATCAGGTGATAAGATATTTATTAATATTCAACACCATGAATATACCAGTAATATAAAGTATAAAGTAGTTGGTTATAGGGAACCAACTCCAAAATCCCTAATAGATGTTTTTCATGGAGTATTATAGGCTGTGATGAAATATTATGGTTATCATGAGTATGATTATTTTATCAAGATACATAATATGATTATGAGGTTAAAAATAGGTTTTGTGCACCGAATGACCCACTAAGTATATTCCACATGGAGTTTCATATACTATATATTTTGTACACTAAGGGTGCATTGTTCATATTTGGATTTCCCTATACTTGAGGTTGGAGAGATACTAATTATGAGAACCTTCATACTTTGATAACTTTCTTACATAATATTCGAGGCTTATCTAATCTATGGGGGTGGGGGGGTGGTTGGGTATGTTTTTAATCATATTGTCGATTAGAGCATAAAAAAGATGAATTTTTTCAACTCATATAACGATATGACTTTTGGTACCTCGATTGAGATAGAAAAGGATGTTTATGACCATACCTAGATAGTACATATGACGTGCTTATCTATTAGGTGAGGGGAATGTGATGTGATCATTTATAAATGTGAATGACATGTGATGTATTCATTGATCTGGTTAGTCTATACTTAACAAATCGAGAATGAATGAGTTGGATATATGGAATTGACATAATCCATGTCCCATGGTAACTAAATGTATTAGATGAATGGATCATATGAAAATTAATTCTTTCATATGATGCAGATTGTGGAAATATGTATTGAGATATATGTTTGATGGATATCATGCCAAACCCCCCTATAGCTTGAGTAGCATTGATCCTTTTCTAGAGGCTGCTCTTTTATTACATTTATAAATTCAAGAATTCATATTTATTGTCATTTATATAAATTCTGGTGGGGTTACACTTTTTGGTTGACTGAATGAGGATTGAGTTCGACTTAGATATATACTCTAAAAGTGTTTTAGAGATTATATAAAAGGATTTTTTAGGGTTATTCATAAGGTATTTCATATGATGTGATATAAGGTGAAGTTAATTGTAACGCCTCATATTTTTCTATGTATTATTTTTGGATATTATATGAATTTATTTTGAGACAAGAAGTTGAAACGACATGTGATTCTGAGGCCCAATGTGTCTGAAATGAATGTTTTAAAAATGTTAAAATATTTAATAGCACACACGTGAAGTTTTCCTGAAAAAGTGGAATAAATCTTAAACAAGTACCTGAATCATAAATAAGAGGGCACCATTGAGTTTAGAATGGTTGTTTTACCCTAAGTGTGACCTAACTTTAGTTGGCGTAGGTTGTTTGTGGAAAAAGTTGTCGGGGACGTAAAAGGAATAAAATAATCTATACAAAAATTATTTTTGACGTAATTATTTTTCCCTTAAATTTATCCTTATGTTGGAAATAACATAACCTTGGAGAAGCTAGAGGACCAATGGAGAGATCCTTGTAGAATTCTCTCGGGCGAATGAAAACTGATCAAGATCAGATCGAAGATCATTGTGCCAACGAAATCTTTGGAACTCATAAACAAAAAAAAAACAAAATCATTCTTCATTGAAAATCAATCCAACTTGAGGCAGGGCATATTATTTATTAGTTTAATTCCCCATTATTTATTCCTATAATGAACACATCCTAATCCACAAACAGATTATCCTGCGGATCAATCGTATTTGCAGGATGATTTTTGTTTAGGGGTCATAGGGATTTATTTGATGTGGTTTTCTAACACGAATCCCCCGATCTTGATCACTAGCCAATAATTATTGGCCAATGATGATAAAAATTTTCTCATGTGAATTTTATCCCTCCGTTATTTTCATTCTTCACCATTGGAACCCCGTGGTTCCCGACATGACATTTTCAGGTGATTCTGGACACGATTGGACCCCTGGATTTAAGGTGAATCGACAACCGAGGCCAGATCTGTGTAGATTGAGACCCAAAGAGCTCAGATATATTACCATTTGATTTTTTAGTATCAGAGGAGGGGAATTCATATGTGTAAAGGACCAATGGTGCAACACCGACGACTGGTGGCCAGCGGTGCCATGTGACAGGACATGGCGATGGCGGCGACGATGATGGATATGGCAGCGGTCGTAGAGTGGGCTGGGCCAATGGATCGGGTTAGTTGGATAGGATGGGTCAGGTAGATGGGAAAAGTTGGGTTGTGGTCAGGTCAGGACAATGGGTCGGGCTAGACCTGGTTCGAACCCAAGGCAACCGGGGAAGAGCCCGGTTGTGGTCAACCACGATGGTCGACCATAGGGTCATGGTAGCTTGAGCTACAGCGGGTGCACCAACCTCGATGGTCAACCACAATGGTCACCTGTAGGTGCATCGACCACGTAGCTGGGTGATATAGTAAGTCAACTGACTATGGTGGTTAACTATGATGATATGTGTACCTACCATGATAGTAGGTATACCTACCATGACGGTAGGTCCCGAGGCCCCCAACAGGCATGCAGGCAGTTTCGATAAATTGAGCTTATCTCCTAAACAGAGCATCCAATCGATGATCCATCTACGACATTAAGATGTTAACATTGAGACAGTCATTTTTAGGTAAGTGGTGAGTTTTTAGTTTAGCCTAGTACAAGTTGAGATAATTCCCTTGGTCCATTCCTTGAGGGTTCAGTATAACATTACATCCACATCATTGGATTGTAATCCCCTCTAGAGGATGAGTCTCAGATAGATTATTGTATACCTCCCTGATACTGGATTGAGATCCTTTATCACTCTTAGTGGAGTCTATGGAATTGTGTAACCTCCTTGATTAGGGCGTTAATCCTCCTTCTAGCGGGCCACATCGGTATGGTCTATGCTATCCCCGAGTGTGTCTGGGTGTGATCCCCTACGTAGCAGGTTGATCCAGATTGGGTCCGTGGTACCCCTTGATCAATTTTGGGTTTGATTAGTGGTGTCCCACAATTAGTTATAGGTGTGACCCCATCTTTGTGTATCATAGTCTTCCTTGACCAATGCGTTTTCTTTGGGTGGGGCCCAAATGAGGTAGACCTCTTCGTCGAGTGTCTCTGATGATATCATGGATCTAGGAGTGAGTTCTCCCAGAACAAGTATGATTCAAGAAGAATCCTATGGATGGAAGTTGGTTATGACTGTTTTATGGCATGGTGTGTCTCTTTAGTATATATGGATATCCCTGTTATATGTGTTGTAGACATATACCTATGTTGATTTGATTTTACTTTCCTTTGATATATTGTTTTGTGGTTTCAAGGTGTCCTAATAAGTATTTTTATACTCACCCGTGAACAATATTTTCCCACATGTGTCATTTATTGTGAAGAAAATCGACCTTTTAATGGAGTCCTAGGTGTACCAGGAACATACAATTAATAGTGAGACCGGATAGACTGAGTTGTGTTCCTATGGATTTCAGACAACACTTCCAGTACCCTTTTCTTTTAGGTTGGACTTGTGGTTATAGACTATTTATGGTGGGATTGTTTTTGGACCTATTTACTTTCTAGTACTTTCATTATCATACTCTATTGTGGGATCTTAGATTCATGAATGCATTGTTTACTTAGTGGTTTTTACATTTCAGCATTTTGTGTCTTGGAGATGTGTGCATGTGCACATGTACTTTATAATAATGACTCCCATTTGTTGGATATTCCTACTCAGTGTTAGTCACCAGACCCTTTCCTATTAGGGGTAGGCTTGGGGTAGTCATGGCATGGGCCCCTCTGGGATGGGTCTTGAAATAGTGGTATTAGAGCATGTCAGTTATACTTTAGGATCGGGATTCTGTGAGATTGGTTTGGGAAAACAGTGTTATGTATTTTGAGTTCCGATTTCAGGACAGGGACTCTAGTGTTGATGTAGAAACCGATGTATCCATACACTAGGAATTTGATTACTTGCTTTTAGACTTATTATATGAAAACACTGTTTGTAAGTAAAAACAATGACACATGCATCATATAGAATTGGTTGTGTTGTCCATGTCCTTCTTGAGTCATCTCTCAAAATTTACTCTATTAACTTTGGTAAATCTTTTTTTATTTCAGGATGCCTCTATATAGACAGAAAACCAAGATTCCTCTACGTGATCACAAGGATGATCCGCTTAGTGATGAGGCATCAATATAGGGGCCTGCATCGGAGAAAGAACCTCCAGGTGGTTTACCATCTATTTCGCCATTTGTCGAGTAACAGCTAATACTAGCACTACCAGTCAAGGATACATACAGTATGAGTGCATTACATGAGTTTCATAGGTAGAGAACTCCTAGGTTTTGGGGTGTTCTAGACCCCCATTTGGTTAAGGAGTGGCTAGAGGCAGTCACCCCTGTTTTCCTCCTTGTGAGTATGCCTACTGACCAGATGGTAGTCCTTGCCATGATTCTTATTCAGGGATATATGGGGAGATGATGGAGCTTGTTGACTCATTCAAATGAAAAGACAACTCTCTCCTAGATAGACTTTGAGAGTTTCTTCAGAGAGGAGTTCTATCCAAGAACATTATGATCAATATTCATACAGGAGCTTCTGCATTTGTAGCAGGGTAGTATGACTATGGAGGAGTATTCGGTGAAGTTCACTGATCTTTTATTATACTACTCGGATATGGTACGAGACCAGTTCTTTAGGGCTCAGACCTTCGAGTAGGGTTGATTTTGATACATCAAAGAATCAATGGTATCCCTTAGAATTTCTACCTATGATGGGGTACTTGAGAAAGTCCTACTAGGGGAGAGTTTTCTAGTAGAGCAGACCCTAGTAGTGGGAGATAGAAGTGGGAACTGGGTAGCTGAGACCTTGGTAGCAGGTAGCTGAAGATAGTAATAGGGATCCAAGAGGTACAAGTGATTCAGGGGGTGATCCTAGGACTTAGGTTCAGTGGTGTAGGGATTCTATGGTGGCTCGAATCAACCAAAGGATAGATGGTGTTACTCATGAAATGATCAAGGAAATATGGAATGAGATTGCCCAACCCATCGTAAAATTGATCAGGATACGGTTGAGGGACTACTGAGGAAGATATAGAGACATGATCAGAGTGGTCTATAGGGTGGAGGATGTGATATAGAGGAAAGTAGGGCAATAAGAGGTGGTCTAAGGTTCGACCTATTACCACCACCCCCAGGTGGTCCATTCTAAGCTCAGGGAGCTGGTGGATAGGGATGAGGCCACCTATAGGTGATGGAGGATTATGACCCTAAGGATTTAGGGATGATACAAGGTATGATATATGTATTTCCACCTTAGTTTCAGTTTTGATAGACACAAGTTCTAGTCATTCCTTTCTTTACACAAACCTTATCCAGGACATGGAGATTATGGTTGAACCATTAACTCAACCCTTACGCTTAGAGACTCCTACTGGAGGAGACTCAATGATCACAGACTAGTGCTAAAAGTATGACCTGACTCTTGGAGACGAGAGTTTTTGTTGGGATCTTTTGGTAGTAGCATCGAGGCCTTACAAGATCATTCTTGGTATGGATTGGTTATCCACAATTCATACTCATATTTACTATTTTATGAGAAGAGTGTGGTGTGTCTGCAGTTATGGAACTGGGTTTTCCTTTTTTGGTGAAAAGGAAACACAAGCAGTGCATGATGGACTCACACATAGGAGGGTGAAACTGATTACTCATTAGTTGGATAGTCTCACCCTCATTGTAGTGGATGATATGAGTCCTTAGTTCCCTATAGTGGTGGTGGAGTATGATGAAATATTTCTAGAAGATGTTCTAGGTTTAACTCTTTATAGGGAGGTGTAATTTTGCATTGATATACACCCAAGTATAACACCGATATCTACACCTACATATCGGATGTCTCTCATAGAGATTCATGAGATAAGGGTGTAGTTGGAGAAATTACAGAGGAAGGACTTTGTGAGACCCAGCGTTTCACCCTGGGCATCCCTAGTTTTGTTTGAAAATAAGGTAGAAAGGATCTTGAGGTTATGTGTGGATTACTAGTGCTTGAAAAAGGTGACCGTGAAGAAAAAGTATCCAATACTAAGGATTGAATACCTCTTTGATTAGTTGAAAGGGGCGTGGTGGTTGTCAAAGATTGACCTCAGATCAGGCTATCACCATCTATGAGTGTAGAATAAGGATATATTGAAGATGGTATTCATATTTTATTATGGTCAATATGAGTAATTGGTGATTCTATTTGGTGTAACGAATGCACCAGCAGTGTTCATGGGACCCATGAAATGGATCTTTTAGCCTTACTTAGACCGGTTCATGGTGGTATTCATTGATGTCATCCTAGTGTACTCAAAATATGAGGAGGAGCATGTGAGACACTTGAGTATTGTACTAGATACACTATGAGAGCTCCACCTTTATGGGAAGCTCTCAAAGTGTCAGTTTTGGATTTGAGAGGTCCATTTTCTAGGACACATAATTTCAGAGCCAAGAGTTGCAGTGGACCCAACAAAGGTTGAGCTAGTGATTACTTGGGAGCCACCCAAGAGTGTTGACAAGGTAAAAAGTTTCCTTGGATTGGTAGGGTAATATTGGAGGTTTGTACCTAAATTCTCTAGAGTGGAAGTACCCTTGAAAACTTTGATATGAAATGGGAAGCCTTTCATGTTGACATAAAAGTGCCAGTTGTGCTTTCAGGAGCTGAGGTAGAGGTTGAAAAGCACTCCCATCTTGAAGTTACCAGAGGAAGGCATTGAGTAAATGGTGTTCTGTGATGCATCAGGTACCGGGATTGGTTGTCTCCTGATGCAGAGGAAAGTAGTGATTGCATATGGATTGTGCTAGTTGAGACCACATTAGTATAATTACATGACCCATGATCTTGAGTTAGCAGTGGTAGTCTTCACATTAAAAATGTGGAGACACTACCTGATGGGCGAGTGATTTATTATCTAATTATATCACAAGAGTCTCAAGTATATCTTCTCACAAAAGGATCCTAACTTGAGATAGAGGCGTTGAATAGACTTCCTCCAGGACTATGACTTTGAGATTTCCTATACTCCTGGGAAGGGGAACATGGTGGAAGATGATATTAGTAGGATATCTATTTTTCAGTTTCTAAACGAGGTGGTAGACAAGTTGGCCTTGTTACAGTTATCCTTTGTGGATGGAGATAGAGAAACTTACCTCCAGTCTATGGTTGTCACCCGTACACTCTTATAACGAGTGAGGGAGGAAAATCTTGGGGATACCTAATATGAGACCGTAAGTGATCATATGTCTATAGGGCATACTCCTCATAGATATTCAAAAGGTGGGGAGCATGTCATTCTTTTTAGAAGATGAAAAATAGTACCAGTTGCGTTGTGGGAGGAGGTTATAAGGGAGTTCCATACATCCCATTTGGTGGTACATCCAAGTGTGGAGAAGATTTACTAGGACCTCCGAAGTTATTTTTGGTGGATAGGGATGAAGAAAGGAGTTGCATAGTTTGTTTCTCAATTCCTTGTCAGAAAGTGAAGGCTGATCACCAAGTTCCAGCGGGTTTAGCTCAAACCCTTGAGATACCAGAATGGAAGTGGGATGCAATATCGATGGACTTTGTTATGGGTTTACCATGTACATCTAGGGGACACAATTCCAATTAGGTGATCATTGAACGACTCACTAAGTCATCCCACTTCCTAGATATCCGAGAGTAGAGTTCAATAGAGATATTGAACCACCTCTATGTGCAGGAGATAATTCAACACCATGGAGTCTCATCGATGATAGTTTCTGATTATGATGCTCGATTTACATCCCATTTTTATAAGGGATTATAGGAGGAATTTGGGACCCAAATACACTTAATCACAAGATTTCACCCATAGAAGGATGACCAGTCTGGGAAGACCATTCATGTTCTAGAGGAAATGGTATGGGATTTCATGTTAGACTTTGGATCTAGTTGGGAGGATCACCTACCACTAGTGGAGTTTTCATAAAAAACAACTATCATTCCACCATTAGAGGCTCTATAAGAGTGACCCTATAGGTCACCAATTTTCTATATTGACCCAAAGAGTAAGAACTCATGGTCCTAGATTTAGTGAAAGATACTATAGAGAAGGCGTAGATCATCCAGGAGTAGATAAAGACATCCCAAGGCCATCATAAGTCTTATGTTGACTGGTAGGCCTTTGGAGTTCTAGGAAGGAAACCATGTGTTTCTCCAGGTTTGACCTCAACAGGGATTATGAAGATTTGGAATAGGCTACAAGCTATCTCCAAGGTTCATCAACACTTTCCAGATACTATTAAGAGTTGGTGAGGTGATGTACCACTTGGATCTACAACTATAGTTAGATCAGGTACATGACAACTTCCATGTGTCGTAGCTGAGGAGATATATACATGACCCATCACACATCATAGACTTGGGAAAGATGGACATAGAGGATGGAGAAACTTTTTATAAGTACCCAGTGGAGATCAAGGATTAGAAGGAGAGGATCCTTCATGGGCGATAGATTCTTTTAGGGTGTGTCTGGTGGAATCATGAGAATCTCTAGGAGAGAACATGGGAGCAGGAGGCTCATATTCATGTTTAGTACCCTCATCTGTTTGAGTATCCCTTATTTTGGATTTACAGGGACGTAAATCCCCAAGGTGGGGAGAATGTAACATCTCATATTTTTCCATGTATTATTTTTGGATATTATATAGATTGATTTAGAGACTAGTCACTAAGAAGACGTGTGATTCTGAGGCCCGGTTTGTCCGGAATAAATATTTGAAAAATATTAAAATATTTAATATCACATACACATAGTTTTCATGAAAAATTAGAATAAATATTAAACAAGTCCCTGGATCAAAATTCCGAGGGTATCGTTGATTTTAGAATGTTGGATTTACCCTAGGTGAGATATAACTTTAGCCGGTGTGGGTTTTTTATGGAAAAATCTATCGGGGATGTAAAAGGAATAAAATAATTTATAATTTTTTTTTTATGTATAGAAGTTTCCCTTAAATTTATCCTTATGTTGTAAATCCAGGGTTTGAAACATAAACCTAGATATGTCGGAGGACTGTTAGAGAGAACTCTAGAGAATTATCTCAGGCGAACGACAACATATCAAGATCAGATCGCAGATCGTTGTGCCAACAAAATCTATGGAACTTGTCAACAACGACAACACAATCTTTCTTCACCGATGATTGATCCAACTTGAGGTAGGGTGTATGATTTATTGGTTTAATTCCTTGTTCTTGATTCCTATGATGAACATAGATTAATCCATAAACAGATTAGCCAATGGATTGATCACATTTTCAAGATGGGTTTTGTTTACGGGTTATCAGGATTTATTTAATGTTGTTTTATAACCTGAATCCCATTATCTTGATCATTAGACAATAATTCTTGGAAATATATGATAGACATTTTCCCATATTCATTTTATACCTCCGTTCTTTGTGTTCTTCACCGTTGGAACCCCACGGTTCCTGGTTCGACATTTCTAGGTGGTTCCGAACATGACCAGACCCTAGAATTTAAGGAAAATCAACAATTGAGGTTGGATCCATGTAGATCGGGACCCAAGGAGCTTAGATCTATGATCATTTTATTTTTTAGTGAATTGGAGGAGGCGTGATGGTCTACAGAAGGGACCACCGATGTGACACCAGTGATCGGTGGCCGGTGGCTGTGTGCGATGATGGTGGTAACAGATGCAATGATGGCAGCGAGGGATGTGGTGCCAGATGTGGAGCCAGCCAAGCCAGAAGAACATGTCAGGCAAATGGGCTAATTCAGGTCAGTGGGTCAAGTAAGGCTGGTGGGTAAGGCTGAACTTGGGTTGGACTTGGGGAAACTAGGGTGGATCCCGATTACGGTCAAACGCGACGGTCTAATGCAGGGTCATGAAATCTCGAGCTTCCTTGGGTGAACTGACCTCAATGGTTGACCACGATGATCGACCAAGGGTGAGGTGACCACACAGCTGAGCTGCACGGTAAGTCAACTGACCACGGTGGTAGGTCTGTAGGCCCCTGACAGGCCTAAGGGTGATTCTCTCAATTGATCTTATCTTCTAAACGGAGTGTCCAATCAATGAGCCGTCTACGGTGTTGATACCCTAACATTGAGATGGTAATTTTGTGACAAGTGGTGAGTTTTTAGTTTTGACCAACATCGGTTGAGAGAGTTCCCTTGGTTCTTTCCTCAAGGGTTCATTATGACATTACATCCACATAACTAGATTGTAATCCCATTTAGAGGCTGAGTCTTCGATAGAGTATGGTATCCCCACCAGACTGGAGTGAGATCCTCTATCACCCATAGTGGAGTTTGTGGAATCGCGTAACCTCCTTGAGAAGGGCACTGATCCTCCATCATGCAGGCCACATCGGTAGGGTTCGTGGCATCCCTCATTGTATCTAGGTGTGATCCCCCACTTACCGAGTTGATCTAGATTGGGTATTTGGTATCCCTCAGTGTAATGGCCTGTCATGGGGGCTACACAACGGTGCCCCAAACTATCCAGTCACATGACCTCAAGCGCACTTCACCATATGCTAGAGGCTTCCGACTACCAGCAAGGGTATAATAATTCAATCATGGGGAGACTATACCCACTTTTACCATATTAAAAAACCAATGAAAAATAAATAAAAAAACACAAAGCATATATAATTATAAACAGTACCAATGTCATAATATAACCAAAGAAGGGTAATACATTACTCAACTGAAAGGGAAACATGCTATACCAAAGTAAGTGACAAAGTGTCTAAAATGAAACTGTAGAGACCCGAAGCTTGACGTACATGGACATTACATTACTTTAGAGGAATACTTAATACATAACAAAAATAGAAACACAAGGACCGTAATAGTTTAGTTTCTTTGGAAACTTGGAACATAATCTTCTAATTGTGGTGAAAGATCTTCAACATCTCCCATAAAGATCTTCCCCCTTTTTTTCTTACCAAAAACCATTATTTATATCCTGCAGAAAAGAAAACATAAAAAGGGTGAGCACAAATGCTCAGTAAGGGTAAGCCTGGATAAAATAAAACATACCATATACATTTGAACTTAAAAACATAAACGTAATGTTTAAACATCAAAATCTTGAGAAATGACATAAAACATGGAAGTACGTAAGGCATAGATCATAAAGAAACATTAAGAATGATAAAATAGCATGGGAATAAAACATGTAATTGTGGCATCCATTAAGGACATGTAATTATTTCCATAGTAGCCAAGGCATTGCTTCCAAGACCATCTTAGTGGACAAAGTCCCTTTCTGAATCGAGTTTACTCCTCGTTTCAGCCCTGTAATACTGAACCGGATTAACTTACCATTCCATCCATGTCTATCTCATGAGATATAAATCTTTACCCAATGAATTGGAGGGAGATATAGGTCCCACCAATCTCATAATGAAATCATTCTTACTTGTGCCACAAAATAAATATACATCATTCATAAAAACCCAATAAATAAAATGGGTTTCATAAACATCATCCCATCATCACATAATCCATATAAAAGAAATGGATATCACTTCATAATAAGATAAGTGAAACCATGTAAATCATAGAGACATTATACTTGAAACATACACATATGAAATAATGTCATCTTAGATGAAAAATGGTTTTGATAAAACACTTGAAATGAATTCTTGAGGAAAATATCCCCTTTTCTTCAAAATCATTTTCTTTTCACAAAATGTCATTAAATTTTAAAAGAAAAAGATTTTTTTGAAAATATTCATGAAATATTTTGGAGGATGCTTCATGAAAACAAGGCTTTATAAAACCATAAAAATCCGTTCATGCCATATAATCTAATAAAACATTCTTTTCGTACTTTTGCCGGAAAAGTCAAAAAGTACCTCGTAACGTAAAAAAAAGAAATAGTACTTACATACCATGTAGTAAAAGTCAAAAATGGTTAAAAAGGACTTTAAACATACATGAAAACACTTTTATAAAACATGGACATTGATGATAGAAATAACCCCAGTAAATACTTACGAATAAGCAATCTCGGATAAAAATGAGATTTGCAAAATTATCCCTTACCTTAGGTCCGATATGCTTCGTACGTATCCGAACCTCCTGTATAATGATTAAAATAATGTTATTGACACATTACAGAATCATATTAATTGTTATGATATCATATATGGCTCACTTATGACTTTATATTACCAGTTCTTTTGTAAATTCCATGTTAAAGAGCGTTTTGGGTAAAATCGTTTCATTTGTCGTCCGTGTTTTGACTTGTAATTATTCATATGATTACTTAGATCATGATTACTTACATCCAGAATGTAAAACATGATTTATATATAATATATATTCAGAATATACATATATATAATAGATCCATAAATGGAAAGAAATACACCATTCATGGAGACGGTAGGTCGTACGTACGCATGAACGTTGTTTTCGTTTCCTCATTGAATTGAATAGAATTAATTGGATGTCATACATATATATATATATACATAAATCTAGTATCATTATTATGTCATATATTTCATGATTACTTATTATATATACTTTATAATCATTTATGAATGATTAATCATTGAGAATGAATCTCATCGCGTCGTGGAGACGGTATTCCGTACGTACGCACGAGCGATGATATCGTTCCCATGATCGTGGAATTTTATTGGAGTGTATGTATACTATTACAGAATCAATATAAATTTAAAATAATCATATATAGTTATTATTTACACCATTATACCCATCCAAGTAAGGTGGTGGTGGAAAATAGATTACACCACGGAGTGGAGACGGTATTCCGTACGTACGCACGCGCGGTGATTTCGTTTTCTGTAGGATGGATAGATGGTGAAATAGGGTTGTTTCATACTTATAATAGGATATCAGTATATTAGTGATACTGATGTTATTACTTCATAATGAAACAACCTAAGAAGAAGAAGTGGAAGAAAAAATAAAGGTGAAAGAATCGGTAACGAAAATTACCTCTTCTTTGAAGCGCCTCTTTGAGACCTCCTCTTAGGGCACTAAAATTGGTCTTTGAAGAATACCAGGACCTCTAAGATGTTTCTAGGGAAGTGGAGAAGAGAATTTGTCAGGGTTTGGACAAGCTTGAAAGCTCAAAGTGGTGTGTGGAAGAGAGGGAGGAGGTTCCCTTTTATAAGGGAGGAGAGGGGCACCTTTGGAATTCTTAAAAATATTAATTTATAATAAATATAACCCCACTTATAAACCTCCAAAAATGACTCATATTCAACGATTAGATGATATAGGGTTGTAATATCATCAACCAATCAAATTTAGACATGTTTGGATCTTATTTTAAACCTTATCAATTTGATTTATCTTTATTTAATCTATTTAAGTTTATTTGTGGTAATAAAATTCTAAATTTTAAATTATAACAAATAATTACATATTTTTTGTAAATTTTCCATAATTGTTTACTTTATAACATTATAGACCATATAAATTTAAATTTATAATTTTTAAATATTTTTGTGATTTTTAAACAATTTTATAATATGTTATTTTTATAAAATAACAATAGTGTAAATTTTGACTCTATTCATTTATTTGAATTTAAATAAAATATATACAGAATATATGTTCGAACTAAAAGCTTTAATAGATTCCTGAAAGGTCATATGTATCTATAAAATTAGTGGATCACATTAAATAGTTCATATAATATTTGTTTTATTATTTTTAAAACCATTTATTTGGTTTATCTCTTAATAAAATAATTACTACAACATTTTTGTATAATTATTTAATATACTGATTTGTTGCATAAAAATTAAAAATAAAATCCTATGATGAAGATAAATCTATTACATTTCACAATAATACTTTTAATAGAATTTATCATCTTAAAATAAAAATATTTAAATTGTAATATTAATTAAATTATGAAGGTGACAACTTTGGAATCATTTAAAATAAAATAATATAAGTGTCATAATAACTTTTATAAGTCTCCAAACAGTTATATATTAGGTCATTGGATTATTAAGGTGTATATATACACTACCAATAAGTTTTTTTCAGGTTTTGGGCCTTTTAATGGGTATTATTATTTCAATAAAAACTATATTACTTATTTCCCACTTAATAAATAATTTCTGTATCATTAATGTATCACCATTAATGACAATTATTTAATCCCTAAAAATTCTAAATAAATTATCATGATGTAGATAATTTTATTATATTTCTGGAGACTATTCATTTTAGAAGTTTTATGATGTTTATCACTAAATTAAAATTATTATACTTATAAGATTTAAGAGAGTGACATGTTGTCACTTTCTTTGGTTTTAATAATAATTAAATTATTTTCATGGTCAAAAGTCCAAAAAATGAATCTAATCCGACCCTTAGGTTATATGGGTCTACTTTTATCCATCCAATAGAATTTTGGCATGTGTTAGGGTAATTTTATAATATTATATTTACCCTTAATTACCCGATTTACCTTTAACTATGGTAAATAAAATTTACCGTAGTTACCATTCATAATTCCCAAAAATAAAAAGTAGATTATTAACATAATTTGGACCCACTGATTCCAAATATGGAATCCATTTTTCCAAATTCAATACAAAAAAGTTGCAGAAATTAAATCAAAATTAATCCCGTTGTCAAAAGAAAACGGTTTTTTCATTAAAACATTGCAAAAGATTGAATTGATTTAACCTACAAATTTAATGTAAAATCAATGATAATGAAATAAATTATATTAAATTGTAAAAATATATTATATTTATACTTTAAAACCATTCAATATTATAATTTAACCATATAAATTATTGCGATGAAAAAAGTTGTTTTTAATTAAAATATAGCGTGTTTTTACTATTCATCAAAATATGAAAGTTACCAGAATAATATGAAAAATTTATCCAAAGTAAATTTTTATTTCTTGATTCCAAAGAAGAATTTTATTTTGTTATATTTTACTTATAAACATGTCAAAAACTAGATTTAAAGTGGGTGCACCATCAAAAGGCGGCAAAACTGCATTTTTTGAAAAATACTTATTTTACCCAAAAAATTTATTTTATTCTTATACCATGTTCTAGAAAATGTGTAAGATGAATAATAATGTTATAAAATTCAAAATTTAGTTAATACTATTCATAACAGCTAATTCATAATAATATTATAATAATATATCGTTGTTTAGTAAAACCCGGTATTGCGTACAACACACGCTATCGAGGAAGGTCGCGATTGCGTGTAATGCAAGCCAAGTCAGGGTTGCATGCTGTGCAAGAATCCTTCGTTGTTTTGTATAACATAATCCAACCATATTTCATTTATACATTGAATATATATATATATATATACTCAATGTTGTGTAGAATAACTATTATCAAAATTGTGTGTAACACGATCCAAGAATAGTGTTGCGTATACTGAAAGCTAATACGATGTTGCATATAGCGCAAGGTAATATTGGTGTAGCATACAACAGAAGACATTAATGAAATTAAAAGAATATTTTTCATAAAATATCAGGGTGTTACATTCTACCCCCCTTAAAATGAATTTCGCCCTTGAAATTCGTCGGGGTTATAAATGGTTTACTACCCAAAAGTTTGTTTAATAGAAACCCACATCGTAAAAAGGAATACCAAAACATGGCTTTAAAAACTAAAGTATGAAATTTAAGGGTTACCCAAATTAACTCATCACTGGGTTTCCACGTAGGAGAACATAAGTGAAAATATGGATATGGAAGAAAAATCGAACCATCAAGTTCTGATGGAGAGTGGTAGAGAACATGGCTATGAAAAAGCCAACAATCACAAAGATATTGATTTGTGATGATCTAAGGTACCATCTGATTCATCGGATATAAGGGAACTAGGAAAACATTTTTGGTTTTCAAGATCATTTCCCTAAATTTGATGAATTAAAAGAAATACTTGCATGATTTTGGTACAATCTCACTGTTGTTCGTGAATTGATCAATTTCCACTTCATCCCTTAAAGAAATGATATTGAATTTGTTATTCGTGATGTGTTAGTAGATCATGTGATAGAATGATGGGTCATTCCATCTCATTCAAACAAAAGGTTATCAAAAGTTATAAGTCCATCTTATGGTTAGATTAATCGTATATGGTTCCAAAAATGAACTTATACTTCATATATCATACCACTTAATAAAATAAAACTAGTTTCTACTAACCAGGGACTTCCTGTAGGCCAGTGGTAGGCGATAAAGGCCAGTCACACTTCAGTTGTGGGTTCGATTCCCACAGCCTTGTCCGACGCGAAGGGCTGTTTCCCGTCCTGCAGGTTGTCCTTTTTCTAAAACTATATTACTATAACATCCCATCAATAATATCAAAAAAACTTCTATCCTTAAACAATACTAACTTATGTCTAACATAATCCATTCCAATCTTTAGGCTTATCCATAATACTGCAGTCCACTCTCATAATATAGTGAAAACGATTACCAGAGATTTAATACCATCGTTGATCCCCGTATATCATAAGATATGTCTTGTTGGTCACATTCCAAACATTCGAAGGCCTTAATCATGTATTCTATTGAAAAATGAATACCCATTGAGCCTTAGTGAAAACATGAATGCAGTAAAAAGTTAACACTTTCCACATACCAAAATCCTCAAAATTATATATACTCAAACCATGATATCACTTAGTCCTTATATCTATCATGAGCTCATGAATACAATCAAAAATCTCATTATCTTCTTATTCCTTAATTATGTGCATATCATCTACTTTACAAAAATATCTGAATAACCTTCCATGGTTACTAGTACCATTAAACATATACTTTCAAATACTTTTAGTAAAAACAATAGTGTAACAATCCTTAGATGATTCTTTATTCCATAGTACCATTAACTATACAACATAACTCTCGATAAACATACAATCATTCCACTACCTTCTAAAACAACCGACTGAGCATCAACGCTTCTTTCAGCTCATATATCATTTGTAGTTTCCTCATCATCATCCACATAAATACTACCCATATGACCATGTTGATTCTCTTCATGATATTTTCCATTAGGGCATTGGTTTGCATAATGCCCGTACATTCCACATTTAAAACATCCAATAATTTTTGATGTCCTAGAAATATCATTATCCTTGTTCATGGTGTTAACTAAACCTTTTCCTTTGCACTTACTGTATTTGTGTCCTTCTTTTCCACACCCAAAGCATCTTCTAGTTCCATTGAAACAATCTCCCTGATTCCTCTTCCCACATGATTTACATGAGGGAAATTGAACTTTCTTTCCTCTATGATCATCATGAAACTCCATCTTTCTCTTATTATCTGAGTCGGGAAACTTACCAAAGTTGAGATTATTGATCATATTATGATATTGCTGATTAGGCATAATAACGATGTTTGGACTTCCAGATCCCGTTTCATTTGGTTTCTCATGAAGAAAATCATTCCATTGTCTATCATATCCTCCATTATCGTGAATCTTCATGTTTCCATCCATTTTCTAAAACCCAAAAAGAATAGTGTGAGAGGAAAAAATCATGCAAGGGAAAACAACATAGTAAAGGGGGAGTATCCTCAATATCTAACATCTTAGGTTAAATTCTATGATCGTTACCGTAGTTCTAGGATTGTATCCTATACGTATAATTATCCTTAGGGACATCCCTAGACATACCTTAGAAATATCTCTAGGGATCTCACTAACGTTTTCGCATCCTAGTTTCCAAAGGTTGACTAAACCTTTCCTCTGATACCAACTGTAGAGACCCGAAGCTTGACGTACATGGACATTACATTACTTTAGCGGAATACTTAATACATAACAAAAATAGATACACAAGGACCGTAATAGTTTAGTTTCTTTGTAAACATGGAACGTAATCTTCTAATCGTGGTGAAAGATCTTCAACATCTCCCATAAAGATCTTACCCTTTTTTTTATTACCTAAAACCTTTATTTATATCCTGGGGAAAAGAAAACATAAAAAGGGTGAGCACAAATTCTCAGTAAGGGTAAGCATGGATAAAATAAAACATGCCATATACATTTGAACTTAAAAGCATGAACATAATGTATAAACATCAAAAGCTTGAGAAATGACATAAAACATAGAAGTACGTAAGGAATAGATCATAAAGATACATTAAGAATGATAAAATAGCATGGGAATAAAACATGTAATTGTGGAATCCATTAAGCACATGTAATGATTTCCATAGTATCCAAGGCATTGCTGCCAAGACCATCTTAGTGGAAAAAGTCCCTTTCTAAATCGAGTTCACTCCTCGTTTCAGTCCTGTAATACTGAACCGGATTAACTTACCATTCCAGCCATGTATATCTCATGAGATACAAATCTTTACCCAATTCATTGGAGTGATATATAGGTCCCACCCATGTCATAATGATATCATTCTTACTTGTGCCACAAAATAAACATACATCATTCATAAAAACCCAATAAATAAAATGGGTTTCATAAACATCATCCCATCATCACATAATACATATAAAAGAAATGGATATCATTTCATAATAAGATAAGTGAAACCATTTAAATCATAGAGACATTATACTTTAAACATACTCATATGAAATAATGTCATCTTAGATGAAAAATGGTTTTGATAAAACACTTGAAATGAATTCTTGAGGAAAATATCCCATTTTCTTTAAAATCATTTTCTTTTCACAAAATGTCATTCAATTTTAAAAGAAAATGATTTTTTTAAAATAGTCATGAAATATTTTGGAGGAAGCTTCATGAAAACAAGGCTTTATAAAATCGTAAAAATCTGTTCGTGCCGTATAAGTTAAAAAAACATTCTCTTTGTACTTTTTCCGGAAAAGTAAAAAAGTACCTCGTAACCTAAAAAAAAGATTCCTTAAATACCATGTAGTAAAAGTAAAAAATGGGTAAAAAGGACTTTAAACATACATGAAAAAACTTTTATAAAACATGTACATGGATGATAGAAATAACCCCAGTAAATACTTACGAATAAGAAATCTCGGATAAAGATGAGATTTACAAAATTATCCCTTACCTTAGGTCTGATATGCTTCGTATGTATCCGAACCTCCTGTATAATGATTTAAATAATGTTATTGACTTATTAAAGAATCATATTAATTGTTATGATATCATATATGGTTCACTTATGACTTTATATTACCCGTTCTTTTGTAAATTCCATGTTAAAGAGCGTTTTGGGTAAAATCGTTTCATTTGTCGTCCGTGTTTTGACTTGTAATTATTTATATGATTACTTAGATCATTATTACTTACATCCATAATGTAAAACATTATTTATATATAATATATATTCAGAATATACATATATATAATAGATCGATAAATGGAAAGAAATACACTGTTCATGGAGACGGTAGGTCGTACGTACGCATGAACGTTGTTTTCATTTCCTTATTGAATTGAATGGAATTAATTGGATGACATACATATATATATATATACATAAATCCAGTATCATTATTATGTCATATATTTCATGATTACTTATTATATATACTTTATAATCATTTATGAATGATTAATCATTGAGAATGAATCTCATCGCGTCGTGGAGACGGTATTCCGTACGTATGCACGAGCGATGATATCTTTCCCATGATCATGGAATTTTATTGGAGTGTATGTATACTATTACATAATCAATGTCACTTTACAATAATCATATATAGTTATTATTTACACCATTATACCCCTCCAAGTAAGGTGGTGGTGGAAAATAGATTACACCACGGCGTGAAGACGGTATTCCGTACGTACGCACGCGCGGTGATTTCGTTTTCCGTAGGATGGATAGATGGTGAAATAGGGTTTTTTCATACTTATAATATCATATCAGTATATTAGTGATACTGATTTTATTAATTCATAATGAAACAACCTAAGAAGAAGAAGTGGAAGAAGAAATAAAGGAGAAACAACCGGTAACGGAAATTACCTCTTCTTTGAAGCGCCTCTTTGAGACCTCCTCTTAGGGCACTAGAATTGGTCTTTGAAGATAACCAGGACCTCTAGGATGTTTCTAGGGAAGTGTAGAAGAGAATTGGGCAGGGTTTGTCCGATCTTGAAGGCTCAATGTGGTTTGTGGAAGAGAGGGAGGAGGTGCCCATTTATAAGGGAGGAGAGGGGAACCTTTGGAATTCTTAAAAATATTAATTTATAATAAATCTAACCCCACTTATAAACCTCAAAAAATGACTCATATTAGAATATTAGATGAGATAGTGTTGTAATCTCATCAACCAATCAAATTTATACATGTTTGGATCTTATTTTAAACCTTATCATTTTGATTTATCCTTATTTAATCTATTTATGTTTATTTGTGGTAATAAAATTCTAAATTTTAAATTAGAACAAATAATTACTTATTTGTTGTGAATTTTCCATAATTGTTTACTTTATAACATTATAGACCATATAAATTTAAATTTATAATTTTTAAATATTTTTGTGATTTTTAAACAATTTTATAATATGTTATTTTTAAAAAATAACAATAGTGTCAATTTTGAATCTATTCATTTATTTGAATTTAAATAAAATATATACAGAAGATATGTTCTAAATAAAAGCTTTAATAGGTTAATAAAAGGTCATATGTATCTATACAATTAGTGGATCACATTAAATAGTTCATATAATATTTATTTTATTATTTTTAAAACCATTTATTTGGTTTATCTCTTAATAAAATAATTACTACAACATTTTTGTATAATTATTTAATATACTTATTTGTTGCATAAAAATTAAAAATAAAATCCTATGATGAAGATAAATCTATTATACTTCACAATAATACTTTTAATCTAATTTATCATCTTAAAATAACAATATTTAAATTGTTATATTTATTAAATTATGTAGGTGACAACTTTTGCATCATTTAAAATAAAATAATATAAGTGTCATAATCACTTTTATAAGGCTCCAAACAGTTATATATTAGGTAATTGGATGCTTAAGGTGTAGATATACACTACCAATAAGTTTTGTTCAGGTTTTTGGGCCTTTTAATGGGTATTATTATTTCAATAAAAACTATATTACTTATTTCCCACTTAATAAATAATTTCTGTATCATTAATTTATCACCATTAATGACAATTATTTAATCCCTAAAAATTCTAAATACATTATCATGATGTAGATAATTTTATTAGCTTTCTGTAGTCTATTCATGTTCGAAGTTTTATGATTTTTATCACTAAATTAAAATTATTATACTTATAAGATTTAAGAGAGTGACATGTTGTCACTTTCTTTGGTTTTAATAATAATTAAATTATTTTCATGGTCAAAAGTCCATAAAATGAATCTAATCCGACCCTTAGGTTATATGGGTCTACTTTTAGCCATCCAATAGAATTTTTTCATGTGTTAGGGTAATTTTATAATATTATATTTACCCTTAATTACCCGATTTACCTTTAACTATGGTAAATAAAATTTACCGTAGTTAATATTCATAATTCCCAAAAATAAAAAGTAGCTTATTAACATAATTTGGACCCAATGATTCCAAATATTGAATCCATTTTTCCAAATTCAATACACAAAAGTTTCAGAAATTAAATCAAAATTAATCCCGTTGTCGAAAGAAAACTGGTTTTCTTTAAAACATTGCAAAAGATTGAATTGATTTAACCTACGAATTTAATGTAAAATCAATGATAATGACATAAATTATATTAAATGGTAAAAATATATTATATTTATACTTTAAAAATATTCAATATTATAATTTAACCATAAAATTATTGCGATGAAAAAAGTTATTTTTAATTAAAATATAGCGTGTTTTTACTATTCATCAAAATATGAAAGTTACAAGAATAATATGAAAAATTTATCCAAAGTAAATTTTTATTTCTTGATTCCAAATAAGAATTTTATTTTGTTAAATTTTACTTATAAACATTTCAAAAACTATATTTAAAGTGGGTGCGCCATCAAAAGGCGGCAAAACTGCATTTTTTGAAAAATACTTATTTTACCCGAAAAATTTATTTTGTTCTTATACCATGTTCTAGAAAATATGTAAGATGAATAATAATGTTATAAAATTCAAAATTTAGTTAATACTATTCATAATGGCTAGTTCATAATAATATTATAATAATATATCGTTGTTTAGTAAAACCCGGTATTGCGTACAACACACGCTATCGAGGAAGGTCGCGATTGCGTGTAATGCAAGACAAGTCAGGTTGCGTGTTATGCAAGAATCCTTCATTGTTTCGTATAATAGAATCCGACCATATTTCATTTATACATTGAATATATATATATATATATATATACTCAATGTTGTGTAGAATAACTATTATCAAAATTGTGTGTAACACGATCCAAGAATAGTGTTGCGTATACTGCAAGCTAATACGGTGTTGCGTATAGCGCAAGGTAATCTTGGTGTAGCATACAACACAAGACATTAATGTAATTAAAATCATATTTTTCATAAAATCTCAGGGTGTTACATAAACTAAATGTAAATACACTAACACCTCCCAAGTAGGTCCTGAACCATGTCTGATTCCCTCATCCAAGATCCATCCCTAATTAGTAATATAATCCATGGACTTTTCCCTTAACCTATCCTATAATAATAAAGTCTCTTTGGGTATCTATTAGGTAGATCGAATAGGATGTGAGTACGACTTAGTCGGCCACCACCAATGGTGTCTAAAATAAATCCAATAAAAAATAGTGTATGAAATTATAATAAGAATATGTATAATGTAAAAATAAATAGTTTATCACATTATTAATATTCTCTATTTAATCACATAAAACCCCTGGGTTCCTATAGATACATGTACCTCTATACATGCCTTGGATCGTGCTAGAATATGGTCTTTCCCCAAGGCTTACCATGTGTTTGAATGTTCATGTTACCATTATTATTTCACAAATGAATGATCATGTTAACATTAATTTAAATCACACACTTTGAATGACCATGTTACCATTCTTAATAGTTGACCGAATAATCATGTCACCATTCACCATTTAATAATACATAATTGAATGAGCATGTTACCATTCATAATAGTTATCCAAATGATCATGTTACCATTCACTATTTAATAATAAATAATTGAATGAGCATGTTACCAATCAAAATAGTTTTCTGAATGAGCTTGTTACCATTCACCATTTAATAATACATAATTGAATGATCATGTTACCATTCATAATAGTTGGTCAATTGAGCATGTTACCATTAACCATTTTACACATATCACATGCATATCATTTATCAAGGTTAATCAAAATCAACCACATTAACTACATTATCACATATAACACATCATCACATCAAGAAAGGTTAATCAACATTAAACCTCTTACCCAAATATCACATTAATTTATCAATTAATTAATCAGCTCACCCACATTACTAATTCAACAATTAATCTTCACATAAAACCCCTTGGTTAATTCCCTAATTAATTAAGCACATCAATCTCTTTAATTAACCCAACCATTAATTAATCACTTACTCATAATTAATTCATCAATTAATTATCTCAATTACCAAACTCAACATCTCATAATTAATTCATCAATTAATTATCTCAATATTAAATTCAATATCCCATAATTAATTTCCATAATTAATTTCCATAATTAATTATCTCATTCACAATATCAAATCTCATAATCAACTTCATGATTAATTATCCCAAATCCTAGAATTCATTATTCAATCAAATCCTCCAATTCTAAATTAATCAATTAACCACATTAATTTATTCAACTTAGGAACTCCAATTGCTAATAAAACATAGAAAATATACAATTTCATATACATAAACAAATTTCATGACTATGGGATTTGAATCATAGAACACCTACCTTAAGATCAGTGATGAATAATGGTCACCAATGAATATCAAAAAATTGAGCGTAATCAATCAAGAATGCTTCGATGAACAAGATTTAGATATGTATACTAGAAAATGGAGGAATCAGTGAAAAAATCCCTACATCTATGATAGCAGTCAGTTACTGGATTCTTCTCAATAAGAACCAAATGATCCATTAGAAATGGATCTAGAAGAAGATTAATAACTGGAAGGCATAACTTAAAAATCTAGATCCAAATATCCAAGATCTGATGTGATATCACTTCTAGAAAGAAGTAGACTCCTAGAAATTAATTGCAGAAGACCCAAAATAAGGAGGGAGGTGTGCATAGTGTCTTCAGTCAAAGATTTCAATGCACAAATGTGTTTCAGTCCTAAGAAGAGGTGCGCATGACGTATTTGGTTCAATATGGGGGGTGTGCGGAGCATCTATAGTGAAGAAAAATATGTATGGAGGGTTACGTGGATCTAGAGATGCATTTTTTCTTTTCTACACGTCATAATTACACGACGTGAATTCCCATTTGATGTCTTGTAACATTCATTACGTTTTTATGTTGAAATCCCATGAAACCCATTAAAAAACATTTATTGCAGATCACATGTGGTGAAATCCAATTACATGTGGTGAAATCCTACACGTGGTTAAATCTAATTTCATGTGGTGAAATCAAATTTCATGTGGTAAAATATTACACATGGTGAAATCTGATTACACATGTTGAAATCTTATTTTATGACATATTGACACATGGTGAAATACAATTACAAGGGGTGTAAGTTTTCAAGGTTTTGAATTAATTTAAGTCATGAATTAAATTCAA
The DNA here is from genome assembly GCA_963277665.1 of Viscum album. Lineage (NCBI taxonomy): Eukaryota > Viridiplantae > Streptophyta > Magnoliopsida > Santalales > Viscaceae > Viscum > Viscum album. The sequence continues at coordinate 1,628,981,733 of OY728122.1, forward strand.
AACAACCCATCTTGATAAAAAAAATTAAAAGTATTTCTACCTAGAAAAATATGGGATCTTACAATCTCCTCACCTTATAACAACTCATCCTCAAGTTTCACTCCCAAGCCTCTCTAATATTACAATTCAGAAATATTGGGAAATTGAGCCCACATATCTACTTTCCTTTCCCAATTATCCTCCTGGTATTTTCCATGTTGCCACAAAACATGAACTATCAGCACGATCTTACCCTTAAACACTTTCTCACTGTGATCCAACACACATATCAGATGCTGCTCAAAGGAATTATCTATCTCAAGCTTGAAATAATTCACATCGGTCACATGAAAAGGGACAAGGTGATACTTCGAAAGTTGTGATACATGTAAAACATCATGCATAGCACTGCATTTCTATGGAAGATCCAATTAGTACACCACCATCCCAATTCTCTCGACAATCTCAAAAGGTCCAACAAATTTGGGTGCCAAATTTACCTTCCTTCATATTCTACAATGACCCAACCTAAGAAACACCTGAAGGAAACATGATATCCCTTTGTAAACTCTAGGGGTCATATGCATCCGTCAGCTTACAACTTCTACCTACTCTGATTCATAACCACAAATTTATAAATTAGCTGAACCTGATCCGATGTTTCCTGTATGAGACTCGATCCCAAAAACTCTGACTCACCTACCTCCATCCAGCATATCAGTGATCTACATGGCCTACCATAAATATCCTCATATAGTTCCATATGAATAGTTTCCTAATAACTGTTGTTATAGGAGAACTCCACTAGAGCCAAGTGTTTCTCCCATGACCCATCAAAGTCTAGAACCCATGATCATAGTATATCCTTAAGCACCTGTATAGTATGCTCTGACTTCCTATCTATCTGTGGGTTGAAAGATATACTCAATAAGACCTATTTTCCAACCACCTTATGTAATCCCCACCAGAAGAGCAAAGTAAAGAATGAATCAAGGTCTAAAACTATAGTTTGTGGCACCCCATGCAGACAGACTATCTCCCGAACATATAGTTCTTCCAGATTATCCACTATGAAGGTTTCCCGTATTATCAAGAAATGTGATACATTGGTCAATCAATCTAAAAAAACCAATATAGAATCATTCTTCCTAAGTGTCTTCATAAGACCTACCAAAAATTCCATGGTCACATAATCCCACTTGTATTCCAGAATGGGAAATGGATCTAGAAAACCTAAAAGTCATTAATCCTTTGTCTTCACCTGTTAAAAAGTTTAGTATCGTGTCACGAACCTGGATATATCTTTTTTCATGCCCGGACACCAAAATTATCATCATAAGTCATGGTAAATTTTGGTAATGCCCAGATGTACTACCCACATTGAGGAATGAAATTCCCACATGAGCTCCTCTTGCATGCTCATAGGCACAACTAAATTCTTCACGTAGATGATATCGTCCTCATCTATCAACTAGTCTGAAGGTGTCTACCCACCTTCAAAGATTTCCCTCAAGGATATGCACTCCAGATCCTCATACTATTTGTCCCTAATCTGTATCAAATGTGTCGACTCAATAGAAACTGATATGAGAGTCATCTAATCCTAATTATTCTGAACCACAATGTGCATCTCAACTAGAAACATCATCAGATTCCACTCAGCATCAGACTTTTGAACTGCCTGAGTCTAATTTTTCTTGCTCAAAGTGTCATCCACACTATTTCCCTTCCTGGGTGTATATTCCAACTCAAAATAAAAAGAATACATATATTAAACCCATATACACCACTGAAGATTCAAATATATCTAGGAAAAGATATACCTCAAGCTCTTATGGTCAGTATAAATTGTAAACTTTTTGCCTAGAAGATAGTGTCTCCAACACTTCAGAGTTTACACCACAAATTTTAGCTCGAGGTCATGCGTAGGGTATTTCCATTCATGTGGTATCAACTGTTGAGACCCATATTCCATGACTAGATCTCCTTTCATCAACACAACTTCGAGTCCGATCTCTAAAGCATTATAGTACACCATGTATTCCTCACCTGAATTAGGTAGGATCAAAATTGGTGCAGATTTCAAATGCTTCATCAAATCTTGGAAGTCCTTCTCACGTTCTTCATAATATTTAAACTTTATCCCCTTTTTGGTCAATCCTAAAAGCTTCATTGGAAATAGAGAAAAGTTCTGGATGAACCTCTTATAATATCCATCTAATCCCAAAAAATTTTTGGATATTGAAAACATTCTTGGGACGATCCTAAAAAACCACTTCCTGATACTTCTCTTGGTCTACTGACACACCTTCCTCTGAGATGATGTGACCCAATAAGTGTACCCAGTCAATCCAAAATTTACACTTAGATAGATTTTCATATAGTTGATTCTCTCTTCATGTACTTAAGATGATGTCAAGATATTAGGAATGATCTTCATGAGTCTTAGATTACACCTAGATTTCGTCCACAAATAACACCACCAATTGATCTAGGTACATATGGAATATTCTATTCATCAAGACCATAAACACTACTGGTACATTTTTCAACCCAAAATTCATTATGAAGAACTCATATAGGCTATAAATTCTTCTGAAAGTAGTCCTACGTATATAAAAAATATGAACTCTCAACTGATAATACCATGATATCAAGTTGATCTTCAATAATAAACAAGCTCCTTTCAAATGGTCAAAAAGATCATTGAAATGTGAAAGTGGCTTCCAATTCTTCACAGTCATCTTATTAAACTTCTAGTAATCAACAAAAAAACGTAAAATCCCATCATCCTTGTTTTAGAATAATATAGGTTATCCCCAAGATGACGTACTTTTATGGATAAATCCATTATCCTCCAACTCATCTATTTGAGTCTTGATCTCTTGAAGCTCTATTGGTGCCATTCTGTATGGTGGAATAGATATTGTCTTAGCCCCCGACATGTGATCAATAGTGAATTCCACATCTCTCTCAGGTGGTAGCCCTAATAAGTCTTTGGGAACGACATCCTGAAATAGTTCCACTATTTGCGGAAGGAAATCTTTGCTAACACCCCCATCATCCAGCAATAGACTTGAAACTTGGGATGTGATCTCTCCTAGTTTCTAAGTAATTTTCCTTGCTCGGACCACCTAGATATCCCAATCTCCTCGGTGAATATAATGGTCACCCTTAGGAGATGTAAATGTAACTCTCCGGTGGTAACAACCTATATGGGCTCAGTATGCAACTAGCCAGTCCATACCCATATTAGGTCAAATCCTATCACATCAAGAATATAGAGATCCCAAAAAAAAATGGTACTCCCTGATCTTAAGATAACATACCTTGCACATATAGAAGTCTCTAGAACATACTCCCAAAGGGTTATCTATCATCATAACCTCGCCCACAAACTCCATTTCCAGGATCAAACCATTAACAAGTTTTTTAGATATAAAGGAATGAGAGGAATTAGTATCAAATAAGTCACTAACCAAAGTAGAAGATACTAAAATATTACATCTCCCTATTTATAGACCAACTTACTATCCATAAGTGTAGGATATACCATATGAAACTATCCTTCCAATATTCCCTATGATGCTGTCTGACTCCCCTAAGCTACACCACTATACTGATACGGGTGATCTTTCCCAGAAGCACCATGCCTACTACCTCTTCTGCCTCAGCCAATAGAACTCTAGATTCCAGACTGATATGGTGTAGAAGATCCCCTCTCAACACCATGTGTCTTTCCATATCCCTTATCAGTAACTATATATCGAGGGTTCCTGCAGAACCTCTAGAGATATCCCATCTTGCTGCAAGATTGGTACTCCACTGGTGGTCGGGAACAGTTCCAATGATAATGTCCCAGCCCACCCCACCAGTGAAATATCACTCCAGTAAGGTCCTGTGTAACTAACCCTCCTATCTGAGTAGTCTTATTCATATTTCCCTAGCTAAATTTTTCATAATGACACTTCCTTCTCTCGGAAGTCACACCTCCTGATTGTCCAGTAGAAACTATCTGTCCTATACTAGAATCCTCCCTTAGGTTCCCTTCATCTATGAGAGCCTGATCCACCACCTCAACAATTTTTTTTAATAAAAATAGATTTAATTGGTACTTAATCTCACAGTTAAGTCTATCCTGAAATCATTTCTCCATAGCTTCCTCATATCCTGCTAACGCTAGAGCAAATAACTATAGATCTGTGAAGAGTCCAACTTAATCCATAATAGACATGCTCCCCTAAGTCAGCTACATGAACTCTACTACTTTATCCTACCGCAACATCTCTAGATATAAGTACTATAAGAACTTATCCAAAAATTCATTTCATAGAATTCCATTAGCATGTCGAGTCCTCACATGAATATCCCACCAGTGATTTGTTGACCCTCGTAGCATATAAGCATCCAGCTTGACCCTTTTCTCATTAAGAGTCTCCTTATGGTCATGTATCGTCTCGATGGGATCAACCCAAAACTTAGCTTCTTCAGGTCCACCCTCTCCAATAAAAATCAGAGGGTGATGCAACTAAAACTACCTTTCTAGATCATACATGCTTTTCACAACCCGCCCTAGGTCTCTTTCCATCAATTTCATGAAACGAGTGAAGTTCTCTCGGAACTTATCTCCTGCTTCCTACCCTGGTACTATCGGTGCCTCAGGTTCCACCACTAGATGATCATCCACAACCATGTCCTCCAGTCATTCTCTAAAAAATAACCTTCATGGAGGCATATCTCTACAAGACCAACATGAAAATTAGGAAAAAGTTAACACAACTTTATCACATTTACATTAGAGAAAAACTGCAACAATCCAAAACAAGTCTTTTCTCCAACCCTCACCACACGGTCAAAATTGAAGCACTATTACTACCCTTAACCACCCTACACCTAGGACCAGTTAAAAAGGGAAACCATATTCTCATATTAAAGTTTCTTATCCAGACACCCATTTATTCACATTATTGCATCATTTAGCACTTCAAAATTTCATATTAGGAACCATTTTCATTTAAATTTCACAAGTATGGAAAACGGTTTAAGCTTAACAACTTACCCATAACCCATTTTCTTATTCATTACTAAAATGATGCATTCCATAAAATAATCCCAAGTTCCTAGAATGATGCATGAAGACTCAAATATCGTTCTATTTTTGGCCACGAGTCAATCTCAACAAATCTCAAAAATAATTATCACATCATACAACAAGTGTGTCACACAAGGTGAAATAATATTCAACTTTAATAGAAAACAAAAATAAAAACAATCCCACCCAGAGTACTTGGGTTTTCCTCTATACATGGGTATGAAAATCCCATGAATGAGATTATTACCAAGCCCCAGCTCTTCCTAGTCTCCTGTCTACCTTTCCCAAATAGCAAGACAAACAAAGAAGAAATAAAACAGGAAATTTGATACAAATTTGTAACATCTTGACCTAGGTTACACATAATGACACCTCAAACCGGTTGGTCACATGACCTCAAGCATGCCTCCTAATATTCTAGAGGCATACAAATAGTAGTAATGGTATGGTAAGTCGATCATGGGGAGACTATACCCTCTTTTATCATAGTAAAACACCAGTGAAAAATAAATAAACAAATGAGGAAGAATATATAATCATAAACAATACCAATGTCACAAGATAACCAAAGTAGTGTAATACATTACTCAAATGAAAGGGAAACATGACATACCAAAGTAAGTTCTAAAGTGTCTAAAATGAAACTAAAAGTAAATACACTAACGACTCCCAAGCGGGTCTTGAACCATGTCTGGTTCCCTTATCCAATATCCATCCCCAATCAGCAATCTAATCCAGGGCCTTTTCCCTCAACCTATCATGAAACAATAAAATATATTCAGGTATGAATCAGGTAGCCCAAAAAGGATGTGAGTAAGATTCAATAGGCGACCACAAATTGTGTCTAAAACATATCCAGTCAATAAAAATGTATAAAATTGTAATAAGAATAAGTATAATGTAAAAGTAAACAAATTATCAAATTATTTAATATTCTATATTTAAGAACATAAAACCCCAGGTTCCTGCAGATTCCCGTACCTCAATACCTACCTCAGACCATGATAAAATATGATCTTTCTTCAAGGTTTACCATGTGTTTGAATATCTATGTTACCATTCTTATTTCACAAATGAATGACCATGTTAATGTTCATTTAAATCACACACTTTGAATGACCATGTCAACATTCTTAATAGTTGGTCGAATGAGCATGTTACCATTCACCGTATGATAATAAATAATTGAATGAACATGTTACCATTCATAATATTTGGTTGAATGATCATGTTACCATTCACCATTTAATAATACATAATTGAATGAGCATGTTACCATTCATAATAGTTGACTGAGTGATAATATTAGCATTCAACATTTAATAATACATAATTGAATGATCATGTTACCATTCATAATAGTTAGCTGAATGAGCATGTTACCATTCACCATTTTACACATATCACATGTATCTCATTTATCAAGGTTAATCAACATCAACCACATTATTACATATAACACATTATCAAATCAAGTAGGACTAATCATCATTAAACCTATTACCCCAATATCACATTAATTTATCAATTAATTAATCAGTTCACCCTTATTTCTAATTCAAAAATTATTCTTCACATAAAAACCCTTAATTAATTCCCCAAATAATTAAGCACATCGATCTCTTTAATTAACCCAATCATTAATTAATCACTTACACATAATCAATTCATCAATTAATTATCTCAATTACCAAACTCAACATATCATAATTAATTCATCAATTAATTATCTCAATTGGAAATTCAATATTCCATAATTATTTTCCACAATCAATTATCTTATTCACAATATCAAATATCATAATCAATTTCATGATTAATTATCCCAAATCCTAGAATTTGTTATTCAATCAAATCCTCTAATTTCGCAATTAATCAATTGACCACATTAATTTATTCAACCTAGGAACTCCAATTTCTAAGTAATCCTAGAAAATATACAATTTCATATAAATAAAGAAATTTCAATACTATGGGATTTGAATCATAGAACACCTACCTCCAGACCAGTGATGAATAATGCACATCAATGAATATCCCCAAATTGAGAATAATCAATCAAGAATGCGTTGATGAATAGTATTTAGATCCGACTCCTAAAAAGCAGAGGAAGAGGTGAAAAAATCCCTACATCTGTGATAACAATTAGCTACTGAATTCCTATCAAGAAGAACCAGATGATTCGTTAGCAGCTAATCTAGAAGAAGATTAATAATCAGAAGGTATACCTTAAAAATCTAGATTTTGATATCCAAGATCTGATACGATATCACTTCCGAATCAAAGATGACTCTTATAAATTAATAGTAGAAGACCCACAACAAGGGGGGAGATGGGCTAAGGGTCTTTAGTTGAATATTTCAATGAAAAATGGTGCTTCAGTCCAAGGCATAAGTTCACGAGATGCCTTTGGTCGAAGATGGGTGGTGTGCAGAGAGTCTGTGTTAAATAAAAATATGTGTAGAGGGTTATGTGGAGCTGGAGGCATGTTTTTCATTTTTTGTGTGTCATAATTACACAACAATGTTCCAATTTCACGTCATGTAAAATTCACTACATTTTTTCCATTGAAATCCTTTCAAACCCTTTAAAAAAACATTTATTTCAGATTACATGTGGTGAAATCCAATTACATGTGGTGAAATATTACACGTGGTGAAATCCAATTTCATGTGGTGAAATCTAATTACATGTGGTGAAATGTTATTTCATGAAATCTCAACATGTGGTGAAAGATAGTTATAGGGGGTATAAATTTTCAATATTTTAAATTAATTTAATCCATGAATTAAATTCAAAACAACCCACCTTTATATAAAATTTAAAAGGATTCATACTAAAAAAAGGAAGGATCATACACCCAGTCAATTATGGTCATGATCCCTAGTGTCCCCCGATCAGTTTTGGGCATGACCCCCAGTCTGTATATCATAGTCTTCCCTGAAAAATGAATTCTCTTTAGGCAGGGCCCAAATGAGCTAGACCTATTCATCAAGTGCCTCCAATGGTATCATGGTTCAAGGAGTGAGTTCTCTTGGAATGATAATTCCTTGAGAAGAATCCTATGGATGGTAGTTGGTTATGACCGCCTGGTGGTGTGGTGTCTCTATTGAGTATATCTAGATATCCCTGTTATATGTTCTGTATACATATAACTATGTAGATATTACTATACATTCCTTCAATGTATTGATTTATGGTTTTAGGGTGTCCTAATGAGTATTGTTATATACACCCTTGCATGGGCTTTACCCGCATGCGTCATGTCTTGTACAGGAAATCGACCATTTGACAGGGTTCTAGGAAGACTAGAACTAGACGATTCTTAGTGAGACCGGAAATACTGAGGTGTGTTCTTGTGGTTTTCAGACAGTAGTCCTAGTACTATTTACATTCAAGTTGGAATTATGGTTATAGACTCTTTGTGGTGGGATTGTTTTTGGCCCTGTTTACTTTATAGTACTTTCACCATTGTACTCTATTGTGGGATCTTTGATGTATGCATGCATTGTTTACTTAGTGTTTTTTACATTTCATCATTTTGTGTCTTGGAGATGTGTGCATGTGTATAGGTACTTTAGGATAATGTCTCCCATTTTTGGGATATTTCTACTTGGTGATAGTCACTATCCCCTATCCTATTGAAGGTGGTCTTGGGGTAGTCATATCATGGGACCCTCTAGGATGGTTCATGACATTAATGATAACTTTCTAAAAGTGTTTTGGAAGATATCAAAAAGGAGTTTTGATATAGTTTCATAATTTATTTTATATGATATAATATATGGTGAAATAGAACTAAGTTTTTGTGGCTTTAGTGTAAGTGGAAGATTGAAGGAGATATGCCCTAAATCCATACACATATGATGCATGCATGGTTATATCATATGTTATGATATAAGTAATACAATGAATATTGTATACCTTGTTGAGGGTGTTTCATAAATCATGTTTATTCTTACATATTACTATGACCATGTACGCTATCATTAAATAAAGTGAGATTCAACTCTGAATTTATATAATAAATTCATGTTCATATTCTTGTGGTGGCTTATAAGTTGTTGTAACCATATACTATTTATTCATGTTTTATGTAACAAATGAGTAAATTCTTGGGGATTAGGGAATATATATAAGAGATTATATAAAAGATTAAGTCCATGGAAATAGTGTGTGTGATTCTTGTCAAAGCTACTAGATAAATATATCCCTTTATAAATTGATATTTTTCTTCTATAATCATTAAACGTGAGAGATACTAGAATATCTTGGATAAATGGAGTGTTCCTCTTGAATGTCAAGTGATTTGGTTTATCCATGGATACATTATAGATAGGGTAGTCTGAAGGTTTCCCTTGAGTAATATTCATAAATCACATCGAATAAATTTCAAAGTAGTAGCTATTCAGTATAAGAAACATAATAGTTTCTTTATTTTACTTATATCATGGTTTTTGGTTTCAGGCATAGTGATCTTGGGTTTAAGGGTTTCTTATTTACTTTTTTACTTAGTTTAAGTGTTAAAATACCCTAAGAAACCCGTCACATTTATCATTGGTGTAATTTTATTATAATAGAAACTTTTATTTCTTAATTGGTATGACAACTTAGGTGGTATTGTATGGGTGACCATATCATTCACTACTTTATTAGGTTGAGGCTAGTGATACAACTCTAGTTGGGTCAAAGATGGTGTAATATATGTTAGAGAATGTGAAAGTTATTAAAAATCACATGATCATTTCTTATAGTAGACATAAATCCTATGTGTATCAAAGGATGAAACCATTAGAGTTTGTGTTTGGAGATCATGTGTTCCAATGAGATTATCCTCAGCATGAACATTAAATGTTTTGAATGGGAATTAAGTTATTTCCAAGATTTATTAACCATTTTTAAGTATTATAGTGAGTTGGAGAGGGTGATTATTGATTATAACTACATTTATAGCAAGAAAATATACACTAAATGTTCTATGTATCTACACATAGTAAGTATTATCATGATCCTTTGTATGTGATTGATTTGAGTGATGTGAATAGCCCAATGAATATGAATTTTTTGGATTATTATGTATAAAATTTGGATAATAAAGATAAATCCATATGGGGATGATTTATTCTCTTAGAATGAGTTATTTATAAACATAGTGGTGTAGAGGAAATCAGTTGGGGGAGGGAATCATAGATGTGTATGCAATATACTAAATTGTTTTGAGTTATTAAGTAATGTGTTTTATTGTGGATTTTTTTGTAATGATTAAAGTGGAGTGGAACTATTTATGTGATTTTACCCTTTTAATGATTATTTTTTAGTATTTTTTAGGATGAAAACATTTAAAAGAGGTTTGTAATGTTAAGTGTTGAAAATTTAAAGCTTGGGAGTTCATACAATTTTATGGGTTTTTTATTATGAATAGTAAATTGGTATTTATTCATTTATTAGAATGAAGTATTGAGTGTAATTTCAGATTCTAGATGAAATGTTTACCCTTGGGTAGTAATTTTATGGGGTAGTTATATTTTTCCATTAGTTCCCCATGTTGGAAGAATTTAAATTATTATCGATATATTTAATCAATTATATTTATATATTTTTTGAATTAAATAATGTGACTTGTTAGATATAACATATGGTAGTTGTGACATGGAATATTATAGGATATGGAGGCTAAATAATTTATTTCATGACTCATTACCTTGTCAATAGTTTTTATATAATATTTGAATGGTGTAATTAATGAGAATAATAGAGGGAAAGTCAATGGATTTTGTGGAATGGAATTAATGAGAAAATTTAGTGGATTGTTTGTGGTGAAATTAATTTATCACCACTAAGGTCGTTTTCTACCTATTCTCATTTATCTCAATGAGTTCTTAGTATAACTGGTGTGTTGTGAAGAATCAGAGAAAGAAGAAGACGAATAGAGAATAGAATACAAGTGAATGATTTTTGGTGATCATTAAAGGATTAAGAATTAAAAGTTTCAAGGAATAAAGGTAAGGAAATTTAAATTATCACATCGTTTCATAATACTTGTGAATTTACCATGCTTTTGATTTTATGTGATCAATGGAAAATTATTAATAATTAGAGATGTTTTTTGATTAAAATATGAAATACTGGGTTGGTTATTGAAAATGATAAATGATAAATATAATATATAATTGGTCAAATAATTATTTTTAATGAATAATTTACATGATATGAGTTATGAAATAATAAATTATTATTAAAACTAGTAAAAGGTATAATCAAAATATAGAGATGGATGAGAAATGAAATTCTATGATAATATAAGTTAAATTATTGTGAATTTTAGTGATTAAATGTGGGATTATATCATGATATATACTTGTGAAAGTCTTTGAATAAGGGGGAAAATATCATGATTTGTGATTTTGATGAAATTGGGGTTTATTATTGTTTATAATTCATCTGTGAATTATTTAAAAAGTTTTTATGGTGAAAACTGGTGCTGATTTTTGATTATGAATTAACATAAAATATTTTTTAAGTACCTATTTTGAAACTTGATTCTATAATATTAAAATATAATGGAAAATAATATAAAATATGAGGGATTGATTTGAGAAATTTGGAACAATCTGTTCCAATTCACCAAGGGGGATATTTCAGACATTGGAAATATGTGAAAAAATATTAGTAATTTTTAGGGATGGTGTGGTAGTGAGTCATAAAAAGTTTATGAAACGTAGGAATAAGTCCATTCTATATTCTAAATATATAGGGAATTCTTTTTAGAGAGTTACATGTGGTGTTTGGTTTTCAAAATGCGTTATGCTAGTTGGGCTTGAGGCTATTTCAAATCTAGCATGAATAATGTAGACTGATGTTTTTTTAATGAGTTTATAGTGGGATGAAATGATCATGTTTGTGGAAATTAAATATATAATAAAACCCTATATAAACCTATATAGTGTGATTATATGGAGGTGTAAATGTTGAAATGTATAGTGGATGACATATCTTGGTGAACAATTTCATTTTTATTTTTTGGATATGAAATGAGGCTATGAAACTTCGGGATTCCCATGATATGAAGAATTTTAAAGATGTCGTGATTTACTCCCTAGGATCTAGTAGTGATGGATCTAGGTGGGAGTGTAGCATATGTATGTGGTGTGATTATATTCACTACGACCTTTGTATGTCTAGTGACCTAGGTGGTAGAATATATAGATTGTATGGGTTTGAATATATTTTTAATATTTTATAGTGATATAGAGGTTGTGAATAGGTATCAGGAAGTGGTTTTTGATATATGATGATAATGATGATGATGGAGAGGATGATGGTGATGGTGTGGATGATATTGCTAGCCATAATGGATATTTGTTGTGTGGTGGTGATAATATAGGTTGGGGATTGGAGATTACTTAAGGGTGGAAACCAGGTAAAATAAAGAGAGTCTCCAAGTATGGAAAACTTTAAAAATGATACAAGTTATTTACAAGAGTGTCTTTGAGGGTTGATACCCAAAAAACTAGTGAGATTCCCTATGTGTACACAATATCCTAGCCATCAAATGTGGATATTTAGTGAGTTCCTTGTATGTGGATATTTAATTAGTGATGGAAATATATTTATAATGTTTCATGCGGGTGGATAAATATTTATTGATGAAGTTATTAAAGTGATTTCCTTATATTTGGATACCTTCTTAGTGTTGGTGATATTATAGCGAGGTCCCTACGCGTGGAAAACACATGATAATATTACTGTTAGGTCCCTAAAGGTAAAAGATTTCTTTGTTCTTGGATATAGAGTGGTGGTGGTTATTGTTATAGTAGTGGTTGTGTGATTATGTGTGATGGATAATTTGATGTGGTTTATAAAGTGAGATGATTATGTGGTATGTAATAGAAGTGATTAGATGATTGAATTTTCAGAGAAGGATGATAATTGATTGTTTTGTTTTATTTATTCCATACATGAATGAATTAGTATGCTTCATTAACATGGGTACATGATAGTTCTAGGGAGGAACCTATTTATTTTATTTATATTCTCACCCCTAATTTATATATAATTTTTTTAGATTATCTTAATACAGTTGGAAGTGGTATCAGGAAACCTTGAATTTGGACATAGGAGACTTATTGGAAGAGGTGGCTGTATTATGATTTCTTATGGTACAAAGGAGATGATAAAAATTTCAATTATTTTTTATTTTTGGTTTGATTATGTATTACATGAGATGAATTTATATACAGTATTAATGTATTATACTTGGTAAATTCCTTTTATTATTCATGTCGATGTGGAGTTTTCATTTATAATGGGTAATTCCTTCCATAAATGTGTATTGATAAACCTTTGGTTTTAATCCCCACCTCATGTACTATCTAAGGAAAGTTTAGAGGGTCAAACTCTAACTTGTTTTTGGCTCAAGTGGAGTAACAATAGGGATGGTTCCTGAAATTATCATAGTCTTATTTCATTTTATTCAAAGTGTTTCTAGAATTAAGTCACCCAGATTGTGCTTCACGCAACTAATTTTTTTACAGTGGAATTATTATTTGAATCATTGAGCATTTTATAATTTTATATAATTATAACTTTTAAAATCTTGGGTTGTTGAATATATTCAACATAATTTTTGAGTAAACCAACATAAATTTCCTTCGACCTCTTAGTATCCTTCTTTAACATCATAATTTCCGTCATGATCTTGGAATTTTGATCAAGACAAGACTCATGTTCAACTTTTAGCATGTGTTATTTATATATTTCTCCATCATCTTCTTCACTACTTGATGATTTTTCACAATTCTAAATATAATACAGGAAGGTTATTTTTTCATTGAAATATTTAAAAAATCATTTCATTTTCTTATTGAAAACTTCTTACTCCCATTAATTTTTTTCCCTATCTTAAAATTAAAAGGATTATTCCATTTCTTATTTGAGACAATCACTTATTGTTCACCATATTTTGAATAATTATTCCTTTTTGTTGGGAAGTCGACCATAAATTTCCCTACATCACTATATTTATAACATTTAAGTATTAATTTACTTATATATTTTGTCTTTCCTTTTATATATTTTTTTAAAAATATGTGACTTGAGATTATCATTTTATTTATCCTATTCTTAATTATATTCATAATAAATTAATGACCCTTATTTATTACAATTAAGTTTAAGTTTATTTATTACCTTGAAAATAATTTATTTTTCTTATTTGATATTGTTTTGAAAACAAATGCTTTTATCATATCATAAGAAAAAAAGTGTACTATGTAACTCATTAAGTGATAATTTGTTAAAATATTTATCTTCCAATGATTATACTTTAACATAAAATATATCAGTAAATATCTTTAATATCTTCTTGACCATTTTAGAATCCTCAAATATTTTTCCCGAACTTATGATATTTTGTAAAATCACATTAACTATAGTGAATAAATCATCAATATTTTAATCATCATCCATATTCACATATTCAAACCTTTATCTCTAAATTTATAACTTGGTTTATTTCAATTAGATGTTTCACTAATAGATATTTTTTAGATTATCCCATATTCCTTTGGTACAATTTAATCCCATAACCTTGGTGAAACTTTTTATAAAGGTATATTGTAATAATATTTCTTTCCTTCCTATAATTATCAATATCATTCATATCATAATGTTTCACGGTAGATCATTTCACTATAAGTGTAAAATCAATAGTGGAAGCATAAAAAACTTCCAAACCAAGAGATAAGTGATAACAAACCACCATTATTCCATCCATGATAGTTATTTTCATCATATGTAGACATGCCTATACTATTGATAGAATTATGATATTCTATGTGATATATATAGAATAACCAGTAGAATCTAAAAAAAAACTTAATAATATCCTAATTAAATACTTCATTGATCTTTAGAGTGAAATTACTTTGCCTTGATACAAATTAAGGTTCCCATGGAAGATTTTTATTATAACACTAAGGTTGGTAGGGTTGAATTAGTGTTACAACCTCTTATAATTTCTATATAAATTAACATTTTTATTAAATAAAGTATGTATTAACTTAAATATTTAAACACTTTATCACCTATATGGAAAAATAAAGTAAACAAGGAATACAATATTTTTAAATGGTTTTCCCACAAAATGGGTGACCACATCCTTACTGTGTTTAATAAAAAATGAATAAAAAATGATCCATTAATATCATAAAGTGACTAAAAAATAGGGAAGGAATCATCATTGACCCATGATATATATTATAATAGTTTTTCTCTCATGATATTTTATATAGGCTATCTCATGATTACAATAATTACCTTAAATAAATGAAAGGGATCATGACTCTAAACTAAAATTCATAAACATTAATCAAGAAATCTTCTTCTAACTACAAGAGTTTAATAATAATAGAAAAGTTCTAAAGACACCTTACACAAATAGAATCCTGATCCTAAAAAACTCACGAGCCTTCAAAATATTAAAATTAATTTTCTATTCTTCCACTATAAATTTGATGCAAAAAATCTAGAAATTGATCTATGTCATACTTTTTCTATACCAATTTTTATCTCTATATTCTCAGAAAATATTTAAAATCATTTTATTAAAATTTTCTAAAATTTTAATTTTTGAAATCCCTATAAAATTCTCTATAAAAAATTCATCAAATATTTTAAGAAATTAAAGTAGAAATATACTCAAAAGAATAATACAATATCATTCTTTAAAAATATAGAAAAATAATATAACTTAAATCACTATAAATATTTCACAAAGATTTCTCAAAACTAACTTTATTTTTTATCATTTAATTATAGAAAAAATCCATTTGGATAAAAAAATTAAAGTTTTAGTAATTTAAAATAATTCACACTTATATATCATTTAGAAAAACTTACACAAGATTTTGTTCTCATACACATGAGATTCATAGTACTCAATTTACTCTTATATAGGATTTTGTTTCACTAATATAAATTCTGATCTCACTTATATGTGCTATGTAAAATCTAATCCATTCTTACATCATTATTCATACAAGAAAAAAAGTTCAAATTCATTCTAACATATTAATTTTAACTTTTGAGTCTCACACACACTACCAAGTCTCATTTTGTATCTCATTTATATTGTAATATAGTTAACTTACATAGATATGGAAAAACCTTTTACACATATGTAGAAAGTTAAAATCTAACTTCTTAATAATTTGAAAACTTTAAACTTTCTAAAACTTTTTTGTTCATCTCAAAAACATTTCTAAAATATTTTATTCATTCTAATTGTTATAGATAGTCAATATAACTAACAATCATAACAATTCCTTGTGTTATTTAATTTAATAAAGTTTAGTTTGTGAATCACATTAAATATTTCCCAATATTATTTCCAAATATACATATCAATGAATGAATATATTTTAGAACAATAATAATGGGAAGTCGATAACTATTTAAGACAATATTTTTATTTAATAAATAATTTTATATTGAATTTTCAAAACATTTCAATATAACACTATAAAAATTTCCAGTTCCAACAGTTGGAATTTGGTTTCTATATAAATTATTTAGAATATAATAAAATAAATAAATTCATGAACTATTAAAGTGACCTTAATATCTAAAGTTATATTTTACCACTAATTTTACATAAATACCATTAGAGAAAAATAAATTTTTAATTGATATTTATCACAATTATTATTATTTACTCTTACCTTATCTTTTTTTTCACAATTTAAAAATTAAATAAAGGATTTTACATTTATATACTATCATTTTTTAGACTTCAATCATTTTGATCAAATAAATTCAGGGAAATAACACTATTTTTAAATTGGATACTACTTGTACTTAGTGTCGTGTATTACCAAATTTTGGTATAAAAACATCCCACTATATTAGGTTAAAAGTGAAGAATTTATAAAGAAATAAAATTGAAAAAATTTAATATAGATGAATTTATAAGGGAATAGAGATTTATTACCCTAAAACACTATTAAAAATTGTTGTGTATTATATTTTTTTACTATTATATATTTTTTATCTTATATTATTCTCTTTTATTTTATAATGCTAATTTTAACACCTTTCAAATATACTTGTTTTTACACTAACTATTCTTCCATTTTTATGTATTTTTTAGTGGATTTTATACCCATTTTTTAATATCTATTTTATTTTATATCCTTTTTAAATTAAAACTTAATTTCTATTTCACCTTAAGTTTTATATATTATAAACATTGAACCTTTGAAATATTTTGAAACTCTGTTTTTATCCATTGAATATTGTTATTGGGTTTTTACAATATTTTTTAACACTTTAGTTCATCCGATCATTAAGATTATATGTCAAGAAAATAGTATTCATAATAGCGAGTCACTTATTTTTTTCCAATATTAAATGTTTGAATAGTTAATATTTTATGGAATCTTATTTTCTTATTGGAAGCATTGAGGTAAAAAACAAGTATTGACCACCATTCCTTAATGGGTAGATTGTGAATATTGGAAATATCAAATACATACCTAAATTATCAATGATATATTATTAAAATAAATAATTGATTAAAATTATTACAATATTCTTAAAAATATCCATGTTTTCTTATTGCTGGTAAAGGTGAATAATTTGTTCTAAATTTAAAAGTGGGAAATAATTTTTTTGTCTTATCACCGAAAATATATGCATTGAAGTATATTTTTTTAAAACAAATCATAGAATATGGGAAAAAATAGAGAACACTCACTTCAAGAAAGATATATTCTTATAGATAAATGAGATTATGCCTTAGTTAGAATTACAGAGATTCAAATTTTTTCATAGGGAATTAGTTTCTAAAATTTATTAAAAACTTATAAAAATTATAAATGGTCTATATAATCTTTGAAATATAAAAAATATAGATAATAATCTTGTTTAAAAAGTTATAAAAACCCCACTAAGGGAGTGCTAGTCAAAATGTACCAAAATTTAAGACACCAATCATATAATAAGAATACTGATCAATGAGATTATTGAAAATATTGATGAAATACATGATATGATTAAACAGATATGCTAAAAAACATCAATAGTTATTGATGATTTCCAAATGAGCATTGGAAAATTCACAAAGGAAGAAATACTTGAATATGGGTATTATTTTCCCTATAAAAGAATAGGAATATGATGATATCCAAGAACCACAGATCACGTAATCCTTGAAAAGGATTTTGATCTCATAAACATTATAAGGTCACACGAATACTCTGCATACAGTGCATAACCTATGGTGGATCCCATTGTCCCCCTTTCAATGAGCCCCTTTACTTTTGCGAAGGTGATATGGGCAACCAGCATCCATGCTGGGGTATCCGTATGAGCCCCCCTAGTCCATGTGGGTTATCGGCAACAAGAACCTCATAGTCTAACATGAAAATCCTTTGAAAATGTGAGGAAAGGTGCCTAAAATGTGGATAAACCTAACGGTCATAATTTTCATGCAATTCATTACTGATGGGAAGGGTAATTATGCTTGAAAACATCAAAGAAAACTCATGAGACCCCTGAGCCTTTGTAAGAAGTTAAAAAAGGAAATAAAATGGAGGATGTGGGAGCTACTCATGGTCAATGAAGGACATGTGGCACTCCCCTCCAATACACTATGAGTCATTGGTGATATCCCCATATTGTCTCATGAAATACCTTTGTTTTTTCATCCTCATCGGATGGAGAGCCTCAAGTATGTCTAGGAAATCATGCAATTACTTTTTGACCCCATAATAAAAAATGAATAGATTTTTCCAATAAATGATTTCACACTCCCATATGACCCTTGTTGTCTACAAAACACATCATCAAAAAATAGAATAATTATCCTTGACATTACTAGTGAAATCTCACATGAATCTCAAACGTTTTCACATAAAAAAAAGGTAATATAAAATGGAGGAGTAAAAATACTCTCATGTTCATAAAAACAATGTGAAGTGCCAAGGATGTCTACAATACAATCTCACGAGAATCATGGGCAAGCCAACCTGATCCCATGAAGGCCCCTTTTCAAACCATCCTCATCTCACATAAAGTCCTAGAAAATTCATCAAGAATCATGAAAATGACTTTAAATAGGTAATTTAATCTCACTAAGGCCCTTGGACATGTCAACATGACAATAAGGGAGTCCTTCGACATACCCAAGTGATCAGAAAAGTCCCCTTTAATTAGAAATAATCCAATAAAGGATGCATTGATGGATGGATTTGTGGTCACTGAAAATCAGGCGACACCCTCAGAAGCGATCCTTGATAGAGAATCATGAAGACACATAGAACCAGATCCCTTCACTAACTCCAGTATTGATTCATGCTAGATATTTCAAAAAAACCAATGAAAAATTGAGGAGGCGATGCTTATAAATTTCCCACCACAACATGAAAAAAGTGGTTGGACTCTTGTACTATAAACTCTTGAGTTCAAGGGATAGAGTTGAATTCTATGAGTGGATGATCTCATGAATGATAATTATTCCATCAGGTAATATAATAGAAAACATCTAGAGAATTCATGTTCCATACATAAGATACTTTGCGTGATCATTCATAGATCATGAGAAGGAATTTTGGCAAGACGTGTGAAGAACATACCCCATGTCTTCCAGATCACACAAGACTCAAGATGAATCAATACTGAATAAACCTAAGGAATTTTCAATAAAATGGATAGATCCAAGATTAAAAGTGGATTACTTAAGTGGAAAACATGTTTACTATACCTCATGCGCTTCATGTGAGTTATCCAAGACATGAAATAACACCAATACATTGTGCCTACATCTCACAATGGTCCTTCATCATGTTATTTGGGTCATTTGAAATCATCCAGACATGTCATATCAAGTCACTCAGTCTCCTTGGGCATTCCACTTTAGTCCTACAGGACCCTATGGGCTTGTCGTACAAGCCTTGAGACATCATTTAGATACATTTCCAGAATCATAAAATGGTGCTATCTCATGTCATTCAAGTCTCGCGGCTACATCTAGGAATGACAAATAAGCTCTTGCGACACCCTTTGGGAAAGTTGGCTGATACTTGTGACACCCTCTAGGCAAGTTATCTGAGACTCACAATGCCCTCCAAACGTATCGACCGGGTGTCACGATGTCATCCAAATATTTTATCCATGATACGTGTCATCCTTCAAACCATGTCATACTGACTCTTGCGACACCCTACATATATTTCAATCCAACTCTTTCAAACAACACTAAGGAACACCAACTGGGTTATACAACACCCTATGGAAAATCTACCTAGGCTTCCAGGATAGACCATTTAGATCTTTTGATGTCCTATAGGAAAGTCAATTGGGTCATGTGACACCCTCTAGACAAGTAGGTCAGGTCATAAGGGCATCTCGAGAATTAATAACATTTTCTGTCCACAATGTGTAATCCCCAATCAATTGGAAAACCTCATAGTGTAAGCCCTGACCGATAAGGGAAGCCTAAGTGTGTAATCCACAATATAAGGTAACTATGACGACTTTGATTCCTTCCATATTCAAGATATGTAGGCCACCTCTCCCTAAGGTTTGAGATCCATATTGATCATCCAAGGTGATCCCAGTATCAAAGTCCCTTATTCAAAGAAATGAAAATGATTACTTATCATCCCTTATTTCTCACAATGAGTAGGATTACGTGGTCTTAGGGAATTAAAATAATCATATCCTTTTCACCATGTGTATCTACAATGATGGGGGAAATCTCAATATATAAATCCTAAACAAATGAACTATGACAACTGTAATTCTTGATATAACCGAGATACATAGTAAATCCCTATAGGACTCAATCTTGAATACTTGGTGTCCCAAAGCACCCATATAAGTCCTTTCCACACAAAGTTATTCTACACGGGTCAAACGAACTATGTGGGTTTTGATTTCTTTAATAACCGAGATACGTAGGATTTCTCACAATGGCTCCATCGTCTCAGAATATTAACTGCTTGGAAGTGAATTCTTAAGCACATGGTTATACAGTTTTATCATATAAACATACACCCATTAATAAAAAAATGATGGATAAACTCATATATATACAGATTAATTCACTAAAGAGATCCCGATATTTTGCGCATGAAAGAGAATTAACCTATAGTCATTTTGTTAGGGTAACCAATCCCATATCAGGATTAAGAAGAGATTCATGAACATATCTTAAATATATAAGTGAGTCCCGAAGTAGGAAAAAATTCCCCCCAAAAGGGTACGATGATCCCGACCTCCCATCCTCTCGACCAATGTAAGTCCCCAAGAGTCATTGGGCCTGAAGACCCACGTGACCGCCTGCCTTAGGAAAGTAGGTTTGTACCCATATATGGATGAGAGAACCATTGGGAGTTCCTGGTAAGAGTGACAATGGTAGCCCAATGTTCATGATTGTTCACAACAAAACCCCCCCACAATTAGAACTATTGGGTGAATCCCATCCATATCCTCAAATCCCAATAGAACAAAAATTGTAAACCTGAAACAAATCTCTAAAATAAAAAAATGGCCAGGTTATTATCAATTAGACCATTTTGTTTTCCAACTATATGCAAACAAAAATGGTGAATACAATATGAATCTATAACATTAAAAAATGATTAGGATATTATCTATCAGACCATTTTGTTTTCCCACTATATGCAAAAAAGGGTGGATAATCTGATGTGAATCTCTTACACATTAGGAAACTTTGTTTTAAAACCCTATACAAACAAAGTAGTAAGAACAACATGATCATACTGATGATTCTATATAACCAGGGTTCTCATAAGTCCATCCTCATTTTGATAAGTTCTAATGAGCCCAATGGATCGATCTAAAATATCAGGAAAATTGTGTTAACCATGCATATATAATTTAGAACATTATTACTAAGATATTTCACTAATTGGTGGCCTTGTTCTTTGTTGTTTTCATGAATGTAGATATTGAAAACACCCTAATTCAAGACAATGTCTTCATCTTCCAGAATTCGATCCAATAAATCATTTATTGCTATAACCCACATGGGTTTCAAAGAGATTTCACCGTCTCGATAACACCAATGGTAGGTGGAAAATAAGATGGTCCGAGAGTAACAACGACACAATATGATACCAACCATGGAAGTTTCATGTCATGCTCGCTAAGAACGACAGCCAATGAGTTCACATTTACCTGGGAAGGCTACTACTAAGCTAGTATCCCCTATCTCTATAACCAACTACTTTTGGATCTTATCCATAGAGTATGAAAACTGCTATGTTTAGTATCTGATGAAGGTGAATAAATAATCCAAATATGAATCCATTTCATTTTAGGTGCCATCAAGGAGGGTACCTATCAACCACTTTCACCAAAATCATCCCACTGGTACCACCAGTCACCTACTGAGGGTACCACCCAATATGCTACCACCACTGACGGCCATGCACATGTAGTAAGGAAGGATCATCGAGGGATGAAGGCACCCGATATTCCAGATAGGGTTCATATCCCCACTCCCACTAATGATTCCTACCGAAATATTTTGGAAAGAACCAGAAAGCAGGATTATATCCCTATTGACTCGGAACACGTCTTTGGGAAAATTTCTATAGCAGGCATAGGGGAGGTTCATATCCCTAACCTTGTGCGTGAATCCCATCAACATACTCCGATGGAACAAGGAGGACAAAAGTGGGAGCATATCCTCGCTTCAATCAAAGACATCTACTAGTGTATAATACAAATGGAAAATATGAAGGATTATATCCCTATACACACTTTGATAAAATAAAAATATATTTTAGCATAAGTTGATGAACTCTAACGACATATTTCATCACTATTACAGATAGCGGGATAGACGCATAATCCTATCCCTATATATAGGGAAACTCAACACTATAATAATTGAAAACAAGTGGTTGTATCGAAGAAAGTACATACTATTTATTCTATATAGAAGGATTATCAGTATATTCCAATAAAGTATATGGAATAAGATCGGGTTCATAATCTTATTCCAACCATGGCTCAACAGGTGAGAGAGGAACATGCCTCGGGACATGGGCACAAGCCTATTGAAAAATCCTAGCAATATATTACAAAGGACTAGGATCAAACTCATATCCTCATTATAGCTGGGTCTCACCACGTGAAAGTTACAAAATTCTCGGTACATTCTCATATTCCTGTCTAAAAAGTCCAGTAGATATCTCTATTCTGGATTGGGATAACCAAGTGAGAATGACACAAGCCTTAGGATAGGCTCATATTTCTTTTAGTGAATCTACCTTACATATTACACCAGATCATGAAAGTAAGGAAAATATTCCTACTTCTGCCGATGAATGATTGTGCCGATATCATTCTACGAAAATACATGTGGAGGATCATATTCCTTCTCTCATTATGGAGGCCCATCAATATATTTAAATAGGGAATGAATATTCAGACCTGGCTCATATTCCTGTTCCAACTAGGGATCACTAGGTGAGAGTAGCACACACCTCAGGGTAGGCTCATAATCCTTCCAAGAAATACCAGTAGCATATCCCAAAGGCTCAATATCAGGATCATATTCTTGTCTTTACTAAGGCTCACCAAGTGAGAATGGAAAATGCCTTAGGACAAGTTCATATTCATATCAATAATAAAATATCTTATTGGATTATTAAAACATATTATCAGTAGTGGGATCATACTCTCGTAGCACCATATGGTTATTACAAGTTCCAACAACCATCACACAACATGATCATATCCTTGCATAATCCCAAAAGGAAGTTCATCATATTCTTACCACAATGAAAAACATGACCCATATTCCTAATCTACTCAATGCTAGTGTCTTTGAGGTTGTTTGAGACACATTCTCAACACCACGAGGTTCTGTTGACTCTTTTATTAAAGAGGAAGAATAATAAGTACATTACCATGATAATCCCCTTCATGGTAGTGTGTAGATGGATTGAAATGACTCTATTCCTGAAATCCACCATGGTTAACCTCCCCATGATGATATCTCCAATGGACAAGGAAATACCTCCCTTATCTAGACACCTCAGTATAAAGAGGTGTTCAAAACTTTGAAACAATCATATAGAGAGGTGATCAAAACATTAGGGTCAACTGTATACATTTCCCCATTAACTTACAACAGCACTCCACTCCCATCAGTAGGTGACCACTAGATCCATCCTCTATGGTCTGAACAGATGGAGGTGTGTAAGTCTAATGAGTAGGAGTCCAACATTTACAAATAGAGATAGTTATCTGGAACCCCCCATCATGTTTTGGCCCCTCGCTACTTATAACTATGAGATCCCAGATGAGATAGAAAATGGTTTTACTCCTTATCTATGAAAAAATATTTGGGCTACTCATCAGTGACGGAAGGATCGATATCTCCCTTATTCAGGATACAATTTTCACCTTCATACAATAAATATACTTTGTTTTCACCTTGACCCACTATCTCCATGGACCATGATCTAAAATTGTAAAATCACAATGCAATTATGCAACATGATTTCTAACATTGCATCATGACACTTCAGTAGCTGATCTCTGAATCCAAATTATGCATCCTTATTTTAGGATAGGGACATTAGGGAGAATTTCACTTTTCCACACCCCTGGAATAATATAACCCCTCATATTTGGTGTCATGTAATGTTATAAATTCAGGTGAAATTAGGGGACTAGGAAATTATCAAGCTAGTTGGTCACTACAATGGAATGAACACACTTCAAAAATGCCCAAAAATCATGAATTAAGGGAGAGAATAGAAATAAGGACATCGAATCGGTCCCCTTTAATAAATGAGAACATATTTAGGACATGGATTGGGAAGTTGTGATCATACAAACAACTTCTTGTGAAGAATAATTATCATCATGGGATGCCATCACACCCATCTCCCATGCGAGCATAGCTGTGCCACATTAAACAGGACACAATAGTAGCTGCCATAATAGCTATCAAAGAGAAGACCCACCCCTGGTCCAGGAGAATGTCTACCATTGCATCCACCCATTAGATCATCAATCCCTGAGAGGATTCAAGAAATATCCCCAATAACTACAAGTGAAACCCATACTGTTGGGTTGGGGACATTTATATCTTCATTTCCATCCTGAGAGTCATCATGTACCAAAATTGAGTTATTGGATCCTTAAAAAAAGGATCAATCAGTGAAAATTGTGGCCCTGAATGACCCTCACCCCATAGGCTGGGGGTATTTTCATCATCATTATCACCATAGAGAGAATTAGTCTTCTATAGGTTGGGATGAAAAATTCAGTGGTCAGCGCCCCACCTATTCCTCCCACCGTAAGAAAAACCTATGTTGGTTATGGGTCACTCGACAATCACTACTGCAAACTCCCTCAAATTCACTATTCTTAGGCTGGTATGGGAGGAGTGTATGACAAAGGCGATTTGACACCGCTGAGTTCACAAGCCAAAACGACCCAATATGGCCAAGTGTTCAACTAATGGACCTGATGAATGTAGTACAAAATCATCCTATTTTGTTGAATGTAATGGAACAACCACCATTTCTTGATATGCCTCCATTAATTTCATTAACGTTAACATGGAAAAAATTGATCAAGATGAAAATGAAGAGGGCCATAACACAAAAAATGTACAGTAGGAGGAGGGTGATCTAGACCACCAAATGAGGTTTTGCACACCAAGAACCAAATAAAGATTCAAAATTTGGCACCATCGAATAATGAGCTTCCACCTCCTTAGTGGAATAATGTCAAAGAAAAAATCAAAGGTACAAATACATCCAGATCACTACCCAGAATAATTGAAGTTCCTTCCCTGGAGGAATAGTTGTTACAATATGAGAGTGAAATATGATCTCTACGAAGGTTTAATGAGGAGATACTCAGGGGAAATATTCCCACTAGTATCGTCTTTATCTATAGATTAATATCCTCCCTCCCATAGATAATTTAATAGAGTGAACTGTATCTGAGCATCATATTGGTTCCAAATCTAGATAGTCAGTTTATAGAAATGAGGAAACAAAAAATGATTGTTAATTCCCTATAATTAGGTGAAAACAACTCCCTCATTAGGGTAATTATTCAATCATAGGGAGAATTTATAATTATTAGGAAATTAAGGTGGGACCACCTCATCGGCCCTCGTCCACTCCCTGTGGTTGGGAGGTGGCACAAACAACAATTCCCCCAGAGTTAATGTCATTGAGTACCTGGCTACTCGAATAGAAGATATGGAAGGGCGACATGCACCTATGTAGCCTAAAAGGAATCCATATCCCGAATGGGTGGATGATACTCCACCTCTACCCAACTTTGAAAATCTAACCTTCTCTGCCTTTAACAATGAAGGTGACCCTAAAAAATGTATCAAATACTTCGTATCTCAATGTGGGATGATGATGGGCCCTCGAGATCAATAGGAGGCAAAAAAGTTGAGGTGTTTTGTGCAGACTCTAACAGGGCCAGCCTTTGTTTGGTATAATATCTTACCAATAGGATCTGCTACAATATTGGAAGACCTTCGTCATAAGTTCCTTTACTAGTTCAGCTCCACACTGAAAAATAAAAAATCATCAACTTGGAGAATTTCCAGAAATAATATAATGGGAGGGTGTTTGATTTCATGTTAAGGTTGAATGGTTTAACCTATTCACTCGACATCCCTCTCTCACAGGAGAATCTGTTGGAACTCTATGCTAAAAATCTCAGGGATGAGTTTTAGACACCTCTGATCACCAAGAAATATCCATGTGGGTTTCGAGAGTTCACTAAAACCACACAATGTCTTGAGGAGTATTTTTAGCAAACTTGATTCAAGTATTGACTCATGCCTAAAACAATAGGAAAAAATCTAGGAAGAGTAGAAACTACGGCTATCACCCTCAAGATAGTATCAGTACCAATCTAGGCACCTAGGTAATCTCCAAACCTCCCAACACCTCTTGTCTAGTGGAGAAAACCATATAATTTCCCTCATCTACAAGCATAAAGAAATCAGGGTCACCCGAGATTTGAGGAACGGATGAAAAAAGTATACTCCTTCTGAAATGAATAAGTCCCTAGTTATTTCTTAGCATCCGTGGACAATAACCTACTTAAGCTTCCTCATCCCAAAAGTCCTAATGAACTCAACCTCATCGACCGTCCCAACTGCTTCCCTTACCATAGATGGTTGGGTCATAATATCTAGGATTTCTTCATCTTCAAAGACATAATTCAAGGCATATTTTAATCTATACAGGTGACGTTAGAAAACTCCCCAGAGTAGGTGGATTGAATAACCATTGTATGGTTAGAATAATAGGATGGTTGGAAGAAAGTTCTATCTAGACGTGCAATTTTTTTTTGAAAACTAGATGACTCGAAAAATAGTTGATCGATATCACACAACTATGAAGGAACAATTGTGAAAACCAAAAATAGCTCCAGCATCGTAGAAGGATACATCAAAAGTGACTCCCAAAGGTGGGCATGACCACTTAAAGTAGGAAGAAATTGAATAGGATTAATCATACTCTACTCCAATGCAATACCTAACTATTGATAATTTCTGCCCCGCAACATCCATAGAATGGGAACCACCCAACAAAATGGAATCCTCATTGGATAAAGATCTCATATTTGGTAATGTCAATGTGATATAGTTGGAATACTCATTATTTGATGATGAACATTCCCCCAAATATGGTTTTCCCATACATAATAGGGGAATGATAGGCCGCATGCACTAAAACCGAGGATACAGGGGACAACGCAGATGTGGTCAGACTCAATATTCCAATCATATCCCCATGGAGGACATATACATAGCTGAGAACCATGGTCAAGTTCTCAAGAGGGATCAAAAGATACATGGAGGAGTCCCAAAACCCTCCAACGACCATTCACACCCAATTGTCTTATATGGTTACCTAGCGGGGGTTCAATCATCCAATAAGCCCAGAAAAAGGGAAAAGCTATCATGACCCGTACCGCTAGTAGAAAATGCTCCAACAACATCTACACAAGTACAATTCCCATACACCTTAGATGACTCAGCTCTTGAACTACATACCTTGGATAAACCCCATACTAGAAAGCGCCGACCTCTAGAATAAAAGTACGACATTTTAAAATAGGTTGATGCAGTCCTAACCAAGCTCTCAATACTTGATTCGATCTAACTTTCAAAATAACTTAGGGGTAACTTATTGAAGACCTATGGAGACCATAATTTTTCAAGACTGAAGTCACTATAGTCGAGGTATATCGAGTGGAGATTATGTCCTCATAATGTCATGTTACCATATCATTCACTGATCAAGATCGGGAAGAGTCCATCCAAGGGAACATCAAACCCTTATAATTTTTGGGCAGAATAAATAATTTTAATGTCCAAAGTTCTTATTGATAATGGATCTGGGATCAATCTCATCCTAGTTTTAACCCTCCGATGTTTGGGATATATTAAAGGGGACTTATCTCCAACAAAGATAACCATTGAGGGGTATGATAAGCATGAGCAAAGACCTCTTGGGAAGATCAAACTCGAAGCCCAATTTGGGGAACTTTCATATGACATTGAGTTCACGATTATCCAGCATGAAACTGTATATAATGTCCTACTCGGAAGTCCCTCGATCCATAGCCACTTGGCGGTGTCATCAACCTTCCATCAATGTTTGAAGTACCCCATCAATGGAAAGGTCTGAATACACATGGTGATAGAACCCCCTTTGAGACTTATAGAGCCACATATGCTCAATCATATTAATATAAGAAGGAAAGAAAGAATCCAATGGTGGATGATGATATACAAGTTACAACTCCAAATAGCCCAGGGACCGCCCCTATCAATCCCTAGAGTATACTTTATAGTGACTATGTACTCCCCATAAATATGTTCCAAGTAGCAGTTCTAATCCCAGAGGCCCAATCCCCTTTTTTTCCATAGAAATAATGTAAAACAAATCAGCTCGGATATCTCTCTACAATGAATCAGATAAAAAGGGATGATGATGTCTCTTATAATAGCCTCCCTCACCTAGATAGTGATGGAGAAGAACCCAAATTTCCATCTTCAATTCAAAATTCCTCCATAGAATTAGAATTGGAGGAAGTTGAGGATGATCTCAGGAATTCCCCTCTAGCATTCAAGGAAGGCTTCTCCACCACCATAGATGAACTTATCCAGATAAATACAGGAATAGAAGAAGACCCATGACCTACTAAAATTAGTGATTCCATGCCTCTCGAAGACCAAGATATTTACATTTCATTTATATGCAGTATTGATATGTGTTCTCTAGTAACTAAATAAAAATTCCCAGAATAAAACCAAATGTGGCTACACACCATCTCAGACTACTCGACGAGCATTGAGGATTCAAAACAGAAGCTAGGAGGATTCAACCCTCCCATGAAACCAATGTAGAGATGGAATTTGAAATTTTTATCAAAGATAACTTTTTCTAAGAAGTGAAATACTCATGATGGATTTCCAACATTATCCCTATCACGAAAAATAATAGGAAAATTATGGATTGCATTGATTTCAAAGACCTTAATCGGCATTTCACAAAGGAAAAATTTCCCATTTCCAATAACATATCTCTTGATCGATATAATTACTGGATTCCAAGCCCTTTAATTCATGGACGAGTACTCAGGGTACAATCAAATCAAGATTTACTATGAAGATGAAGAAGCTTCCACCTTCAGAGCACCTCATGGGATCTTATTCTACCAGGTCATGCCCTTTAGATTAAGGAATTCTAGTTCCACATACCAATGTGCCTTGCATTGCATCTTTAATCCATTCTTGGGAAGGATATCCGAGTGTTATGTCAATGATCTGGTTATTAAATCCTGACGGCAATGTGATCACTTCATGAATCTCCAAATAATTTTCAACAAGTTACGACAACATAGTTTAAAGATGAATCCGCTAAAGTGTGATTTCGAGGTAACATCGGGAATGTTCTTTGGATTTTTGGTAAGCCACCACAACATTGAGGTTTATCCAAAAAAGGCTACTTCTATCTTAGTAATTTCACCCACAGAAATCTCAAAGAATATAGGGGACTCCAGGGGAACCAAGATAATGAAGAATAGAATCTCCTACCAATGGGATGACAATTATAAAAAATCCTTCAAAAGTATCAAGTAGTACTTGATGTAACCACCAGTTTTAATACCTATGGTGAAAGGGATGCCAATAATATTATATGTGGATGATATGGAATTCTCACTAGGTTCCCTCCGCACAAAGAAAAATGATGCGTGAAGTGTGAATAATATATACTACATTAGCCGAATAATGGTAGGTACTGAGACCAAATGTTCTAATGTCAAGAAGAACTAACTTGCACTCATCATTATAGTAAAAAAGATGAGGCATTACTTAAAGAACCACAAAGTCCATATGTTCTATCATATTGAACCACTCAAGTACATACTTGACTTCCCTATATTGATTGGGTGCTTGAATTGACTGGCATTCATTCTGTAGTAATACGACATTCATTTCATATCATAGAAGTCAATAAAAGAGAAACCCCTCACTGATTTCCTCACATAACATTATACATCGAAAGATACACTAGAAGACACCGAGCTTCTATATAGGGAGGTATTCTATTCCCATAACACTCCCCAGACATGGGAGATATACTCTGATGGAGCCTCCTTTAGTTCTATCAATGCAAGGATAGAAAACCCGAAGCTCAATCTGTTTGGTCTAGGGATTGTATTTGTCTCTCTAGAAAAAGTAGTTTTCCCTACTCCTTTTTAGTATCTGAAGGATGAACAAATAATGAGGATGAATACCAAGCCATCATCACTATATTGGAATTATACCTAAAACTACACATAGCCTTCCTGAATATCAAATGGGATTTAGAATTGGTGAAAAATCAAATAAATGGAGAATATGCCATTAAAAAGTAAGAACTATCCCCTCTCACTGGCTATGTCATGTGATTGATGGTATAGTTCCCTTTTGATCCTTAATTTTATCAAGTTCCCTAATCATATAATGTTTGCACTGACACACTAGTTAATGCAGCTGCCATCCTGGCCGACCCTGATCAAGAGGAATAAATCTTCCATATCACACATAGAAGAATGGTGTCATCAATCATTATATGTGATATGGAATAAATCAATCATGTCAGAACCACACCATAGTGTGATGAACCAATGACCACTCATGGATGGATGGAGCCCAACATTGGTTATCTCTATAATGGGATTCTCTAAAGAAAATTACGTTGAAATAGAATTGATTCAGTTCCAGGCATCAATTTCAACTTTTTAGGATAGTTCAAATGAGAAAACAATTCCTCTAAAAACGTGGATTTGATGGAATCCTCTCCAAGTGTATAGTAGAATGATAAATTTACACCATCATGGAAGAAGTCCATGTAGGCTTTTGCAGTGCAAATCAATATGGAACCAGGCATTCCAACCAAATCATGAGGTTGGAATATTACTAGTAAACCATGATATAATATTGCATGGAATTCACCAAGAAATTTCATGCATTTCAGATTCCTGAAAACTTTATCCATCATCCCCCAAAACAACTACATATAACTAAATATTTTTATTTGTTTTCCATTAGGGGAATGGACGTTGTGGGGCCATATCCCCCAGCCATAACTAAGTAGTTTAAGTACGTCCTTACTTCTACCAACTTCTGTTCTAAATGGTATGAGGAAATACCCCTCATTGAATTAGGGAAGAATAATACCATCAACTTCATAAAGTCCCATATCATTACCAAGTTCAAGGTCCCCCACATAATATTGATGGAAAACGACACCAATTTCTATTCCATAATGTTGAAGAAGTTGTATCAGGAGTACAATGTTGATTCTAATCACTCATCTTGCTATCATGTAGTAGAAAATGGATAGATAGAGGCCTTAAATATGAATCTATCTAATATACTTCAAAATATGGTGAATAAGGATAAGAGGTCTTGGATAGAAAAACTCCTCAATGCTTTATGGGCCTACTGTACCACCATGAGTACTTTCACACATGCAACACCATAATCTTTGGTGTATGGGACTGAGGTAGTGTTACCATATAGGTCTAGATTCCTTCACTTTTAATAGTCATTTAAGGATAGATCTCAGATGATGAACAATTTCAAAAGTGATTGGACGAATTGGAATGGATAGATGAGAATATATTGCGCACATTACACAACCTAGAGGTCTATCAAAATTGGATAGGACGTGACTTTAGTAAAACAGTTTGCCTCTATTCATTCATCCAAGGAGAGATGGTGTTGTCTCTCAGAACCCTAATGATAT
This sequence comes from Viscum album, assembly GCA_963277665.1. Taxonomy (NCBI): domain Eukaryota; kingdom Viridiplantae; phylum Streptophyta; class Magnoliopsida; order Santalales; family Viscaceae; genus Viscum; species Viscum album. The sequence continues at coordinate 1,629,014,139 of OY728122.1, forward strand.
CGGGAAATAATCCCTTGAATTTGGAACCCAATTGGGAAGGTCCTTATGTAATAAATAAGGGTTATCATAATGGAGCCTATTCATTGAACACCATGGATGGGGAGTGTGTCACGCCACCCACTATTGTGAGATTTATCAAGAAATAATTTTCATAGCTATCATCGACATGGGAATCCACATCAGAGTAATCCCTTTAATTCATCCAATCTACAAGAAATTAAACTATACAAATTCATCCTCACCGTAAGACATTAAATTGCATGGCTAACGTCCTCAATGTATAATATCAAACTACACATCCAATATAGAACTACATATAGCTTGATTCTCATTTTTTGATGAGATACGTAGATATTCCTTGATCTTATATCATGGTCCAGCCACTACATGATATAAAATACCCCTATTTTACCCCCAACTGCCTCTGTATTGTGGGAGAGACCCTTACTACTCTTTGTTTCTCACATAGAGCATAGATCATGTGAAATTAGGATTTATAGTAAGGGCTTCCCCATAAGAATAAGGCATGAAAGTACATGATAGGTCCATCACGGTCCTGGATGCAAGAACATAAAAGGCACACCATGAGTCCTTGTTTCATGACGTTAAAATGCATGGACATCATCCTTACTGCATGACGTAAAACTGCACAGATCCATAAAATCTATCTTCATTTATGTCAACTCATCTTTTTCCTCAGCACATGATGTTAAACTATATGTCTCTATAGAACTACATATGAATTGATTCTAATTTTCATGAGATACATAGTGATGCCTAGACTTCTATACTTGGGCCCAACCACAACATTACTATTTTTTCATGTCAGTCCATCTTCATCCTTACCGCATGATGTTAAAGTGCACAAATCCTTCAAGAATAATGTGTGGTTTGATTCCTTCCATCATAGAATATGTAGTGATGCTTAGATCTATTATCTTAGTCTTAGATACAACAATCAATGGAAAAAATTACCACCTCTCTATATGGGTCAAACCAGTGAAGAGAGAGTTTATCTTTCAAGAACTACACATGACTTGATTTCTATCCTTATAGGATACATAGAGATGCCCAGATTCATAAATCTAGGTCCAGTCAATAAAAATTTATATAAATATTCCCCCTCTTCATGTATGGGACATACCTATATAGGGAACTTCATTAAGAAATACATGTGTCTTGATTCCCATCACTATGGGATATGTAGTGATACCTATAATTCCAATCATGGGACCAGTTGTAATACCATGATTTCACATTGGGGGATCCAGGTCCTTAACACATGATATTAAACTTCATGGATTTTCAGAACTATATGTGGGTTTATTCTCTTTCTCATGAGATATGTAGTGATGCCCAAAATTCTACCTTTAGGCCCAACCAAAAGGTTTCCACCCATTCACATAAATTCCTATGTCCTTACCATATGATGATAAACTGTACAGTAGCATATCCTTACCAAATGATATTAAACTACAAGGAAAATTTATTGGTCACATGACATTTAAACTGCATAAAAAATACATCCTTACTACATGATGATAAACTTAATGATGAAAATCCTTACCGCATGATGTTAAACTACATAGAAAACATCCTCACTACAAGATGATAAACTTTACAGGCCATCACCCATCACCACCCCTTATCAAAAAACCATAAGAGCCTTACCCTAGTCAACCAGATTATAGGGTGCTTCTTAAATATTTTAAAAGAACCTCAATCAATGTACCACACTTCATATCTTGAGAATATTAGGTCACCATCAACATTCCACATCCCTTGGAAAGGATATCTAGCATCAAGGGACCCTTTTATTGACTATTCATGCATGCCCATGGCTCATGTATATGCGCCTATGGCCATAAACCAAATGTATCACTCTGAAAAAGGGCACTCCAATCATTGAGAGCTCTGACATCAATACAGAAGAACTTAACACCTCAGTGTGTCCGAACTAATCATAGTATGACTATCCCATATCAAGACTCACGACTTGAGAAACTCGAGCCGTTATTTACAATATTTCCATACCCTGAGTGGGAAGATGTTGGGGTAATTTTGACCCTGGGTATCCTAATTAGGCTATTTCGTAACATCTCCCACATTAGGTCTATGTGAGTCATGAAATTAAACTTCCTGCGCTTTGGTCAAAGATGTACAATTTTAAAATCTATCTTATAATGGTACAAATCACATGAATTTAAACTACTTATAAAACATATACAAAACTTTTCAAGTTTAAAACCCGCAAAGGAAAACTTGAGAAAAAGACAAATCCCCACTTGCTAAACTCTTTATCTACAAAATTTAGTAAAAAATTAGGGCACAAATGTATATGGAATAAATCAAATAGAGATTACATTGTATCCCTAGTAAAATACAAGCAATGATTGCTGGACACCTTGGTCCAGGATAAAGTTAGAGCATTGGTATTTCACATCTCCTAATTCTGAGAATATGTTCGCTATGTGGGAACACAACCTTTAGGGTGTTCGAGACCTTCTTAGATATTACACTTTATAAAAATTGAACTTCATAATTTGGGTGCCTTGGATCACTGAAACCTTTAATATCCCATGTAAAATATATCCATCTTCAAGGGACCCTTTGTTTGACTATGCCTACATGCCTATGGATCCTACGTATGTGCCTATGGATATCAACCAAATGTGTCACTCTCCAAGAGGGAATTCCAATCCTTGTGATCCCTAAAATTATCACAAAAACACTCATCACCTTAGTATGTATGAAGTAATCCCAATATGATTTTCCCATATCATCCTCCATATCTGAGCAATTTGGATAATGATTTAAAATCCCCTTACCAAAATATTCGAGTGGATTTGACATTCTTAATGTTAAAAAACCATGTTTTGTATCCTTTTTCAAGGTTAGAATGTGACACTATGTTCTTGAACCTTTGATGGCCCATGCCTCTTGATTCAGAACAATAGGTCATAGAGATATAGCTTCACATAAACAATTAAATTTCCCTAGGGTTCTAGAGCCCTTCCTCGATAGCTTTCTTTCCATAACCAACTTCATCACCTGGATGTTTGAGTCTTCAAAAATATTTGATAGCCATCAGAAACAAGCATAGATCAGATTTTCTTGGCCATGATACTGATGCATATGGGCCCTGACCCACCAACTAAAGGAATATTATCCTTTTCATAAAGGTTATTTAATCTTTGTGAGCCCTAGAAACACCATGACGGAACTCGATGCCTCATAGTATTACAAGTCATCCCTGATATGTCTACTTCATCCTATATCCACAGACTCAAGATTTTGGATTATGATTTACATCATCCATACTCCAACTATTTAGGTGGGCCTAGCATCCCTAGTATTTCTCCCTTAAACAATTTTACCTCCATAAATATTCTATAAGCCCCTAGAAAAGATACTCAACATCGAGGGACCCTTTACATGAATATGAATACATGCCTATGACTCCTGTATATGTGCCTATGGTTATCAACCAAAAGTGTCACTCTAGAAAAAGGGATTTTTGATCCTCACAATCCTCATTAAAACCACAGAAGAACCCAACACCTTAGAGAGTTTTAGGTCATTCCCATCATGTCTTCACCATATCCCATGATCATACCTCAGGTTTGACCTAAAATACCCTAAAGTAAGCAATATAAGTTCTGAGATAAAAACCCTAAAAGTAAAGCAATATAAGGTCCAAGCTATAAGACCTTAAACTAAAGCGATATCAGGTCCAAGCTAAAAGACCCTAAACTAAAGTGACATTAGGTCCTAGATAAAAACCCTAAACTAAATAAATATACATTTCGATATAAAAAACCCTAAAATAAATAAATATAAGGTCTGATATAAAAGTACCAAAACTAAAGTGACATAAATTCTAAGATAAAAGTCCATAAATTAAAGCAACATCAGGTATAAGATAAAAGACCTTAAACTAAAGAAATACAAGGTCCAAGATAAAAGAATCTAAAACTAAATAAATATAATGTTTGAGATAAAAGATCCTAAACTAAAGTGACATTAGGTATGTGCTAAAAGGCTCTAAACTAAAGAAAAATTAGGTCCAAGATAAAAGACCTTAAACTAAACAAATATAAGTTCCAAAATAAAATACCCTAAAACTAAATCAATATAAGGCATGAGCTAAAATATCCTAAACTAAAGAAACATCAAGTTAGAGCTAGAAGACCCTAAACTAAAGGGATATCAGGTCCGAGGTAAAAAACCCCTAAACTAAAGTGCATAGAAAATTATTTAGCATGAAAAATATTTTAAGTAACACAACATGGTATTAGAATGATCAAGCTACACTATCCAAGATTATCACATTCAAAAAAATAAAAAACACACCCCTTTAAGGAAATATGTTCTGCCAGGATGATCCCTTTTCAGATCAAGTTATTTCAAGATAGATGGAACAAATTATCAATAAATAATCTCATGTTGGTGGGAATTCGTGAGCATCTCTCAAAAGGAAACTATAATAATTTCAACATTAAATTCTATGAATTCATATTCAGTCAACATAAAATAAGGGACGAGTATCATCGGTGATTCAAAAAATATCAGAATGAAAAAATGTCATGCATATCACGAATAAAAGGCAAAATCAGACAATACATATAAAGTTTTATGAAGTATGTTCATTGGAAATAAAACATGAAACATGAGGAATATCCACATATTGGAGTATCTCCCATAAAGATAGAAACCCAAGAAAGATTATAGTTTTACGATTCTATCACAACATTTTCTTAGACGATCCCTTAAGTTCTACAAATATCTACTTTAGGGAAGCCAGAAATTTTCACAATTGATCAACATATTCGATTTATACCTTCATGACCTATTGCAACTCTTCCACCCTGGTAATGGATTCAAGCCACACCTTCTCTAATATGTCAAGAAGCCCCTATTTCTCTAGAAGATCCTTTTATAATGTTGGAAGTGTGTGTATAAATTGGTATAAATCTAGGTGAAGACGAATGAATAAAACTAAAGATGACCAATTTTAGATTGAAAGTGGATGATTTCAACCTTCCTAGCATTTAATACATCCCAGTGAGTATATGCCTCTATTTCATGCTGGGAGGCTTCTTTCACATCCTCATTCCAGTTCTGCTTCACCAAAGAGGAAGACTCACCATATTCCACCCTTAATTTGAGGACCCTTTTTTGTTCTCTCAAATAAACTACTTCCTTTATCCAAGCATGAGCGGTGTAATAATCAAAACCCTCATAACCAAGGGTAGGAAACATAAACTGTAAGAACCCGGTTCTTACTTTTGAGGTATGAGTTTTTTCTTTTCTCTTTTCCTTAAGTGTTTTTGAGAAAAATAAGGAAAATGGGAAAAATACTAAATTTTGGAAGTACACGCCGTGTACTTTTGGCCCTGTGGGATGAGTACACAGGGCGTGTGGCCATGTCGGTGATGAAGGGTGTAGGAACCAACTACATGCCATGTAGTGGTCCTTTACACGCCATGTAGTCAGTTGGCATGAGAATAGTAAGGTGGTGGCCAGTTGTGGGGAAGCACATGTCGTGTAGTCATGTCGGAAAGTGAATAGTGCCTAGCTGGCGAGAATCCGTCAGAGGTACAGTTTAAAAATGGGAAGTACACGCCGTGTACTCGGAATTACACGCCGTGTACTTTGTTTTTTTCGGTTAAAATGGGTAGTAGCCTCCCCTGTTTACAGGGAAGGCTTAGAACGGGAAGAGGGATCTAGGGAGAGGAGGCCGAAGGTTTGAAGATCCGCCGAGTGGACGTCTGGAATCCTTTTCCACCTCGGACGGTCTCGTTGGAACCACGTGGGTAAGCCCTCCCTCCTCCTTAAGTAGTTCTTGCCAATTATTCCCCTAACGAGAGTAATTTACATTTAAAAATATTTTCTTCTAATTCATATCTACACCGTTCTTGGGATTTTCTGGAATCAACGTTCACATATAACGTTCGTTGGTGATAAAGGTAGGTGGATTGGTGTTTATTTTTCCAACTGATGTGCGTTTTGTGTATTTTTGTGCCACAAAACCATGTTGGGGTGTCGTGTGGCTGAGGCCGTGGATATTTTAAATACCTATAATTTAATAGGTAATTAATTGTGATATTAAAATGCTTTTTGGGATCGCTTCTTGGATCCAGGACCACCCCGGGGGTGTGTTCCTCTGTTTAACCATTTGGTCAGGATACCCGAGGGTATGCCTTTTTTATTTTATGCCTTTAATGAAATTATTGAAGAATTAACTTGAGATGAATTTCTTGTTTTACTGCTTGTTTACATGTTGGGCTTGGCCCAGTTACTTGTTTAGCATGTGGGCAGTATTGTGATTAGCCTGTGGGCATTGTACTACCTAGCCTGTGGTCAACTTCTTCCGTGCCTGTGGGCAGCTGATTCTGTTCCTGTGGGAGACACTTCTTACGCCTGTGGGTAATATCCGTATGCCTGTGGGTAGATTCTTGTGGTTGGATTCTCTTTACCTGAGGGTAGGAGTTGTATGTGTCTGAGGAAATTGGTTGTTTACTTAGAATATTCACTGTGGTGGTATTTTAAATTAAATGATTAAATGGATATTAAAATGGCAATATAACTAGTTAAGTTAGTTACTTTCAGTACTGCTTACTTTATTGCATTTAAATACTGCACACTGTTGTTGTATGATTTCACATAGTTGGGCACAAGCCTTTGGTGGGTGCCTACTGAGATATATTTCTCACACCCTATTTGGGTCACACTTTTCGGCCCAAACAGATTACGTTTCTGCTGGTGTAGATATGGGCAAGGGTCCCTACACAGGTACTTAATTATTGCTGAGGTGTAGGAGAGCATGGGACCGATCATTGGCTCGCGATGCCACTGGCTGTTCTGTTTTGATTTTTTGTACTTGTACTTCAGTTGTATTGTATTGTATTGCAGTGTAAAATTTTATGGTTGTTTTATAGAATAGTGACATGCTGCATCTTCATATATATATATGACTGCTGGTTTCACTTTTTGGTATTAGTTATCCATTTCAGTTATATATACCATTGCTGCTTCCGCTGTCTTGTATGTTTACATTATATTCTAGTGCACTACACTTTGACAAATGAGGGCATAGTTTCCCCACTATCAGACCTGGGCCCTCGCTGCTAGTTGGAAACCTCTGGCATTTGGGGAAATGCGCTTGAGGTCATGTGGCAAACCAGGTTCGGGGCACCCGTTGAGTCGCACCAAGAACTGGGACGTTACAAAGTGGTATCAGAGGGGTTCTTTTCTTTGAATTACTATTTGGAGCCTTAGTCAGGGATAGGATGGAACGGTAGTTGGTAATAAGATGTGCCCGGGCATAGCTAACCCTTGTACAGGGAAAATCCAATTTACCTCGTGTTGCAATTTTACTGATTTTTCAATTTACAATTGATTTAATTTCACCATTGGGTGATGCACTTGTGATTGTGCTAGTTATATTTTATCTATGGGTTCTATTTAGTTGCAACCCGATGATATGAGGGTATGCCATCTCATGCATCATTTAGGTACATGATAGAAATCACATTCCATGCATAGTTCCATTCCATGTAGGTTCATTAGAAATTGTATGTTGTTGTGATAGTTGTTGTGCTAGAAAAGCATGCGGTTGTGATAGCTGCTTGATAAATACCAACTATGTGATAGGGTATCTTTGTATGGTCCTGTTAAAAGAATGGATGCCAAACTTTGGTTTTTGGGGAGTATGGGTCCTCATTTACTGGAATTTGGTGGATCACTGACTGTTTATTTTGTTAAAACACAGATAAGATGTCAAACTTTGATTCGTGGGGAGTATGGGCCCTCACGGGTCGGAATTTGGCACTTAGGTGTTGTTTTTCAGTATTTTCTTGGATCCGGAGTAGTTTCTGAGGCATACTTCCTGGATAACCTAGTATACACAGCATGTAGTGCTTTACACACGCCGTGTGTGCTCATCTATTTGGGAAGAAAAAAAATAAACTTTTTGAGTACACGCCGTGTAGTCTCTTCCCGTGTCACAAACCGTGTGGGCAGCGACACAGGAAAGGGGAAATGTTTGGGGTGAACATGCCATATACCGGATGTACACGCCGTGTAGTGTTGACTCAGAGACCTAGCCGTGTAACTAACAACACGGGCCGATGTAGTCGTTTCTTGAACACGCCGTGTCAATGAAGTACACGCCATGTAGTGTGACCTGGGGACCCGACCGTGTAACTAACAACACGGGTCAGTGATATCCTCTCCTATACACGCCATGTATATATAGAACACGCCGTGTAGGTTGAGCCATGTATCCGGCCATGTAACTAACAACACGGGTCGGTGGAGCTCGTCTAAGAACACGCCATGTACCTGTAAAACACACCGTGTAGTCTTGTCTGAGGGAAGACCGTGTGGACTTAGCCGGGTGACTGGGAAACGGGGTAGTGTACACGCCGTGTGCGGGTGTAACACGCCGTATAGTGTCAAGCCGAGTAGTCGGCTGTGTCACAAGCGATACAGGCAGTTGGAAATAACACCATACATGCCGTGTAGTTTTTCTCAAACAGGAGCCGTGTGGATCTGCCGTGTGGAAGGACTCGAGCAGGGGAAGAGAAGTCAAGTACACACCGTGTAGTCATTATACACGCCTTGTAGTTTTGTTTTTCAAATTTTGAATGCCATATTCCTCCTGTTCCCTTTTGGTTTTCTTCATTTTCGATCTTGATAATTTTGAATATAAGGCGTGTTTTTGACCTTGTAGTGTCATACTGCCTAGACAACCATGCGTTGTTCACCAGGAGAGCGGCAACGAGTATACTCCAGAGATGGTGGGACATGGGCTACTAGTGGATACTCCACTAGAGCTAGATGTGGCGCCAACTGTTATACCCGACACAGGCACGGAGGCGTAGTTCCGTGAAGTCTTATTGCAGTTCATGCAAATATTTCGGGGAGCACCGCCGGCTGCTACATCTATGGCTGAGCTAACAGGTATCTTCCAGTAGCATCATCCGCCTATGTTTTAAGGGGATGGAAAACCACAGGCTATGGAGTCTTGGCTAGGATCGATGCAGACTATTTTCGAGCATCTTGAGACATCTCCAAGGCTGGGGGTCAAGCTCGTGACGTATATGCTGTGTTATTCCACCAAGAGGTGGTGGGATGTTACCACCCAGTCAGAGCATCACAAAGACATGGCGTGGGAAGATTTTCATGCAGTCTTCTATGAATTCTTCTTTCCTGAGACGCTGAGGGTAGACATAGCTCGAGAGTTCATGAATCTATAGCAGGTATCTCTGTTGGTGATGGATTATTCTTCTCGTTTCACTGAGCTTCAATGCTTTTCACCCGTGCTGGTGGGCAATGAGACACTGAGAGCCAGCCACTTTGAGGATGGTCTTCATAATGAAATCCGAGCACTGATGAATGTTTTCAGTTTTCCTACTGTACATGCTATTGTGAACCAGGCGTTGATTATAGAGAGAAACCTGCGAGAATCTACTGGTGTGGGCCAGGGAGGTTCTGCACCAGTTACTGGTACTATTTCTACTGGAAAGAGGAAGAGACAGATGGGATTCTCTCGGGGTGGCATTACCAGTTAGACGAATGCTTCAGGTGGACAGGTCATGTGCTACCAGTGTGGCAGAGAGGGGAACAAGAGACCATAGTGTCCACAAGACCCAGTGGAGTGTCGAGCTTACTACAGGATGGGTTATCTATTGTGCTTTTGCAGGGCGTTTCCACCGATGGCTAGTGAGAGGGGTTCTGTGTAGACTCCACATGCAGGAGCAGGACCAGCAGCTTCTTACCAGTCGGGGAACTGAAATATGTCAGGGCGTGCAGGCAGAGATGGTGGTCGTGGCCGTGGTAGCTAGACACTAGCATCTCAGAGGCAGCAGGGCGGGACAACTCAGGGTATCCAGGCTGTGTCGCAGGGCAGCGGCATTGGGTAGGCATATGCAGTGCAATAGACCCAGCAGGAGAAAGATCCCAGACCTTCTACAATCAGAGGTACTATTCTAGTAGCTTTTGTTCTATCTTCAGTAATTTTCGATACAGGTGCTACACATAGTTTCATATCTGTACCCTTTGTGGAGATCCTTGGGCTCTGTGTTTCTACTTCTTCTGATATCATGATTCTAGACACTTTGTTGGGGATTGGAACGACTGGTGTGCGTCAGTGAAAGGAGTTCCCCTTGAGGTTGGTGGGTGTCACTTCCTTTGGGACCTCTATGTGTTAGATATGAAAGCTTATGACGTCATTATTTGGATGGACTGGTTGGTTCCCTTTCGAGCCTTTGTAGACTGCTATCGTCGCAGGGTGAGATTCACATCACCAGAGAGTAGAGAGTTTCTATACAAGGGTGAATGGGATGTTTAGGAGAGTCAAGCTGGACCCGAGCATTGTGGGCGAGGTGGAGTCATAGCCCAGATTGTGAGTTTATATCTGGACGACCAGGGGACTTGTCAGAAGGATTTACCTCCAGTTTTTGATCGTTTCAGTGATGTCTTCCCGGACGACTTTTCAGGTCTTCCTCCGGAGCGTGAGGTGGATTTCTCTATTGATCTTGTGCCAGGAGCAACACTAGTGTCCATTCCTCCTTATAGGATGGCTACACCGGAGTTGCAGGAGCTTAATAGGCAGTTAGAGGAGTTACAGGCCAAGGGTTTAATCCGACCCAGTACTTCACCATGGGGTTCTTTGGTCCTTTTTGCGAAGAAGGCAGACAGTACCCTCAGACTCTATGTGGATTATCGGAAGCTGAACCAGTTGACGGTTAAGAACTGATATCCCTTGCCGAGGATTGATGATCTTTTTGATCAACTTTGTGGAGCACGAGTGTTCTCAAAGATTGACTTGAGATCAGGATATCATGAACTTCACGTTAGACCATCTGATATACCTCTCACAGCTTTCAAGAGCAGGTATGGTCTATACGAGTATACAATTATGCCGTTTAGACTCATGAACGTGCCAACAGTTTTCATGTCTCTGATGAATCGTGTGTTCCATATGTATCTTGATTCTTTTGTGGTAGTATTCATGGACGACATCTTGGTGTACTCTCACACTCGACACGACCATGCCACCCATCTTGAGATTGTATTGAGTACACTGAGAGAGCACCGACTATATGATAAGCTCTCAAAGTGGCACTTTTTGATGGACTAGATTCACTTCCTGGGACATATCATCTTAGAGGCCGGAGTTTAGGTAGAACCAGAGAAGGCAAGAGTAGTGGTTTCCTGGGAGAAGCCTAAGAATGTGTTTGATATAAAGAGTTTCTTGGGGCTGGATGGTTACTATAGAAACATCATACAGGACTTCTCCTTCTTAGAAGCACCGTTGACGGGTTTGACTAAGAAGGGTGTGAAGTTCGTTTGGTCGGAAGCTTGAGAGACAACCTTTTAGGAACTGAATGGAAGGTTGACATAAGCACCAGTCCTGATACTCCCAGAGCAGGGGAAGAGCTATACAGTTTACTGTGATGCATCAGGTATTGGGATAAGAGCAGTGTTGATGCAGGGTGATCGAGTTGTTGCGTATGGGTCTAGGAAGTTGAGGCCACATGAGAGTAATTAACTGACACATGATCTGAAGTTGACTGCAATTGTTCATGCATTGCGCTGTTGGAGACATTATCTATTGGGAGAACATTTTGTGGTTTTCACCGACCAAAAAAGTCTCAAGTATATCTTTACTCAGCGTGACTTGAACCTGAGACAGTGAAGGTGGGTTGAGTACCTTCAGTCCTTTGATTTTGATCTTGCCTATACACCTGGTAAAGGTAATGCAGTAGCTGATGCACTGAGCAGGAAGAGTCAGATACAGGCAGTGCAGGAGGCTAGTGGTGAGTGGCAGCTCATGGCTTTATTCTCTGAGATGTATATGGAGGTGCACGAAAGTCATGGGAAAACCTATTTTTCATCTTTAGCTGTGACTTCTACCCTCCTGGATAGAGTGAGGATGAGACAACTATCTGATTCAGAAGGCCTAGTTCTACGGGAGTCGGTGGCAAGTGAGGAACCTCCTCCGGGTTGGACGATAGGCGACAATGAGGTTCTAAGTTTCCATGGATGAGTATGGGTTACATGGGATATACGTGAGAAGATGATGCGAGAATTTCATACTTCAGCTTGGGCAGTTCATCCTGGGGTTACCAAGATGTATCGTGACTTGAGACGTTAGTACTGGTGGATGAGTATGAAGAGAGATGTAGCTGGTTTTGTTATGAGGTGTTCCACCTATCAGCAGGTGAAGGCGGAGCATCAGAGGCCAGCCAGACTGTTACAGCATTTACCCATCCCATAGTGAAAATGGGATTATGTCCCGATGGATTTCGTAACTGGGTTGCCGAGGTCACATAGATGCAATGATGTAGTGTGTGTTGTTGTGGACAGACTCACGAAGGTACCTCACTTTTTTCCAATCAAGGAGACCTTCGGTGTTGACGATCTCAGGAAGTTGTATATCCTAGAGATCATGCATCTTCATGGGGTCCCTCGTTCTATCGTTTCAGATAGGGATGCCCGTTTTACGTCTCGTTTCTGGAAGAGTTTTCAGAGGGCACTCGGTACACAGGTGCTTCTGAGCACAACTTACCACCCTCAGACTGATGGACAGTCAGAGCATACTATACAGGTGCTTGAGGACATGCTACGTGGATGCGTCCTAGACTTTTGGGGATCTTGGGAGAAGCACATACCCCTAGTCGAGTTTGCCTATAATAACAGTTTTCAGGCAACTATTGAGATGGAACCATACAAGGCTTTATATGGTAGGCCATGTAGATCACCTTTGTGCTGGTTAGAGGCAGGTGAAGCAGCTTTACTGGGACCACATATCGTGTAGGAGACTTCTGAGAAGGTGCAGTTGATTCAAAATCGGATGGCTACTGCACAGTCTCGTCAGAAATCTTATGCTGATCGCCGCAGACGACCTTTGGAGTTTGTGGTCGGGGATCAGGTTTTCTTGCGTGTTTCACCGAGGCTGGGACACAAGTGGATCAAGAAACAGGGTAAACTTTCACTGAGGTATGTGGGGACATTTGATATTCTGGAGAGAGTCAGGCCGGTTGCCTATCGGCTGCAGTTACCATAGAGGTATCGGGCCATGCACGACATCTTCCATGTATCTCAGTTGCACCACTATCATTCAGACCTGTCTCACGTATTTCATCCCGAGGAGGTTGAGATTTAGGTGGATGCATCCTTCGAGGAGAATCTGATTCGTATCGTTGATAGGAGCACAAAGGTTCTCCGAGGTCGGTCAGTTCCTCTCGTACGGATGCTATGGCAGCATGTCCGAGTGCAGGACGAAACCTGGGAGCGGGAGACCGACGTACATGCTCAGCGGCTGGAGTTGTTCTCAGCTTTATCTTCGCCACCCTTGGAAGGGCAATTCGGGGACGAATTACTTTAATGGGGGAAGTTTGTAAGAACTCGATTCTTACTTTTGAGGTACAAGTTTCTTTTTTCTCTTTTCCTTAAGTGTTTTTGAGAAAAATAAGGAAAATGGGAAAAATCCTAAATTTTGGAATTACACACAGTGTACTTTTTCCACACACCGTTTACTTTTGGCCATGTGGGATGAGTACACAGGGCGTGTGGCTATGTCGGCGATGAAGGGTGTAGGAACCAACTACATGTCGTGTAGTGGTCCTTTACACGCTGTGTAGTCAGTCGGCAGGCGAATAGTAAGGTGGTGGCCAGCTGTAGGGCAGCACATGCCGGGTACTCATGAAGACACGCCGTGTAGTCATGTCGGCAAGTGAATAGTGCCTAGCTGGCGGGAATCCGTCAGAGGAAGAGTTTAAAAATGGGAAGTACACGCCATGTACTCGGAAGTACATGCCATTTACTTTGTTTTTTTCACTTAAAATGGGTAGTAGCCTCCCCTGTTCACAGGGAAGGCTTATAATGGGAAGAGGGAACTCGAGAGAGGAGGCCGAAGGTTTGATGATCCGCAGAGTGCATCTCTAGAATCCGTTTCCACCTTGGACGGTCTCGTTGGAACCACGGGGGTAAGCCCTCCCTCCTCCTTAAGTAGTTCTTTCCAATTCTTCCCCTAACGGGAGTTATTTACATTTAATAGGAGTTTCTTCTACTTCATATCTACGCCGTTCTTGGGCATTTCTGGAATCGACGTTCACGTATAACATTTTTTGGCGATAAATGTAGGTGGTTTGGTGTTTATTTTTCAACTGTTGTGCGTTTTGTGTATTTTAGTTCCACGAACCCATGTTGGGGTGTCGTGTGGCTGAGGCCATGGCTATTTTAAATACCTAAAATTGAATAGGTAATTAATTGTGATATTAAAATGCCGTTTGGGATTTTTTCTTGGATCCAAGACCACCACGGTGGTGCGTTCCTCTGTTTAGCCATTTGGACAGGATACCTGAGGGTATGCCGTGTTTATTTTATGCCTTTAATGAAATGATTGAAGAATTTACTTGGGAGGAATTTATTGTTTTACTTCTTGTTTACATGTTGGGCTTGTCCTGGTTACCTGTTTAGCCTGAGGGCGGTGTTGTGATTAGCATATGGGCATTGTACTACCTAGCCTGTGGTCAACTTCTTCCATGCCTGTGGGCGGCTAATTATGTGGCTGTGGGCGACACTTCTTACGCATCTGGGTAATATCCGTATGCCTGTGGGAAGATTCTTGTGGTTGGATTCTCTTTACCAGAGGGTAGGAGTTGTACGTGTCTGAGGACATTGGCTGTTTACTTAGAATATTCATTGTGGAGGTATTTTAAATTAAATGATTAAATGGATATTAAAATGGAAATATAACTAGTTATGTTAATTACTTTCAGTACTGCTTACTTTATTGCATTTAAATACTTCACACTATTGTTGCATGATTTCACACAGTTGGGCACGGGCCTTTGGTGGGTGCCTACTGAGATATATTTCTCACACCCTGTTTGGGTCACGCTTTTTGGCCCAAGCAGATTACATTTATGTAGGTGTAGATAAGGGAAAGGTTCCCTACACAAGTACTTGATTGCTACTGAGGTGTAGGAGAGAATGGGACTGATCACTGGCTCGCGATGCCGCTGGCTGTTCTGTTTTTCTTTTATGTACTTGTACTTCAGTTGTATTGTATTGTATTGCAGTGTAACATGTTCTGGCTGTTTTATAGAATAGTGACATGCTTCATCTTCATATATATATATGACAGCTAGTTTCTCTTTTTGTTATCAATTATCCATTTAAGTTATATATACCATTGCTTCTTCCGCTGTGTTGTATGTTTACATTATATTCCGCTGCGCTACACTTTAACAAATGAGGGCATAGTTTCCCCACTATCAGACCTGGGCCCTCGCTGCTAGTCGGCATCCTCTGGCGTTTGGGGAAATGCGCTTGAGGTCATGTGGTGAACCGGGTTCGATGCACCCGTTGAGTGGCACACGGAACCGGACGTTACATAAACTAAACATGATCCAACTAATCCTTCAATTCCTCCAAGGGGGTCTCCAAAACTAAGGCCCATAACTTCCTCCACATGCGGCGCCTCATTGAATGATAGAATGATGCAAACCCTGAACCTTCACCTAAACCCATTAAAGGGACATGAATATATGATGGGAGTAGGTCACTCAGGGAAAGAGTTGTACTCATGGTATTTGATTATGAGGGAAGATAGAAAAACTCCACATCGGTAGATTTGGTCGTAGGAACTCCCAGGGGAGTAGGCACTAAAGCCCACAAATTTTAGGGCGAAGAAACTACAGTAAATTGAATAGGGTCTCATCAGTTACAATATAAATAAAGAAGTATCACCATGTAATAAAAAAGTATGAATGAGTATAGTATCATAACTTTCTTGGTCTCATCACTGGCGACATCCACTGCCCCAACTCCACCTTCAGGAGAAGAAGCAATTCCTTCTTATGATGAATGGCTTTGTGGGCCTTCTGATTATTTTTCAAAAAGAAATAATCCACTCACCACACTTAAGGACTATAGGAAGAAAATAACAAAATCAAGTAATATGACACAAACAAATAAAGTGTCCAGGCTTGAAGGAGTATTTAACTTCTTCAAAAGTCGTTTCCATTGATACTAACATAATAAAAAATAGACACCTATGTTGGAATCCTCTAGAAGTGTTCCCAACCACACTAGATAAAATGTTACGATTGTTTAAGCATTCGTAGTAGGCAATGGGTATGATCGAGCTGGAACCTCAGCTACCTCCACTTCTTGAGAAGTCATACCTAATAGAGAAGGGTCTATTGGAGAAACCAAATGTTATCCCACATCCTCATAAGCAGATACATGCTTTATTAAGAAAATAGGACGTGGACTATACATTTTTTTCCAAATCAGGATGTGCTACTATAATGGTCCAAGAAAAAAGAAAAGTGAAATTCCACACTTACTTTAGGATCCTGTAGGAGAAATATTCAAAAATGACGATTGTTTCCTTTTTTGCTTCTTTTTCTCTTATGAGTAAGGCCATCCAGAAGGTGTTAAAACTGAGACTATTTCTTTTGAATTAGAAATCGCTGCCCTCATCTAATCTTATCGACCTGGGGGCCCTTCATCATCAGTTCTCTAGTCATCACTAATGCCCTCTCCCATGACCGTACCCAGGGGAGTATATTTTTGGGATGATATAATTAGATGGTCTTCAGTGGCCTCCCACTACAAAAATATATATAAAGGACATAAATAGAGTTACAAGAGCACTGTGACACCTTAATAATCATAGTAATCCTAGAATTACCACATCCTCAGTGATAGGGTTTCCCTATTCATCCACAAAAATTTAAAGTGTGCCCATGATAACTAATTGGTGGACTAATGGGGAGAAAAATAGATGACCCTTGATACTCTCCAAATCTGTTTCAATCAAGATTATACATGGGGAATTTCCAATATCCAAGACTCCATATAGGATGGATGTTGTGAAACATGAGGAACAAAAGAAAAAACTACAAGATAATCTGAATAAAGGGTTTATACACCCAAGTGCTTCACCATGCACGGTACTAGTCCTCTTCATCAAGAAGAAGGATGTGTCAATGCGCCTTTGCATTGATTATCATGATCTCATTAAGATCACGATAAAGAGAAAGGATCCTCTACCATAGATTGATGACTTGTTCATTTATCTATGTGAAGTATAATACTTCTCCAAGGCAGATATTTGGTCAGGATACTGTCAAGTAAGGGTGAAGAAGGAATATATCCCCAAGACCTCTTTTCATATAAGGTATGAGAACTATGAGTTCATAGTGATATTATTCGGACTCACTAATGCTCCATAAATATTCATGGATTTGATGAATAAAGTATTCAGATATTACCTTAAAAAATTTGTGGTAGTATTTATAAATGATATCCTAATATACTCTAAAAGTTAGGAGGAGCTTTAGGATAATTTGAACACTATGCTAAAGACCTTACAAAATGAGAAGCACAATTACAAGTACAACAAGTGTGAGTTCTGGCTGAAGGAATTATCATTCTTGGGAAACATCATCACAAGAAATAGGATATATATGGATCCTTCCAAGACAAAATAAATCAAAGGATGTTTGATGAAAACATATGTGACAAATATTTGTAGTTTCCTTGGGTTATCTGGGTATTATCACAAATTTGTGAGATAATTATCATGATTGTCGAACCCCCTTACCGAGATAACTCGGGATGGAGTCAAGTTTTCTTGTAATTATAAATGTGAAGAAAGATTTAAAGAGTTAAAAAGAGGTTTATCACTGCCCCTATAATCAGACTACCCAAAAGTGGTGAACTTTTCATAGTATTCATCAATGCTTCAAAGAAGGGATTGTATTGTGTGTTATAGAAAAATGCAAAATCCATAGACTTTGATTCAAGGCAGTGAAAAATTCATGAGAAAAACTATCCCACACATGATATGGAGTTTGAAGTAATGATATTCACTTTTAAAATTTGGAAAAATTATCTCAATGGAGAGAAGTGTGAAATATATACGGATCACAAAATTCTCAAATATATATTCACACATAAAGAGCTAAATATGTAAAAAATATATGGTTAGAGCTGATCAAGGACTATTAATAATCAATTCACTACCATCATGGGAAAGAGAACAAAGTGGAAGATGTTTTACGTATAAAGGATCCAATCTTCTTATAATTAAGAGGATGAACATGGGAATCATAAAAAAAGGAAAATCATTAATACTTTCAAAAATCATTTCTCAACCATCTCTTCTTGAAAGGTTAAAGGATACTAAAAATGTGATGTGGAAATTCAAAATAAAGTGGAAACTATTATAAAAGGGAAACCCTTAGAGTTCAATGTTAATGATAAATTAATTGTGAGATTTGGATTAAGTCTATGTGTTCCATCAAATCATAAGTTAAAGAAGGGACAATTGGATGATGCACATAGTTATAATTTCTCCAATCACCCAAGAAACACAAAGATGTGTTGAGATATCCGAGAGAACTATTTGTGGGAAAACATGAAGAAGGAGATCACTAAATATTCATCAAAGTTCCTGGTATGTCAGTAAGTGAATGATTAAAGGAATAAGTCTAAGGGGATGATGCAACCATTACCCATACGAACATGGAAATGGGAAAACATCACCATGGAATTTGTCACTGGATATCCTAAGACATCTAAAGGAAACAAAGCTATTTGAGTTGTTGTGGATCGTCTTACAAGGACTGCACACTTCATTATGATTTAAGTGGATTTCTCACTGGATCAACTTGCACCGATATACATCAGAGAATCTATGAGGATACATGGAGTACCACTATCAACCGTGTCAGATTAATATCCAAGACTCACATCTATTTTTTTTGTAAAAGACTCCAGTATCCTCTAAACACTGAGCTAAAATTTAGTACATATTATTACCCTCAAACTGATGGCCAATATGAGCAGAGTATCCAAACACTTAAGGACATGTTTAGAGAATGATCAATTGACTTAAAAGGAGGACGAGACCAATATCTTCTTCTGGTCGTGTTCTCTTACAAAAATAGTTTCCACTTGAGCATCCAAATGGATCCCTATAAATCCCTTTACTAGAATAGGTGTGTAACACCGACTTGTTTTGATTAAATTGGGGAATGAAAACTTCTAGGTCCTAAAATGGTCGAAGAAATGGTGGAGAAGGTTAAGACCATTCAATAGTACATCAAAGATACTCAGAGTCGACATAATAGATATGATGACAATAATTTACAAGACCTAGAGTTTTATGTTGGAAACATGGTATTCCTATGCATATCTACATGGAAGGAAGTGATGATAGTTGGGAAGAAGGGAAATTTTATTCCAAGGTACATTATCCCTTTTGATATCCTTGATCACATTAGAATAGTGGCCTATCAACTAGAAATCCCAATGTACCTATATCAAGTACATGTTTTATTCCATGTATCCCTATTAATAAAGTAAATACCAAACCCCTCGCATGTACTCAATCCATAGGTGGTACCTTTGGAGAATAAAATTTATTATGAGGAGAATCCAGTGAAGATCTTATATTGTAAAGAAAAATTTCTACAAAATAAGAAAATTCACCTTGTCAAAGTTTTGTAGAGAAACCAAAAATTTGAAGAAGCAAGATGGGAACCAAATGAAGTGATTAAGTAGAGTTACCCTCATCTATTTTAGTGTGGGAAATAAAATTTCAAGGGTGAAATTTTTTAAGGGGGGAAGATTTTAATGACCCAAAATATTATAAATAAAATTCCCCTTGAATTATTATTAAATGTATTATTATATTGTTTCATTAGAATTTTGTGGAATAGAATGGATTCCTCTCATTATGTTACCATTTTCACTTTTACTTGAAACTCCTAATGGTTCCCCCATTTGTAGCTGGGTACAAACCTACTTTCCAAAGGCTGACGATCATATGGGTTTTCAGGCCCAATGACTCTTGGGGACTCGCATTGGTCAAGAGGATGGGATGTCAGTATAATCACACACTTTTGGGGGGAATTTTTTCCTACTCTGAGTTTATTTTAAAGATTTAATACATGTTCATGAATATCTTCTAAATCCCTATGTGGGACCAGTTACCCTAACAAAATATCTATGGGTTAACTCTCTTTTATATGCGACAGACTGGGATCTCTTTTTTGAATCCATCTGTATGTACATGAGGTTCTTAATCATTTTATAGTAATGAGAATTTTCTTATATGATGAAACCATATGACCAAGTGTTTTGGGACATGATCCCTTTTATGGATGTGGTTGATATTCTAAGGATGAGATCGAGCCATTATGAGGCATCCTGCGTATCCTGGTTATTGCAGGAATCAAAAAACCATGTAGTTTGGTTGATCCGTGCAGTTTAATATCATGAAATAAGGACTATTATGGGGGTGTTGAGACACAAAATATTTGAGCATGAGTCTTGAAGAGATTTCCTATGAATCCTGGTTATGGATGGAATTAGAGTCATCATAGTTCATTCGATGTTGGGGATTACACACTAAGGATGCCATGGTGAATGGGTATTTGATGCCTAACGTGGTGTTCATTTCATCCCCCTATTCCAAAGTGATCCATGCTCGTTGTGAGAAACAAGGGGGAGCGCATGATCAACCTCATAGAGTATGGATATGGGACCTAAATATTGGGGCAGTCTTTGGGGTGTTTGATATGGAGATTGGGCCTTTAAGGAGGTGTCTTACATATCCCAATTATGGTAGGAATCAGAGTCCTCATAGTTATCTTAGAGATGTTGGAGCTTACACACTGAGGCTTCCCTAGTGAATAAGACTTATTATCTGGAAGGTGTCACGTGATCCTGGTGGAATACCCTGGTGGTCATCACATGACTATATCAACACGTGTGGAGGGTGTTGTGAGAGTCATGGAAGCGTGATCTGAGGGGTGTCATGTGTCTTACCTAACACCTCATGAGGACATCATGGGACCGGGATGACATGTCCAGAGGGTGTCACATGTCTTGGATAACACGTCGGGGGACATCATGGGACCAGACCGACATGTGTAGAGGGTAGGCCACTAGAGCTCAATTATCATATCCAGATGTGTTGAAGAGACTCAATTGACATGAGTGGGCATCATTATATGAGACAGGAAATGAATGTAGGTTCCGGGCATAGAGTAAACATATGAGGATAAACATATTTTGTTTATAATTAATTTAATTAAATAAGAATTACCTCCAAGGTGATTATTTCTTCGTTGATGTGTTTAACCACAGATCTGTAGGTGTACCATCATTGTATTATAGAGATCAAGGGTAGATATCCTATAATAGTGATATACATGTGTTCCATTTATCTTTGGACGTTGATAAAGGAGTTTCTGATTTCTAGCATAGAATATCCCTGCTCTTGAGATGTCCACCTTCGATCACCTTGAGAACCCCTTATAAGGCATTCACCTTGATCTGGTGGAGGAGTATATCTATATTTCTTGAGAGAATTATTAGAGAGGGATGACCTCTCTAGGATTGAGAACTTTTCTCCAATTTGTTTTGCACAACAAAAAAGGAATCACTTAGATTTACCTTGACTAAATTAATATAATAATACAATTGAGCATTTATTTCACTAGGGTAACAATAAATAATCTACAAAAGAGCCTTTATTTATTTCATTAATCCTAGAGAAACCCCATTATCAAATAATAATAGAAATATTATTATTTCTTGACATGATCTTAACTTTTGAGTTATAATTAAATATTATTTAATAAAATAATATTAAATATTATTATTTATCACTGGACCATTAGACTCTGTCCGCCAATCCTCTTCAATATTTATTAATTATTCTGTTCACAATATATTTTCTTAAATAACTAGTGACAGAATAAATGTGATCAAGCATACATGAATAATTATTAAACCATGACGGAGAATAATATTTATTCAACTTGTTAAATAATAAATTATTGAACTAAGATACTGGATACATTTAGTGTGTGACCCTCTAGGCCCCTTTCTTAGTAGCATTAGGTGAACCTGCATAGAGTATAAGGTTATCGTCTAACAGCACACCAAGGCACCCATAGAGAAAGAAGTTAATGCTACAATGACATGTCACCTCATATGAATGCTTACCATGTAATATAATCCCTTTATCAAAATATATCCAATCGATAAGGTTGCATTATAGTTCCATTTAACTATATGATCGATATCTCTTTCATTGAATTTTCAAAAATAGAACTTGCTATTGATCACCATGGCCATGGATTTATTTAGCCTATATCATTTCCAACAAAGGGATTGAGATATTATCTTCTGTGAAAGAATATAAGGGATAAATCCTTTGTCACATTATTCATTAATTCAATATTACCTGTGATGCACCCAATATATTTTACCTCACCATGAGAATCTAGTATCATAGTTTTCTTAAATACATCAAAGTGCATGAGTCATAGTAATAATTAATAATAATCTTAAATTATAAGGACCAATACACACATCCAAAGATAGGAACATCCAATGACACATAGAAATGTGGATTTACTACTAGTGGATCTTGTTCTCATAATATCCTCCTAGACATTACCAAGGGCGTACACCATGAAAAGATACCTAAAAGTCCTATGGGTCTCCACCACTAATAGATTGTATCATTTATGTCACTAAAATGATATCATTCGGCTATAGAACATATATTCAAGAATAGTGTTATAGCACTTCTGGGTTCTCATCAGAACAGGGATCCGTTATGACCTTGTTGTGTGACAACTACTCTTAGTACATTATCACATGAAATTTAATGAAGAATAAAAATAATTATGTGATAAGGAATTTATTGATATTTATAAATCATGAATATAAGTTATCATAATGTTAAATAAGATGTTGGGTTCTAGGGAACTAACTCCAACAATGCATATTGAGGACGTCTCTAGTCTAGGGTGATGAACCCAGAGGGTTTAGAGGATCCAAGTGGTGTCCACAAGACTTGTACTAAATTATCTAGAGCATTATACATATCCCAGATGACAGTTAAAAGGGATTTCATGAGGTCTGGGCGGCATGACTTGGTACTAGCATGTATTCTTGGTTGACACATGTGAAGCACACGGAGGTCTATGATCATGTCTTCCGCTTGGGTTTTCCAATTTGAATATTGTTTTTTTCCCTAGTGTTGTGACTGTATTTTTTCAGTTTGGTTTCATTTTTTTGGGTATCTCTTGATCTAGAGGACATGCGATATGGTTTTCACATGTCTTTCTAGAAGTCCTTTGCGTGATCCTTTATTGAACATATGGATAGATTTATGTCTGGTGTATGAATACTTTTACAATCCACCGATGTATTAAATAGTAGAAAGTCTATCGGTTTCATGATCAGATGTTTGCAGAATCCTGGAGTTTGAGTACTGATGTGTGTAGCGGCGGTCTGGGTCCAAACTTCTAGTGTTCGATCATCCAAACAATGAAACAACCAAGTGAACCATTTTTCTGAGTTTGATTAGAGAATTTATAGGAATAGACATCCTCATAATCACCAGTTTTTGTGGGGTATCTAGCATGATCCCAGGTTGGAGTCGACGCGAGGTCTTGTATTATGTGGTTTCATGAGTCTTTGTGGTGGATTGTATCAAGGGAACCACCTGATTTTCTATGGCCACAAGACCATCCATTGTATTATTGATGAATATTGAGGAATTATGCTTATAAGGACTTCCATGTCATCATGTATACATGTCCAAGGGTCTTCACGAGATCCAAATTACTATTAGAAGGCATCTGTGAGTCCTTAGATGGCTTGTCTCAGGGTCTCATATGACCACACCAAGGCTGTTCTGGGTGCATCACATGCCGTTTGGTGACCACAAACCCTTCTAGCCTTCTCCTTTCCTATCTTATTAATTTTATTTGATGAATTTTGGGAGTCACATGAGACTTTATATATGGTATTGAGGGTATTCCCTCTATTTTTTGGAGATGCTTCATGTGACCAGTATGGGTCATATGGTGCACAATAATTTTGTGGACAAGTCCTCAAGCCAAAGGGCTTCTGCGAGATGAGGAAAGAATGTAATTAAGGGCTCATGGTGTGGCAAAGGTAATCAAGGGCATGCCACATGTCTTTCAACAACCAAAAACCTCTCTCACTTCCCCCTTTTCAATCTCATTTTTTTATTTCACTAAGTTCTAGGGGTAAGCAAGATTTCATGATCAATATTGGGGTTTTATGCCCGATTTTTGGGTGATGTTTCATTTGAAAAATAAGGGGTATATGGAGATTGTGTGAGAATATAATGGAAAAGTTTGTTCGTCTATCTTTAGAGCATCGTGGAGTTGTCTATATACACATGCAGGTTTTTAAGTGGTGAGGTTGACAAGCTGAAGGTACTTCATGAGGTGAGACAGTCATGATGCCGAGGTCTTGCGGTGTCTCACAAATCGCTCGAGGAGTGCATTTCATGTCCTTCATCATCCATGAACACCACTCAAATACTCCCTTTTAATCCCCTTTTTATGTGATAAGGGTTGGTAGGTATGCGAGTTTTCTTGATTAATATTTGTGATTTTTTACTCAATTTTCCATTAGTGTCTCGCAGGACCAATCTGGATCATATGAGAGTGCACAAGTATTGTGGAAAAAACCATGCATCTGTCCTTAGAGTGTCTCATAATTGTCCAAAGGATTCCATGTGGCATGACTGATGAGTCGAAGGGGTTTTGTGAGGCACACCAGATAGGTCGTAGTGCATCACATGTCTTTAAGGGTGTGCCACATATCCTTCAGCAACCACGAGTCCCTATCACCTACTCCTAGTTATCTCCTTCATTATTTTTGAAGAAGGCTCAAAGGTCTCAGGAGATTTCTTGGATATCATCTATGTATTTTATTCTTCTCAATGATGATTTGGTTCATGATTTGTGTGACCACTAGGGGCATTTTCCTTGAAATTTCGCTTCCCTTGATTTTCCAAGGATTTTAGATGGTTTGTCAGGTACTTGAAAAAGAAAAACCACACGACCTCGGTGATGCACATCCAGCCATCACCATTAGGCCACTGGTGAACAAGGTTTCTCATTGAGGAGGGCCATGTAGGACTTGCCACGGGTTAGGCACCATGCGTGGAGACTTCATGTGACCTTGAAAAGGTCACACAATTTTGCGTCCTTAACCATACACTTCTTCATTTAACTTGTGGGGAAAATAATATCCACATTTGGATGTTTCTTCCTTTATGGGTTTTTATGCTTATTTAGAAGGCATCAAAAAATGACCCCCCCCTCAGGAGCGACATCTGAGGGGATAAGGACTTTGTCCTGAGGAGAACTAAATTCTCACTAGCGTCCTTGATGGTGTCGTGAACCCATGATCTTGGGAGACATTCGATCTACTAGAAAAAATTTGGTATTTTATGAAATACCAATATATAGGGGGGGGGGGTGGATGACATTTCATTCTACTAGCCACCTCCTTCTCTAGAGTACTCCCACTTCTGCCTTGTCACAAGACCTTGCCGTGAACTCTGATCGCGAGACCTGCCCATGAGTCTGCACTATGAGTTGTAATTGTAATCCCTACTCTTTCAAAAGACTTATTCCTACTAAGACACTCATATTTCTCATCCATGGACTAAGCTTTGGTAATTCCTTAAACTTATGTGGATGTCATGTGTACTTTGCGAGCCCTTCTAGCTTAGACTCTCAATTGATTTTTTGTGACCATGTCTAGGTCACATGACCACAAGTCTCCAAGGAGGTCATGCGATCCTTTTGAGGCCTCATAGGGGTTATGCGCGCAATGAGTCTTCTAGATACATGGTGTTTCATGAACTCCTTGATCTGTCTCACAGAACCTTGGTTGGGTCATGCGATGCACATGATACCATCGAGGAATTCTCATGCCTTTATCTTTGTCAAGACTTTTTATTATTTGGTTTGAAATGTGCCACTTAATTATTTTCAGATGGATTCTAGATCCCATCAAGGTTCCTTGTCTGTGGCTAATCAAAGTTCCATGCTTGTCAGGAATCGTAATGTTGATCCCCGCTATCGTGTGCGTACTGATATTGGGATTTTTTTCAAGTTCCATTCGCCTGACATCTAAGATTATCCCCTATCTAATCGACTTACATTGTATGATTTTAGACTTGTGGATGATGTAGTTATTCCCTCCTTATACTTCAATCTTCCATATCATTGGCTATTCAGTTCCTACGATTGTGTTTAGATGATTATTACCAAGTACGATCAGCTAGTAACTGAGCAACCTTAGGGATTATCCTACCTACTGTCCAACTTACCCCAGGCCCATATGGTTGTGATCTTACCCAAAAACCTATTACTCATATCTCTTCAATCATATTTTCCTCTTCCCTGAATACTCCTAGTGGTGGGTGGTACTCAAAGTGGGACCTTCACTGATGAATGGGCATGGCCATCCTGGGTATGACAAACCTTTCTGGAATTTAGCGACAATCTATACAGGGTTCATATTTATGAATCCATGTGAGTATCTTAGTTCATCGTCTACCACCAGCCTGACCTCCTTTGAGAAATAATCAGTCATTGGTGCCCTCGGAACATCATATTCCACCTTCCTCATGGAAAGGTGGGTATCGACCTATGGGATATCCATTAGTTGGGAGACATCCCTCCTCTTGGAGGGATGTATGATGAGTTCCTCCCTAATGTAAGCATTTGATACAATCCTCTATAGACTCTATCTTTAGATAAATAGATACTTATCCTCATGAGGAATAAACTAGGGAGAGAAATAACTATGAGCTCACTTGTTCCCTTCACTGACTGGATCAAAATTTTCCTATGTAGCAGTGGGGTCAAGAAAAGTGTCATTCTCCCTTGTCAGTGTCCCTCCTATAAAGTTCATGATGATGCTGTCTCTTATTGGGCCATTCTATAAGCTAGGGATCATACTTCATGGGGATATTGAGTGAACTTGGAGGTTTCTCTATACCTTAGACTAGTAGGTTTTCTAGCTATGTTTCTAAACAGGTGGCTCTTCCAAACTGTAGATGCATGCTCCAACATCCATGTTAGCATCCTGGTGATGGTGGAACAAATCATAGAGGTAAGATGACTTAACTGGGCGGTACTAGTCCTCGTGTGCCATTATCAGATGTTGGGCCATATCCAACAAGACAATATCCCTATAGAATTATCGGCCCCCTTCAGTTCCTATTTGGTTGGATAGGGTGTCACATTCATTGCTATGATTACTAAAATACTTCCTAAATTCCATACCCCATATCCTACCCCAGACTACTATACATCTCTAAAGCTGGGCCTATGTCCCTAACCCTTACAGAGATCAAAGGCACACTGTGTTGGTATGACAATTTTGACTTCTATACCCTATGTATATTAGCTAGTTCAATCATTGTTGATGACAGTGGCTCTCTCTATGATAGATATTATATGGTTTACCTTAGAGATGATGTCCTTTCATCCAGGGTAATCAATCTTATTATCTATGAACCGTACTCACCCCATCAGTTTTTTTGAAAATTTGGATGTTTTCAAATGCTTTTTCCCATTTCCTTGTATAGTTTTTTTAGGGAAAGACATCATGGTGTCATCAAACAATTTTAGAAGATGATATCTTGTGAATACACCAGGGATATCATTATATTTCCACCTACCAATGCTTATGATTGCCTCACCTAGGATTATGATTGGGCTTGGATGACGACTTATCCCAATGGTGTATTGGGACAACCGGTCTATCATGTGGATATGAATATTTCATTTTTGACTCCTCTATCTATGGAATTGATGGATATGATTTTGGATTTGGGAAAGGCATCTCAGAAACGACCTTGCTTGGATGACATTTGTTCAGATAGTGGATCTGATTCTGTTGAGGAAATAAGTTCTCCCATGCAGGATATGGATGATTTGCCTGTTGAATGGGGGGAATATGGGGTCTCATCTCCTATTTCAATATTTATTTGAATGGTTTGTGATCCTTCTTCCATACCTACTTCGTTGACTGCTAAGCCTCGGTCACACCATAGACTGGTCTGGGAACATATCCAGGCCTTGATTACTGAGACCCCTTTAGAGACATTATATCATAAAGGGGAGTATCTTCACCAACTATTCCATTATCTAGGGCAATATGACTTTGATTGTTATCCTCAATTCAAAATTATTCAATGAATCACTCTAACCTAGAGAGACTTGGCCTCCCTCACTCAACAATTGAAAGATATGAGGGAGGTACTAGAGAAGGTTCATCAGTTGTCGTCTGTATTGAAAGCCCATATGGATGATTGGAAAACACAGATATGGAGGCATGAAGAGATTATTTATCAGTTGAAGTATAATCTTTCAACATAATCAGCTTCCTTGGCCATTTCTAGAATGAGGTTTGAAGATATGACTACTCTAGTTTAAGTTCTTCACCCTGCAACAGAGGTGGAGGAAGCGGGGAGGGAGACACTTCAACACTCGATTGATGCATCCCACCAAACTGTTTTCGATCATGCTAGAACTACTGATCATTTTTGTCATAATTCAGTTTTCTTACACTGGAAACCATACTTTTTCACTACACCCCATATTTGTTAAGGTTTTTATAGAGACTCCAAAATGTTGAGATTCCTCCCTCCTTTGCATACTATTAATGGATGAGTTTATTTTACCATCCAATATTCTTCTTCGCATGATACTTTACAATTCTATTTCATTAGGAATTACTGTAAAGTACCATCTCTTACATTGTGATATATGAATGTGAATATTTTATGTGTGGGGAAATCATCAGAGTAGGAGATATTTCCTGAATTATGAGTGTTTTTAATATCTATGGAGAGCATCTTGGGTGCGATAGGGTCATATAGCAGGCCCCAAAACAACATTCACATGATTTAGTTTGGGGTATTTTGGCTCAGAACTTCTATTTCATTACTTTAGGTTATTTTATCTTGGATATTATGTTTCTTTAGTTTAGGGTCTTTTAGCTCAAACCTTCTATTTATTTAGTTTAAATTCTTTTATCTCAGACCTTTTGTTGCTTTAGTTTAGGGGATTTTATCTTGGACCTTATATTTATTTATTTTAGAAGCTCGAAAATTTTGTTGCTTTAGTTTAGGGTCTTTTAGATTAGACTTTATATTTCCTTATTTTAGGGTCTTTTAGATTATACCTTTTGTTGATTTTGTTTAGGGTATTTTAGATCAGACCTTTTATTGCTTTAGTTTAGGGTCTTTTAGCTCGAACCTTCTGTTGCTTTAGTTTAGGGTATTTTATCTCATAACTTCTGTTACTTTAGTTAATGGTCTTTTAGCTCAGACCTTCTATTGATTTAGTTTAGGGTTTTTATCTCGGACCTTATGTTGATTCATTTTAGGGTATTTTAGCTCAGACCTTCATGGAATATGTGGATGGAAGGCCATAAATGACTCAAAACACTATGGGGTGCTGAGTTATTCCATGATACTGATAGGGCTCATAAGGATATGAGTTTCTTTTATGTAAAGGGGGAGATAATTTTAGTTGGTGGGTTATGTCCATTGTGTATTGGCGACATGGATAGGAAAATCTAATCTCTAATCTTCTCTAAGGGATACAGAAGATTCATGGGGTGAATATGGTTGGGGGTGAAATACTAGGGAAGCTATGCCTTCCTTGATAGTTGGAATGTGAGAGATGTAAGTCATAATTCTAAAGTCTGAGCTAGGTGATATGGAATGGGGTAGACATTTCGGGTATGTCCCTGGTTCCATCGTAGTGTCGTTGAAGCTCACAAGGATTAGGAGGCCATTTATACTGGGCCAATATGTTTCCATTCGGTGGGTCTAAGCCCTTGCATCAATAGCATGGCCAAATGGAGAGACCTCTTTTACTTTATAGGGGCTATGAAAAATTTATAAAGGCTAAAACATCAATATGATGAAGTTGGGTATGGAATGAAGGCTATACCAGAAGGTTCTTTGAACCTTAGGGTAACTTACCTCTTAATTGAATAGCTCGAGCCCTATGCCTTGCGGTTTTGAATCATGAGGTGTGGGTCAACAAAAGGTTCAATAATAAAGGGTCACATTCCAGATTTTATAATGGGTATAAAATATGGTGATGCAACGATGAGGATATCATATCCACTTGGATAGTCTGATATGGAAACTGTAAATCAAAACCCGGGGTGTTTGATTCAGTAGAGTGATATGGGGTAATCATACAAGGAGCAGTTCAGACATACTTAGATGTTGAGTGCTTCCGTGATGATTCCAATGCTTACAAGGATCGAAATGAACTTTTTCAGAGTTGTGAATTTGGTTAATGGTTATAGGCGCGTATGCAGGATCCATCAGAGTGTATGCATAGTCAAGAAAAGGGCTCTTAAATCCAGATATCCCTTCCAAGGGATATGGAAAGTTATGGTGATTCAGGACACCCCGATTCATGAAGTTTGGTTAGTGGAAAGTTTAAAATCCATGGAGGGTTCGAGTAGCCTAAAGTTTGTGCCATCGCCTAACGCACACTTTCTCATGACGAGGAGATGTGAAAAATAATTGCTATAATTTTTTCCTTGACCAGAGGGTCTAGTGAGCATAGCTTGGATTTTAATAGGGATACAAATTAGAACTTATAAGGTTTATTCCTTATTTAATTATACCCTAATTTTTTCCTAAACTCTATAGATGATGAGTTTAATGGGAAATTACTCAAAATTTTCTCAGGTAGCCATTTTAGGGTTTTCGACCTAACAGGTTTTTTGTCTCTTTAATTAGAAGTTTAAGGTCTTTCTATTTGGAAAATAATGTTCTAGAGTTTAAGGTTGTACAAGTTTGAAAATGGTGTGAGCAGTTTAAGGTCATGCCGCTTTGACCTAGTATAGGGATGTTACAAAAGAGGCTCATTAGGACACCTGAGGTCAAGAGTACTCCAAAATCCTTCTAAGCGGGTGATGGAGATGTTGTAAATCATGGATCAAGGTTCCCAGGTCATGAGTGATGATTTGGGAAAATCATTCTGGGGATGATTTATAATGCAATGGGGTACTGGGTTCCACCTTGGCAATGTTAGTCTCACAAGAATCAGAAATCCCTTTATTTCGGGTGAAGATGTCTCCGGTTGGTGGGTCTGATCCCTCACATAAATAGCATGGCCAAGCAGAGAGATCTCTTTTCCTCTTCAGGGGTAGTGGAAGCTTTACAGTGACCCGAGATTCTTGAGCCATGAAGTGTAAAACATGGATTGGGGTGCTCAAAAAGATAATGGGAGCACTCCGTTATTTGGTTGGGCAGGGTAAGTCTCTTATGGTCCTTTGATAATGAAGGGTGATGGATGATGACCTATGTATTTTATCATAAATTAGTAGGGATGTTCATCTTTGTGTTGTTTAACGTCATCCGATAAGGACGTGAGAACCGATGTGAAAGGTGGTAATGTTGCTGCTAGGCCCCTGGATGAGGACTTGGGCGTCACTACGTATCCCATAGGAATGAGAATCAAGCCACCCATAGTTCTTGGAAGATTCCATGTAGTTTGACATCATGCAGTAAGGATGATGGTAAACCATTGTGAATTGATGGGGACATTCATCTCTGTGTAGTTTAATGTCATGTAGTAAGGATGTGAGAATCGACGTGAAAGGTAGTAATGCCATGGTTGAGCCTAAGGATGAGAACTTGGGCATCACATTATATCTCATAGGAGTGAGAATCAAGAAACATGTAGTTATTGAAGGACCTTGCAGTTTAACATCATGAGGCCAATACTTACTTCCATGTAGTTTAATGTCATGTAGTAAGGATGATGTGACACATTTTAATGTCACGTTGTAAGAAAATATGTAGACAATCTAGGGTCAAGTGATTCCGACCATAAGATGGAGTCTCAGATAGAGATGTGCAATGTGCTTCCATTAAGCGACCCAACGTGAATGAAGACCAAAGAGGTCTCAGCCACACCACACATCTTTCTGAGAGAAATCAAGAAAATGGGGCCAAAGGAGGTTATACCCATGGATGGGATGAAGAAAAAATTTCTAGGTGTCACTACGCATCTCATGAGGATGAGAATAAAGACACACATAGTTTTGAAAGTTCCATGTAATTTAAAGTCATGTGATCATGACATATTTTCGTGCAATTTAACATTGTGTTAAAGATGAAGGATCACCTATCATGAAAGGAAGACAATCCTATGGATGGGCCTAGAAGTAGGGGTCCGAGCATCACTACGTACCCTATGATGACAAGGATTAATCCATATGTATTTCTTAGAATTACGTTCAGTTTAACATCATGCGGTAAGGAAAAAGATATTCCATGAATTTTAATTTCATGTGGAATGGACAAAGGAAAACCTTCATGAAGATGATGGAACATATAAGGTCCATGAAACATTGGGATTGAACACAAGGGAGGTTTCCTACATACCCCAACTAGTTGGGAATCAAAGTCCTTGTAGTTCTTGGAAAATGAGGTAATCTACATAGGTCTAGCCCATACATAGAGGTGGTCATTATCCTCTATTGATAGTAGTAGTTCGGACTAGGATTGGAGATCCATGCATCACTACATATCTCATGGGAGTAAGAATCAAGCTACATATAGTTCTTAGAATTATGTGCAGTTTAACTTCATGTGGTAAGGATGAAGGTGGGGGGATGAGGTATCGAAGGGGATGTGTATGGTGTGATAAATAAAACTTGACGTGAATGAAGACCAAAGAGATCTACACCATTCCATACATCCTTGAAAGGGGCTTAGTCAAAGAGGCTGAAAAGAAGTTAGGTTTTTCAGTACCTGGGGCTAAACCTGAGGATTAAATGCCCAAGTGTTCCTACGTATCCCGTATGGGTGCGAATCAAGACACACATAGTTATAGAATAAGCGTACAGTTTAACTTCATATGATAATAATGAATTTATATATATTTCAATGTCATTCAGTAAGGATGTGGGTCATCCGACGTGATTGGATATGGATTTCCTGAGTCTGTGCAGTTTTATGTCATGTGTTAAAGACATTGGCCGTTCATTTTAATGTATTGTTGTAAGGAAATTGGATCAACCGATGTTAAAGGAAGATAATCCTATAAATATGACAAAAAATAGGGGTTTGGGTGTCACTACGTATCCTGTGATGACAGGAATCAATCCATATGTAGTTCTTGGGATGATGGTCGAGTAGGATACCGACACTAGTGATGTTGTTCCTCTTATATAGTTTCATGTCGTGTAGGGGACATCGAACATGAAGTTTAACATCATTCAGCAATGACTCATTGCTTACCCTTTACCTCCTTTTACATAGGATTATAATGAGATCATCTCAAGCCTTCATGCCCTATTTTATGTAGGGAAACTCTTACTGGAATTCTTAATCTCATGTGAGCTATGCTTAGTGTGAGAAACAAGGAATGAAAAGGGTCCCTGCCACTATTTATAGGCATAGGGATAAGATAAGAGTGTTTTATATTGTGTTGTGGTTAGGCAAAGATATAGGATCAAGGAATCCCTACATATCCCATTGTAAATTATAATCAAACTGTACATAGTTCTGTGGGGCCATGTAGTTTAACGTCATACGATGAGGATATGCTTGCACAGTTTATCGTCATGAGCGAGACATTCCATGCAGTTTAATGTCATGTAACAAGGATGATTATGGGACTTTCACCATCGTGGATTCCCTATTTATGGAAATTATGCAATGTATTTCTTTATAAATATCTCATTGGTGGGTGGTGTGACATGCTCCCGATTCATAGTGGCCAGTGAATAGGATTCATTATGATAGACTTTAAGTATGAAATAAGGTCCCTTCCACAAGGGTTCAAACTTCAGGGGATTCCTTCCCAATATCATTAGGGTTCTATGATCTAGCAGCAGTTCTCCCTGGAGGAATGAATGAAGGTGAAACTTTTTATTGAAGGCTTGTACTATTCGTTTATGGTGGATCTCAAGGTAGTGCAATGTGCACAACCTATTCTCATCTAGCCACTCCAAATAATCTAGTAGTTTCTATGTCTATTCATCATTTGAGAGTTTCCCAAAAATGGATATTCAGAGTGTGGGAAAATGGACCTCTATGGGTAGCACTACCTCATTCCCATACACCAACAAGTATGGAACCACTTGTGTAGCAGTACATGTGGTGGCATGGTAGGCCTGTAAAACATGGATGAATTTTTCTATCCAAGAATTCTTATCCTTGTTCACAATATTCTTGAGTATGTTCGATAGGGTCTTATTAAATGCCCCTATCTTTCCATTTTCTACTACATGATAGCAAGATGAGTGATTGGATTCAATGTTATACCTTTGGTATAGCTTCTTCAACTCTTTAGAATAGAAGTTTGTGTAATTTTCCATCAATATCGTGTGAGGGACTACTAACCTAGTGATAATATGGAAATTTATGAAGTTGATGATATTATCCATCCTGACTTCCTTAAGGGGTATCACCTCAACCCATTTGGATAAGAATTAGGTGGCAGTAAGGATTTACATGAAAAGATTTGCAGTGGTGTGGGGATATGGTCCCACAACATCCATCCCTCAAATATTGAATGGCCAGGAATATTTGGATGCATCCAGTAATTCCAGGGGTTGATGGTTGAAGTTTTCATGAATCTGGCATGCATGAAATTTTCTAGTTAATTCCACAAAGTCTTGTATCATGGTCTTTCAGTAATGCCCCAACCTTCTGACTTGGTGGGAGAGTCTAGTTACATATTTGTGGGAATCGTAGGAGTCTACATGGAACACTTCCATGAAAGTGAGGATTTATCCTTATACTATTCACATGAGGATAATTCCATTGAAACAACACTTGTATAGGATTTTATAGTCATTTGGGCCATCCTGCATAGTAAAGTTTGTTACCCGACGCCGAATTTGTTCCTTTCCATCACGATCTGTCAGGAGAGTTCCATCTTGAAAATAGATGATTATGGGCTCCATCCACTAGACTAGGTTGCTGGTTTTTCGTGCTCTGGGGTATTTCTGACTTGATTTATCTCTTTTATATCGCACACGATGATCTAGGAGACCATTCATCGATGTGCTATGTAGAAGGTTGCCTCCTCCTGATCAGGGTCAACCTAGATGGTGGTTTCATTAGCCGGTGCATTGGAACGATAATTATGTGATCAAGGGATATAATGAAATGTGGGCTCATAGGGGAATTACTCCATTAGTCCCCTGACATAGCCATTAAGGGGGGATAGTTCTTCCTTATTGATGAATTATTCTCCATTTATCTGATTTATGACCAGTTCTGAATCCCCTTTGAAGTTCAAGTAGGCTATGTGTAGTTGTAAATCTGTTCCAACCTATCGATGAGGGCTTGGTATTCAGCCTCATTATTCATGCAGCCTTCAGACAATGAGAAAGAGTAGGGAATAACTTCTTTTTATGGAGACAAAAATATAACCCCTAGGCCAACCTGATTGAGCTTTGGGTTTTCCATTCTTGTGTCAGTAGGAATTCAAGAGGCACCATAAAAATACATCTCCCATGTTCTGGGAGTGTCATGGGAATAACTACATATTCATGTGAGAGTTCAGTGTCCTTCAGTGTATTTTCTAGAGCGGGATGTGCCACCAGGAAGTCATCCAGAGCTTTCCCTTTTACCGACTTCTGGGATATGAACTGGATGTCATACTACTGTAGAATGAATTCCCATCAATCCAAGTTCCCAGTAAACATAGGTCGGCCAAGTTTATACTTAAGAAGGTTGATACAAGAGACCAGGTGGACCTCATGGTGCTCTAGGTAATTCCTTAGCGTTTTCACTGTGAAGATGATCACAAGGTAGTTCTTTTCAACATCAGAATATCTAGTCTTGGCACCCAGCATAGTTCAGCTAAGTTAGTAAAGACTATTCTCTCCCCCATGTCTTTATTCTCTATAAGGATGGCACCTAGTGAGAGTTCCATGGTGTCCACATATAATATGAGTGTCCTCCCTTCCATCGGAGGCATCAAAAATGGTGGGTGTAGTAGATACTTCTAGAGATTTTTGAATGCTTCTTGACACTCATCGTCCCATTGGTAGGTGACCACCTTCTTCATCAGCCTCATAAAGGGGAGGTATTTGTCGACCAGGTTGGCTAAGAATCGTTTAATGTAGGTGAGGTTCCCTTAGATCCCCCAAAGTTATTTCAAATTCATAGGGGGATAAATTTCTAGGATAACACTAGTCTTCTCCGAGGTTTCCTCGATACCACGATGGCATACCAAAAAACCTAGGAATTTACCTAATTTTACCCCAAAAGTGAACTTTAGTGGATTCATCTTTAGACTACGCTGTCACAGATTGTTGAAGATTTCGCAGAGATATGTGAATCGATCACATCACTGTTAGGATTTGATAACCAGGTCATTAACATAACACTCGACTATCCTTCCCAATAAGGGATTAAAGATGTGATGCATGGATCACTGATTTGTGGCTCCGACAATCTTGAATATGAAGGGCATGACCTGGTAAAAGAAGATCCTTTGGGGCACCCTGAAGGTGGTCGATTCTTCATCCTCAGGGGACATTTTTATTGGATTGTACCCCAAGTACCCATACATGAAGGAAAGGGTTTGGAAGCCTGTAGTTGCATCAATCAAGAGTTTCGTGATCGAAAATGGGAATTCATCCTTCAAGAAATGCTAATTAAGGTATCTAAAATCAATACAGACCCTAATCTTCCCATTCTTTTTCTTGACGGGAATGATGTTGGCAATCCATTTCGGGTTTTTCACTTCTCTAACAAAGTTGTCTTTGATCAACTTGTAGACTTCCTCCTCCATGTTTGTAACATGAGATAGTTTCATTCTACTAGCCACTTTCTTGAAGCCCTGATGCTCTTTGGGTAGCCTGAGATGGTTTATAAGAACATTTGGATTCAATCTGGGAATTTATGTATAGTTCCACGCAGACACATATAAGTGCTTATTCAGGAATGTGATATACATATCCTGGTCTTCAAGGGGCATGTCAGAGCTAATCAAGGTAGGTCATGGGTCTTCCTCTATCCCCAGGTTTATATTTTGAAGCTCATCTATGGTGGTGGAAACACCTTCCATGAATGTTGGAGGGGTGTTTATTAGATCATCCTCATCTTCTTATATTTTTGATCAATCTATTTTCATCTGAGTTGTGGCAGAGAGATGCTGAAGATGACTATCGCTGAGGATAGGAGATCCCTGGACCTCTGGGACTGGGTCTTCTATTTTAACCATGTTTATGAGGAGCACATAATCCTCATAGAGCATGATCCAAGGATTTATAGGGGTGGACCCTAAACCATTGGAGGTGGAAATATTTATAACATCATCCACCATCAGCTGTTTTCCTCCTTTCTTGTATAAGTCTTATTTAACATGTATCGCTCCCCAAGTTTCGAAGGGGGCATTTTAGCTGTGAAGTATGCTGAAATTTCCATTGATGGAGTACTTCAAACATTGATGTAATGTTGATAGTATCACCGAGTAGATATGTATCCTGGAAATCCCAAGAAAGACATTATATATGGTGTCTTACTGGATGACCATGAACTCGACATCAGATGTGAGCTCCCCAAATTGGGTCTATAGATTAATCTTTCTAAGGGGCTGTTGCTCACGCTTATCATACCCTTGGATGGTCCGATTTGTTGGGGATACGTCCCCTTCATCATACCCCAAATGTTGGAGGGTTTAGGATGGGATGATATTGATCCCAGATCCATTGTCCATCAATACCCTTTGGAAATTGACGTTATTGAGTTTTCCTAAGATGTACAAGGTTCTGATGTGTCCTTATATGGCTTCCTCCTGATCTTTATCGACAAATGATATGATGACATGACATCCTAAGGACATGGTATCCACTCGATATGCCACATCTGTAGTGTATTCTGTTTCAAATTCCACTGGGGTTCATTGAGCTTCAATAAGTGCCTCCCTGAGTTCTCTCGAAAGACGAAGTGCATCAAGGATTGAGATATTGGTTGTGATCACAAATAGATATTTTCGAACATAATAATTTTTCACCAATGGTCATCCCTTCCTGACATGGGGATGCTCTGGGGCGTGCAGCTCAGAAGCTAGAGTAGCTGAGGTCGATGGACCCGAGGCCTGTGTAGAGGTTGAGGGAATATCTTCTGCCAGTGGTATAGGTTGCACCGACCTTCCCCGTTTCCTAGGTTGACCAGGTTTAACCCTCGTTAAGCAGTCATTCAAGAAAATCAGGTTCAAATGAATAATGAAGGGTTCTGAGGCCCCTCGCCACTTCCTTTGAACATGTTGGAGTGCTTTCCCATGGTTCCCGGCTACATATGTGTCTTCTGTGAGAATACAACTAGGATACTGACTCCATCCATATATGTGTTGTCCAATGTATCCTCAACTTCATTGCATGCAAACTCTTGTTCCCCTGTTATATGTGGGAAAACTGTATTCTAGGGCATTCTCATTATCAGTGAAGGGGTTCTCCAAATTTATTGTGTTAAGAAAAATCAAATATGAGCTATTTTCCTGATGAGGATTCCATTTGGCAGGGTGGTACCCGTGCCACAGATGTTGCAGGAATGAAATCTACAAGAGTTAGAGTATACTTTGAAGAAGAATATGATTCTTCCTGTTCTATTTATTCCTACTTTTGGTGGTCATGCTCACCCTTGAGAGGTACATCCGACTTATTGTATTTGGGTATTGGAACTATTGTGAGTTTGCACAACTGTGACCTTAGGGAACCGTGAGATCGATCAACTATTTTAAAAGTTATTTAGCTATCAAACTTATGTGCTTTCCTGGTATGAATTTTCTTCCATCCTTACTCTTCATTTGAGTGAGAAATGGTTATGCAAGACACTTGTTTTGGAGAACTGTCTAATATCACTTGTCTAGAGTCTACTATTCCTTGAAGGATGTCCTTAAATATGAAACAGTTCTAGATATTATGAACCAACCTTATATAGAAAGGACAATAACCAGGATGATCGGTGAGGTTGACTTCATCAGACTTTCTGGGCTATGGTAGAGTGAGCAGGTTGTTGTCCATGGCTACCAAGAAGTAGCCTGATACTTTATCATTTCATATGGAGTACACCTTGTTCATTCATTCCTGAAATATTGGGTGGTCCTAGTTTTTCTGTGTTTCTGGTTGAGGTTGATTCTATGGCTGCTATCAGTCAGCAGGTGGTACTGGGCGGTTCAGAGCTTTCTTGGGTGCTTGGACTATTGCGAGCTTGAGGGTGATATCTGCATCTTCCACTCTTCCTATATTCTTTCCTTGTGTCGTGGGCATGGGATGAGACTTGGATCAGGTTCATTGAAAAGACTCTTTAAGATTATGTACTATTTTAGTGAACTCTCTGAATCTACCCAGATATTTCATGGGGATTAGGGGTGTCTGCAGCTCATCCTTGAGATTTTCAACATAGAGTTCCAATATTTGTTCTTACAATAGAGGGATACTAAGAGAATTTTTCAAACCCTTCCAAATTTCTATGAAGTCAGACACCCTTTCATTCTCACACTGCTTGCAGTTCATCAAGCCTGTGATCTTCACCTTTCTCAGTGTTGAACTGAATTGGTAAAGGAACTGATAATGAAGGTCTTCCCATCCCATGATAGATACTACGAGCATACTGTTATACCAGAAAAAGGCTAGCCCTGTCAATTTCTATATGAAACACCTCATCTTGGTTACCTCCTGCAGATCACAAGGGCCCATCATTAGCACGCATCGAGACACGAGGTGCATGAGATGCTGCTCCAGATCGCTGGCACCATTGAAGGTGGAAAATGTAGGATTTCCATAGGTGGGTGGAGGTGGGGTATCATCTACCCATTTGTGATATGGATTCTTCTCAAGCTTCACTAGAACACATCGTCCTTACTTGGATTCCATCTAAGTAGTCAGGGATTCAGTGGCAGTGGGTAATTCGGGAGGCACTATTGTTTGAGTCGTCTCCTATCCATAGGGAGTGGGTGGGGTCTGATAAGGTGGTCCCACCTTCATTTCCTATTGATCCTATATTTTTTCTATGACTAAGGAGTTACCCTAGCAAGGGATAGGCTGTCGCTGTAGCAGGGGGAAGTCATAATTGTTCCCAGCTTCCTCATTTATATGGATGGGTTTTCTAAACTCAGATACAATCTGATATTCATACACTAATCTAGTTGGATAATCAATTATAGGAGGTAGAATATCCTCCTCTTGTTGGAGATGATACCCAATGGGAATATTTCCAATGAGTATCTTCTCATTGATATGATGAAGAGATCATATTTCACTATCATATTGCGACAATTTCTCTTCCAAAGATGGAAACCAAGGTGCGGTCACTTATTTCCCTTTATCTTTAGAGATATTCTTCTAAGGAGGTGGAAAATCATTATTTGGTGGTGCCAAATTCTGGAACCTTCTTTGATTATGGGTGAGCACAACCTCATTTAGTATGTCTAAATCACCCACCTCCTGGGGTGTGTCTTCCCGGTTGTGACCCTCTACATCTAGATCTTGATCAATTTCAATCAGGATAATAGTGACGATGTTCACATAGGCATTTCAAGAAATAGTGTTTGTTCCATTTCTTTCCACATGGAAAGCTGGTTCTGTAAGGCTTTCATTAGGGAATTTATTCAAACCCTTGGACTTATTGGTTTGTTTTGGCTTGCGACCTCAGCAAGGACTGATTAATTTCACTGTATGCCCCTCTCATCTTGGTTTATGAATGGTGAACTTGAGGGAACTTCTGATCATGGTTTCCGAATTAGCGCCGACCAACATGGGTTTGTCTTGCAGCAGTATGAATTGGTGGGATGTCAAATTTTTATCTCTTCCTCCATTCTTAAGAGAATATTGATTCCCTCTGTGGTGTCGATGATGAAAAAAATTCCCCCATTCCTATGGGTTGGGGTTTATCTGGGGTTTTCATTAGACATGAAGATGTGGTTGTCCCTAGCCTATTGGTGTTGAGGTGTTCTAGAATTTCTACTGATGTCTCCCATACCTTTTTTAGGGGATAATTAATTTGGATATAGTGATTGATATATAAATTCCCTCAACCCTATGGGTTGGGGATTATTTGGTACTGCTACAATCAAATCTTAAATTTTCTTGGGAACTGATGACCTGAGGGGTAGAGGCAGTGGAAAATGTTCTCCCTGTCCAGGCGGCTGAGTCAATTCTTGGATGACCGATATGAAAGATGATACTTAGGTCTTCATGACACAACACAGTTGTCCTTGTGTGAGAGTTGGGTGTGTTAGAAGCCCACGATGAGGATAGTTCATTGAAGGTAGTTTTCCAGGTGATCACAACTTCAATATTCGTGTTCTAAATGTCCTTATATTATCATTAGGGGGCCAATTTGAAGTCTTGTTGGCTATCTTCTATCTCCATTTTTGATGTTTGGGCATTGTTGGAGCAGGGGAATTCTATTGCAGCGACCAACTAGCCTAAGAATTACCTAGTCCCTTAACCTCACCATAGGTTATAACATTGCAAGATTCTATGTATGAGGGGATCTGTTGTTATAGGGGAGATGAAAAGTGTAACGATTTATACTCTCCCCATCCTCAAATTTGTATGCATGACGTGGCTTCAAAGATCAGCAGCCGAAGTGCCATGATGTAATGGAGAAAAACATTTTGCAAATTTGTGTTGGGATTTTATGATTTTGTATCCTGATCCATGGATATAGAAGTTAGGTTGAGCTGGTAGTAGAGTATCCTAATGGTATGAAGGTTACACTCATATCCTTGATAAGGGATATGCTGATCCTTCAGTTGCTGATGAGCATACCATATATTATGGTGTAGATATAGAATGTATTCATTTTCTAGCTCATCAAGGATCTCATAGCTAGATGTAGTGAGGGTCCAGAACATGATGTTAAGGTTGTTTTCAGATAACTATATCCAAATGTCAATGTCAGCCTCTTCTTAATCAGAATTACATTCCTACATATGGTTAGACCATTGAAGATGACTCTGATGATCACCTACTGACGGGAGTGGAGTTCTACTGGATGCTTATGGGGAACTATATACAGTTGACCATATTGTTTTTAGAACCTATCTATACAAAGGTATTGTTGTTTGGTTCACATATCTATACAAAGGTGTCTAGAAAAAGGGTGGTTTGCCTTGTCCATGGGAGATATCGTTGTGGGGAGGTTGACCATGGTGGATGTCAGGAGTAGAGTCCCTG
Organism: Viscum album; assembly: GCA_963277665.1. Lineage (NCBI taxonomy): Eukaryota > Viridiplantae > Streptophyta > Magnoliopsida > Santalales > Viscaceae > Viscum > Viscum album. The sequence goes on from OY728122.1 coordinate 1,629,056,226, forward strand.
AAATCCATCTCCACATTACCAATATGAGGACTATCATGGTAATGAACGTATCCTACTTTCACTTTGATAGAAGAGTCGACAGACACTTGTGGTGTTGAGAGTGTGTCTCGAACAATCTCAAGGGCACTGGAATTGAACATATTAGAAATATTAGTCATGTTCTAGGTTCTGGTCAAAGTATTCTGACCTACCTTTTGTGGTTGTGTAGGGATATGGGCCTGCTGTACGGAGGTTTCTGGAACTTGTATATAACTTCCTGGTGCTGTGGGGATATGATCCCACTATTGAGGAACTGTCAGAATATGTCAATAGGCTACCTCATTGTCGATAGGTATATGAGCCTATCCTGAATCATGTGCCACTCTCACTTGGAAAGCCTCAATAGAGATAGGAGTGTGGGCATGATCTTGATCCTTTGGGATATGATGTTGGTCTTTGTTGGAAGGAGTATGAGCCTACCCTGAGGTGTCTGCTACTCTCACCTGGTTGGACCCGATTGGACCAAGAATATACTCCTAGTCTGAATATGCATTCCCTGCCGAAATATGCCGATAGACCTCCGAAATGAGAGAAGGAATATGAGCCTCCTTCTGCATTTCCTTGGAATGATGTAGTCACAATAATTCTTTGTTAGATGTAGGAATATACCACTTGATTTTATGATCTAATAGAGTAAGCCTAATAGATTCATTGACATGAATATGAGCATGTCCCAAGGCTTGTGCCACTCTCACCTACTTAGCCTCAGCCAGAATAGGGATATGGGCCCTGTCTTGGGTCTCTAGATTATGCTGCATGACTTCTTCGATAGGCATGTGCCCTTGTCCTGAAGCATGTTCTGCTCTCACCTGGTTGGCCCTGGTTGGAATGGTATTATGAGCCCGACCCGATTCCTCACCCTTCATCGGGATATACCGATAATCCTCCAGGGAAAGAGAAAGAATGTGTGATCACTTTATTACAACCAATTGATCATGATGATCAAAGTGTTAATTCATCTTGGATGCAGATATAGGAGTTTTCACCCATCCCTTTATCTGCAATAGTGCCGAAATATTTTGATGATGTTCTTCAGCCGTTTCTAAAATGTATTGGCATTTTAGTAAAGTGTGTGTAGGGATATAATCCCAAATGTTTTCCATATCAATGAACTATTAGCTGATATCTTCTATTAAAGTAGGGATATGTTCCCACTTATGTCCTACATGTTCCATCAGGATATGCTGATGGGCTTTGTGCATGGTGGTAGGAGTATGACTCTCCCCATATTTAGAATGAGAATATTCCCATAGAATTGTTCTCAGCGAGTAGGGATATGAGCCTACTGAATGGTCCCTTCTAGAGTATGATGGCGGGTACTTTCAACAGGCATGGGGGTATTATAGCTTTCCTAAGTATCAAAAATATTTTCTCTCTGGTGATTCTTCCTCGATGAAGCCTATGCGTGGGTGTTCGTGGTGTCTGTCTATCGGGAGGTACCCTTAGCAGGCGGTTGATAGGTACCAGTATGATGATGCTGGTGAAGATGATTAGAATGTGCCCTCTTTGGTGATGCCTTGATTATGGGGAAGCTGAATCTGGACCCCTGATCCACATTCATTGTGTATGAAAGGTGTATGTTTTCAGGCTCCTGGGATAAGCACCCGAAGCGATTGGTCATGGAGATGGGGGTCACTAGTTTAGCGATAACCTTCTTTGAGAAACATGGAATCACGAGATGATGCGCTTGTAGAATCTCTTGAGCATTTTTATAGTCATAATTTTACCATATTAGTGGTACTCCAAAATCATCGAGTTTTCTACCTTCTGTTGGAGCTATTTGGTAGGAAATACCATTTTACGACCTGTGGGGGTCACGATAGTGGATGAAGTATCGAAACGAGTGCTAGAAGATGAAGACATTCTCTCAGATCAGGAGTCTAATGTCACACAGACAATAAGGAACAAGTTCACCAATTAGTGCCATATTATAGGCATGATAATTCTCAATCAGATATGCATGGTTAATAAAATTTTCTTATATTCCCTTTCTAGCCATTTTTCTTATGTGGACTTCTTATCATGAGGATGAACTTACAAGAATCCCAATTTATGATGGTCTTATTACATTGTTTGTATATGGTTTACAAAGAAAAGTATCCTAAGAGGTTCACATCGAGCTTATCAGTGTTTTTTACGTATAAGGGGAAAGTAACATGGATTGACAAATTATAACCCAATTGTCTTTTATTAGAGGGATTCATGTCAAATTCATCATTTTTTTATGAATGGGGACAAACGGAATGGTCCAATGGATTATACTCCGATCATTTTGTTATTTCAGAGATTCACGTCGGGTTCACCGTTTTTTTGCATATGGGGAAAAACAAAATGGTCTAATAGATTATAACCCAATCATTTTATTATTTAAAATATTCACGTTGGGTTCACCATTTTTGTTTCATCGGGATTTCGTAGCATGGAATGGATTCCTCTTGTTACATTACCATTTTCACTTTTCCCTAAAACTCCCAATGGTTCCCCCATCTGTAGTTGGGAATAGACCAGCTTTCCAAAGGCCAACGATCATCTAGGTTTTTAGGACCAGCGAATCTTGGGGACTTGCATTATTCAAGAGGATGGGAGGTCGGGCTCATCGCACCCTTTTCGGGGGGGGGGGGATTTTTTTCCTACTTAGAGACTCACTTATAGATTTTAGACATGTTTGTGAATCTCTTCCAAATTCTGACGCGGGATTGGTTACCCTAAAAAAATGGATATGGGTTAACTCTCTTTTATGTGTGATAGACTAGGATCTCTTTTGTGAATCCTTATGTATGTATTTGAGGTTCTTCACCATTTTCTAGTAATGAGTAGTTTCTTATATGATGGAACCATATGACCAAATGTTTTGAGCCATGCTCCCTTTTATAGAGGTTGTTTGTTATTTTATGGATGGGATTGATCCATTATGAGGAGTCCTATGCATCCTAGTTATTGAAGAAATCAAAACCCATGTATTTTAGTTGATCCGGGGAGTTTAACATCATGTTGTAAAGAATAATATAAGGGGTGTTGAGACAAAAAATATTTGAGCTCGAGTCTAGAAGAGATGTCCTACGTATCTTGGTTATAATAAGAATCAGAGTCATCATAGTTTGATCAATGTTAGGTCTTACACACTGAGGTTACCCTAGTGAATGGGTATTTGATGCCTAATGATGTGTTCATTTAATCCCCCTAAGAACACATGAGACATTCTCATTGTAATAATCAAGGAGAAGTGAATGACCAACCTCATGGAATTTGGATAGGGGACCTACATATTGGGTAAATCCTTGGGGTGTCTCATATGTATCTCATGCCTTTAAGGGGGAGTACTACGTATCACAGTTATGAAGGGAATCATAATCCTCATAGTTCTCTTGGAGATGTTGGGGATTACACACTATGGATGCCTTGGTGAATAAGCCTTCTTATCTGGAAGGTGTCGCATGATCCTATTGGAATACTCTAGAGGTCATCACAAGAACTGGCTCGACACATGTTGAGGGTATCATGAAAGTCATGGTAGCATGATCTGAGGGGTACCACGTGTCTTGGAAGACACCTAAGGAGGACATAATAGGAATAGGACATCATGTCCATATAGCGTCACATGTCTTGGATGACACCTCAGGGGGACATCATGGGACCAGGCCGACATGTCCATAGGGTACATCACAAGATATGGATTGTCATGTCTAGATGTATCGACGAGACTATGATGACATGAGTCGACACTGTTATAAGAGTTAGGTAGTGCATCTTGAAGAATTCTATAGTCCTAAGTGATGAACCCATAGATTAGTAGGATCCATGTGGTGTCTAAGAAGGGTCCACAAGACTTTTACCGACATGTCTGGAGCGTTATGAATATCATAGATGTCATGTCGAAGGGATGTCATGAGGTATGAGCAATGCGACTTGGTACCACCGTGTATTCTTGATTTACACATGCGAAGCATGCAGAGGTCCACGATCATGTCTTCGACTTGGTACCACCTTGTATTCTTGATTTACACATGCGAAGCATGCAGAGGTCCACTTTGTATATATGGTATTGAGGGTATTTTATTTATTTTTTGGAGATGTATCACATGAACAGTATGGTTTGTATGGTGAACAAGCATTTTCTAGAAAATTCACCAGGACAAAGGGCTTCTTCAAGGCGAGGCAGGCATGCCATTGAGGGCTCATGGTGTTGTGAGGTTCATCAGGGGTGTGCTGCATGTATTTTAGTGACCGTGGACCCCTCTCACTTCCCCTTTTTCTATATAATTTTTTTATTTCAAAAAGTTCTAGGTTTATGGTGGATTTCATTTTCAATGTCCAGGTTTTATGTCCGATTTTTGGGTGATGCTTCACTTGACCAATATGGGTCATATGGAGACCACATGAGAATATAGGGAACAAATATATTAGTTTATCTTTAGAGCACCGCTGAGTTGTTTGGATGCACGTTCTGGCTTCCGAGTGGTGAGGCTGACAAGTTGAAGGTACTTTTCAAGGTGAGGGGGTCATGACGCCGAGGTATTACGGTGTCTCTTAGATCACTCGAGGCATGCATCACATGTCCTTCTGCGACCGTGGACACTACTCGCCTCTTTCATTTTGATCCCATTTTTATTTCACAAGGGTTGGGAGGTATGTGAGTTTTCTCGAGTAATATCTTTTATTTTTACTAAATTTTCCAGTGGTGTCCCACATGACCAATGTGGATCATATGAGAGTGCACAAGTATTGTGTAAGAAACCTTGCGTCTATACTTAGGGTATCAAGAAATTGTTCAGAGGTTTCCATGTGGCATGACTGATGAGGCGAAGCAGTTTTTTGAGGCACACTGGACTAGTCGTGGTGTGTCGCATGTCGTCATGGGTGCGCCACATGTCCTTCAGTGACTGAGATCCCCTATCACCTCCTCCTAGTTATCTCCTTCATTCATTGTGATGAAGGCTCAAAGGTATTGTGAGATGTCTTTGATATCATCTAGGGATTTTATTCTTCCCAATGAAGATTTGGTGCATGACCTATGTGAACACCATGGGTCTCTTCCTTGAAATAACACTTCCCTTGATTTTCCAAGGATTGTAGAGAATTTTTCAGGTACTTTCTAATGCAAAACTATGCAGCCTGGGGGATGTTCATCCAGATGTCACCATTCAGCCACTGGGGAATAAGGGTTCTCATTGAGGAGGTCTCCATGGGACTTTTTCGGGTTAGGTGCCTTGTGTGGAGAATTTGTGTGACCTTGCAATGGTCACGAAATTGTGAGTCTTTAACTGTCCTCTTCTTCCTTTCCCTCATGGGGAAAATAATATCCATGTTCGGATGTTTCTTCCTTTTTGGTTTTGTTGATGCTTATTTGGCGAGCGTTAACATATATAATATGGTTATAGAAAAAACATGCACTTATTTTGTTTTATTATTCACATTGTATTTAAAATACCATTATGTATCATTACCATTGTTAATATAGCCATTAAAAAGTGATCACATGATTAGTATAAATATAGGGTTTTAAAAAATCTAATTTACTCAGACAAAGGAAGTGATGGCCTCAACCAGTTGGATTGTACCCTATGAATCCCATTTATTAGAGTTTTTGATGGAGATAACATTTATGGGATTTTCCCTTGAACAATCCCAAGTTGAGATCTAACAAATTAATTATGAGTGAAATTGGTTACGAGAGAAGTTCAAGAACATCAAGATCATGACCTAAACCTTATTCATCGAACCACACCTAGAAAGTTCCACCATCACGCACCATACTATTATGGAATTTTATAGTGTATTAAAGGGATATGTAACAAGAACCTAGAAATATGAGTATGTTTTCATATGGTCATGCAACCTAACCCTGAATGTGCCCCTTCTTCCCAGGTAACTGTGCAGACAAACCATGCACATGCTAATTTTTTGGGTGATTTTACAAATTTTCCATTAGTGATCTATTAACCAACCTTCTTCCTCCTAATATGAGTTATTACAGGATTAACCTATTTATCTCTCAATTTGGAGCTTTTTGAAGACCCAATGTAGGAATCAAGAGATATACTTCAACCGAGATCCGTTTGATCTTCCATTCATCACGTTGGATGTGCAACGGTAAGTACTGAAGTCCGTTTAAGCCTTTCTCCTTCTCTTTTTCTCTCAACCTAGTTATCACAATATGAGAATTTTTCCTCTTTATTTAGATATACTTTGATCCAAGACAAATCAAGGGTTGATATCAGAGGAGAAGAGTCATACAAGCCTAAGCTTTGTGGTCTATAACTCATCCCTCAAGTTCGTTGATTTTGGAATTGTTGTGTGGGGCCCACTGATTTCATCGGGTGACATTTATAGATTTTACATTCCATGATTATAATCATTATATTTATATGGATATAATATTTCCATATATGTGCTTAATTTTTGGTGGTTACACCCACAACTCCATCCATCCCATGTAGGATGTTTTTCCATAATTGGGTTTTTAGTATTTGACATGTTTGAGCAACCATTCGGGTGTGAATTTTCTTGAACCTTATAAGGGTATACTTTTCTATATTAAATGGCTTGATTAATATTTTGAATTCCATAATGAAAAGTACCATGTATGCTCACCACTTGACCAACTTAAGGTAAGTGCTTCAATTGATAATTTAATGTGAAATGGAAATTGTCAAGTATACCATGTATATGACTTGACTGGATTTATTGTGAATGATTAATAGGTTACATGTACGTAGTACCCATTACCTCATTAATGGAAGGTAGTAGAATGAACCTTAATTATTGAATATGCTTTAAATAGGATTAATAAAGGTTGCATGCTTCTTGGACTTTCCACACTAATGAAAGGAAAGGCTTAGACCAAATGGACTTATTGATTATTTATGAATTGATTAAAAGGTTTCATGATAATTGAACCTATCACAATAATAAAAGGTAATAATTGAACCAAATGAAGTATTACATGAATTCATAATCAAACATGAATGTCCTGAATCGAGATCACCTTGGATTCTGATCGGAGAATTACATGAGAACTTAGGAACCCCATTCTGATTCAAGGATATAGCTTGCTTAGGTTCAGACCCACCTAGATACCGATACTTGTCTATTATTTTGATGCCTGGTATGACACTGTAGGATCCCTTAAATATCATTACAGGATTCCTTGGATACACTCCTTGGATCCAACATTTACAATTAGGTTCCATGGTAAAATTCCATCGGTTCCAGTCATTGGTTAGCCCCATTTTACCTTGGATGAACTCCTTGGACTTGGTAGGCGTATCATTGTGGAATGCCCTAGACTATGATCCTTGGATTACACTGTTACTCCATGCCAGGCTATAGTAATTATTGAGTTGGTGACCCTTGAGGTCTACATGTCCTTGGTTATTACCTTGGGACTTCACTATTAAATATCATTACAGGATGCCTTGTTATAACTTGGAAGCTTCACTATTGATAACATTTGACTTACTTATAAACTAGTAATAATCAAATAATGAATTTATTACATGTTCAGACACCATCCGAGGGATGAATTAGTTACTTGGGTGTTTAGTTACATTGTAATTCTTTACTTTATATATGCATTACTGCACACTGTTACATTTCAATTACACAGGATGGATGTTATAGACACCGTTGGTGGTGGCACACTGATATTTATCTCACACCATCTCAGGGAACCGCTTTGAACCTGTAGTAGATTTTATGGTTGCAGGTTTTGATGAAGGGAAGCATACAGTTCCAAACACTTGATTGCTTGCTGTTTAGTATGGAGCTTGATAGAAGATGACTAAGTTGGAGCTCATGATACTTAGGATAGTCTTTGATTTCCTTTATACCTATGTGGAACATGTAATTCCTACTATATTGTATCCATGTTTTCCACTTTTCTAGTGAAATGACATATCATCAGTTGTTGAATTATATTCTAGTTGTTTCAGTTATTGTTATTGTTGTCTCTATTTTTCCATTATTTCTACTGTTTACTTATACTGATTCAGCTATTTACCTCTGTTTATATTCACCTGCTATGATAAACTTTGGTAATGATGGCATAGTCTCCCCAAGAACACACCCTAGGCCCCCAATGATAGTCAATAGCCTCTAGCATTCGGGGAGATGCACTTGAGGCCATGTCTCCCACCAGGATCAGGGCACCCATTAAGTGGAATCTGGGTTTGGGAAATCACATTAAATATCCATATTTATTTTACCATGGATATGATTATTGTCTTATCAATATACAATTTTCACCTAAAACGTTTTCTTTGTTTTTTTAACTAGGTAAATATTGAAAAATCCAAATTTTATACTCAATACAGATATTTTGATAAGCTATATTTTTCATGAATTAAATCCATGTATGAAGAATACTTTGGACTTGCAGTGATGGGTGAGGCCCAGTTACAGATATCCCCTCTATATATCAATAGGTCAGGAGACAAAATAGTTTATGACAAACCCTTCATGTTTGTTTCCAAGTAGAATCAGATGGGTTTCTACCGACACTTCTAGAAATCCAAACATTTGTGACGAGTCATTTGCGATAACCAAATGACCCATCGCAAATAGAGACTTTTCTATTATTATTTGTGATAGACTATTTAGTATGTTGAAAATAATGGTTTCTTGGGACTGAATGAACAGTCCATCACAACTATTTTTGGAACGTATTCCCACCGCCCATCGTGAAAAGTAATCGCGATGGTTATTTGAGATGGACAAAAAAATCCCTCGCAAATTCCCCTAGGCTCTGGATTATTTGTGAGGGAACATAGTGTCCATCACAAATAATCTTCGCAAAAAACTATTTTCAATAGTATTAATTCCATCTCAAATAAACCATCGCGAAAAACCCAGTTGTTTTAACACTGCACATAGCCTCCTTTTCTTCTTACTCTCCTTTATTTATTCCTCCTCCATTTCCCAAAGCAAACCCTATGGCTGGCCACTTTCCCTCATCTTCGTGCATCTCTGTTCTTCCCATTTTTTTGTAGATTTCAGCTCAGATCTTCAAGGTACGGACCCCTATTATGTTTTCCATCAATTTTTTTTCATATTTGGGTTCATTGTTAAATATACTGGTTTGGTCCCTATGTTTAGCAATTTATCTGATTTGTATGCTATATTTGATATTTAGGATAGATGAAATTGCATTAATTTCTATTTTGATTTTAATATGGTTCATTTTTTGTGCATTCTGGGTTCAATGTCAAATGTATTGGTATGGTTAAACATTAAGTTTATAAATTTATTTGATTTTCAGCATTATTTAATATTTAAGAGTGACATAATTGTATTAATATTTGTTTTGATTTTAATATAGTTTGTATAATTTATTTTAATTGATTTTTAGGAATTCTGTTAATTTTTTATTTTTGATATTTATATGTGTTTTGTATTTATATTTGTATATATATATATATATAAATATGTTTGTGTACCATGTTAATTTTGATATATGTTTGTGTATATATATATTAAAATGTGTTTATATATATATATAAATAAATTATTTTAAAAATATGTTTATAGTTAGTGATATATAAATAAATATATATATGTATGTATGTATGTATATTTGTATAGATTTATACATAAATTTGTTATGTAGATCTATTAAAAAAATTAGCAAAATATATATTATATATTTATATTAATTAATAAATCTTTTTATATAAAATCATGTTTTACGGTTGCTAGAAGTTAATTATAATTTTACCTATTCTTTGTTGCTTATTGTTTTTTTGGTTTTATTATTCATTTAATTTTCTTCATGGTTCCAAATTTTTTATTATGCGTGTGTGTATGTATGTCTAAATATTTTTTATGTTATTTTTTTTCACGCATACATAATAATAATATTTGCATGATTAATATTTTTGTATAATTATGTTTGTGCACACATAATATTTGTTTACAATAATATTTGTTTATAATAATATTTTTTTATAATAAATTTTTTTGGCACACGTGTATGTATGTATGTATGTCCAAATATTTGTATGTCTAAATATAATCATTTTATTTTTAATAATGATGAGAAAATTAATTTAAAGAAAACATTTCAATAACACGTTATTTATAATAATTTTGTTTTATAAAAAATATTAAAAAATTATATAATTGAAAAAATAATAATTTAAAATATGTAATATTTAGTAAAAACTTATTTAATAATAATTAGAATAATTTTTTGTAATAGTTTGTAATAAAAAATAACAAATATAAATAATTATTATAAATTCATAAAAAAATATTAATTATTAGAAATGTAGTATTACTTTAAATAATTAGAGAAAATCAATAAATAATTTATAATATGCAATAATTAATGAGGATTTATTATTAATAAATTGTAAATATTAGTGAAAATTATAAAATTATAATTTTTTTTAAAAAATTTATAAAAAATTTAACAAGGTTTAGAAATTCATAATAATTCTTATAAAATGTTGTATTAATTAAAATAATTAGTATTAATATTTTGTATAAATGTTGTAAAAACACACGACTCGCACAACAATTATAATACATCTAGGTTAAAAATTATTAATTCAAAAATTATTAATTCTAAAAAATTATGATTTCAAATTAATTATAAATTCAAAAAATATGAATTCGATTTTATTTATAAATTATTTATATAAATTATAAATTCAATGTAATAAAATAAAATATATATATATATATATATATGTTTATATAGATTTTATATTTGTATATTTGTTTTAAAAATGAGTTAGAATATATTTGATGTATTTTTATTAATTAAGAAATTCTGATATATATATATATATATGTGTGTGTAATCATTACATAATTTATAATAATTTAAATAATGAATAATAATCATTACATAATAATAATTACATAATTTATAAAAATTAATAAAAATTAATAAAAATTAATAATAATCATTACATAATTTATAATAATAATCATTACATAATTAATAATATTCATTATATAATTTATAATTAATTATGATATATATATAGTAATTAATAATTAATTAATAATCATTTCATATAAATTTTTAGTTAATTAAAAAAATCCGTATTAATAATTTGTATTAATATTGTAATATATATTTATATATAAACACAAATAATTATATAAATAATATTAATAAAAGATTAAAAATGATACCCCCGCGTGCGATGTAACGAAACAGTCGACGCTAACAAATGTTATGTCGTGCCAAGGGTAAACCCCACATCCCAGACCCAATGATGATCTCTGATTTATCATATGAAATATAGTTTGAAAGATATATTGATTTTTTTAATAATTTATAATACAAATATTAAATGAATTACCCTCACCTGCAATATAACTACCTGACACTCACAAATATAATGTCGTGTCTAGGATAAACCCCACATCCCAGACCCATCGGTGACCTCTAATTTAACATATGCGACACCATTCAAGATATATTCTATTATTTTCAAAAAATAGCATGTGTCTTATATAATATATATAATATTTTTATTTTTATCTACACCGAGCCACTATAGGCCTCATAAACTAGTGATAACCCAGTGCCTCACTCTGCTCATATTTCATAGAATATTTCAAGATGGTAAAATATAATAATAATTTTTAACTAGTCAAAATGATCATCAATAATTATTCTTATTCTTGTTGTTTTTTAGATAACTATGGACTTGAGAAGTAGACAGTAGTATCTATTACATGATCGTGATTGGATAAATAATCGCAAAAATCTAAAGGGATCTGGTTTAAATCCTATCTACATTGAAGGTGTTCAATCCTTTATATCATTTTCATCATTAAATTTAGATTTTGTTTCTTAAGGAACAATTAAATGTTTGTGTCAGAAATGTGGTCTTAGGACATTCGAAACATTTAACAATGTTGTACTTCATCTATTGAGTTACGATTTTCAAAAAGATTATAATTTTTGGTATCAACATGGTGAAAAGAGTTCAGTAGAAAATAATTTTTTTTGGTTTGAGATCCATCATTTTAGAATTTAATACATGAGACAACTAGTCTATCTATTCCTAAAACAACAACTGAAAATGACATTCCAAATCCTGAATCTGAACCTTCTGAGTTTTTCAATTTGTTGAAATCTGATAAGGATGCCTTATATCTAGGAAGACAGATGATAAAAATTGAAGTTGTTAAAAAATTTATGGCTATTAAATTAGATTTTGGAATGTCTAATAGTTGTTTTGATTGGATTTTATCTTTGGTTAAGTCGTTGTTTCCTGACGGAAATACATTAGTTGAAAGTTTCTATGAAAGTAAAAGGCTAGTTCATAATTTAGGTCTAAGTTATCAGAAGATCCATGCATGTTCAAATGACTACATCTTATATTAGGGTGAATATTAATATTTGGTTAATTGTCCAACATGTGGAGAATCTAGGTATAAAGAGGCACAATAAAGAAATTCCAGAGTTTTCATGAAACAGTTGAGATATTTTCCAATTACACCTCATTTACAGCGTTTATTTATGTCTTGCAGCATAGCTAGATTTATGACATGTAATAAATCAAATATTTCCATCAAAAAAAGCTTAAATGATCCATGTGATGGTGACTCATGGAAAAATTTTGATCAGAAGCATCCTTCTTTTACTGTAGAACCTCGTAACATATGGCTGGGCCTTTCTACTGATGGTTTTTTTCCATTTGGTGTTTATGATAGTCAATATTCTTGTTGGCCTGTTTTCATTACTCCATACAACTTTCCTCCTTGTATATGGATGAAGAAACCACATATATATTTGATGATGTTAATTCCAAGACATCCAAAGAAGAATATTGATGTTTATTTGAAACCACCAATTGAAGAGTTATTTTTATTATGGAACAATGGTGTGATTACATTTGATATAACTGTAGATCAGAATTTTATATTGAAGATTGAATTAATTTGGATGATCAGTGACCTTCTAGTTCATGGTATGTTATCTGGATTGAGAACACATGTTCAAAAATCATGTTCATACTTCATGGCTGGGAACAAAGTGTTTATGATTTGTAATTGGAGAAATGTTATTTGTTTTGATTGTCATCAGAGATTTCTTTCTACAAATCACCCTTTTTGAAGAAAAAAAATTAATTTTACAAGAGGTAAAATTGAAATAGACGCACCTCCAGTAGTTCTCTCAGGTAATAAAGTAATTTTTTTTGGTATTTTCATTACCACATGTTAATTTTTGACCAACAATAAATGAGAAAAAAATAAATAGATTTGGGAGATATCATAATTGGATAAAGCGGAGTATTTTTTGGGACCTTCAATATTGGTCTGATTTGTTGGTTCTTCACATGTTATATGTAATTCATATAGAGAATAATGTTTTTATAACATGTTTTATACTATGTTGGAAACACCTGGTAAGACCAAAGATAATGTAAATACACGGTTAGATCTTATGCAGAATTACAGACGTCCTAAACATGAATTATTTGAAGATGAAAGATCACACAAATTAATGAAACCAAAATCATCTTACACACTAAGTAAAGAAATATTTTTATTATTATATAAATGTATTAGAGATTTGAGGTTACCATATGGATATGCTTATAATTTGTCTCATTACGTCAGAAATGGGCATATTAACGAGTTAAAAAGTCATGATTGTCATGTCATAGTTGATGGATTATTGGTTGTTGGTATTAGAGGGATGTTGAATTATTAAATTTGCGATGTATTGATAGAAATATCATTTTTTAAAAGATATTTTTGTTGCAACAATGAATTATAATGTGTTGAATTCCCTAGAAAAATATGTTGTTTTAATTTTATGTAAATTGGAGAAAATCTTCCCACCGAGCTTCTTTGATTCCATGAAACATTTAATATTTCATTTTCCATATGAATCTAAATTTATAAGGATGGTACAATTCCAATGGATATATCCATTTTAGAGATGTATGAAAAAAATTAAAGAATAAAGTACATAATAAAGCATCATTTGAAGGGTCGATTGTAGAAGCTTACCTGTAGGAGGAAATTTAAATTTCTGCTCTTATTATTTTTAGTTGGAATATCCTTCAAAACATAATCAAATGTGTCATAATAAGAAAAATGTTTATGATCTCATAGACCATCAATTTTTAGTTTTTAATCACATAGATCTTAGTTTCGGTGGTTATTGTTAGCGATGGATTACAGATGAAGAACTGTACAGAGTTCATACTTATCTTCGGCTGAATTGTGAAGAAATGACACAATTTGTGTAGTAAGTAATAATTTTTTATTATTTAGTTAAATATTTATAAAATATATCTTTATTTACATTATCTTTTTTATAGACTATATGATGACCATATCAAAAATATATTTATACAAATTATATCTACTGCTCTTGAGGAATTCCAGTAACAAAATTTTTCATATTGGTTTCAAATATTGGTAAGTAAAGTTTTTTTAATGGAATAATAAATCATTTTTTCAATGATATCTATTATTAATAATTTTTATTGTTTACAAGTAACCCAACATGAAAAAATTGACAGTCAATTATGTACGGTAAAAAAACCTCCATCAAAATTGGTAAAATATTATAATGGGTATGTGGTTAATGGATTTCGATTCCATACATGCATATATGGTGACTAAAAGAAATCAATGAATAGTGGTTTTCATTTGAAAGGATACCATCATAAGGAAAGTTAAGTTGACTTTTATGGTATGCTAGATGAAATAATTGATATGTGCTATCTGGGACCAAATTATGTTACAATGTTTAAATGTCATTAGTTTCATAATAATCGTGGGTTGAGAGTTCGTCCACGACATGTAGTCATTAACATCAAATAAAATAGTCTTCATGCATCAAATGAACCATTTATTTTGTCACATCAGGTGCAACAATTTTACTATGAAAATTATTGTGATGTTTTGAGAGATTCGAAGGACTATTGGAGTGTGATAAAAATGAAATCACATGACAATCAGTTTATTGAAAATGAAAATGGTTCTGTGGAAGTGAAACATATTGAATTTTTTCAAGAAGCATTACAAAATATATCTCTTACCCAATGGGATATAAATATCTATAATGAAACCCCTCAGTTAAGGGATGATGATATAGATAATGTTGTTGAAGTAATAAGGTATGATGAAATTGAAAGTCATATGGAAGTTGACAATGATGAAGATGAGGATAAAGACATTGATTTCTATGAAAATGGTGTTGAAGATGACGATTGATGTATTATATTCAGGTCTTTAGTTACAGGTAATTATCATATTATGATATTTATTAGTTTTTTAAATTTCATATTTGTATTAACAATATATTATATGTAACATTATTTTATTCTAAAATTCATTAGTTATTTATATTTCATATCTAGTTTAACAATCTATTAGTGGTGAGAATATTTATTTCAGATGGATGGAGATGATCCTCATGATGATTTATTACATTCTCTCACTGATGTTAGACTTCCTTATGATGAGACTGATTTAGATCCTTCTCCTCAGGTTGGTGCGCTAACTAGGAGGGGGCATGGTCTTGCTCAATCACTAATTCCAGATCTAATTCTAGAGAGATGTCCATCTACTGATTTTGATCCGTGTTTATAGAGGTATATTTAATTGTTTAAAAAGAAATTTATTTTATATTCACTATGTGTATTAATTTTGATAATAATTTTATAATTATATATTTTATTCAATTTTCATATATTTTTTACATTTATCCATTGTCCAGGATGGTGGGATTTTGAGAAAGTATTTTTTCGAGCAATGGGTGTCATGGGACCTGGTACCCATCATCGTGCGTGACCAGATGTTTGACCACTTGATTGTATGTTATTAAATAATATATATTTTTAAAATTTATATAACTATAAACATATTTTTTTAATTGTCTTGCATATTTTTTTCTCTGATTTCTAATAGTCAGATATGTCCTATCCAAAAGGCATGATATACTTGTATACGCAAGCACTTTTTTCAGTTTCTACAAAACAATGGAATGAGAGCTATGAATAAATCTTGTGCTACTGTCTTCGATTAGTCTTGAGTCTCCCAACGTACTAACTATATATCAGCTTAGGTATGGGAAGGGTTGTGCTACTTTTGGCTAGGAGAGACTTTTAATAGGAGTTCAACAATTGGACGTCAGATCCGGGGGAGGTAAGTGGTCACCCATCGGTTCAAGAGTCATATATTTATCATACATCGACGACATATGGTAGGTGATATTATTTATTAATTTATATTTATTTTAACTATAACATGTTTTTTATATTATACACACAACTACTGAACCATCTATTATAGAGTTTGAAGTTTATAAGAAGATGTATTCTGATCCCTGTACATGAGAAGTTATAGGCGAACAAAAACACCGTATTGTGGTTAGTGATTTTTTTCAATAATGTCATCAATATTAATTTTATTGTTATTATAATTTTTCATTATATTTATAGGAAACATATGAGGTTTTTAATTCTCATTCATGGGAGATTCAGGATGAGGCCAAATAGGATGTCACTACTGATTTAGGTTTTGATGAGGGGGCTCGAATACAGGAGACTTCACAGGGTGTTGAGAAAGTTCTAGTGATTGGTATTGTTTCTCGAGTGACACCTATGAGTTATTATAGTACTACTACGATGAAATTAGTGATCATGAAGGGAGCTCGTGGAGAGTCTTCATTGATGCCGTCATCCGCTGCACATTATGAGGAGAGGTTGAGAGCTCAGGATGAGATGATATAGTAGATGGAGAAGCAGGGGAGGAGGAGCATGGGCAATAATGTCTGGGAGATGAGGAGATGATAGAGTATATGTGGTGACTTGCGCATGGAATTGGTATGGAGTTTACTCCCTCGGGTCCATCAAGAGATCCCCCTCCACCGGATGCCAATTAATGATTTCAGAATATTTTTCTAACTATTCTATAATTTGGTATGATAGACATATTATATTTGAAATGATGTATTACTTTATGTGTGTTTTAATTTTTTTTAAATATTTTTTAATTTTTTTTAAATATTTTTAATTTTATTTATTTGTAAATAATTTAATAATTTATTTTATTTAAAGCTTATTTCCGATGGATAAATAATCTGTCACAAAAGGTTTTTGCAACGGTCTTTCGAAAAAGGGTTATAAATAATATTTGGGTTTTTTTGTGACAGACTGTATATCCATCGCAAAATGGTTTTCTTTGATGGACCATTGTAAATAATTATATTTGGAATGCCTTCTTCCAAGAAATGCTATTTGTGATGGACACTCATCACAAAAAGTCATTTGTAATGAAAATCCATCAAAAATGTACTGTCACAATTATAAAAAATTATTTTTGTTCCATAGACTAAAACCATCTTATCTTAATGGCTTCTTCCACGACATGCTATTTGTGATGGACACTCATCAAAAAAGTCATTTTCAATGAAAATCCATCACAAATGCATTGTCACAATTATAAAAAATTCTTGTTTTTCCATGATATTTTAACCACAACAAAATCTATGTATGAATTTTCATTCTCAGTTTATTGATGATATGTATTTTTCATTTATTTACCCTACCATAATGATTATGCCTTGTTGACTTTTCTTCACTTATTATTGATTCATGTAACCTTTACTGAGCATTTGATCTCACAACTTTAATTTTTTTCCTTCCCCGGGTTATAAATATGAAATCTTTGAATAATTTTCAAGGAATTAGTTTATTTTCCTTTGTTTTGTTCTATGTTTAATTACCAATGTAATATGGGAAACATGTATGTATATAGTTATTTAAGACTAATAAACTAATTGATCCTTGGTGACGTGATCTATTGTATCTATAAAATTTTAGTAAAATAACTATTGACTCTAGGCTTTTGGGGTTGAGGTTGTTACAACTAGTATCAGGTAAAGTTTAGTAGAAACTTTGGGAACTAGATATTAATTAAACATGAGAATTATAATAATTTCCTATAGTGAATTTTTAGCTCAATACTCATGATGATTATGAGATAACTCAGTGTATGCCATTATTTAATGATGGGTCCTAATGAAATAAAGAGAATAAATACCCATGGACAATGTAGGGATTAACCCACTGAGCAAGTTAACAAAATTAGTGTGGGAGTTGAGCAGATCATGACCATATTAGGACAACTTACTTAGGTTATGATGAATAACCATACTAAACCTATATTGGATCATTTAATGTGGCAGAATCCCCTATCTTTAAGTGGGACTACTAATCCAGTGGTAGCTGAGTAGTGGATCAAGACCTTGAAAATATATTTCTAGCATTGTGATACAATTAAAATGAAAAGGTAGTACTATAAATATATTTTCTCAAGGGAAATTATGATAAATTGTGGTAATTAATCTGTAATACTAAAGAAGAAGAGGAAATAGAAGACATGGAATGGATAACTTTTAAAGAAATTTTTTTCAAAAAATATTTCCCTCACAAGTAATGAATTTAAATGAAGAGAAAATTACTTATATAAATAAAAGGAAAGAAGAGAGTGCTATAGATTATGAAAATACCTTAAAAATAATATCTAGGTAAGTTATAGATTACATACATGATTTCTAAAATAAGATTAATCATTTATTTGAAGGTTATAATACAAGTATTTGAAGTGAACTGGCTTCTCAAAAAAATTTATCATATGATGAAATAGTATCAAGTGATATAAAAATGGATAAAGAATTTTCTATATACTATATGTACAAGGGAAATAAAGAGAAGAATAGGTCTTCTGATAACCAAGGAAAAGGTGGATCATCAAAGAAGAAGAGGGGAATAAAGAAATTCCCATTATGAAAAAATTATGGAAAGAATTATTCTGGGTAACACTTGAATGAAATAGGAGTATGTTATAAGTGTGGAGAAAATGGTCATTGATATAATGAATGCAAGGGGAAGAAAAAAATAAATGATTTTCAATGATTCAACTATAATGAAATGGGGCATTATTAAAATCAGAGTCCCAAGCGTCTGGGGAATATACCACATAAGTGGCCAAGGGGATATGGCTATGCTTATGCGATCACTAAAAATGAAGTAGATTTACTCAATTATATCTGGGTAGGTATAATAATCCTATCTTAAAATATAACCAATGCTCTATTTAATTCTAGATCATTCCACTCTTTTTATATATACCTAGTTTTCCAAGAAAATAAGACGTTTTAATTTTGATTTAATAAGGGATTTTTCAGTCAAAACTCTTAAGGGAAGTCTCATTGAAATAAACAATGTGTTGGCCAATCCTTTTTATGACACATAAACATGATTTTGTTGTTTAACTTATCATAATACCTATGGTTGAATTTGATACAATCCTTGGTATGGGCTGGATTTCAAAATATAATGAAAATATTTATTATAGGAATAAGGAAATTACAATTTTTGAGGAAGCTGTTGAATCCCTTATATTTAGAGAAGAACCTTCATTATCTGATTCTTATCTAGATCCACCCCTAGCATCTCTACTTAATGAAATTATTAGGGAGGAAGAGAAAATATCATCTAGGTATGAATAAATTAATCTTTAAATTGAGGATGTTCTAATTTTATGAGAATACATTAATGTATTTCCTAAGGAATTACCTACACACCCACCAAAGTGTGAAGTTGATTTTACCACTAATTTAATCCCTAATGCGAGACCAATATCAAAGAATCATTATAGAATGGATATTGTGGAATTAGTATATCTGAGGGAAAAACTAGAGGATTTGAGTAATAAGGGATTTATTCACCCTCATGTTTCTCCATGGGGAGCCCCTGTTATATTTGTTAAGAATAAATATGGATCCTTGAGGATTTTCATTGACTATAGAGAAATCAATGCTATTACAATAAAGAAGAAGTATCCTCTGCCTTGAATTTATGATTTGTTTGATCAAATTCAAGGAGCTCAATGTTTTTCAAAGATTGACCTTCACTCTGGGTATCATCAACTGCGAGTAAAGAAGGAAGATATTCTGAAGAAAACTTTTCAGACAAGGTATTTACATTAAGAGTTTATAGTAACACCATCTGGATTGAATAATACACCTTATATTTTCATGGATCTAATGAATATATTATTCAAGGAATATCTTGATTACTTTTTATAGTATTCATTGATGATATTCTATTATATTATAAAAGATATGATTATGATGAGAATCACTTATGGATTATTCTTGAGACTCTTAGAAGGAAATATTTATTGGAAAATTTATAAAGTGTGAATTCTGGATTTAGGAAATTTATTTTCTTGGCCATATTATCTCTAATAATAGAATCTTAGTTTATCTATTAAAGAAAAATGAAATCCTTGAATTCCCCATGCCGAAATATATAATTTAGGTACGTAGTTTCATTGGTTTATCAGGTTATTATCATCATTTTATTCATAGTTTTTTCTAATTGGATTACCCGTTAACGAAACTCACACATAATGGGGTTATGTTCATATGGAAAAAAGAATGTGTGGAATATTTTGAATAATTGAAGAGAAGATTAGTCAATGCTCCAATTTTGATTTTACTATTAGGAAATGAAGGGTTTGTGATATAAAGTGATTCATGAATGAAAGGAATGGGTTGTTTCCTTATTAAAAATGATAAAGTTATTTCATATGCATCATGGAAGTTGAATACTCATGAAAAAAAATTATCTAATTCATGATCTTGAGTTAGTAGTCGTAATCTTTGCTCTGAATATATGGGTACACTATCTCTATGGTAAAATATGCGAGATATATACATATCACAATAGTTTGAAATACATATTTACATATAAAGATCTTAATATGAGGAAAAGATGATGGATTTATTTACTCAAAGATTATGATTTCTCAATACAATACCACCTAGGGAAACCAAATAAGGTAGTAGATGCATTAAGAAGGAAAGATCGTGGACTTTTGACCCAAATAAGGATTTAGAAAGATATTATATTCATAGATATAGTAAATATGGATATAGGAATTGTTATGGAAGGGGAAACATCTATCTTTTTTCAAATTATTTCTAAACCATCTTTACTAGAGAAGATAGAAATTTATCAATATGATGATGAGATATTTCGAAAGAAAATTAAAGATATTAAGGATGAAATATTTAAAGACTTCATGTATGAGGATGGAATTAGGAAATTTTTAAAAAGGTTATATGTTCCCTCAATACCTGAGCTAAAAAGGGAACTATTAGATGATGTTCATAGCTCAAATTTCACTATACACCCTAGTAGTACCAATATGTATAGAGATCTGGAGGAACATTTTTGGTGGGATAACATGAAGTGGGAAATTGATGACTATGTGTCAAGATGTCTTGTTTGTCAACAAGTGAAGGTTGAGAGACAACATCCTAGAGGATCCATGAAACCTCTCCCCTCCCCCTCTCTTATTACTTCTCATTATTCTTGTTTCATCTTCATCGGTGACCTCTACACTCGCTCGGGTGTTGGCCCGAATGGTCCGAAGGCCTTCTTTTTATTTTATTATAGATAATCCCCCTTTTAAGGGCTGAAGGGGAACCTGTACATGACCTGTAGGCCCAAGGCACAAGGCCCGACATGACCCGCAATACATGACCTAAAGGCCTAGAGGCATACCATGCCCATTACATGACCCGTAGGCCCATCCCACTAGAACTGCCCCTCCCCAGCGTCTTGAATCATTGATCTCCTTAGCTCCCCACCTTGCATTCCTGATCGGCTAGTATTGCCCCGTACAGAGCTGCACGGTGCCTGGTCCCGATGGTGGTTGTTATACCCTCTCATTCTTCCAATCTGGTTAGCTCTACATCTAGTGGATGCTACTCCTATTGCAATGATCCTCTTCTGGGGCCTGTTCTATGTGAAATGGTCTACTTCATGGTCTACGTGACCTCAAGGCCCTGTGTCCTGAAGGCCTTTGATGACCCGAAGGCCCTGGAGACCCGTAGGCCCAAACCGGTGGCCTGAAGGCCCAAATCGGGTGAATAGTTCCGACTGCTACAGTACCGAACAGTAACAGCTACAGTGATGATATAGTGACTACTACTTTACTGCTACAGTACTTCTACAATAACCCAAAAATTCACCTCCACCCAATTTTGAACCCGGGTCTCTTGGATGCCATGAAGGAGCCCCTACCACTCGGGTACGAGCTCGTTGGAAAATAATGTCTCTGCCTGGATTTGATCCCGGGTCTCCCAGATGCACTTTTAGAGTCCTTACCAATTGGGCTAAGGCTCATGTGCCTCGCTCAGGTGTTGGTATTCGGATTTTAGAATCATCTGGATCAGTTCTTCTGCCTCATTAACAGTGCCAATGCTCAAAGCCCTCAGCCTCTCCTTCTTTGCTCTGGTCTCTTGTTCTTCTATGCCCCTCCAAGGCAGATCAAGAGTGATGGTAATGATGAGACTTTGGTATGTACAGTGCGATGGTCATTATCATTCCTGGCATGGCCCTTTATTGATTTCGTTTTTTCATGTTTTAGGGTTTTCTTTTCCACGTATGTGATTTATGGTGAGTTCAGTCTGATCCGCTTGATGTCGGTGATGCTTGTGATATTGTGTTGACAATGATGGTGATGCGATGTTGTTGAGACATGGTTTCACTGATGTTTCATCCTATCTCAGTTCGATAGTTCTCTGATCTAGTTCTGGTAATCACCCAATCCCTCTTAGTCAGATCACCACGATAGTTTTCATGGTTCTATTGGGTGTGATATCGAGCGGCTGATTTATGGAAATCGATGGTGGTGCCGACCAATTTCAGCATCTAATTTGTTGCTGTTGTAGAGTCTGGAAATTTTAAGGTGTGGAGGATGAATAATTTGGAGGTGTGTTGACATGAAGACGGTGATGGTGTTTGGATGGTGATGTGATGATGGCAGTGAAGTGAATGGGTTAGTCGTGGCTTGCAGATCGATTTGGCTTATTGTTTTTTTATCTGAAATTTTAAATTTTTAGTTGCAGTTTCTGGAATCTGTTATGGGCGGGATATGAGGTAGTATTTTGGATATTGGTTCTAGTTTGAAATTTATGTGCTTATTCAATCAATAAACTGCATGGATCAACTCCAGATGAGGATTAGAGTAGGAATCATTCTCCTGATCATGACTATTTAGATTAAGAAGTTCGAGAGGGTATGGCTTTGCCATCAGTACCAGACCCATGTAACCCTACACAGGACAACTAGCTAAGTGGTCATACGATGGTGGAGGCTTGTCATCATGATGTAGTCACCAGGGAGGGGCAATTCCTGTAGTCTTTATCTGGATTATCTTCTTTTATGGTTTTATTTAGATTCATTATATAGACTTTTTTGTTTCTCAGTTTTTCCTCAAAAGTGTTTTGATAATAAAAAATTTAAGTTTCAGTCAGTCAGTCATAGGACTATCAAGGAAACCTATAAGGAATGATGTGATATGGGTTATTGTTGATCATCTTACAAAATCGGTACATTTTCTTGGTATTAGATTATATTTACCTCTTGATCACCAAGTACGACTATATATTAATGAAGTTTAATACTTCATGGTTAACCTCTATCGATTGTATCTGATTAAGATCCCCATTTTACATCAAAATTCTGGAAGATTATTCATAAGTATTTGGATACCAAGATTCATTTTAGTACTTCTTATCACCCTCAAATCGATAGAAAATCTGAAAGGACTATTCAAACATTAGAATACATGATGCGATCATGCTCACTTGAATTTCAAGGTACGTGGGACCAATATTTACCTTTGGTAGAATTTTATTTCAATAATAGTTTCCATTCTAGTATTCAATTGTCACCATATAAAGCATTATATGGAAAGATATTTCATACTCCAATTTGTTGGTATGAAGTTAGTGAGAGAAAAATTCTAGGGCTAGAAATTATTTATGAGACAATTATAAATGTAAAGACTATTTATGATTATATTAAATCAGCTCATAGTAGGCAAAATAGTTATGCTGACAACTAGAGAAAAGATTATAAATTTCAAGTGGACGATCATGTATTTTTGAAAGTATCTACATAGAAGGGTTTCATAAGGTTCAGTAAGAAAGGGGAGCTGAGCCCTAGGTACATTAGACCATTTGAAATTCTAGAAATAATTGGAGCTATAGATTACCAATTAGAAACACCACCAAGTCTCTACAAATTTCATGATGTGTTCCACATATCATTGTTAAAGAAGAACTTGTTAGACCCAACACATGTAATCACTTATAAAGAAATAGAACTAGAACCTATTTTGTCTTACTGTGTAGAGCCTATCAATATTCTTGACACAAGAGAGAATGTATTGAGAAATCAGATGACTTGACTGGTAAAATTTCAATAGAGAATCCATAAAATGAAAAAGAAATATGGGAACCTAAGTATGTTATGAAGAAGAACTTCCCTCATCTATTTAGAAGAAGATATTCATCAAAAAATTGAGAAATAAATTTTTAAAGGAGGGAAGAATATAACACCCCAATATTTTATGTTAAGTATCTTATTAAATAAATTAAATATATTTGATAGTTTATGTTGCACAAATGAACTATTATATACTATTAAATATTAACATGACCATTGGAATAGTAATGTGAGCATTAGGAATAGTAATCCAGTCAATATAATAGTAACCTCACCTATGAAAGTATAAATAAAATATAGGTATCATATGAATGAAAATATAATATATTTATTTCATGGAGTAAGTATATAAATCTTTTAAATATTATAAATTAAGTATTGGTATTTTTGTGAAATGTAAATGTTTGTTTAAAATTTTATAATTAACATAATTATTTAAAAGAAAATTTATTTTCAAAAAATAGTTTCATAAATTGATATTTTTTTCTTATTATTATAATATAATTTTATGATACCTCAATTAAAATTTCAAAGTGTCATAAAATCAATTATAATTATAAAATCAACATTTTTCAAATAAATGATGATTTTAATTAAAAATTAAATTTTTCATATTTAGAAAATTATTTTAATAAAATTTATTCCATTTTTTAAATATATATGTTGAAAAATGGTTATTCTAAATATTTGGGTTTTTTTAAAATACTCGAATTTTTGGTGAATAGTGAATTATGGTAATTTATGGTATAAGCTAAATACATGAATTATTGAGTCATGAAAGATGTATTGCTGATGTAAGAACCATTATTTCGGATTCAAATGCACTATTTAATGTACTTACTCACAATAATCCACACCATTTATATTCTTGATCCAAAATAATTAACAAATAAATAAAATAATCAAAAACATCCCACTCCTCCACTATAAATACCAGCCCTCACTACCTCTTATCCTCACAGCTTCTAAGACTAGGATATTGATTTTATTCTACCCAATTCCTCTCTAAAACCAATTACCCATGTTTTATTCTTGTTGGTCTCACCAAAATACCACTTCCAAGTCCCTTAAGGATGTTCTTAAGAAGACAAGACACAAGAGGTAAAACTCTCTCTCTCTCTCTCTCTTTCAATTTATTTTGTTTTATTATCCTTCCTACACCTCCCCTATCCAAAGTAACAAGATAAATCTAGTATAATATACATATACTATAATTTTATTATGTTAATGGTATATCCACCATCAATTCTCTTCTACCCCCTTTTTTTCCTAAAAATGAAAACATATCTGAGAGGTGTCGATTCACCACCTTCATGGACAATGATTTATCATTTTCTAATAACACCTTAAAGTATGGTCATAGACTCATTTTAATGGTTAATTTTTTTAAAATTCATATTAAAACTTATTAGGTGTTATAGAACTATTATATATACACAATATTAATTAATAAAACAAAACTACTTCGTGATGATCGAAAAAATGCAAAACTAATCTTAATGGTTATCATTGATGTTTTATCTAATGAATCATCCCCATATCTAGAAAAAAATGATATACAAGACCATTTAATATTTTTAAGTTTATTTATAACATATACTTTCAATTATATGTAAATATTCCCATTTTTCATGATCTTTCATTCATGTATACTAGTGAACCAATCATGAAAACAAATGAAATGAACACTTTGAAAAAACAAAATCAAATATTATAAATCATCAAAAAGGCCATAAATAAACTTAATAAAATTATAATAAATCAAATAAATGTTTAATTGGTTATAAATTAAATTATTAATGAATCTAATTTCATCATCCAAGACATTAAGTGCAAGTTCATAACACTTTCAGATATATGGTAAAGGATTCTCTCTAAACCTCCTTTTTTCCTTTGGGTAATGATTTCTATTTCTTTACCCCAATGTAATTATTAATTATTTTTATATACTCCTACTAAATTATATGTGTATGTTCCAAAAATATGTACTTATCTTAATCCTTCTTTATTTTATGGGGAAATACATATTTGATAAGGTTCCCATTTCAATTTTCCCAATATGCAAGCCTGATTAAAGGGGACTTCCCAGTTTCTTACACATTTTCAAGTATACTTCATAATATATTTTAAGACAATAATATTTTTATAAAATAAATTTTATTATCATGAACAACTATCTAATTTCATTTTTGGTTTTATGAAAACAATTATACCTTTTCCCACTTTAAAGACTCTTTAATATTTTCTCTTAAACCGAACTAATGTGGCTCATTTCTAAAATTTCTTAAACACTCTTTTTACGTGTTCTCACTTAATTTTGAAATAATTTATCATGATATGTGCCTATTTTACTTTATTAATTTTTAAGTATGATTTAAATCGATTCTTTCATCGACACCATTACAATATTTCTTTTGGTTATGCCTTATTCACTATTTATTCCTCATGTGTGGTGTATGTATACTTACCTTTCATTTATGATAATCATTAATTGAAGATTTAATTAAATATACATATTTATTATACCATGTATATGTTTATTGTCTTATATATATACCATTTCACATATAGTGTTTTCTTTTAATGTTGTTTTAACTGGGGAAATATTGATAAATCTGTATTTTCTACTGAATACAAATATTTTGATTAGTCATATTGTTCATGAATTAAATATATGTATGAATAAATATTTGAAATTTTAATGATGGGTGGGACCCAATTATATATTTCCCCTCAATGGATTAACAAGTCTCATGAGAAAAAATAGTTGGTGACAAACAATTCATGTATGTTTCCATGATGAATTAGATGGGTTTCTACCCACAAACATAAACCATCTTATCTTGACGGTAGTGGTTAATGTGTCAGATACATGAAATCCAAAAAATTAATAATTTTATTCATTAATTATTTAGTTATTATTTTCAATGATATTTTCACTATGGAAAAGTTTATGGATGAATTTTTATTCTCAGTTTATTGATGGCATGTGTTTTTCAGTTATTTACCCTACCATAATGATTATACATTATTGACTTTACTTCACTTATTATTGATTCATGTAACCATTACTGATCATTTTAGCACAATGATTTATTTTTTTCCTTCCCTAGGTTATTAATATGAAATATTTGAATAAGTTTCTAGGAATAAATTTATTTTCTTTTATTATGTTCTATGTTTAATTACTAATGTAATATAGGAACCATGTATGTATCTAGTTCTTGAAGACTATTGAAAAGGTGGATCATCGGTGATGTGATATATTATATCTACACTATTGTAATAAAATAACCATATACTTTGGGTTTTGGGATTTAGGGTTATTATATTAATCCCTCCCAATAAGGATTTAGGTATAAACCTAAAGAGGCTCTTCGAAGAAGAGGTAAAATTCTTAAACGTGTGCATTTGTTTTATTTATTCTTCCTAATTTTTTAAATCATCTTAGACTATGATAATATAATAAAAAAATTATCTATTATGCACTAATATGTTATTATGTTAACTTTATAACCTATATCCATCTCTATTTATATCAAATGGGAAATGAAACTATTGATCATTTGTATGGTGGACTATCGCCTCACGAACCGATGTAATTCGCTTCCCATAACCACATTTCATGGCTGGATATAATGATCTATTTAAATATTTTATATTATATTTATGAAATTATTATAATTTTTAATTATGATATCACATATACCTTCTTAGTTTCCATTCCATGGGGGATATAATAATGTCGCTCGTGTGTACACTAGACTACCGCCTCATGAAGCGATGTGATATGTTTTTAGCTTGTGCTTTATATGGAAAATAGTAAGGTTAAAATGAATTAATATATGTGATATTTATGAACTAACCATATTTATTGAAATATTATATCACATATATATTCTTACCTTCCTAATTAATTAGAAAACAATAACATCATTCATGCATACATGTGGGATAATGCCTTTACGAAACTATGTGAAATGTTTTTCATTTTATATCTACATGGATGAGATTGAGTATGGATTTAATTAATATAAATGGTATATATAACATAATTATTATTCAGGAAATGTGAATTAATATTTATTTTCCTTTTTTCCATCCGTCAAGAAAAATTGAAGCAACTTTCACGCATATGTACGACCAACCGTCTCCATGAATGGTGTAATCCATATTCTATATAATTTTTTTAGATTAATATTAATAAATATATAATTAAATATAGGATATTTATATTATGTTTAAAATTTTTTAGATTTTGGAACTATGACCAAAGTAAAAATACCAAAATTACTGAACAAAAACATACATGAAAAATGAAACAATTATCACCTGCAATAGTGATTTTAACAATGAATTGTTAATAAATAAGACATAAAATACTATAATTAAATAATATATTGTATGAAATATATGATTATTATTATGTATGAGATTTATAATAAACCTATATTTATTATACATGAGTTGCAGACACATATTAAGGAAATCAAACCCAAGGTAAGGGTTTCTTGACTCACTTTTACTTCTGTGAGACATAGGCCATATTCACCACTTATTCCTTTGTGTGTTGTATAAAATTAACCGTTGATATGTTATATAATGAATATATTTATCTTAAAGTTATTTAAATTTTTATTTAATTTTATTCCTTTCATTGGGCTTATGATTCAAAAGTTACCAAAGTGCTCATAGATTTATTTCTCAATCTCATTTTAATCGGGATTATTTATACCTGAATTTTCATTAAAGTAAATTATTTGATCATTGTCTAATAAACCCATTAAATTTTATTATCCTATATTTATTAATGATTTTTCAAGTAATAGTACCATGCTCCTCTCTTTGGTACTTAAAATAACTGATAAAATGTTTTTAATAAAATCAGACATCATTTCTCTGTTCAATTAAAAATCATTTTCTTCAAAATCCATGATTTCTAAAAACATTTTCAAAAACATTTTCAACATTAAAAAATGATTTATTAAATACATTTTTACCCATTGATTAATTTTTATATATTTTTGGAAATGAATCTTCATATCAATTTCTAAATAAGGCCTATTTGGATTTTACTGAAAATGTGAAAGGAATCCTATTTTTAACTTATACGGTATGTATGGAATTTCCCTCCATCATGACCAATAAAAGTTTTAAATATTATTTTATAATTTTACAATTTTATTTTCCAAGAAAAGTATTTTCAAATTTTTTTTGTGAATTTTTAGTTTTAAAAGGTGATTTTCAAAGTGAAAAGGATATTTTCCTCAAGAATGTTTTAATGAAATTTTATGGTATTTCTATTCATCAATGAAAAAACCCTTATTTTACTTATACTTTACTGGGAATATGTTGTAATGATACCATCCTTATTATTTCTTTGGATAGTTTATGATAAATTTTTCTAGGTATGTACTATTTTTACATCATTAACCGTATTAATTTGAATGGTTTATGATTATATTTATTTATTGAGGAAAATATTAACATTTCATATGATATTTTTTCAATAATTTTTTTATATTTATTATGTTTCATTTATTTCATAATAGGATTTAATTGGACTTATTAAGTGATGGGTGAGACCCACGATATCCACTTGATGCATCGGTAGGTCCCATGAGACAAATTGGATTGGGTTTTTGGATTAGGCCTTACCCATTTATATAAGATATATTAGAACAAAACCTTGATGGTATGATTATGATGTCCATAATTATGAATTACATTATTATGATGTTAGTTATTTATGTCCATGTGATTATTAGATTAGTTATAACATCTATGGAAAAGATTCAAAATCACATGATTACATATACTGAATTATTTAATCATTATATATTCCTTCCATATTATGCTCAAGTTATTGATTAAATGGAATATGTTTGAGTTATTTACCTTTATATATCGATTATGATTTATTTATTCATATATTACTCCAAACGTATACCCTTACTGAGCATTTGAGCTCACCCTTTCTTACGTTTCTTGACCTAAGATGATAATATGAGTGTTATGATTAATATATAGGGTTATTCTAAAGAAACTATTGATGAAATTGAATAAAATACTATGTTTTATTTTATGTTTTAGATTGTAATGTGAGATTAAAGTACGTATCAAGTTTACTAATACTACTAAACTATGGAATCCTTTAGGATGTGATTCCTTGTATCTTATGCTAATATAATAATGTAACCACTGACTATGGGCTACTAGTGTCTAGTTATTTACATAATTGATGGTCAATTTTAGGTTGGGTATAGTGTGGGTAGATACTTGTGGTTTTTTTATGACGACTAGGTGGAGGGTGAATGTGTGGATTCCCTTAGAATAGAAGATATTTAAAGATTATTAGAAAGTGGGAACCAATGTTATTTTGTATAGATGAGATTGACATGAGTGTAGATATTTGTTAGTTATTGAGGAACATGATCCTATGTTTGATAACATTTGAATCATGGGAGCATGAGTTAGGTTGTGTGATTAGGTGGAACAAAAGCAAGTACCTATTTGGGTTGCATGGGATCGAGATAGATAATGGAAGAGAAACTATGATAGGGTTTTTAGAGGATCAATCTACCTCAATAGAAGAGAGTGAGAGTTGGCATTTATTTTTGGGAAAATACTTGATAAATGTGGGAAAGTGTGCACTGAGTATGCATAGTGACCATTTTATTATAGATCAGTGAGTGACCGTGTGTGGGATGAGGGTTTATGGTTTCAGTGAGATGCTTATAGGCATGGTTTCCAATGGTTTTGGATGAGAATTGGATGTGTTTCTTATATATTGGATGAATGGAGATAGAGGTTGAAAATATTGATAAGCATGTCTTAGAAAAAGAGACACATGTAATGATAGGACCTATTGGGGTTGGTTCTTAAGGAGTGGTATAGGGGAATCCATATTGTGAGGATCACATCATTGGATATGAAGGGTTTGGCTATCATTGCATATGGATTTTGGTAGATATTGAGGATTATGTTCCTATTGAATGATGCACGCCTATCATGGGGCATGTAAAAAGTAAATTTCTATGTTTTCCTAGTGCAGCGTAGTGGCTGACCAAGGACATCTCACTTGAAGAGCTTTATTAGTTGTTCACCCACTTAATATAATTCCCCAAAACTACTTATTTTTCTATTTTTATTTAATATAAAAAAGTTATGTAATTGAAATTAAATAAAAGATTAAAACAACATGAAATAAAAAAATTTAATTAGTGAAGAAAGAACCAGTCCTTTATGGTTTGGTTTGTTGGTTCCATCATTATCTTTGTTTGTGTTTAGATTAAGTTTGATAATTCAATTCTGAGATCTCATGAATGAAGTACTATTATTTTATACAGCGATTTGAAATATCAAATGCATTTAGAAATCTTAATTTCATCTCCTCCAATAATCAAGTTTGATAGTAATTCTCGATCAAGATTGTGACATCTCCTAAGACCTGGCTCCATTGTATGCAATTTCATCCACTGAATGGATCAACTCCATTATATGAATATATTGTATCTAGTAGAATAGAGGGAAAAAATTTAATAAAATAATAGGAATTAGTTGAGATAATATTTGTGGTGGATGATCTCCACACCCATGCACATCACTCTTATTCATCACAAACTTAATAAAATGCAAGAATTTAAGTGCATAATAATTGAAATTGCCACATACCTCTCCCTAGAAAAGACTTGGGTTAGCCACTCATTTTTGAGGGTAATAGGTCATGGTTTAAATATTAGAAAGAAGATAAGAATAAAATAAAATAAAATAAAATAAAAATAAAAGGTATGAGTGAAGAAGAATAAAACACTCACATGGAATCAGAAAAATAAAGAGAAGAAGAAGAGAAAGAAGGAGAAGAATAAGAAGAAGGGTGTGCGAAAGAAGACAAAAAATAAAAACCATTCATTGATTATGTTGTATTTAAAAATAAATACATTAAAATAACATTTAAAAGAAATATAAAGTAAAAATAATAAAAATAAAAACAAAATAAAAAAATAAATGGGTGCATTAGCTTCCCCTCCGGAATCAGTCTCCTGAAATTATTATCCTATTTGGCACACAATATGGTAGAATATCCTCAAGAGTCCTTCTTAAATTATTATTGAAATTTACTTTTCTATCATACCTCCAAATTTCACATTAATTGGATGTGTATAGAGGATGTTATGGTATAATTAATTAGTATTAATTTTTCCGATGAGGATTCCAGAAATATTCCTTCAATGTTGAGCATTCAATGGCCACCTCACCAAGTGAATAACTCTATGGAATTAAATTTTGAAATGAAACTAAAATCACTCTACCAAATAAAACTAGAATACCTCAATTGGAGGTGTTTATCCTGAGTTATACCTCATTTTTTAAGGTGTGATCCACTCTATTCACTCGAAAGGTTTTTAACATTGATTGATCTTTTTCGACCCTTAGATGCTCGAATTAGATATAGGTCCAAAAAATAAAGTTGAATCCAATGAACATAGGAATCCTAAATAAAATAACCACTTAATTTTTTTATATTATAATAGTTATTTTATAATTACAAAAAGAGGTTAAAATTTGTTGAAATTACAGAATTAAGCAATTTTCACATTTTAGACCAAAACACACCATAAATCCAAAATTGATGCAAATAAACTCAAATTGATAAATTTGAATGGATTAAATCATTGAAAAACATATGAAAAATAATTAAAATATTATCTCTATCTATTCCCCCACAATTAAACCAAGACGTTTCTCAAGAATAATATCCCAACATTGAAAATCTGAGGTCAGCAATGTTACCAATATTAAAATTCCAAATAAAATGAAATTAAAAAATCATCAATGTTAAATGAAATTTTAAAATGTGACATAAAATATCAATTAAATTTCAAATTTTTCTAAATAAACAGTAAATTAATGTATTTTAATTTACCCCTTTTAAAAATTATGGAACTTGTCTTTTTATTCATTTAAGCTCCTCAATCAATTATTATTAAACTTTCCAAATCAAGATTTACCTCACCTTGGATATTTTTTCTCATCACTCATGATATTATTAAATTAGAGTTATTCTCATATCATGATAACATGATCCTTATCCAGAGGCTTTTAATGGAACTACTTTTCTCCACTTCGTAATGAAAAAAGACACAAGAAATCATGGGGACTTGATTTAATGGTTCAAATGACTATGAGGCTTAAGGCTGGTAGGAATTGATGTTAAAAAATTAAGGCTTAAGGATGAGTCTTATATCTTAATTACAATTCATGGTATCAATAATTAAAGCTCAAAGAAATTATCCCCTTCAATGTAGAAACTACCACTTTCCCAAAACTCAAAGTAAAGGTTATGATCAAATAAAGCATAATGAATGATTGTTCACCCTCTTGATTTTTTTTACTTTTTTACTTTTTTATTTTTAAAATATCCTTTTCATTTTTTTCTTTTTTCAAAATTTATTATTTGAATAATCCTCAAATCCACCACCAAACCACAAATGATAAAAATAATAGTTCTAGTAATGGGGTTTTTTGGTTTCCCAAAATCATAACCCATTTTTCTCATTTATTTGTTTCTTTTCTTGATTTTCCATTTTTTAATTCAATAGGGAAAGAATGAAGTATCATTAATGAATAAAAAATATTAATTTATTCCCACAATAAGCCCCCCACACGTTTTCCTTATAATGTAAATTATCCCTTCCAACATGATTCCCTTTAACCCCCCACTTCAACTTTAAAATATCACGTAAATACCAAGAGTAGGGTAGGAATGGATAAAAATGGCTGAAAAATTGATTATCCTTATAAATTTCATTCATGGTCTCAATGGTATAAAGAAGGATTGAGGTAAAGGCGGTGTTTTAAGGATAAGTGGGTTTTCAAAAGTTTCCTCAATCATTTTAAATGTGTTTTTTCACATTAATAGATTTGAAAAGTCCATATGAAAGTTCTAGAAGGTGTAATGTCCCAAGAGCACTCAAGGTATATTATTAAGAATTTATAGAAATTACTTGGTCTATAAATCCTCTCAAGAATGGGATATTTTTTAGGAAAATCAATCAAGGCATGATTAATAATAACAAATAAATTCACATGAATTTCATAAATTCAAAGCATGAAAAATGATAGGGAAATTTCATTCCCCTAAATCAATTAATTCCTTAAAATCACAAGTCCTCATTTTAATATCCACGATTCACATTAATAATCCAATTATCTATTTTAGTCATTCAATATAATTAAAATTGAAATCTAAAACATAGAATCTTAGGATTACTAAGAAACTCATGTCTCCTAGATAAGTCATGTAAAGCTGTAATTCAAGCATGGGAATGCAATTTTAGTTTAAAGATCAAAACAAGATTTAGATGTAAATGTAGAGAGTTTTTAAGCAATAAAATAAAGGTGAAATCACTTTGGAAATTAAGATTATTCATATTTAACCCTTGGATATTTGGGGCTTCCTCGTACCATAATGAACCTAAAAAATAAAATTACTCAATTAAGCACATGGATCATTTTATTTAAGATAAAAAAGATAAGAGGGAGTGGGATGAATGTTGTACTAAATATTAAGACTAAATTTGAAATCTAAATTCATAAAAATCATGTAAAGATAAATCTTGGTTCGACCCCCCAAGTGGGGCCTGAATTTTTACTGCCTCCAGAGGGTAGTACCAGCTGTTATCCACAGTCTGATAGTGGGTGAATATTCTTATACTTAAACCACCACATGTAAATTTTCCCAGCTTGTGCTTCCTTTTTGGTGGTTAGGAATGATCCAGGGGTAGAGTATACCAAATCCACCCCTTCACAATTAAGTACAACTTGTATGGTGGGGGTAAGATAAAGTATGGATCATACTCTTCTTTAGTCACTACTTATGCAACCTCCTCTTTATTTTCCAGTCTTAGATCAACATGGACTGCATGAATTGAATGTTCAAAGGGAAAGTAAGAAAATAATGTTTCTTGAATAAAATTTAAATTTAAATTAGAAAAAATATTATCCCTTTCAAAATGTGTACCCCCTGTATTGATTTACTTAGGCTCAGCTACATGGATTATCTCATAGGATTCCTAAAATGCATTTCCATCAAAAGCAGTGAGCTATATGTGTTCTTCAATTGGTGCATTTTTAGTTTCTTCATCTTCCTCTATGTCATGGAAAAATTTGACCAAATCTGAACATTCTAAAAAATAAGGAGTGATACTCAAATCCAATTGAATATGATCAAAAAAATAATTTAAAAATGAGATCATCCCCCTAAGTTGTTTCTAGTTCAATCAATGCCTTAATAGTGAGTACCTATTGAATGTGAGTCTCAGTACATGGAAGTAGGTATTCGGAATCTTAAAACCTTTCTTCAAATCCCACCACATGGGTGGTGTCCTCCTCTTGCATGGCTAGAGTGACATGTATTAGTACTAGCTCTTCTACTTTGTTAGGATCTAGGAAAACATGTTGTACCTCATACTCATTCTATAATTCATCCAGTTTTTGTTCATCTTCCACAAATATCTTAAAAATTATGTATTGATCATCATTAATCCACTCTAGATTATCTTGGTCACCTTATATATGATTCATAAAATGGTTGGGATGTTGATGTTCAATAACTGTCACCTCAAACACTTTTATTTCTTCCCTAAAATTGGAAATCTCCAGTAACTATTCTTCTTTGGGAAGATCAAGTTGTTCCTCACACTAATTCTAAAAGAAATTCAACTCTTATATATCTCCCACATGTGGCTCGGGTAATGGATGCTCCATCAATGCAAGAACATAGTCAAATTCTCTTTCCATTTATCTCCCCAAGTCATCCAGTGTATCACAAATCTTTTTCGCCCGATCATTTATATCACTATAATTAACTTCTTTTTCTAAATATTTCACCTATGAGTAATCTTCCAATGTAGAATAATTGTAGTTTAGATACAACATGAAAAAAATAATTTTTTATTGTTATTTTTTTAATAAAAAAATAAAAATCTATCTACAATGTGAAAATAGAAAAAGATAAATAAAAAATTACTGGATCCCTAAAAATGGCACCAGTTTTGACACATGTCCATAATGGGGCATGGGAAAAACAAATTTCTATGTTTTCCTAATGCAGCACAGTGGTTGACCAGGTTTGTCTCAATTGAAGAGATTTCCTAGTTGTTCACTCACTTAATCTAATTCACCTAAACTTCTTACTTTTTTTTGTTTAATCTAGGAAAGCTATGGAATTTAAATGAAATAAATAATTAAACTAACATGAAATGACCAAATTTAATTAGTGAAGAAAGAACTTGGCCTTTATGGTTTGGTTTATGGATTTTATCATTCTCCTTGTTTGTGTTTAGATTAAGTTTGACAATTCAATTATGATATCTCATGCATGAATTAATATTATTTTATTTAGTGGTGTGAAATATTGAATGCATTTATAAATCTTAATTTCACCTCCTCCTATAATCAAGGTTTATATTACACCTCGATCGAGAGCGTGACATCTCTTAGGACTTGGCTCCACTGTATGCCATTTCATCCACTGGATGGATCAACTCCATCATATGAAGAGATTATATCTAGTAGAAGGGAGGGACATATTTAATAAAATAATATAAATAATTTTGAGATTAGTGTCATGGTGGAAGATCACCACACCCGTTCACATCACTCTTACCCATTAAAAACTTCATAAAATATAAGAATTTTAGCACATAATAAAAGAAATTTCCACATACCTCACCCGAGACAATCCTTAGGTTAGCCCCTCATTTTTAGGGTAATAGGTCATGGTGGAAAGTTGATAAATAAGATATGGATAAAAGAAAAAAAAGGGATGAAAGAAGAATAATAAAACAAACACGTGAAATCACACAAATAAAGAAGAGAAGAAGAGGAGAAAGAAGAAGAAGAAGGGTTTGTGGAAGAAGACACAAAAATAAAAACCTTGCATCAATTAGATAGTATTTTAAAAAAATAAATTAAAATTACATTTAAAATAAATTTAATGTAAAAACGAATGAAAATAAAAAATAAAAGAAGAAAAGAAATGGGTGCAGCAGCTTCACCTCCATAATATGTATCCCGATAGTTCTATCATGTTTGGAACAACATATGGTTGAATCTCTTCAAGCTTAATTATTATAGGATGCACTAAAATGAATTTTATATCATCCCTCTTAAATTTACATTAATTGGATGCTTATTTAAGAAGTTATGGAATAATTAATTAGTATGACTTTTTCTGGATGAGGATTCAATAAATCTTCCTTCTATGTTGAGCATTCAATGACCACCTTAATGAGTTAATAACTACATGTAATTTAATGGTGAAACACACCTTCAATATTATTTCAAATCTAGATAAAATCAACTCAATCAGAGGTGTTAAGCCTAAGTTGTGCCTCATTTCTGTAGGTGGGGTCCACTCTGTCAGCCCGAAAGTTTTTTTTAACATTGATTGATTTTTTTTTCATCCCATAGATCTTCGAGTTTGATCTACTTCCAAAATATAAAGTTGAATCCAATGAACATAGGAATCCTAAAAAAATGAACCAATTCAATTGGATCGAAATTATAATTTTTTTCTCAAATTAAAAAAATGATTAAAATCTGTTAAAATTCCATAATTAAGCAATTTTCACGTTTTAGCCCAAAAAAAACCATAAATCCAAAATTGATGAAAATAAACTCAAATTGATAAATTTTCAAGGATTAAATATTTGAAAAACATATGAAGAATGATAAAAGTATTATCTATATTAGTGAACCTGGAATATAAAATGATTAGTGTTTTGCGTTGATGCTCAAGTATGAGTGAGATAGTCAAATCCAGTCATTACATGTGGTAATGGATGAAGTGTGAATTGTGGAGAATGGTGTTTGGTTTAATGGGTCAATTATAAAGACTCTCCTATAGTGAGTAGTATTGTATCAGTCATATATGTATAAATCATACGTTATTAGTGTCATAGATGCAATGATACCATTCCTTGGATATTTGAGATGACATTGGGATATCAATATATAGATGGATACAATTTCATGTAGTTCCTTAAAAAGTATCAGACTTGAGATTTTGATGCAGTGTTGGACTAATTCTATGATATGAAATTTGGATTGATATATATTTGGTTGTAATCCAAGGGCGTGTTAGATCAGAGGTGCACCGATGCTTGGGTTAGAATATGATGGCTTCTTCGGTTGTTTAATGATCTAACTATGGAATTACACCATGTTTCAACTTTGGTATTCATTGTGGGTTTTGGAAAACTAGGGAATCCCATTGGGAAATTATTCATCATGATCAAGAAATAAGATAGCACACACTATGAAAAAAACCTCATTTAGAGAATTTTCTTTTCATTAGAGACGTCTTAAAATGTTACTAATTCATTTACCGAAATTTATTCAGAATATCACTAAATGAGGTGTCTCTAATTTAGTGATATTATAAACATCGCCGATTAATGACATTTATAATCATTGCTAAATTAGTGAAATTTATAAGCATCTCAATTTAGCGACATCTCATTTACTGATGTTTTTACAAAATGTCGGCAAAGAAATGTCGCTAAATTGGTGACATTTAGTGATGTTTAGAAACATATCTAATTTAGAAACACCTCAATTATCAACCCTATTTAGAAATGTCGGTAAACGACACCTCATTTAATGATTAATTTTAAAACCATCAGTATTTGTTTTGAAAATTTTAATGGGTTTTATGTTTGTCCTCCCCTCTCCCAACCCCTCCCTCTCACACTCTAGTACCCCACCCCCTCTAGTTCCCCCTCCCTTTCCCACTACAATACTAGTACCCTCTCCTATCCCGCTTCCATCTTCCCACTCCCCTCCCTTTCCAACACTCCATCACCCTTCCCCCTCCCTTTTCTAGTACCCTTTCCCACTCCAAAAACAAGTGTAAATATTTTTTTTGAAGATTTTAATGGGTTTTTTATTTATCCTCCCCTCTCCCCACCCATCCCTTTTACACTTCAGTACCCTGCCCACTACAGTACTCCCTCCCTTTCCTGATCCAGTACCCATGCCTGCTCCCATCCTACTTCCCGCTTCCCACTCCCCTCCCTTTCCCATACTCCAGTACCCCACCCCTCCCTTTTCCAGTACCTGCACCCACTCCAACATTGCTTACCGCTCCCCTTAATTTCCCACACTCAGTACCCCACCCCCTACCATTCCTAGTACCCCACCCCACTCCCTGTTCCATTCCCACTCCACTTTCTATCCCATTCCCCCTCCAGTCCCCCACCCAACTACCATTCCAGCTCCAGTTCCCCCTCCCTTTCCCACCACAATACCAGTACCCTCTCCCATCTCGCTTCCCTCTTCCCACTCCCCTCCCTTTCCAACACTCCATCACCCTTCCCCCTCCCTTTTCTAGTACCCGTTCCCACTCTAGAAAAAAGTGTCAATAAATTTTTTCGAAAATTTTAATGGGTTTTTTGTTTATCCTCCCCTCTCCCCCACCCCTCCCTTTTACACTCCAGTACCCTTCCCCCTAAAGTACCCCTCCGTTTCCTGATCCAGTACCCATGAATGCTCCCGTCCCGATTCCCGCTTCCCACTCCCCTCCCTTTCCCATATTCCAGTACCCCGCCCCTCCCTTTTCCAGTACCCGCACCCACTCCATCATTGCTTCCTGCTCCCCTCCCTTTCCCACACTCAGTACCTCACCCCCTCCCATTCCTAGTACCCCACCCCACCCCCTGTCCCATTCCCACTCCACTTCCTACCCCATTCACCCTCCAGTCCCCCACCCAACTACCATTCCAGCTCCAGTACCACAACCCACTCCCACTCCCATTCCCACTCCAGCCAACTTCCCCTACCCGATAAAGGCTTAAAAATCAATTCTTAATGAGAATCGAACCATAAACCCGAAACCTCCCCATGAGAAACTCGGACCAACCAACCTAATAAATTATTTGTGTTGTGTAACTGTATTATAGTATATATATATATATAAATATTTAAAAATATAATATATTATATATATAAATTAATAAACACATATAAATATATAAATATATATATGTTTATATTATATATATATATATTTATATGTTTATATTTTATGTTTATTTAAATGTTTATATTATATATATGTGTGTGTATGTAAATATATATGTGTACACATATCATTATAATTACAAATTTATGCACATGCACACACACAGATATATAGATATATTAATATATAAATATATAAAGATATAAAGATATAAAGATATAAATATATATGATAATATTTCATATTAATATTTTATGTATAAATACACACACACACACATGTTTAAATTTATTATATATATATATATATATATTTCATATGTTTATTTTATGTTGATATATATGTGTGTGTCTATATTATATATGTATATATATGTTTATGTTTTATATTATATATATATATGTGTGTGTTTATATTTTATATTTATTTATATATTTATATTATATATGTGCGTATGTGTGTGAGTAAATAAGTATGTGTATATATATATAATTATAATTATAAAATTACACACACACACACACACATAATTTTCTACATTTTAAAAATCTGGAAAAAAATGTCACTAAAATATACATGTACGTTTTCTTAAAACGTGACTAAATTTAAAATTCACATTTTTTTTATATATAAATATATGAATATATATAAATATATGTATATATATTTTTATATATATTAGTGTGTGTGTTTATATATGTATAAATATATATATATGTTTATATATATGTATGTATTTATACATATTAATATATATATATCTAAATATATATTTACATCGATGTAGGGAAATGAGCTATATATAAATATATATATATTTATATGTATGTTTATATATATGTGTATGTGTTTATACATATTAATATATATATATATATATCGAAATATATATTTAAATCTATGTGGGGAAATGATATATATAAATATATATATATTTTTAGCGGTGTTTTGAAGAGGAAAAATGAGCTATATAAATATATATATTCTTAGCGACGCTTTTGAGGAAACATCACTAAATTAGTGATGCTTTTGGGGAAACATCGGAAAATTAGCGATTAGTTTGGGAAAAAATCACTAAATTAATGATGCTTCTTGGAAAATGTTGCTAAATTAGTGATGCTTCTAGGGAAACATCACTAAATAAGTCACTCTTCTGGGGAAATGTCGCTAAATTAGCGACAATTCTGGGGAAACGTATCTAAGTTAGCGACGCTTTTAGGGGAACGTCGCTAAATTAGAAACCCTTCTAGGAAAAGGTCGCTAAATTACAGACTTTTCTGGGGAAACGTTGCTAAATTAGCAAAACTTCTGGGGAAATTTCACTAAACGAGTGACAATTTTGGGGAAGCATCGATAAATTAATGACGCTTCTGAGGAAACGTCCCTAAATTAGGGATGCTTCTGGGAAAACATCCCTAAATTAGTGACACTTATGGAAAAATGTCCCTAATTTAGTGATGCTTCTGATAAAACAATGCTAATTTAGCAACGTTTCTGTAAAAATGTCATTAATTTAGCAATTCTTCTAAGTAAACACCACTAATTTTTCAACTCTTTGGTGGAAACATCACTAAAAAAACATTGCTAAATTGCAGATGTTTTAGTGGCATCGGTCGATGAAACATAGAGATTTTGGGAATGGTTTTATAGAGATGTTTAAAATGGTGTTTTTATATGAAATTGGGTATACTGAGGTATAAAGCACTTGATCATGTTAATATATTATGGGAAATTTGTTTCAGTAGGTAATTCATGTGGTAGGGAGCACCAAGACTAGGGAATCATCCATTATGTGCTGAGACTTATTATGAGGAGCACTATAATAGTGGGGATGATTTTGTGGATGAAACATTAGTGTATTAGTATATATGAATGTGGTTGAGTGATATATTAGTATTGGTGATAGTGAAGAGAAGATGACTTAACTTTTGATGAATAGTTCACAAATGTCTTTGGAGTTACACAACAGAATCTCATTCAAAGGTTGGTGATAAAACACAATGATTTAATATTGAATTAATGATTGAGATAGGTTTTT
This sequence comes from Viscum album, assembly GCA_963277665.1. NCBI lineage: Eukaryota > Viridiplantae > Streptophyta > Magnoliopsida > Santalales > Viscaceae > Viscum > Viscum album. Next base: position 1,629,098,626 of record OY728122.1, read on the forward strand.
ATTGATGGTTAAAGAACCGTAGAGACTTATTAGGGATTATAATTTTTATGGTTGGTATATTTTAAAACCCAATTTCCTTAAAGGTTGTGAAATTTAGAAACAATTTGAATTTTGGCCTCTCAGAAGGGGTTGTTTTGATAAATGAGATTCATAACAGAATTCCATGAGTTGGAGTATCTTTAAAAGATGTTTTTGGATATGTATTGAGGCCAATGTGAGGTTTTGAGTTATCAGGTAATATTTTGGAGCTTTACGTTGAAGTTTTTAATTTTTGTGAAAGGTCACCACATGGTTAGAGAAAACCATGTGAGTGACTAGAGAAAACTATATGGAGTGATTTTTCATGAGGCTTCAAGGGACACAAATTTTGAAAAATTGTAGAGAACTATGAGAGGAAACCATCTATGGTGATGATATATTTCTGAGCATGCCATTTGGTTTATAAAATTATGTGGTAAAACCATGTGAGGTAGTGTGACTCAAGACAGTGTGGGCCACATGATTTAAAAACCTATGTGGCCAAACTATGAGACTACCCGAAGTTCATTTAAAATTTCAAAATAATGGGGTTTTCCCTGCCGGTTTCAAGAAACTCTCTCCCCTCTTCCCCTATCTCACATAGCTAAACCAGGGGAGTCCCCCTCTCCCTTATTACATTTTATTATCCCTTCAAAAGGGTGATTTTTAGGGATTCTATAGTGATTTTAAGGTATGTCCTTCGCCACTTCTCTGTGTTCTTATATTCCCTTTAGAGCTGCTAATCACATTATGATTTTTTCTATATATTTGGTGACAATTTCCACTAGAACATGGTGGAAATATTCTAATATAAAGGTTATTTTCTTATCCTAGATAGAGGATGTCTCTTAAAAATTAGTTCACACCATATTGCACTACATTTATTTAGGCAATCCAATTCAATAATTTATTTAGGTTTTCAGATAAAATTTAATGGAAATAACTATTGAAAAGGTGATGAATGATTGTAATTTTGATCGATATGATGTCAGGGGGTGTTCCATGTACCTTATAGGTTTGGTTGGTCATTGTTTGGTTTAGTTAGATGGATGAGTTATTATTTATGAAATTATGACTTATTGGATTAAGTTGAGTAATTAATTATAAATTTTTATAATAGAAACTATTTAAATTTAATGATTTGGGTAGGATATTTGGAGGAAAAATGAGCATGGATTATCTTGGATGAGGAGGAGTAGAGCTTAGTGAAGACGATCACTCCATATAAGAGGAAAATAGTCCCGTGAAAATTTACATATATTTATGTATGAAATATGTAGAATATGCTATGTGACCTCACCACAATGGGAGATTAACCTTAAATAGAAAAGTAAAGGAAGTTTCAAGGTCCATGATGGAACCATGAGAACTAATTTGATGCCACAACAACCGATGGTTGAGAAATTAATTATAAATACATTCCATGATGTATGTGGACCTAATAGGGGTAGAATCCCAGTGAATTAATGTAGAAGACCATGGTATTAGTGTCTTTAATTATATTTTAATATGGGAGAGTGATGGATGAGGAAATGGTTGATCTAGATATTGGCCATATAATGATCTTTAGATACCTTATATCCTTTGGCCTAATTGACTATAGGGTGGGGTGGGTGATCCTCTTCTATAGGGATGTGAGAACCTGAGCAGGTATACCCTGGGTAGGCCTATGGATAGGTTAGGAATGATTGGATACACATAGTTTGGTTTGGAAGGGAGATGTGATTTAGGCCATAACTATAATGGGATAATGATAGAATTTTTCCTATGATGCCGATTAATACATTATGTGATTATGGTATCATTGAGGGAAATTATTCCCTCCAAGTGATAGTAATGGGATCAAGATATGGGGATGATATAAAGGATACCATATAGTTTTTCCTAACTATGGTTTGACCTAGGGGACCTTGATGGGTTCCCCAATTTCATGTTGACCCTAGAGAGGGTCAGTGTAGGGTAGTAGGTATCATTGATCTTAGGTGTCATATTAGAACTTTATGATTGGTGGGGGTGATCCTAGAACGATTATAGTGAAGGGGATGATTTGTGTACTTGATAGGACAATTAATGAGGTGTGTGCTAGGTTTAGGTGAGTGTCCAACCCATGTGGTATGATATGAGCACTACTGGAAAAACATGTATTTGCGACGGGATCCCGTCGCAAATAGCCCGTTGCGGAAAACGCCGTCGCAACTAAACTTATTTGCGACGGGACCGTCGCTAAAGCCTTTTTTTGCGACGGGCATTCTCCCCGTCGCAAATAGTATTCCGTATTTTTTGTAAAAAACTTTTTAAACAGTTATTGCGATGGGCCCGTCGCAAATACCTTTTGCGACGGGACCCGTCGCAAATAGTTTTTGCGACGGGACCCGTCGCAAATAGTTTTTGCGACGGGACCGTCGCAATAACGTTTTTTTTTAAAAATAAAAAAATTAATAATACTAGTATTTGCGACGGGAACCGGGACCCGTCGCAAATACTATTCATAGTAATTGCGACGGGACCCGTCGCAAATACTCTTTTTAAAAAAAAATAAAAAATTATTAATAATACTAGTATTTGCGACGGGCATAGTATCCCGTCGCAAATACTATAAAAAAAATAATAAAAATAAATTATTAATAAATTATTTTAATTAATATAATAATAGAATTATAATTTACAAATGAAAATAATAAATTATTTTAATTACTATAATAATAGTAGAATTATAATTCAAAAATAAAAATAATAGAATATTAATAAATAATTTAATTAATATAATAATATTATAATTATAATTCATAAATAAAAAAATATTAATAAGTTATTTTAATTAATATAAAAATAATAGAATTATTTTACATTCAAATATTAAAATAATTCAAGTATTACAAAAAAATAATTAAATTATAATATTATAAAATTTTAATATATATATAAAATTTTAATATATATATAAAATTTAATATTATAAAATATAAATATTATTATTATTCATATTAATATTGTTATTTAAAAATATAATATTATTAATATTTTATAATGAGACAGAAACTACGAATAGAAAAAAAAAATATTTTGATTTCACAAATTTTATAACAGAAATACAAACTCTAATCTGTAGGAGGGGGGGAGGTGGGGGATCTGCAGATGGTGGTGGAGGAAACTCCATCCCTAAAGCATGAGTGAGTCGGCGCATGTACTCCATCTGCTCCTGATGCTGCTGCTGCCACCGACTCGTCTGCTCCTCGTACAGCTGCTGCTGGCGTCGACGCTCCTCCTCATGCTGCTGACGTATCTGCTCCTGCTCCTGTCGGAGACTCTCTATCTGTGCAGTCTGAGATCGCAACTGCTCCTCATACTGCCGTAGCCGCACAAATTTCCTGAAAAAAATGAGACATGTCTGTTATGGAATCCCAAATCACAGAATTCAACAAACCTCTTAATCCAATGGGTAGAAGTCTCTCCATTATAACATGACAATCATGACTTTTCAATCCAGTAATATGACCATTCTTTACACATCTACCCAAATTGGAAGCACAGCCATCTGGAAGTCTCAAATCTGCAATCCACTGACAAAATAATAAACGGTTTTCTTTAGACAGTGTATAAGCTGCTTTTGGTTTCAGTAACCTTTCTGTTCTGACATTCTCAAATAGTTCCAATTCTGGACGCCTGCAAATTTGGGCAAGATCTAAACGTGCATTTACATTGTCTTTGCTCTTTCCTGGCGTATCCAAAACTGTATGAAACAAATTATCAAAACAGTTCTTCTCAATATGCATGACATCTAACATGTGTTGGACCAACAAATCAGACCAATATGACAAATCCCAAAATATGCTACGTTTAATCCAATTGTGTTCTTTCCCAAAACCAGAAATTTTCTGTTGGTTTATTGTGGGACCAAAAGTGATGGGAGGTAATGAAAATACAACCGATTTTAACTCTGAACCTGATAGCATTTTTGGAGGTCCATCCCTTTCAGCTGTTCCTTTTCTGAAATGAGATCTGTTTCTGCGAAAAGGATGATCAGCTGGAAGAAATCTGCGATGACAGTCAAAATAACAAGGTTTCTTTCCATGAATGAGCATAAATGCTTTGTTCTCTCCCATACAGTAAGGACATGATTTCTGACCATGTGTACTCCAGCCAGATAACATCCCATAAGCCGGGAAGTCACTTATTGTCCACATCAATGCTGCTCTCAGTATGAAATTCTGTTTCGTTGCAACATCATATGTACTGACACCAGTACTCCACAATAAATTTAATTCATCAATCAATGGCTTCAAATAAACATCAATATTTTTCTTCGGATGTCCTGGAATTAGTAAAGTCAAAAAGATATATGGCTCCTTCATCAACATCCATGGAGGTAAATTATACGGAGTTAAAAAAACAGGCCAACATGAATATTGACTACCATAAGATCCAAACGGACAAAAACCATCAGTGGAAAGGCCCAGTCGAACATTTCTAGCTTCTAAAGCAAATGATGGATGCACTCTATCAAAATGTTTCCATGAATCACCATCGGCTGGATGATTCAAGCTTTTATCGGTTGAAATATTCTCTTTATGCCATGACATCATTGTCGCTGTATTCTTAGACATGAATAAACGCTGAAGTCTGGATGTAAGCGGAAAATATCTCAACTGTTTTACAGGAATCAAACCAGACTTCCCGTGTTGTCCTTCTTTATATCTCCGTTGCCCACATGTGGGACAACTATCCAACGACTCATTTTCCCCTGAATATAAAATGCAGTCATTTGAACATGCATGAATCTTCTGACAAGTAAGTCCCAAATTTCGAACCAACCTCTTACTTTCATAGTAATTTGCAGGTAAAACATTTCCTTCGGGTAACAGTGTTTTCAGCAAAGAAAATATCTGGTCAAAACATGTGTTTGACATTCCGTTATCTGATTTGATAGCCATAAATTTTGCAACTGCTTCTAATTTGCTCATCTTGCAGCCAGGATATAATGCATCCTCAGCAGACTTCAACAACTCATAAAATTCAGACGGTCCCAACTCAGGATTTGAAGCTATATCAGCCGGAGTTTCTGTATGTTGAACAGATGAACCTGCAACATCATGTACTAAATCTTGAAACTGGGATGGATCCGGAATCAAGTTGGTATCATCTGCTCTGGAACTGCGTTCACCGTGTTGATACCAAAAAACATAATCTGCTTGAAAACCAAAACGCAAGATATGTTCCCCCACTTTGTCAAACGTGTCAAACGTTCTCAATGCACATTTTCTACAAGGGCATTTTATCTTTCCTTCTGAAACAAATTCTGAATTTGATGCCGCAAATGATAAAAAAATCTCCACACCCTCTATATATACTGGATTTAAACCAGAACCATTTGGATTTCTACGTTGATTTATCCATATGCGGTCATCTAATAATGACTGTTGACGACCTCGTTGTTCCATATTTTTCTATAAAATATAAAAGCATTACTGGTTTTGAATAATTTGTTAGAAAAAACACTCAAGCAAGGATTACTAATTATTACAATTTATTACTAATTATTACAATTTATTGCTAATTATTACTATTTATTACTAATTTAGCAATACTTAGCAATACTTAGCAATACTTAGCAAAAGGAAAACTGCTTGAATAATGAAAGGAAATTTGATAATCATCGTTGTGGAGATGGTTATAAATTTTCCCTTCATTATCCAAGCAGATTTCGTTTACTAATTATTAGTAATAAAAAAAATATTATCAATATTTACGAAAAAACAATATTAATATTATTAAAATAAAAAAAAATTAAAAAATATTAAAATTATCAATATTCAGAACAAACTTTGTTCTATTATTAACATGTTCAAATCTTAAAGGGTCGCCAATTGTCAGGTCATGCGCAATAAAAAGTTTGTGTCAGCCATGTCTAATGTAAAATCTATAATTGTCCTTGCATGGTTGATCACTTCGCAAGTAATGTTGCAATCAGACAAACCAAGTCATTCCCTTCTTAACTATAAGAATTATCTCACATGAACCTTTACATAGATCATTCTTCCTTAAAAATTTGAGGGGATATCATTATTTTTCCCTTAAATTTTCAAGGAAGAATGGTCTATGTAAAGGTTCATGTGAGATGATTCTTATAGATAAGAAGGGAATGACTTGGTTTGTCTGATTGCAACATTACTTTTGAGGTGATCGACCATGCAAGGACAATTATAGGGTTTACATTGGACATGGCTGACAGAAACTTTTTATTGCGCATGACCTGACAATTAGCGACCCTTTAAGATTTGAACATGTTAAGAATAGAGCAAAATCTGTTGTAAATATTGATAATTTTAATATTTTATAAATTTTTATTATTTTAATAATATTAATATTTTTTTCATAAATATTGATAATATAATTTTTTTTGCTAAGTGTTCTTGAGTATTCCTGAGTATTCCTGAGTATTCCTGATTATTCGTGAGTATTCGTGAGTATTCGTGATTATTCGTGAGTATTCGTGATTATTCGTGAGTATTCGTGAGTATTCGTGAGTATTCCTGAGTATTCCTGAGTAATCCTAATTATTACTAATTATTCCTAATTATTCCTAATTATTTGCAATTATTGGTAATTATTGGCAATTATTGGTCATTATTACTAATTATTACTAATTATTGGTAATTATTACTAATTATTGGTAATTATTACTAATTATTCCTAATTAATCCTAATTATTCCTAATTAATCCTAATTAATCCTACTTATTCCTAATTATTCCTAATTATTACTAATTATTGCAAATTATTTCGAATTATTGCTAATTATTTCTAATTATTGCTAATTATTTCTAATTATTGCTAATTATTTCTAATTATTGCTAATTATTTCTAATTATTCGTAATTATTGCTAATTATTGGTAATTATTTCTAATTATTCGTAATTATTTCTAATTATTGGTAATTAATACTAATTATTGGTAATTATTGCTAATTATTGGTAATTAATACTAATTATTGGTAATTAATACTAATTATTGGTAATTAATACTAATTATTGGTAATTATTACTAATTATGGGTAATTATTACTAATTATTCCTAATTAATACTAATTATTCCTAATTAATACTAATTATTCCTAATTATTCCTAATTATTCCTAATTATCGTTAATTATTCCTAATTATTACTAATTATTGTTAATTATTCCTAATTATTACTAATTATTGTTAATTATTCCTAATTATTACTAATTATTGGTAATTAATACTAATTATTGGTAATTAATACTAATTATTGGTAATTAATACTAATTATTGGTAATTAATACTAATTATTCCTAATTAATACTAATTATTGGTAATTATTACTAATTATTCCTAATTAATACTAATTATTCCTAATTATTCCTAATTATTGTTAATTATTCCTAATTATTACTAATTATTGTTAATTATTCCTAATTATTACTAATTATTGTTAATTATTCCTAATTATTACTAATTATTGTTAATTATTCCTAATTAATACTAATTATTGGTAATTAATACTAATTATTGGTAATTAATACTAATTATTCCTAATTAATACTAATTATTCCTAATTAATACTAATTATTCCTAATTAATACTAATTATTCCTAATTAATACTAATTATTCCTAATTATTACTAATTATTGTTAATTATTCCTAATTATTACTAATTATTGTTAATTATTCCTAATTAATACTAATTATTGGTAATTAATACTAATTATTGGTAATTAATACTAATTATTGGTAATTAATACTAATTATTGGTAATTAATACTAATTATTGGTAATTAATACTAATTATTCCTAATTAATACTAATTATTGGTAATTATTACTAATTATTCCTAATTAATACTAATTATTCCTAATTATTCCTAATTATTGTTAATTATTCCTAATTATTACTAATTATTGTTAATTATTCCTAATTATTACTAATTATTGTTAATTATTCCTAATTATTACTAATTATTGTTAATTATTCCTAATTATTACTAATTATTGGTAATTAATACTAATTATTGGTAATTAATACTAATTATTGGTAATTAATACTAATTATTCCTAATTAATACTAATTATTCCTAATTAATACTAATTATTGGTAATTATTACTAATTATTCCTAATTAATACTAATTATTCCTAATTATTACTAATTATTGTTAATTATTCCTAATTATTACTAATTATTGTTAATTATTCCTAATTAATACTAATTATTGGTAATTAATACTAATTATTGGTAATTAATACTAATTATTGGTAATTAATACTAATTATTGGTAATTAATACTAATTATTTCTAATTAATACTAATTATTTGTAATTAATACTAATTATTCCTAATTAATACTAATTATTTGTAATTAATACTAATTATTCCTAATTAATACTAATTATTGGTAATTATTACTAATTATTCCTAATTAATACTAATTATTCCTAATTATTCCTAATTATTACTAATTATTGTTAATTATTCCTAATTATTGTTAATTATTCCTAATTATTACTAATTATTGTTAATTATTCCTAATTATTACGAATTATTGGTAATTAATACTAATTATTGGTAATTAATACTAATTATTGGTAATTAATACTAATTATAGGTAATTAATACTAATTATTGTTAATTATTGGTAATTATTACTAATTATTCTTAATTATTGATAATTATTAGTAATTAAATGAATAATTATCAATAATTAGAAATAATTACCAATAATTACAAATAATAACATTATTAATATATTTTATTATTAATATTAAAATAATATAATTTTCTAATTTATATACAGTTCTTTTTTCATCTGTGCGTTTTCTATCTCCACATACAAATAATACATGTGAAGACAGCAAACACACAGATGAAAAAAGAACTGTATATATATAAAAAATTATATTATTTTAATATTAATAATAAAATAAACTAATAATGTAATAATGTTCTTATTCCTAATTATTGGTATTTATTACTAGTTATTAATATTTATTCTTAATTACTAAAAATTATTACTAATTATTCCTAATTACCATATAAACAATACTTATAATTTAAATTTATTAAGTAATAAAACAATGTAAACATAATTAAATTACAACTAATTAATAATAATAGAAACTAATAAGAAATTAAAAATAAATAAAAAATTAAAATGAAGATAAATACCTTAAAAATTGATCTGTTCTGATCGTTCTTCAAAACTTTAATATCAGCTCCGGAGAAAAAACTTAAACTGGAGAAAAACTCAACTCTAGAAATATGATTCTGAGAGAGAGAGAAGATAAGGAATGAGAATGAAATGAAAAAAACGGATGGGGGTATTTATAGGTTAGATTAGTTGCGACGGGCCCATTTGCGACGGGATTCCCGTCGCAAATAGTATTATTTACGACGGGACCCGTCGCAAATACCTTAGCCAACATTTATTACGGTCAACCGGTAAATAGTTATTTGCGACGGGTCCCGTCGTAAATAATCCTCTGCCGACATAGTATTTGCGACGGGGGAATATTCCCGTCGCAAATACCTTTTACCGCCGCCGGTTATTTGCGACGGGAATATTTCCCCGTCGCAAATAAGTTTCCCGCGATTTGGCGCGCATCGCGGGAAAACTATTTGCGACGGGGAAAGCAATCCCGTCGCAAAAGCCTCCTTATTTGCGACGGGGAAATACCCCCGTCGCAAATAAGTTTTTAACATGACTATTTGCGACGGGATTTATTCCCGTCGCAAATAACCCGTCGCAATTGCTCATTTTTCCCGTAGTGGAGGATCTGAGGAGGATGTGTCCTTAGATATATATGATTAATTTATATATATGTGTGTGTGTATGTGTTTTTGATATGTGAAATGAGGGTTTAGGCATAAGAGTGGGATGTGACCCCTGGGTAATAAAGGCCTGGTATCAATCTTGGGTAGGGTATGACCCCTTGGGTGTGTGATATATGGTTTCTGAGTGAGATGAGTTCTCCCTAAGTGTATATTATTTATATGATTATTATGTAGGATGAGTTTTCCCTTGGTGGTTATGAAATGGTTTTGGGGTGGGATGAGTTTCCCCTTAGGTAGGGTACAACCCCTCGGTGGTTCTTTGAATATTTATGGGGCGAGATGAGTTTCCCCTTGGATAGTTCTTATATGATTCTAGGATAGGATGATATTTAACTTGGGTGGTTATTATATGATTTCTGGATAGGATGAGTTTCCCCTTGGGTGGTTTTGACTAGATTAGAGACCCCCAACGTTAGCTGATCAAAGTATGATATTCAGGTACTGGCTTTGGGGCAGGATACGACCCTCCTTGGGTGATGTCTAAAGGAGGTTCTAGTGTAGGATGTGATTCCCCTTAAGATACTATGTTAAATGCACAAAGACACTCCAACCTTAGCCAAAGAAGGTATGGTCGACCCCATATGTCACATTAGAACCCTAGGATTGGAAATGATTATTTTTATTATGCTTCTACATTTTATTTATTATTTTGAACATATCACATACACATACACTATTTTTAGGTTATGTTAGAGCTGTTGTTGGTGGTGGAATAACAATGTTTTACCACACCTTTCTCAGGATTCCCTAACACTTTGGTACCCAAACAGACCTTATTTGTCATAGGTTTAGGTAGGGTGGATTCATGATGTTTCATGATTTAGTGGGATAACTTATAGGAAGTATGGATATATGGATTAGGTGTCACTCTAGGATAGAAGTAGAGAATTTTATTTATTTATTTTATTTTATTTTATTTTATATACACATGATCAGTCATATGGGTGATTAGTTGGGATATATTACTGTATGATTTCACATTGCATTTTGATATAATATGGATATTTTTTATTACTTCTGCGTAATTTTTTTATATTATGGATGATGTATGGTTGTTTTTCACTCATAGGCTACTATGATATCTGGGCATAGTCTCCCCACTATATCAACTTAAACAATTTATACTAGTCGGTAGCCTCTAGAATATTGGGAGGTGTCCCTAAGGTATTGCGATACCCGCATCCCAAACACTAGTATATTTTATAAGGCCTATGAGGCATTCCATAAGTGATGAAATGACTATTGAATACTTATACTAAGTTATTTTTGTAATTATTGTATATATTAATAATCTTTATATGAACATAATGAGTATTGAAATGATCTTTAGGAAAATTTAATGATTCTCCATGGTAAGTATTAACGAGATAAATTAGACCTGGTTAGGACTAATGAAAACATTTCCAAACACACCACTGACATTAACACTCGACCAATTACTTATAAACCTTCTTCTAATCACTCAAAATTGATTTATATTAAAGAAAAAAAATTAGGGTCTTGATATTTTTGTTTTCAAAATTTATGGATGGTTTCTAAAAAATTAACAAAATTCATGTAATACAAGTTCCATCTATTTTTAAAAACACAATTTTATATAACACTTCCTCAAGATTATTTTTATAAATAATACTTCATTCAAAAAAATTCCCAAAATCTTATTCCTAAAACAATACCTTTTTTAAAACTTTTATAAATATAGAGGACACTAGGATACCCAATTTTCTCTAAATAATTATCAATCCTTTATAATAAAATAGGATTTTATTTCATAGTACCTAAATTCTCTCCAATATTAAAGGGTGATGAGAGTATATGTTCCTTACATTTTACTTTTTGATCTATCTAGATCTCATAAAATAAATAAAAAACAACTATTGTTAATCACTATACAATGTGATCACAAGGAAGAAATAGAGAATCTTGATAATCACTATACAATTTGATCATGGGTAAGAAATAATGAATCTTGATTTTTATTTTTTTATAGTGAAAATGATATACGAAGAACACTAAAAAATAATGATGTAATTGAATAAAGGGCTAAAACCCTTCTATACATTTCCCAGACTATGTTGTGTGAATTTAAACTACCAATTTTTTAAGGTTTGAGGTTTTTAATAACTCTTACTACATTATATATCAAGTTTTACTCTGACCTATTTTAAATTAAACTCCTTATAAACCAAGTAATAGTAAGAATTTTATTATTGGGTATTTCGAGGTTTTCATATACAAGTTATTTATTTTGAATATCAAGAATAATATTGGAATTTGAGTGATAAAAAATCTAATTAAGGAATATTTATTGGTTACTACACCATGTGTAGCATGTGAAATTTTGTAAAATGTATCCTTTTACAAATTAATTTATAGTATTATTATTTTTGAATATCTATATGATATTTCAAATACTACATCTAATTTAAAAAATTCTAAAGATAAAATTTATAAATATGAATGTGAGGAACTTTAAAGAGATATATTTGAAATAGTAAATTATTTTAGATTTTACATAAACACAAAATAATATAGAATAATCATCCTATTAATAATGTTAAATTATTGTAAATTGTAAGAGGGACCATCTATAATGAATATGAACATATAACATTTCTATCATAATTTTGACCTAAAATTATAGAAGAAGACTTTAATGATGATAGTTAGTTGATTCCTAAACAAGATAAACTAGGTCAATTTAAATTTAAAATAGTATGTTTACTAGATAAAAATCACAATGATTCCCAAATTTAGGATAAATTTCTAACCCATATTATATATATAAATTTAATTGTTTTTAAAGTGAATATGAAAAGTGATTTTTCTAAATGTTCTTCTTCAAGAGGAAGAATATATTTAAATTTCTACCTATTTTAAAAATCACAACCAATATAACTATGTTTTTAAAATTACTAAAGATCTAAATATGATTAAAATAACTCCCAATGAATGGAAACATAATTTTTCAAATTTACTTTTATAAATTAATTTTATAAATGGGGCAAAAGATCCAACAATTTCTAACAAAATTATTTTCAAGGAAACTCTAACAGTTTATATATATGTGGATGATATATTATTTTGATATACTAAAATTTAAATTGTAAAAGATTATCAAAAATTATTCAAAGTGAATTCAATATAATCATGATGAGTGAACTAAATTTTTTATTGGATTTATCAATTGTTCCTTGAAAAACTCTATCCCAATACCTATACCCGAAAAGCTATTATGAGGTTCCCTAAACTTGCACTCCCAGGTCTGTTGTTAAAAACACATACTTTATATACCATATTTGATACTAACTTAGGTGTCCTGAGATAAATATATATTTATTTTAAAACCTTTCCATAAATAAAAAATTATATCTCTGAAATAAATTCATACAGTCATAGAACCATAAAGGATCATTGTCTTTGAGAATAAGATACATATGTAACATATTTTACAAAAATTTGGAACATTTGTCCATAATTGAACCACACTAGACTCCATTATAGAATATTAATAAGTTATACTCTTCTTTATAACATGGGGAATGTAAATATAATAAAGAGGTGAGTTCAAAAACTTAGTAAGGGAAAAATCATCAAAATTTCAATAAGGGTTATATCATAAGAATGTAATAAAACAGAAGAAGGGGATAAATATATTATGAAAAAGAATATATAATAATTAGAGTTTTCCATAAGTCATGATAGAAGGACATGTAATATGAAATACAAAAATGTACCATAAAAAAGAGTGTGGTAATATACATAATCCATGGAGCATAAACATATCCACATGGAAGTAAATATAGAATTTTATGGAAACATATAATAACAAAGAACTTTTTCACAAACATAAGCATATAAAATCATAACATAGTAGACCAGTAATAATATTCCTACCTCCCATCACATAGTAGATACAACATTACATCCCTTACTCCCATACATAGTGTATTAAGAAGCAAATTCCTAAATGCCTTAACATTGTTTGTAATAACATCAACTGCTATAAATAAAATTCCCCTTTTTGATTTAATTAAATATTTTATGGTTATAAAAAACACATGAACTTATTTTTTTATTATATATAATTGAGTTTAAATTACCATTAAGTATCATTACCATTGATAATATAATTATTGATCATTGATCACATGACTAGTATAAATATAGGGTTTTTAGAAAATTATTTTGACACAGACAAAGGAAGTGATGACATCAACTAGTAGGATCATAACATATGAAGACCATTTTCAGAGATTCTAATGGATGTAGTGTTTGTAGTATTTTCCTTAGACCAAGCCCATTTTTAGATCCATCAACTTAAGCATGAGAGAAACCCGTTACAGAAGAAGTTCAAGCTCATCGAGATCACAGACCAAACCATGTTTACCAAACGACCCCATGAAAGCCCCTCCATTGCACACCTTACTCATATAGAGTATACAGGTGTATTAAGGGAATATGTATCAACACCCTAATAATAGGAATATATACATACTTTTTTTATAAAGTAATTAATATATTTTCATCTTATTATTGTTACTTTATAAATGATTTTTAAATCATAAAATGTATTTTTGGTTAATATTGTTATTCAATTAATGAATTTTTGAATTAATGGATTTTTGAAATAAATAATATTTTAAAAAAATATTATTATTAGATAAATTTTATTAAATATAAATAATCATATAATTTTCATGAAGTCAAATGTAATTTTTATTAGAGGTTGAAAACTGTTATTGTAAAAAACCCATCAATTTTCAATAAATATCAGTAATTATTTTAAAAGAGAAAATTCATATATTTAGAAAATTATTTATATAAAATGAATATTATTTTTTGAATTATAAATTAAAAATTATTCAGTATTGAATTTTTCATAATTTTCCGAGACAGTCGAATTTTCGTGTCAAAATTAAATATTGTATAAATATACCTTGTATTTTATGACATCATAATGACCAAAAAGTGATATAATAAGTAATATAAATAGTATAAACTACCAAATATTTGTTTTATCTTTAAAATAATTTAATTTTATCCTTATTTTATTTATTTTATAAAGCCTTAATGAATCCTCCAAGACTTATAATATATTTTGGGATTTTAAAATCATTTCTTTGAGAGTGTGACTCACCTCCACATAAGAAAGGAAATTATTTTATTATATTTTGACCTTCGAGTTATAAAATAATATAAACCAATCCATTTTGGATGAAACCATGGTAAAAAACTATGTGATGGTTTTTGGGTTTGAATATTTTATTATGGAGTGTGCAAAACCAAAATAATCAAGAAATCCCCCTCTTTTCCTATATAAACCCACCCAAGATCCCATTTCTATTGACTAAAACTCCTTGGAGCATGATCACACTATTACCTCTACTTCTTAGAGTCATACCAAGGTGCCTCAAGCTTTCAATAATCCCCTACCAATCCTTTGGAGTCACACACTCAAGTAAGGGACTTTCCTCCCCTCCTTTCAAATTCTAGCAACTTATTTGAGACTAGTTCTTGAAATTTCAAATGGTTATATTATGATTGATTTTTAATCATTACCATACTATCTATTTTATGTTATTTTATGATGGATTATTTATCCTCCCCCATTTGGACCATTAACTAAGTAGTTACTATGATGAAATTCCACAAGGGAACCTCATCCTCCACTCTCACTACAAAAAATTGTAATTTTGCGATGTTTTTTAAAAACATTGATAATTTTAAATTTTAGTGATATATTTCAAGAAACATAACTAATTTAGTAATTTTTCCTTAAAAACTTCACTAATTTAGAGATGATAATGAGGAAACATTTATAATTTAGCAATGTTGGTGAGGAAACATCAGTAATTTAGAGATGCTTCTGAGGAAACATCGCTAATTAGCAATGTTTCCTCAGAAGCATATCAAAATTAACAAAATTTCCTCTGAAAAATCACTAAATTAGTGATGTTTTCCTAGAATCACCAATAAATTAGTGACTTTTCCTTGAAGTGTCGCTAAATTAGTGACATTTCCCTAAAATCATTACTAATTTAGCGACATTTCCTCATAAGCGTCACTAATTTAGTGATGCTTCCCCAGAAGAATCACTAATTTACCGACGTTTCCTTAAAAGCA
Source organism: Viscum album (assembly GCA_963277665.1). Classification (NCBI taxonomy): domain Eukaryota; kingdom Viridiplantae; phylum Streptophyta; class Magnoliopsida; order Santalales; family Viscaceae; genus Viscum; species Viscum album. The sequence continues at coordinate 1,629,114,616 of OY728122.1, forward strand.
TGACTAATTTAGTGATGTGATGTTTCCCTAGAAGCATCGCTAATTTAGCGACATTACCCCAGAAGCGTCTCTAATTTAGTGACGTTTCCTTAGATGAATCTCTAAATTAGCGACGTTTCCTCATAAGTGTCACTAATTTAACAAGGATTTCTCAGAAGTGTCACTAAATTAGCAACGTTTCCAAATAAGTGTTGCTAAATTAGTGATGTTTCCTAAAAAATGTCGATAAATTAGCGATTTTTTCCAGAAACATCACTAAAAAAATATATTTATATAGCTCATTTTCCCACATTAAAACGTCACTAAAAATGTATAAATTTATATAAATCATTTCCCTACATATATTTAAATATATATTTAGATATATATATATATATATATACTAATATGTATAAACATAGACACACATATATAAATAAATAAATAAATTTTTATATATCCCATTTCCTTACATCGATGTAAATATATGTTTAGATATATATATATATATTAATATGTATAGACACATACACACATATATAAACATATATATAAAAATATATATATTTATACATATATAAACACACACACACACACACTAATATATATATATAAATATTCATATAAGTATATATAAAAACACAAATGTTTTTTAATTTAGTAATGTTTTTAAGAAAACATACGTATCTATTTTAGTGATATTTTTACTAGTGTTTGAAATGTGGCTAATTATATATTTTTGTGTGTGTGTAAATTTATAATTATAATTATATTTATGTACACATATATATTCACAAACACATATATAATATAAATATATAAATAAACATAAAATATAAACACACACAGATATATATACATTATAAAACATAAATATATATACATATATAATATAAACACACACACACACACACACACATATATATATACATAAAATATAAACAAATGATATATATATATATATATTAAATTTAAACATATATATATTTGTGTGTGTATTTAGACAGAAAATATTAATATAAAATAAAATCTTATATATTTATATAATTTTATATTAATATATGTATATATCTGTGCGTGTGTGCATGCATAAATTTATAATTATAATGATATGTGTACACATATATATTTACACACACACACACACATATAATATACACATATAAATACACATAAAATATAAGCACATATATATATATATATTTATAAACATAATATATAAACATATAAACATATAAACATAAATATATCATAATATATATATATATATCATATAAAAAAATATTGTTATTTAAAAAAAAATAAAAAAAAAATATAAACATATATATATTTGTGTATTTATATATTAATATATATTTATTAATTTATATATATAATATATTAATTTTTTAAATACTGATATATATATACATATACACTATAATACAGTTAAACAACACAAAAAAGATACTAGGTTGGTTGGTCCGAGTTTCTTGTTAGGAGGTATGGGGTTCATGATTCGATTCTTATTTGAGATTAATTTTTATGCCTTTACCAGGATGGGTAAGAAGGGCTAGAGAAGGAATGAGAATAGGAGTGGAGCGTGGTACTAGAGGTGGAATAATAGTTGGACGGGGGACTGGAGCAGGAACGAGATAGGGTGTGGAGCGGGAACGAGAAAGGGAGTGGGGTAGGATAATGGGAAAGGGAGGGGGTGGGGTATTGGAGTGTGGGAAAGGGAGGGGAGCATGAAGAAAGGCTAGAGTGGGCCCGAGTATTGGAAATAGGAGGGGGGCAGGGTACTGGAGTGTGGGTATGGGAGGGGAGCGGGAAGCAAGAAGGGAGCTGGCACAAGTACTGGAAAACAAAAAATCCAACAAAAATTTCAAAAAAAATTACTGATACCTTTTTCTCCAGCGGGCATGGGTATTGGAAAAGGGAGGGGCGAGGTACTGGAGTGTGGGAAAGGGAGGGGAGTGGGAAGTAGGAAGGAAGTGGGCATAAGAATTGGAGTGGGAAAGGGAGGGGTTACTGGAGGGGGTGGGGTATTGGATTGTGAAGGGGGAGGGGAGGATAAACAAAAAACCCCTTAAAATTTTCAAAAAAAATACCGACACTTTTTCAAAAGCATCGGTAAATGAGGTGCCATTTATCAAAATTTCAAAAAAGTGTGAGTAATTAAAGTTTAAGTAAATTAGCAACATTTAGAAATATCTCTAAATGTCTTTAATTTAGGTATGTTTCTTTATTGACGTTTTGTAAAAAACATTGGTAAATGAGGTGTCACTAAATGGAAACTCTTACAAACCTCTCTAATTTAGCATCGCTTATAAATGTCAGTAATTGGATGAATTTATAAATATCACTAAATTAGTGACACATAATTTATCTATGTTTTTAGGAAACATTGGTAAATGAATTAACAACATTTTAAAATGTCACTAATGCAAAAAAAGACATCGCTAAATGAGTTTTTTTTCATAGTGCCTTCTCTTTTATAAAGCACTACACTTAATGTTATGTATTTTAATTTCCATTTTATTATATTGAGATATGTTATTCCATATCCCCCTTACTATCCATTTTTTGTATAAATTATGATATTCCCTTTAACTGTCACTTATCCCTACTATGATCATTTATGCACACCCATTACCATAATGAAATTTTGTAAGGGTTCTTTCCTTTATCCTCTTTCTTATAGTTTCTTTGTCATGTTAAAACTTCTATTTACAATTAATTATGTTGGGGAGTGAATTTCTATGTCACTGTTACTGTATATTTCATGTATAAATTATGATAGACCTCTTTCACTCTCATCAACCCATTTTATGTATTTCTATATGTTGTCTTTATGCTGCTAAAATTACACCACAATTTTCCATGCCAAAAGAATTGCATAGTGAATACCATACTCATTTATCTATCAAGGGTATTCACCCTTATAAATATATACTTATTTATTGGGTACTTAGATGTATTTATTTCCTATTACTTTATCGTGGAATAAATTATGATGTTGCGTAAATCCACATTATATGATCCACATGGCATACTTAAACATGATAATGAAATGATTATGAAGGGTGTACCTTGATAGTGCTCCAATACATTTGGTAATAGTTAGTATCATGATACGTCACTTTAGGATGGTTTACCTGATTCCTTTATGAGACTTTTTCCACCATGATTTCTTAGCAGGTTTAGCCTTGACCTAAATTTATGATGTAGAGTTTTAAGTTGTTTCCACATTTCCCATGTTATGATTATCATGCTATATCATGCCTTATTATTCATGTTCCTTTCATGATCCATTGATTTTTCTATTGTCTAAAATGTATTGTCTTCCCCATGTTACTTCTTATTTATTCCCTTAACGGGATTTATATCTCACCCCTTTCTTATGTATGTCCTCAGGTTATCCCATTCAATGTTCAGTATGAAGAAACATTTTGGTGATGTTAAAGAAGATTTCAATAAATATGTTTCTTTTTAGGTTTTATGTTGTTATGTAATGTACCTAATTTTCAAAATACACAACACCTATCAATATTTTGGGATGTATTAGGTGTAATAAAACATTTATTAATGTGTAATAAAGAGAAGAGTTGTTATAGTTGGTATCAGAGGATAAGTTTAGTTATTTTTGGGATTAGGATTAGAAAACTCTAGAGAATTCTTTAGGATTAGTGAAATCTATAGAATTCCTTAGGGATAAGTCTTAGTATAAGAACAATCAGTAAATTTTGGTAAGTATAGAGTAAATGGTTTATCAAGAAAATAAATCCCTGTTGGGATACTACAAGTGGATGTGGTTCTGGAAAATATGTACCTAGGGTTGAGAACTCTAAAAAGATTTTTTGGGCCTAACTCGAGGTAACCTAGTAAACAACAATGGAGATTACTACACACTTGGTTTGACACTCTTGGGGAATATGATTTGGTAAATTCATAATCTCATTACAAACCATTATCAAGGGAAAATAATTTCCATAAGAATATATATTAAGAATTATATCATGGATAACATTGATTGAAGCCTAGAAAATCATAAGTTAAGGAGATAAATGTAATTTATAAGTTATCCATTTACGATTATTGGATTCCTATTTAGGTGTTTAATAGTTTAAATATAATCATCCCTAAATCTATATTGGATAGAGTAGAACCAAAATCAAAAGGTTAATGGTAGGTTCATCGTCCATAGGTCTATGTATTTCTTCATATTAGGAAATTTTAGTATAACTATTCAAAAACCACAAAAAATAATAGAAGTAGAGATGTCAGTGAAAATAGAAAATGGGGAAATTATTACATCCTAAGTATATAACTCCCCCCTTGTCAATGTTTGTTGGATGAACTTCCTAAAAACAATGTCATACTTTGTTTGGTGGAATTTTTTGCAATTCTCAGCATGGATTGAATTTCCCTAAATATATCCAACCTAAATTGTTGTGAGAAGGAAATAAATCTCCATATGGTGAATCGACCCCCAAATCTATACAAGTGAAATGAGGAGGGTGAATATTCTTTAACACAATCATCTCAAGTATGGATATTATTACCCTATGAGAAAGTGTATCTTTCTCAAATGATTGAGTCTAAGTAAAGGATCATCTTTGAAGGAATAACTATTGTGAGGGAATATGATAATGTGTTTCTTGAGGAATTTACTAGTCTTCCTCCTAGCTGAGAGGTCAAATTTTCAATGGAACTTATAACTGGTGATTTCCCAATATCCAAGACCCAATATAGGATGGCTATTGTAGAAATTGAGGAACTAAAGAAATAACTTCAAGAGAATCTGGATAAAGGATTAATACACCCAAGTGCTTAACCATGGGGTGCACCAGTCCTCTTCTTCTAGAAGAACGATGGGTCAATGTTCCTTTTCATTGATTATCATGTTCTCAACAAGATCATGATGAATAACAAGTATCCTTTTCCTCATATTGATGAATTTGTTTATTAGATACATGGAGAACAATACTTCTATAAGGTGGATCTGTGGTAGGGATATTAGCAAGTTTGGGTGAAGTAGGATGACATCCCCAAGAATGCTTTTATTTTGAGGTATTGGCACTATGAGTTCATAGTGATGGCGTTCGGACTGACTAATTCTACAGAAATATTCACGGACTTTAGGAATAGAGTATTTAGAGATTATCTCGAAAAATTCTTGATAGTCTTTATAGATGATATTCTAATATATTCCAAAACCAAGGAGGACCATGAGGAGTATCTAAGCATTGTGCTAAAGACCTTGCGAACGGAGAAGCTTTATGAAAAGTACATCAAGTGTGAGTTCTGGTTGAAGGGAGTCTCATTATTCGGGCATATAATCACAAGAAATGGGATATCTATGGACCATTCGAAGACAAAAGAAATCTAAGGATGGTCTAGGCCAACATCTATGATAGATATCCACAATTTCATTGGGTTATCTGGATATTATCGTCGATTTGTGATAAATTTATCCTGATTTTCAAACCCTCTTACGAATATAACTTATAAGGGAGTCAAATTTTATTGGAATTATTAATACGAATAAAGATTCATTGAGTTTTAAAGGAGGTTTATCCCCATCATTATGCTCACACTACCCACAAGTAGGGAACATTTTGTAATTTTTTGGGATTCTTTGAATAAGGAATTGAGCTATGTGTTGATGAAAAATGAAAAAGTCATAGGGAAGTTGAAAATTCATGAGAAACAATATCCCATGCATGATCTGAAGTTGGTAGAAGTGATATTCGCTTTAAAAATATGGAGAAATTATCTCTATGGGGAGAAGTGTGAAATATATAAAAATCAAAAAAGTCTTAAATATATATTCACATAGAAATAGATAACTATGTTCAAATAAATATGGTTAGATTTAATCAAGGATTATGAATACTCAATCCACTACCATCCTGGGAAAGTGAACAAAGTGGAGGATTCTCTTAGTAGAAAGGATCTAGAAATTCTATAATCAATGAAAATTTATAAGGATTATATCTATTTATATTTGAAGAGTATGGACATGGGAATCATAAAAGAAGGAACATAATCAATCCTTTCAAAAATTATTACTCAACCGTATTTTCTTGAAAGGTTAAAGGATGACCAAAAAGATGATGTGGGAATTCAAAAGAAAGTGGAAACTATAAGAAAAAAGTAAATTTGTAGAGTTCAATGTTAATGAAGAAATAATTGAGAGATTTGGTTCAAGACTATGTGTTCCATCAAATCCTGAGTTAAATTGGGAACTATTGGACGATGTACATTGTTTGAATTTCTCTATTGACCTAGGAAACAAAAATATGTATCGAGATCTCTAAAGCACTATTGGTGGGATAAAATGAAGAATTATATAACTGATTATACATCAAAGTTCTTAGTATGTCAACAAGTGAAGTCTAAATGGTAGAAGTCTAATGGGATGGTGAAACCATTACCCATATCAATAGGGAAATGGGAAAACATCACCATGGACTTTGTCACTAGACTTCCAAATAAATCCAAGGGAAACAATTATATCTAATTTTTTGTGGATCATCTCAAAAAGACTACACACTTTATTGAAATTTGATAGTATTTGTCATTGGATCAATTAAAATAGATATATATTAGAGAGGTGGTAAGGCTGCATGGAGTACCACTGTCGATTGTGTCCGATCGAGATCCAAGATCTACCTCTAAGTTTTGGAAAAGTCTCTAGAAGGCTTTAAAAACTAAGATGAACTTTAGTATGACTTATCACCCTCAACCTAATGGAAAATCTGAGTTGAATATCCAAAAAATTGAATACATTTTGAGGGCATGCTCAATTTACTTCAAAGGGTGATGGGACCAATATCTCACACTGGTCAAGTTCTCTTACAACAATAGTTTCCACTCAAACATCCAAATGGATCCCTATGAATCCCTTCATGGGAAGAGGTGTATAACATCGGCATGTTAGGATAATGTTGGTAAAAAACCTATATGTCCTGAAATGTTAGAATAAATGGTGGATATGGTTAAGACCATTCAGCAACATATCAAATATGACCGGAGTTGAAAAAAGAGCTATGCCGATAATCGTTTACGTGACCTAGAGTTTGATGTTGGGGACATGGTATTCCTAAGCATATCTCTATGGAAGAGTGTGATGAGATTTTGGAATAAGGGAAATCTTAGTATAAGGTACCTCAGACCTTTTGAGATCCTTGATCACATTGGAGAAATGACATATGAACTAGCACACCCACCAAACCTGTATCAAGTACATAATGTATTCCATGTATCCCTATAAAGAAAGTACATACCTGACCCATCACATGTACTCAATCCATAGGTGGTACCATTGGAGAATAGAAATTCCTATGAGGAGTGTCTGGTGAAGATCTTAGATCATAGAGAAAAGGTCTTATGAAATAAGAAAATTCCCCTATTCAAAGTGTTGTGGAGAAACCAAAATTTTGAAGAAAAAATGTGGGAACCATAGGAAGTGATGAAGAAGAGTTACCCCCATTTGTTTTAGTACAGGAAAAAGAAATTTCGTAGGTGAAATTTATAAAGGGGGAAGATTGTAATGACCAGAACTATAATGAAAAAAATTCCCCCTTTTTATTTAACTTAATATCTTATTTTTATAGAAAAAACATGCACTTATTTTTTTTATTATATCCAATTTTATTTAAATGATTTTTAAATATAAGTACCATTGTTAATATATTCATTGAATAGTGATCACATGACTGGTATAAATATAGGGTTTTTAACAAATCCTTTTGACACATACAAAGGAAGTGATGTCTTCCACAAGTAGGATCATGCCCTATGAAGCCCATTTATCATGGATTTTGAGGGGGGTTTCATTTATGGGATTTTACTTAGACCATGCCCAAGTTGAGATCCAACTACTTAATCATGAGTGAAACCGTTTATGGGAGAAGTTCAAGCTCATCGAGATCACACCCCAAACCATGTTCGCCAAATGTCCCCATGAAAGCACCACCATCGGACACCTTAATCTTAGGAAGTAAGATGGTTTATTAATGGGAGATGTATCAAGACCCACACAATAAGAATATATACATTATTTTTTATAAAATAATGAATAAAATTTCATCTTATTATTATTACTTGGTAAATTATTTTTAAAGCACAAATTGTAATTTAGTTAATATTAAAATTCATTTAATGAATTTATGAGTTAATGGATTTTTTAAATAAATAATATTTTTATAAAATATTATTATTAAATAAATTTTTTATAAAATATTATTATTAAATAAATTTTTTTTAAATATAAATTATCATATAATTTTTATGAAGTCAAATGTAATTTTTATTAGGGTTCGAAAACAGTTACAGTAAAAAACCCGTCAATTTTCAATAAATATGGGTTTTCATTTTAAAAGTAAAAATTCAAATATTTATAAAATTATTAAGATAAAATTAATATTATTTTTGTAATCATAATGTCTAAATTATCAAATACTTAGTTTTTCATAATTTTCCAAGACATTCAAATTTTCGGGTAAAAACTGAACACCGTATAAATATACCTTGTGATTTATAACATCATAATGACCCAAAATTGATGTAATAAGTAACATAAATAGTTTAAGAGACCAAATATATATTTTCCCTTTAAAATATTGTAATTTTTTTTATTTTATAAATCCTTAATGAATCCTTTAAGACTTATAATATATTTTAAGATTTTTAAATAATTTATTTAAGAGTGTGAATCACCTCCAAATAAGCAAGGGAATTATTTTATTATATTCATCCCTTGTCCATATAAGATAATTTAAACCAATACACTTTGGTAGAAACCATGGGAAAAAACCCTCACATGGTTTTTGGGTTTGAACATTTTATTATGTAGTGTCTAATACCAAGATAATAAAGAAATCCCCCCTTTTTCTATATAAAGCCACCCAAGATCCCATTTATCTTTATTCAAACTCCTTAGATCATGAAAAAACTCTTAAATATACTCCCAAAATTCCTACCAAGATCCCAAAAGCTTTCAAGAAGCTCGTCCCAACCCTTTGGAGTCACACACTCAAGTAAGGGACTTTCCTCTCCTTTAAAATTCAAGCAACTTATTTGAAATTAGTTCTTGAAATTCAAAATGGTTATATTTTTATTAATTTATAATAATTACCATACTATAAATTTTATGTTATTTTAATGAGGGATCATTTATCCTCTCCCATTTGGACCCTTAATTAAGCTGTTACTATGCTGAAATTCCGTAAGGGAACCTCATCCTCCACTCTCCTCTTTTATCAAGCACTCCATTTAATGTTATGTATTTTAATATAAATTTTCTTATTTTGAAATATGTTATTAAATATCCCCCTTACTTTCCATATTATTTAAAAATTATTATATCCCATTTCACTCTCACTTATCCTTCATATGGACCTTTATGCATACCTATTACCAAGATGAAATTTTGTAAGGGTTCTTTCCTTTCTCATATTTCTACAAGTTTCTTTATTTTTGTAAGGCCTTGTAATTCCAATTCATTATGTTTAGGAATGATTTTACATGTCCTTATTACTATTAATTTCATGTCTAAATGATGATATTCCCATTTCACTCTCATCAACCCATTTTATGAATTTTTATATGATGTCATTATGCTGTCGAAAATTGCATCATGATTTCCCATGCCAAAATAATTGTGTAGTTAATACCATACCCATTTATCTATCAAGGGTATTCACCTTTATGAATATATAATTATTGATTGGAGACTAAAATGAATGTATTCCAAATTACATAATCATGGAATAAATCATGATGTTGATTGAATCCATGTGGCACACTTAAGCATGAAAATGAAATGATTATGAAGGGTGCAGCCTGATAGTGCTCAAATGAATTAAGTAATGGTTAGTATCATGATACATCACATTGGGATCAGTGGTTTACCTGATTCCTTTATGGAACTTTGTCTACCATGATGTATTGGTGGGTTTATCCTTGACCTATGTTTACGATGAAGTGTTTTAAGTTGTTTCCACGTTTCATATGTTTTGATTATCATGGTATATCATGCCATATTATTAATGTACCTTTTAGGATCCATTGACATGACTATTGTTGATCATTTATTTTCTTCCTCATGTTATGCCTTGTTTATTCCCTTACTGTGATTTATAGATCACCCCTTTCTTATGTTTTTCCTCAGGTTACCCCATGCAGTGTTAAGTATGAAGGAACGTTTTGGTCATGTCAAAGAATTTTTCAATAATGATATTTCTTTTCATGTTTTAAGTTGTTGTGTAATGTACCTAATTTCCCAAATACACTATACCTCTCAATATTTTGGGTTTTATTAAGTGTAACAAAACATGTATTACTTTTTAATAAATATTAGTGTTGTTATAGTTGGTATCAGAGGATAAATTTAGTTATTTATGGGATTAGGATTAGAAAACTCTAGTGAAATACTTAGAATTAGATAACTCAAGTGAATTCATTAAGGATAAGACTTAGTATACTAAAACAATAATTTTTTTTGGTAAGTTTAGAGTAATTGGTTTATCAAGAAAATACATCCCTGTTTGGATACTACAAGTGGATGTGGTTCTAGAATAGATGTAACTAGTTGTAACAACATCGATAAGATGTTATGTTCCTAACTTGGGGTAATCTAGTACACAAAAATAGGCCTTACTATGCACCTGGGTTGACCCTCTCAGGGGATACACTTTGTTAAATTCATAGGCTCATTACGAACCATTATCAAGTGAACAAAAAAATTCTCCTAAGAATATATTTTAGGAAATAGATCATTGATAACATAGATTAAATCTTAGAAACTCATAAGTTAAGGAGATAAATGTAATTTAAAAGTTATCCCTTTAATTTCATTGTATTCCCATTTAAATGTTTAATAGTTTAAAAATAATCTTCCCTAAGTCTATATTGGATAGAGTAGAACAAAAATAAAAAAGTTAATGGTTGTGTTATCATCCATATTTCTATGCATTAATTCATATCACAAAAACTTTGTAGAACTATTCAAACACCACCACAAATAATGGAAGTAGAGATATCAGTGAAAAAAATGGGTAAATTATTGCATCCTAAGTATATAACCCCTCCCCAATCAATGTTTGTGGGTTGGAATTCTTGTAAGACTTTATCATACCCCCTTTGATGAAAATTTCAGGCAATTATAGACATGGATTGGATTTCACTATATAGAGCCAACAAAAATTTCTATGAGAAGGAAATCACTCTCTATATGAAAAATCAACCCCAAATTATATAAAAGTTCAAGGAGAAGGACAATATTATTTAGAACCACTATCTCAAGTATAGATATTATTGGCATATGAGAAATCATCTCTAACACAAATGATTGAGTATAGGGAAAGGATCATCCTCAAATACTTTCCTATTATGAGGGAATATGCTGATGTGTTTCTCAAGGAATTTCCTAGTCTTCCTCATAGCTGAGAGGTTGATTTTTTAATTGAACATATACTTTGGGAATTTCCAATATCCAAGAATCCATATAACATGGATGTTACGGAACTTGAGGAACCTAGGAAACAACTATATGAGAATATAGATAAAATATTCATACACCCAAGTGATTCACCATGGGGTGAACCAGTCCTCTTCATTAAGAATAAGGATGGATAAATGCACCTTTTTCATTTATTATGATGATCTCAATAAGATCATGATAAAAAAAAGCATCCTTTTCCATGGACTGATGACTGGTTCAATTAGCTACATGGAGCACAATACTTCTCAAAGGTGGATCTATGATTGGGATATTACCAATTTAGGGTGAAGAATGAAGATATCCCCAAGACTACTTTTCATATGAGGTACAAGCACTATGAGTTCATAGTGATTCCATCCAAAATCACTAATTCTCCAACAATATTCATGGAATTTATGAATATATCCTTTAGATATTATCTCAAAAAATTCATGGTAGTATTTATAGATGATATTCGAATATATTCCAAAACTAAGGAGGACCATGAGGAGGATCTAAGCATTGTTCTAAAGAGATTACGAAAGGTGAAGCTCTATGAAAAGTACAACAAGTGTGAGTTCTTGTTAAAGGAAGTATCATTATTGGGGAATATCATCCCAAGCAATGAGATATTTGTGGATACTTAAACGACAAAAGAAATTGAAGGGTAAATGATGCTAACATCTATGACAGATATCCGTAATTTCCTTCTATTATCTGGATATTATCAGTGATTTGCGAGAAATTTTTCATGATTGTCAAACCGTATTATAATGATTACCCGGAAGGGAGTCAAATTTTATTTGAATGATGAATGTTAATAAAGCTTCATGGAGTTGAAAAGGAGGCTTATAATTACCCCTATTCTCACGCCCAAGTGAATTTTTTTTCATATTTTCCAATATTTTTAGTGATGCTTTGAAGAAGGGATTGGGATGTATGTTGAGGGAAAATGAAATATTCACAGCTTATGCTTCAAGGTAGTTACAAAATCATTAAAGAAAACTAAACCCTGTATGATATGGAGTTGGAAGCGGTGATATTCACTTTAAGAAGTTGAAGGAATTATCTATTTGAGGAGAAGTGTGAAATATATATGGATCACAAAAGTCTTAAATAAATATTCACATGAAAAGAGATGAATATTTTACAATGAAGATGGTTAGAGATCATCAAGGATTTTGACTCATCAATCCACTACCATTCTAAGAATGTGAACGAAGTTTTGGATGCTATAAATAGAAAGGATCCCGAAATTATACCATCAATGAGAATTTATAAGGATTTGTTCTTATTATACTTGAAGAGTATGGACATGAGAATCATAAATGAAGGAACATCATCAATCCTTTCAAAAATGATTTATCAGTAATATATTCTTGAAAGGTTAAAGGATGCTAGAAAAGGTGATGTGGGAATTCAGAAGAAAGTGGAAACTGTAAGAAAAGTGAAATCCTAGGAGTATAATGTTAATAAAGAAGGAATTTTGAGATTTAGGTCCAGACTATGTGTACTATCAAATCCTTATTTAAAGTTGGAAGTATTGGATGATGCACATGGTTTAAATTTCTCTATTCACCCAGGAAACACAAATATGTATCGATATATCCAAGAGAACTATTGGTAGGATAGCAAGAATAAGGAGATAACTGAATATACATCAAAGTTTCTGCTATGTCAGAAAGTGAAGGACGAAAGTTAGGTGTCTAAGGGGATGATGAAACTATTACCCATGCCAACATGGAAATGGGAAAACATCACCATGGAATGTGTCACCGGACTTCAAAATATATCCAAGGTAAATAATTATTTCTGGGTTGTTGTATATCATCTTACAAAGACTGCACACTTCATTGTGATTCGAAAGGATTTCTCAATGGATCAACCGGCACAGATATACATCAGAGAAGTGGTAAGCCTGCACGGAGTACCACTATCGATTATGTCTGATCGAGATCCAAGATTCACCTCTAAGTTTTGGAAAAGTCTCCCACATTCTCTAAGAACTGAGATTAACTTTAGTATATCTTATCACCATCAAACTAATGGCCAATATAATAGGACTATCCAAACACTTGAGGATATGTTGAGATGATCCTCAATTGACATCAAAGGAGGATGATACCAACATTTTCCTCTGGTCGAGTTATCTTACAATAATAGTTTCTAATCAAGAATCCAAATGGATCCCTATCAATACATTTATGATAATAGGTATAGAACACTGGCATATTGGGATGAATTTAGGGAACGAAAACTTCTAGGTTCTAAAATGGTCGAAGAAATTGTAAAGAAGGTTAAGACCATTTAGTAGTTCATAAAAGTTGCTCAGATTTTAAAAACTATCTATGATGACAATCGTCGTTGTGAACTAAATTTTGATGTTGGAGTCATGGTATTCTTATGAATATCTCCATTTAAGAGGGTGATGAGATTTGGGAATAAGGGAAATCTTAGTCCAAGGTACATTAGTCCTTTTTATATCCTTGATCACATTAGAGTAGTGGCATATCTACTAGCACTCCCACCAAACATATCTCATGTACATGATGTATTCCATATATATCTCTTAAGAAAATACATACTAGACCCATCACATGTACTAAATCCATAGGTGGTACCGTTGGATAATGACCTTTCCTATGAGGAGCATATGGTGAAGATATTATATTATAGAGAAAAGGTCCTATGAAATAAGACGATTCCCTTGGTCAAAGTGTTGTGGAGAAACCAAAAGTTTAAATTAGAAACATGGGAATAAGAGGAATTGATGAAGAAGAGTTTCCTTAATCTATTTTAGTGTGTGGAAAGAAAATTTTGAGGGAGAAATTTCTAAATGGGGGAAGATTGTAACAACCAAAACTGTTAAAAATAAAATTCCCTCTTTTGATTTAATTAAATATCTTAGGGTTATAGAAAAAACATGCACAAATTTTGTTTTATTATATAACATTAGATTTAAATGGCCGTTAAGTATCATTACCATTGATAATATAGCTGTTGAACAATGATCACATGACTAGTATAATTAGAGGGTTTTTAACACATCCTTTTGACATAGACAAAGGAAGTGATGAAATTAACTAGTAAGACCGTACCCTATGAATCCCATTTATCAGAGCCTCTGAGGGAGGTATAATTTCTAGGATTTTCCCTAAACAAATCCCTTGCTGGGATCTAACAACTTAATCATGATCAAACCGATTTATTAGATAAGTTAAATCCCACCAAGATCACATCCCAAACGATGTTCATCGAACGTCCCCATGAAAGCCCCATCATCATACACATTAATCTTAGGGAGTATACTAGTGTATTAATGGGATATGTATAAAGGCCATAACAATAAGAATATGTAAATTATTTTTTATACTATAATGAATATATTTTCATCATATTATTGTTACTTTGTAAATTATTTTTAAAGAAAAAATTGAATTTTTGGTTAATATTCAAATTCAATTAACGAATTAACGAATTAATGGATTTTTGAAATAAATAATATTTTAATAAAATATTATTATTAAATAAATTTTATTAAATATAAATTATCATTTAATTTTTATGAAGTCAAATATAATTTTTTTAGGGGTTGAAAAATGTTACTGTAAAAAACCCATCAATTTTCAATAAATGCCTGTTTTTATTTGAAAAGTGAGAATTTACAAATTTATAAAATTATTTAGAAAAAATGAATATTAATTTTGGAATTAAAACATCAAAATTATCCAATGTTTATTTTTTCATAATTTTTCCAGATAGTCTAATTTTCAGGTACAAATTAAATATCGTATAAATATACCTCATGTTTTATGACATCATAATGACACAAAAATGTTGTATTAAGTAATATAAATAGTATAAACAAATTTTTTTTTATAAATTTAAAGTAATTTAATTTAATTTTTATTTTATTTATTTTATAAAGCCTTAATAAATCCTCTAATACTTATAATATATTTTGTAAATTTTAAAATCATTTATTTGAGAGTGTGACTCACCTCAATATAGTCAAGGGAATTATTTTATTATCTTTATAACTTTTACTTATAAAATAATGTAAAATACTCTACTTTGGAATAAACCACTGGAAAATACCATGATATGGTTTCTGGGTTTGAATATTTTATTATGTAGTGTCCAAAACTAAAATAATTAAGAAATACCCCTCTTTTCCTATATAAACCCATCCATGCTCCAATGTATCCTCACTAAAACTACTTGGATCATGAAAAAACTCTTCCATATACTGAATAAAGTCCTCCCAAGGTGCCACAAGCTTTAAAGAAGCCCCTCCTAAGCCTTTGGGATCACACACTCAAGTAAGGGGACTTTCCTCTCCTCCTTCCAAATTCAAGAAACTTATTTGAAATTAGTTCTTGTAATTTCAAACGGTTATAATGTAATTAATTTATAATAATTCCAATAATGTCCATTTTATTTTATATTAATTATGTATCATTTATCCTTCCCAATTTAGACCCTTAACTAAGATATTACTATGCCAAAATTCTGTAAGGGAACCTCATCCTCTACTCTACTAATTTATTAAGCACTTAATTTAATGTTATATATTTTAATTTCCATTTTCTTATGTTGAGATATGTTATTACATATCCTCATTAATTTCCATTTTATGTATAAATGACATGATCCCCTACAACTCTCCCTTATCCCTCCTATTAACCTTTATGCACACCCATTACCATACCGAAATTTTATAAGGGTTCTTTCCTTTCCCCTCTTTTTTGAAGTATCTTTATTATGTTAAACCTTACATTTATAATTTATTATGTTGGTACATGAATTTATATGTACCTATTACTGTCTATTTCATGTCTATATTATTATATACCCCTTTCACTCCCATCAACCCATTTTATGAATTTCTATATGATGTCGTTATGCTGCTGAAATGGCACCACAATTTTCCATGCCAAAATAATTGTGTAGTGAATACCGTACCCATTTATCTATCAAGGGTATTCACCTTTATGAAAATATAATTACTTATTTGGTACTTATATGTATGTATTACACATTACTTGATCATGGAATAAATTATGATGTTGAGTGAATCCACATTATATGATCCATGTGCCACACTTAAGCATGATAATTAAATGAATATGAAGGGTGTGCCCCGATAGTACTCCAATGAAATAGGTAATGGTTAGTATCAAGATATATCAAGTTGGGATAGGGGGTTTAACTGAATCCTTTATGAGAATTTTTCCACCATGATGTCTTGGCGGGTTTAGCATTGACCTATGTTTATGATGCAATATTTTAAGTTGTTGTCAAATTTCCCATGTTATGATTATCATGTTATATCATGACTTATTATTCATGCTCCTTTCATGGTCTATTTATATTTCTATTGTCTAAAATTTATTGTATTCCTCATGTTATTCCTTATTTATCCCCTTACTAGGATTTATAGCTCACCCATTTATTATGTATATCCTCATGTTATCCCATGCAGTGTTAAGTACAAAGGAACATTTTGGTCATGTCAAATAAATTTTCAATAAATATGCTTCTTTTCATGTTTCAAGTTTTTATATAATGTACCTAATTTACCAAATAAACTAGACCTATCGATCTTTTGAGAATTATTAAGTTTAATAAAACATTTATTAATGTGTAATAAGGAGTAGGGTTGTTATATAGGTCATTCAGAATCATGTTCCTATTTTCTATAACATAGTTCATCAAGGATCACATTCCAACCTTCTATAACATAGTTAATTAGGAATAAATTCCTTCCTTCCATAACATAGTGCATCAGGAATCACATTCCCACCTGTCATAATTATATAATGAGATTTTATAATTTACCAAAAATATTGGACGACTATATAATTCTGAGCCCACCCATCACAAAATGAGAATCATACATATGTGTTCCATAATAGAACTCGAAAGTATTTATAATTCGTTCATCATTTAATTAACCCATGGAAAAGAGATGAGTTTCATGAAAAACACTCATCGAACACTTCATAATCCATCAAAATAAATAATATGGATTTCATCCTTAGACAATATTCCTATTAAGGTATAAAAAAAATTAAAGGAT
Organism: Viscum album; assembly: GCA_963277665.1. Lineage (NCBI taxonomy): Eukaryota > Viridiplantae > Streptophyta > Magnoliopsida > Santalales > Viscaceae > Viscum > Viscum album. The sequence continues at coordinate 1,629,132,147 of OY728122.1, forward strand.
GTTGACATAGATGAAAAATACCTTTATAATAAGAACACTTTGAATGGTAACACATAATATTGGATCAAGAATTTGATCATTTGATACCATGATTTAAATCCCCAAGGATAAAAATAGTATAAGGGAATTTATGGGGTAATTTAGGAAGAATAATTTCTAAAGAAATAAATTATTTTGAGATAATTAGGAAAATACAATTGAAACTATAAAATAGTTTTTATAAAATGATTTTATCTTTTCATAAGAGACAAAGTTACAGGTCACATTCAAATCACATTTTCAAAAATGAGCAGTGAAAAAGTTTTAAAACATTTACTTTTAAAATGAATATTCAATAATTGAGTTTTGAAAAATTCATTAAAGTTATATAAAGTAAATTTGAAGTAGAAGATAAAATATACGATTCATAAAAGTAAAAAATAAAACCCTTTAAGTTTTAAAAAAACTATTTTTGAAAACCAACATAATAAAAAGGGATAATAAAACTTCATTTTTAAAAGAGGAAAAATGAAAATGTGAATATAACATGATATATCACCTAATTGGGTTTACAAATATAAAGGTAAAAATTTTCAGTAAGATTAAATATGTATATTGAAGAAAATGATATCATTTGAAAAGGATAAATATTATTCTTAACATCATTAATATTTATAAAGAAATAAATCCACAAATGTAAGCTATAAGAAAATTATATAACATTGGAAGTTTATTCAGGGTAGTTTCTAATAACCGTTGCTAATTTCCAAATATAAAATATGCGTCAAGTAGTTAGTTTTTCTTTTTTGAAACCACCATTTGTAAATTATTTGGGGTGTTTTTTTAAAAATCCCACCATTAAATCAACCTTTATCTGTAGTTAATTTAAAATGCAACCAATAACACAATACATCCACCAAGTGGTCCTATTTTCCTCCTCTACTCATGTGTAAATCAGCTGTGAAATTATTTACCTCTCAAAATCTCCTCTCTCTCTCTCACTGATTCACACCTGAATATTTGAGGTATGATCTCCATCATCCTCTATTTCTTCCTCCTATTATTCTTGGTTTCTCTTTACTGAATTCATTTTTGGTCGAACCTTAAATGGGTAGTGTTTCTTCCAAAACCTGTATTTTTGAATCTAGAGTTTGTGAGGCCTAATTTGAAACCATTTTTAATGATTATTATCAAAGGTTACTGGTTTTACATTTGGATTAGTGGTAGGTTTTCCCATACAAGATTATTTTAGTTTGAACCACATAATTTTTGTTTTTTAGTCTCGTGTTTTTGGTACTTAATGATAGTATAATTATTATTTGTTCAATTTAAAAAGCTAAAAATGGATTTTAACTCAATTTTCATAAAAAATAAAATATTTTCCTTTATTTAAGAATTATTTTTATGTTTTTTTATATAAATTTAATATTAAAAGTTTGAATTTTTTTTTATAAAATGTTTAAATAGGTATTTTAAATTGTTCCAGAATATTTAGTTTTTGAATTAAATCCTAAAGGATATAGTAATACTTTTATTATATGATTAGTTTGGAAAAATTTAATTTTTAACTATTATGTGTTTAAACATATTTCTAAAATTATCAATGTTGTATTTTTTATAGAATATATTAAAATAAAATTTACTCAATAGGGTATCTATTTTATTTATTTAGGTTTTTATGTTTTTTTCTAATGATGTAACTGAATAAAAAATTATAGTGTTATTTTTGTTAACTAGTATTTGATGTTGTGAATTGTATTTGTGAAAGTGAATATATACAATGAATAAATTTAATTATAGTTTAAAATATATTATAATTTTATATTTTTATTATCTATGTCATAAGGGTATTTTATTAATCATATGTTATATTTTAAGCATGATTTCAATTGATGAATATTTTTTACATTTTTTGTATTTATTTGTAAAAGTAAAATAATGGATAAAACTTGGATTAATTTACCTCAAAATAAACCTCCATATATTAAAGGATTAAAGAAATTTTTAGTTTTTTCAATTAAAAATGGATCTATCAATGGAATGATTAAATGTACATGTCCTACTTGTAATTTAGGAGGATGGTTAAAAATATTTTAAGTTTATGAAAACTTGATAGTGAAAAAATTTCCTATCGGATATGTGTGATATATTTGGCATGAAAAATAAAATTGTATTAACATTTTGATCTTTGAACAACATAATAGTCATCATGTTACTAACCTAATAATAGATGATGAAATTTAACAATTAATTATCAATGATTTGGGAATAAAATTATAAGAATATGAATATCATAACTTTTAAATAGATTCTCATATTAATTTTGTAATGATTAATACAGGGGACAAACTAATTGAGAAATCGAATGAGCTTTATGAAATTGTAAAAGGTGAAAATCAATATTTTTATGAGGGGTGTGGAAAATATTCATAGTGTTAATTTATACTAAAATTGTACCATATCAATTGTTTATTTTGAATTAGAAGAAATGAAATGTCCATGATATTAGAGTTGTTGAATGATTATTTTGGTAATTCTAGGATCCCTGAATCATTTTATAAGATGAAAAGAGTTATTAAAAATCTAGATCTAAATTATATTCAAATACATTAATGTCCCAATGAATATATTTATTATTAGGTTGAAGATTCATATAGAGAGGAGTGTAAAATATATCATACTTGTAGATGGAAATCAATGGATAATTATGAAATTATGAATGAATGTGTTACTTTAAAGAAGCATAGAAATAAAAATCTTTCAAAGGTTTTACATTAATTTCCTCATAAAAATCAATTATAAAAATTATTCACATCCTCTAGAACTATAAATTATATGACAAGGAATTATATGGAAAAAATAGTGATGTGTTTATGCATCATCAACAAAATTTGATGGCATGAAAATATTTTGATTCTTTACATCCAAATTTCTATGAAAATACTAGGAATACGTGTATGGGATTGGATAATTATGGATTTAATCTATTTAAGAATTTATGTACCAAATATAACATAAAATTACTTATTTTTATCCCTTAAAATTCTTCCTAATGGATGTGTATGAAAAAAATTTCTTTTATAATTTTAAATATTATTCCAAGAAACATGTAATGACCCAAACATTCATTAATGAAAATTTATTTTGGACTAATTAAATGTCTTTTTACAAATATATAAAACTTATTCAATTCCTTGGATTTTTTTTTTGGATTTTAAAACACTGTTAGGAATTGTGACCATTTCTAATATAGCCGTTAAATAGTGATAACATGATTAGTATAAATATAGGGCTTTAACAAATCCAATTTACTCAGAAAAAGGAAGCAATGACCTCATCTAGTATAATTTCTCCATACGAATCCCATTTATCAGAGCTCGAAATGGAGCTGGCGTCATTGGGCTTCTCTCTTGACCAAGCCCAAGTTGAGATTCAACATGTTAAGCTCGAGCGGAACTACCTATGGGAGAAGTAGAAGTTGATAAAGATTACCAACCGAGCGATGTTATCCAAGCCACCCCAATAGTCTATCCCTATTGCACACCTTACCCTTTGGTCTTATGTGGGTGTTATGTGGGGTTATGTAACAGGACCCTAACACTATTATTTTGTACATTATTTTTTATAGATAATATACATTCATTTTATTATTGTTACTTTGTAAATAGTTTTTAAAGAAAAAATAGTATTTTTAGTTGTTATTCAATTAAGAAATCTATTTTGATAAATTAATGTATTTTTGAATTAAATAATATTTTAAATAAATATTATTACTAAATTAATTTTTATTGAATATAAATGATCATATAATACAATTTTAATTTTTATTATGGTTTGAAAGCTGTTTTTTTCAAAACCCATGAATTTTAGATAAATGTAGGTTTTTATTTTAAAAGTAAAAAGTCACATATTTATAAAATTATTCAGATAAAATGAATATTATTTATGGAATCAGTATGTCTAAATTATCCAGCAATTATTTTTTCATAATTTTCTGAGACAGTCGAATCCTTGGGTAAAAATTAAATATTGTTTAAATATATAATGTGTTTATGGCATCCTATTGACCCAATAGTGATGAAATAAAATAAAAAAAAATTATGTTAGGCCAATATATGTTTTACAATTAAATTAATGTGATTTTAGGTATGTTTGATTTATTTTATAAAGATTTAGTGGACCCTCCAAGACTAAAACATTTTAACTTTTTAAATTTATTTACTTGAGGGTGTGAATCACCTCCACAGAAGCAAGACTAATATTTTAATAAATTCCGAAATTTTCATTATACAATAATTTATCCACTCCCCTTTGGAAAAAATCATGGGCAAAAACCGTGTGATGGTTTGTGGTTTTTATTAGTTTAATGTGCGGTGTCCCAAACCTAAATAATAATGAATTCCCTCTCTTTTCCAATATAAACCCACTCAATATCCCACTTCATCTTCACTAAAATCCTTTGGAGATCTACCATCCTATGCCCTCCACTCTCTATAATCTTCCCAAGTCACCCCAAGCTCCCAAGAAGCCTCTATCAAGCCTTTCCCAAGCATTTGGGATCACACAACCAAGTAAGGGATTTCTTCATTTCTCATTTTTATCCAAATATCATTATATTGTTATGCCCTTTTATTTTAAATTACAAATGTTGGGGTATGATTTAACACCTCCACCATACTGACCTCCTTATGTTTTAATAATGATATACCCCCTTTCTCTCTCATTAATTCCTTCCATGTACATCTGTTACCATACCGAAATTCTTAAGGAATTTCTCTCTCCTCATTTACATTCAAGAAATTATTTTGTATCATGTATCTAAATGACATTACAATTGTTGGGAAATATATATATATTATCCCCTTACTTTCCATTTTATTTAAAAATGATGATAAACCCCTTTCTCTATCATAAACCATTTTTATGAATTTTCATGTCACGCCGTTATGCTGCTGAAATTGCACCGTGATTTTTCAAGACAAAGTCATTGTATAGTGATTACCATGACAATTTCTATATAAAGGGTATTCACCTTTATTAAAATTTACTTATTGCATAAATAGTTTCATTTATTTATTCCACATACCTTTATAATGGAATAAATGTTGATTGTAAATGATTCCATGTTGTATGATCCATGTGGCACACTTATGCATGAAATGAAATGTTTAAGAAGGGAGAGCCTTGATAGCGCATCAATGAATTGGGTAAATATTAGTGTCTTGATACTTCAAGTGAAATGAGGGTTTAATCATGATGATTCAAGTGCAATGAGGATTTACCAATTTTTAATTCAAGAGCAATGAGGTTTTACTCATGCATCATGTGCAATGAGGCTTGGCTCATGCTAATACCATGTTAAATGTCGTTGCCACATTTCTATGTTATTATAATCATGATATATCATGAATTTATGTTCATGTTTCTATTATTATCAATTTATATTCCTATTTCCTAACATGTATTGTATTCTTCATGCTATTCCTTTTTTACTCCCTTACTAGGCTTTATAGCTCACCATTTTCACATGTATGTCCTCTGGTTATCCCATGAAATGCTAAGTATGAGGGAATTTTTTGGATATGTAAAGGAATATTTCAATAAATATGTTGTGTGTTTTATGTTATGAGTTTTTATGTAGTGTTCCTAAGCCCCAAATACACTAGACCTTTATATCTTCTATGTTGTATCAAGTGAAGTTTATGTAATAAATCATGTTTAAGTGTGTAATAAAGAGAAGGGTTGTTATAGTTGGTATCAGAGGGTAGGTTTAGATATTTTTGGGATTAGGATTAGAAAATCCTAGTGAAATCCTTAGGGATAAGACTAATTATAATGAAAACATCCCTAAAGTTCGGTGAGTATTGAGTAAGTGGTTTATCAAGAAAATACACCCCTTTATGGATACGAGTAGGTTGAGGTGACTCTGGCACATATGTACCTAGGAGTGAAAAATCCAACAAGGAGTTTTGGGCTTGACCCACGGTATCCTGGTATAAGAGAACGGGCCTTGATGCACTCTTGGTTATGAAGCTCCCGAGGGATATGCTTTGGTAAATTCACAAGCTTAGTATGAACCTTTTTAAGGGAATAAAAAAAACACCCCCTAAGAATATATGTTGGGAAGTAGATCATGGATAACATAGATTGAATCTTATAGATTCATAAGTTAAGTAAATAAAAGTTATTTCTAAGTCATCCGTTTTTGTCTTTGGATTACCCTTTATGTGTTACCCCTAACTTTACTTTTATTCCAGCCAATGGTCTGTAATAGGATGACTCAGGCTAACAACTGATGCAAAGATCAATGTGTAGACTGTTCTAATGAGATACCCAATCCAATGGGAGTGGGAATCACAAACTTTTTCACAATACACTCTCAGTTAACTCATGATTTGAATAGAATCATTGGTTAAGAGGAATGTTCAACCCCCCCCCCCCTAAGAAAGAAAAAGTTGTAATCAAGAGCTTCATGAGACAAAGGCCTCCTACTTTTAAAGTATCATCTGATCCCTCAATTATTGAATAATGGATCTACTCTATTGAAAAGATCTTATCCATCCATCAATGTTCTGAAAAAAAGAATATTCTTATGGATGCTTATCATATAGAGGGTGAAGCTGATCAGTGGTCGACATTGATAAAAAATACGTAGCCCGGGGAGGAGATCGAGACGTTGGAATGAAAGGATTTACTGAAAATGTTTTTCGAAAAATATTTTACTCGCACCCTCCGACTTAAGATGTAAAAATAATTTCTTTCCCTCATGAAAAAAGAAAATGAATCCATTAGATTGTACGAGGAAAACTTCAAAAATCTTGCACGATACACCTCTGGCTTTGTCTTTATCCCCGAATGCAAGGTTGACCGCTTCTTTAAAAAGATAATACCTAGCCTACAGAAATCCTTGGCGATCCGTGACTTTGATAGCTATGAAGAAATTTTCCGATGTTCCCTCAAGGTCGAAATGGAGATTGAAGAATCTCAGGGGTATCAAGGGGATAAGAAGTGTAAGGTGGAATTCAATTCTGGCAGTCTGATGGATAAATCCAACGGTGCTAAGAAAATATATCACCTCACTTTCCAGAGGTGTAGAAATAATTACATTGGAAATTTCTTGAAGGGTATGAGGAAATGATTTAGGTGTATAAGAGAAGGGAACCTAGCCATTAACTGATGACAAGAAAAACCCGTGGATGCAACAATGGAGATGAACGATCTGTTTGACCCTCAACGCGTTGTTCATTTCTTCAGCTGCAAAGAACTAGGGAACCTTGCAAATCAGTTCCCTAAGCCAGGGGATTTCAGAGGCAACCAACAACCTACAAGGTAGCAAGGGTGAGATTTTTCCATCACCACCACTGAAGTGAACCCCGACAACGAAGTGGTGACAGGTATACTAGTTATTCATTCAAGAATAGCGAATGAACTTTTTGATTCTACTTCTATGCATTCTTTTATATCATGAATGTTTATTAGAACAATCCCAACACAACCAGAAATCATGGAAGTAAATATTTCGGTGAGTACGGAAAATGGGGAAATCATTTCATCCCATGAATACAACTCCTCCGCTGTCATAATTTGTGTATTGAACTTCCCGATGAACCGTGTCACACTCCCTCTGGTGGAATTTGATGTAATTCTCATCATGGATTGACTTTCCTTATATAGAGCCAACAAAAATTTCCTTGAGAGGTAAATCAATCTCTCTATGGAGAATTGACCCCCAATTCTATAAAAGTGCAAGGGGGAAGATGAATCTTCCTTAGCACGATCATATCAAGTGTGGATATTATTGGCCTATGAGAACACATATCTGTCTCAGATGATTGAGTCTAAGGAAGAAACCATCCTTGAAGACATGCCTATTGTGAGTGAGTTCACTGAAGTGTTTTCTAAGGAATTTCCTGGTCTTCCTTCTAGAAGATATGTTTAATTCTCAATTGACCTTGTACCTAGGGCATTTACAATATCCAAGACTCCATATAGAATGGTTATTGTGGAACTTGAGGAGATAAAGAAACAACTATAAGAGAATCTGGATAAAGGGTTTATATGCCCAAGTGCTTCACCATGGGGTTCACCAGTCATCTTCATAAAGAAGAAGGATGGGTCAATGTGCCTTTGCATTGATTATTGTGAGATCAACAAAATCTTGATAACGAACAAGTATCCTCTACCATGAATTGATGACTTGTTTGATCAGATATAGGGAACACAATACTTTTCCAAGGTGGATTTGCAGTCAGGATATTACCGAGTAAGGGTGAAGAAGGAGGATATCCCCAAGATTGATTTTCATACAAGGTATGAGCACTATGAATTCATAGTAATGCCTGTCAAACTCACTAATTCTCAATAAATCTTCATGTACTTGATGAATAGAGTCTTTAGAGAGTAATTTGAAAAATTTGTGGTAGTATTTATAGATGATATTCTAATATACTCCAAAACCAAGGAGGAGCATGCAGAGCATCTAAGAACTGTATTACAGACCGTGCGAATGGATAATCTCTATGAAAAGTATGAAAAAAGTGAGTTTTTGTTGAAGGAAGTCTCATTTTTGGGTCAAATAATCACAAGAAATGGGATATCTATTGATCCCTCCAAGACAGCTACAATTGAGGGATGGTTGAGGCCAACATCGGTAACAGATATCCGTAGCTTCCTGGGGTTAGATAGATATTATTGCTGATTTGGGAGAAATTTCTCACGATTTTCCAACCCTCTTACCAAGCTAAATCCGAAGGGATTAAAGTTTTCTTGGAGTGATTAATGTGAAGACAACTTCAAGGAGATGAAAAGGAGGCTTATTACTGCACCAGTACTTACACTCCCAATAAGTGGAAAACTCTTTGTGGTGTATAGTGATGCTTCAAAGAGGGGTTTAGGCTACGTGCTAATTCAAAATGATAAAGTGATAACCTACACCTAAAGGTAACTGAAAATACATGAGCAAAGATATCCAACACATGATCTGGAGTTGGCGGTTGTGATCTTTGTATTGAAAATATGTCTGTATAATATCTATGGGGAGAAGTGTGAGATATATACTGATCACAAGAGCCTCAAATATATATTCCAAAAAAAATTCTTAATATGCACCAATTAATATGGATATATGTCATCAAGGATGATGATTGCTCAATCCACTACCATCCCAGTAAGGTAAACAAGGTGGCATATTCTCTATGTAGAAAGGATCCTAAATATTTTTCAATGATGAGAATTGAAAAGGATCCAATATTATTAGATTTGCAGAGGATGGACATGGGAATAATTAAGAGAGGAATATCATCAATACTTTCTCAAATAATTGATCAAACATCCCTCATGGAGAAAATAAAGGATGCTTAAATAAAGGATGTGGAAATTCTGAAAAGGGTAGAAGCTATCCGAAATGGGAAATCCTCAAAGTTCGTGGTTAACAAGAATGGAATTTTGAGATTTGGGTATTGATTATATGTTCCATCTGATCCAGAGATAAAGAAGGAGGTTCTAAATGACACACATAGATCATACTTCTCTATTCACTCAGGGAGCACAAAGACGTATCGAGATCTCTAAGAAAACTTTTGGTGGGACAATATGAAAAGGGAGATTGTTGAATATACATCAAAGTGCCTGGTATGTTAGTAAGTGAAGTATGAGAGGAAAAATTCTAAGAGGATGATGCAACCACTACCCATACCAACATGTAAGTGGGAGAACATTACCATGGAATTTCCCAATGGACTTCCAAGGACATCCAGAGGAAACAATGCTATATGGGTCATTGTGGATCATATTACAAAGATATCTCACTTTATCACGATTATAGAGGAATTATAATTTGATCAACTTGCACTGATTTACAATAAAGAAGTGGTAAGGATGCATGGAGTACCACTATCTATTGTATCCAATCGTGATCTGAGATTTACCTCAACGTTCTGGAAAAGTCTCTAACATGCTCTCAGCATAGAACTGAACTTCAGTATGGCTTATCATCCTAAAATTGATGTCCAATATAAGATAACTATTCAGAAATTGGAAGATATGTTAAGATCATGTTCTATGGACATCAAAGGATGATGGGACCAACATATTCCAATGGTTGAATTCTACTACAAAAACCATTTCTACTCGAGAATATAATTGGCACCATATGAAGCCCTTTATGGTAAAAGGTGAAGAACCCCAGCGCGTTGGGATGAAGTTGGTGAGCATAAGCTATTAGGACTTGAAATGCTTAAAGAAATGGTGGACAAGGTGAAAACCATTTAGCATCACTTCAAGGCAGCCCAAATACGATGGAATAGTTATGCAGATAACCGTCAATGAGACCTGGAGTTCAAAGTTGGAGACATGGTATTTCTATGTATATCTCCATGGAATATGGTCATGAGTTTTGGAAATAAAGGTAAGTTAAGTCCTAGGTACATCATCCCCTTTGAGATTCTCGATCATGTCCAGGCTGCGACCTATCGACTAGCACTTACACCTACCATGGCCAAAGTACATGATATCTTTCTTGTATACCTGTTAAATAAGTACATACCAGACCCTTCACATGTACTCTCTTCAAAGGTAACACAATTAGAGGATGATATTTATTATAAGGAACAACCAGTGAAGATCTTGGATCATAGAGATAAAGTTCTACATAATAAGACTACCCACCTGGTCAAGGTACTATGACGAAACCATAAGTATGAAGAGGAAACATTGGAATTGGAGGAGGCTATGAAGGAAAAGTACCCACACCTATTTTCATCTTAGAATGTTAAATGAAATTTTGAGGATGAAATTTCATAAGGGGAGACGATTGTAACGACACAAACATTAATTAATTAAAATTCCTTTTGGTCTAATTAAATGTCATGTTACAGATATATAAAACTTATGCACTTCCTTGGTTTTATGTTTTTGGATTTTAAAACACTTTTAGGCATTGTGACCATTGCTAATATAGCTGTTAAATAGTGACCACATGATTAGTATAAATACAAGGCTTTAACAAATCCAATCTACTCAGAAAAAGGAAGTTATGGCTTGATCTAGTAGAATTTCTCCACATGAAGCCCATTTATTAGATCTCGAAAAGGAGGTGGCATCATTAGGTTTCACTCTTGAAAAATCCCTAGCCGATATTCAACACGTTAATATTGAGCAGAACCGCCTATGAGAGAAGTGGAAGTTGATAGAGATTATCAACCGAATGATGTTATCCGCGCCACCCCAAGAGTCTGTCACCATCTCACACCTTACCCTTAGGTATTATGCAAGTGTTATAAGGGGTTATGTAACAAGACCCTAGAGCTATGATTATGTACATTATTTTTTTATAGAGAATATACATTCATTTTATTATTTTTACATTGTAAACAGTTTTTTAAGCAAAAAATAATTGTTTTAGTTATTATTCAATTAAGCAATATATTTTAATGAATTAATGTATATTTAATTAAATATTATTTCTAAATTACTTTTTATTAAATATAAATGATCATATAATAAAATTGTAATTTTTATTAGGGTTTGAAATCTATTTTTGTCAAAACCCATGAATTTTTAATACATATCGGTTTTTATTTTAAAAGTAAGAATTCACATATTTAGAAAATTATTTAGATAAAATGAATATTATTTTAGGAATAAGGACATCAAAATTATCCAATGGTGATTTTTTCATAATTTTCTGATATAATCGAATTTTTGGGTAAAAATTAAATACTGTTTAAATATATAATGTGCTTTATGACATCATAATGACCCAATAGTGATATAATAAAACACTAAAAACATTATTTTAGGAAAATAGATGTTTTATAATTAAATTAATGTGATTTTAGTTTTTTTTGATTTATTTTACAACGCTTTAGTGGACCCTCCAAGACTTATAAAACATTTTAACTTTTTAAATTGATTCCCTTGAGAGTGTGACTTAATTACACATAAGCAAGCCTCATATTTTAAGAAGTTCGGCCATTTGACTTATAAAATAATGTTTTACACTCACCTTTGGTAAAAACCTTGGGCAAAAACCATGGTCTGGTTTTTGGTTTTGATTAGTTTAATGTGTGGTGTCCCAAACCTAAATAATAAATAATTCCCTCTATTTTACAATATAAACCAACCCAAGATCCCACTTCCTCTTCACTAAAACACTTTGGAGATAGAAAAACATATTCCCTCCTCTCTCTAGAATCCTCCTAAGGTGCCAAAATCTCCTAATAAGCCTCTCTGAATCCTCTCCCAAGCCTTTGGGATCACACTTCCAAGTAAGAGATTTCTTCCTTTCTCATTTTTGTCCAAATTTCATTATGTTGTTATGCCATTTTATTTTCAATTACAAATATTGGGGTATGATTTCACAACTCCCCCATACTGACCTCCTTATGTTTTAATAATGATATATCCCCTTTATATCTCATTAATTCCTCCCATGTACACCCATTACCATGATGAAATTCCATAAGGAATTTCTGTCTCCTCATTTACATTCAAGAAATTATTTTGTATCATGAATCTAAATTAAATTAGAATTGTTGGGACATGTATATATATGATCCCATTACTTTCCATTTCATTTAAAAATGATGAGACACCCATTTCTCTCTCATAAACCATTTTATGATTTTTTATGTCATGCCGTTATGCTCTCGAAATTGCACCATGATTTTCCAAGTCAAATTCATTGTATAGTGAATACCATGCCCATTTATCCATCAAGGGTATTCAACTTTTTGCAAATTTACTTATGTATTAAATAGTTTCATGTATTTATTCCAAATTCCTTTATCATGAAATAAATGATGATGTTGATTGATTCTATGTTGTATGATCCATGTGGCACACTTATGCATGAAATAAAATGTTTATGAAGGGTGCGCCCTAATAGCGCTCCAATACATTGGGTAAAGATTAATATCATGATACATCAAGTGAAATGAGAGTTACTCAGTATAATTGAAGTTTAATTTGGATTTACTCATTCTAATGCATGTGCAATGTGGGTTTACTCATGCTCCATGTGCATTGATTCTTGGCTCATGCTAATACCCTGTTAAGTATTGTTTCCACATTTTCAGGTTATGATAATCTTGCTATATCATGCCTTTATTTTCATGTTTCTCTTATGATCCATTGATATTACTATTTCCTAACATGTATTGTATTCTTCATGTTATGCCTTGTTTACTCCGTTACTGGGCTTTATAGCTCACCTTTTTCACATGTACATCCTCAAGTTATCCCATAAAATGCTAAGTACGAGGGAATGTTGTGGTTATGTAAAGAAAGATTTCAATAAAGATTTTGTGTATTTTATGTTCTGAGCAGTTATGTAATGGTCTTATGCCCCAAATACACTAGAACTCTCGATATTCTAAGTTTTATCAAGTGAAGTTTATGTAAAAAGTCATATTTAAGTGTGTAATAAAGAGTAGGGTTGTTATAAAAAATATGCCTAAAAATGATATCAAAGCATATCTTTAGCCTCTTATATAGTATTTTAAATAGTTATGGGACAAAGATGTGGATAAATATGACGAATCAACTAAGAAAATGTTTAAAATTCATGCTTCTATCATGTGGATCATCAATGTATTTCCAAGGCTTAAGAATGTTTTGGGTTGGAATACTCATACTGGTCTAAAATGATTAATTTGAAACTTTTATTTTAATTATAAAAGGCATAATTACAATAGAAAATGGGTGTTTATGTTTCATCATAAATTATTGGATGCATCTCATAGATTTTTATTTAAGATGTCATGATTTTATGAATAAACTAATTTAATCCCCTCTCAAAAATTATTTTCTAAGTTAGAAATTTTGACAAAATTATAATCTATTATTGTAGAATTTGGTAAAGACCATCTGTTGATCAATGATGGGAAAATATTTCATACCAAATTATATGAAATTGGAACACAAAAATGGAAGAAAAAATCATTTTTTTAAAACTCCATTATTGGGAATTAAAAATGTTACATCATAATCTTGAAATTATGCATATTGAGAAGAATGTGTGTGATAATATGATTTCCATAATTCTGAATGAGTAGGAAAATAAAGTACTGACTTAATACAGGTAAATATATAAAATTAATGAATATAAAATGTGATCTATGAGAAAATGACAATGGTAAATATCCTATATAATTTTTTATTAAAAAACCTTGAAAAAGATTAGTTCCTTCAAATAATTAAAAATGTGAAAGTGCCTGATGGATATTTTAGTAACATTTCATGATGTGTTGAATTGAAACATACTTAGGCACATGGATTCAAAATTAATTAATCACAAATTTTGATGGAGAAACTATTACTATTTTAAAGTATCTAATGGATCATGAAATTACACTAAGAGTGGGGGGTGGGGGTGGGGGTGGGGGGGATCAAGGGTGAATTGATTTACTAAATTATTTTATATTTTATTTTATCCACTTATAATTAAAACATCTATCACATATTATTATGAGTGGATCCTCACAATGATCCAAATATTTTACCTTGGTTGGTTAGACCCCAAACCATTCAACTAGTTAGACACCCCAGTCTCAAGCCTCTTAGTATCTGGTTAAACCCCCTAAGTCACAAGCTCCTTATTCTTCTTGGCTTTGATCATTTGATATAAAGACACTTTGGTCATTATTTATTCTACAGAAATGGATGTTGATCCTCATCCACAAGCTTTCTAGATTAACTAGCCTCCATGTGTACATTTCAAGAGCCTCCGTATCTGGTAATCAGGTATGTTGGTATTACTGAAGTTCTTCTTCTATTTAGTAGATGATTAGGTCTTCCCCAGTCAAGAAAAATTCTTGGGAAATAATTTTTCCTTCTATATGATAAAGTATTGTACTCAAAAATCACTAAACATCAAATGATCAGAACTGATCTCAATAAACCAATAACTCAGATATGAATTTACTCTTGAAATTCAGACCTGACTTGAGTCTAGAAACACCGCACACTATTCATATAAAGTGTATTTCATGTGTATTTCTCAATATTCATGAATGTATAATACAATGCATGAAATTAAAAAATATTATTCAATTTTATCTTTTAAATCAACAAAAAATCAAAATCTTTCATGAAAGTGTTAATTTATGTGTATACAAAATGAAAATTCTGCATGCACATGTTGTCATTCATGGTTTACAAAGCATGAATACACCACTTGTAACCCTTCATTTTAACTTGTAGTGAAGCTACTCATACATTGTATTCTCTGTCATGTTAGTTGTACACTTATTAAGCACACATTCACTACACTCTTTGTGAAAACCAATCCTACTGCTCTACTATTTCACTTTGTGAAAGACACTCACAACATTTCATTTAGGTATTAGAACATAGTATGAGACACATGTCTATTCTTATTTATTCTTCATTAAAGAGAATACATTTTATAAGATAACTGGTATTCCTTCATGTAATTATATCACATGATGATTCTATGTCTCCACTAAATTCATCTTAACACTATTTCTCAATATCTTCACATAAAAAAGTTTACATGATACATTAATGTTATTTATAAAAGAATATTATCTCATGATTGTGTTTTAAACTCCTTCAAATAATAGAGTGAATGATCCATCATGATTCTTCATGTAACAATATACGAAGTATCAATTATCCTTTCTCATTCTTGTAACACAATGAGGTTATCCACACTAGTTTCTAAAATCAAATCATCATCATATGAACACGAAGGCTTTGTAAATAACAACACGAGTACATAGAACCCTATTATGAATAAATAGAGTTTTTTGGCCCTATTTTTTCTATAAACTCTATATTGGATACTCATTTTGTTCATACTGATAAATGGAGAGGTTTGGGGGTATTTATAAACAACCCCCACTAACTTAAATCCACCACACTTCTCCTCTCATATGTGAACTACCTCATTAATTCATGAAATAACTTCAAATGATAATAACAAATATCTCCATCATTTATCAAAATAAATATTTCTTTATACTGTCTTATTTTGGACATAATTTTATTCATGAAAATGAAATTTCATGATGCATTGATCACATTTGAATCATAAAGTCGAGCAAATGCTTCTTGAGTGATTCAGCATGATAATCAGACATGACGACATGAAGAACTCTCAACTCATGATGCACACACTCAGTGAGGCATAAGGTTGAAGAAGACACTACAAGTTTTATGAAATGACATAGATCATATAGATTGGCTGACATACATTCTTTAAATATCTAGTTGATGAATAGTAACCCATTTCTCCCAGTCCCACATTTGTAATGTGTTAGGTTGAGAGCTTCTTAATAACAATTAGCGTTCTTTTAGTTTCTCAAGAAGAAACCATGGTTGGAATATGGATACACTATAAAACACAATATGGGGTTGTCTACACCAATTTTCCCCTTCACAAAACCTGTGCACACCCTACAGACACAATACATCCTTCAAAGATTCATGTGTGCTCCTTATGGGAACTATGCATTTTTTTACCACCACCATTGTTGGATAGAGGTCAACTCTGCCCACCTAAGCGGTGGTTGTGGGGTACCTTTGGATTGATAGATGTTTGGATCTATTTTTTATCATAAGGATAAAAATATATATTATCCAAAATATTCAAACATAAGTTCCATATAATTATCAATATATATTTTCAAGCTTACTTTTTCTCATCAAATCACTTCAATAACTAAAATTAATTTCCATCCAATTAAACATCCTCAATTAATTTTCACCATTTAGAATCATCACAATTTGATTCATCTTCAACTCTTCAAATGTTATAAATATTTTTACAACTCTTAACACAATAAACAAATGAATATTTCTTTAAGAAAAGTTTAAAAATTGTCACAATTTCAACTCATTTAATTTTCATCTTCTCAACTTATTGAAAAAAAATTAAACTTCAAAAAAACAACTGGGTTATTAAATACTCCCTTGATATTTATTATGAATACACATTTCATTTAGAAATTCAATTTTATCTTCTCCCCCTTATTGAAAATAAATCCAAATATATAATTACGATAAGGAATTATCATCTCCGTCATGCAAAATTTAAGAATATTTTCTCTTGTTCTAAAACTTATAGACTAATTTACTACAGAAAAGGATGAAATCACCACTAAAATATAAAATAGACTGAATCAATCAACTCTAAGACAAAATTATCCATGTTCAGTGTAAAAAACATGAGTGATCAAATTTAATATCAATGTTTTTAATAAAAATTCAACATGTGATACCCACACAGAAACCTTATTTAAGGGTCTGTTCAAAATATTTTCAACTAATATACTTAATTATTCTAAAAAAATATAAAAAAAACATTTAGGTGAAATAATTTTCTTCCCATTTAAAATATAATTTCCCTTTTCTCTTCAGGTAATCAATATCTCCATTTTATAATTGATTTTTACGCATAAAAACAATAGAATTTAATCAACATACCACAATGTTTACAAGATTTAATCATCAAGAATTATCAGATAAATCCCTCAAAAATACTTAAGATATTAATGATATATCAATTGAGGTAGAGATATCTCATTTTTGTTCTTCTATGGCCCCCTCAAGAGATATGCTCAATACTTCTTCATTGTGATTCGATTTGTTCAAGAATAAATTCCATGCATCTTCTAAGATTATTTGAAAATGTTTAAATAAGGAACATGATATCGATAGTCCTCTATAATGGATAAATTTATAGCTGTAAAATTTAAAATTTTTTTTATCAAATTTTGGTCTCCCTCTGAATATTTGATTTACCTTGAATTGAATACATGAAAAACAAACACAATGTATATATATGGGAATAAGTTGGTTCTTTAATGTTCCTTAGTTAGAGTAAGAGTGTTGAAATTTTCTTCTTAACCTAGTTATATTATTAGATGACAAATAATTTATCATAAGAATAATAATTTAGAGAATTATTTCAACATATACCAATTTGATGACCATCAATTATTGCTTTGATACCAATTTTAGAACCCGAATTTGGATTGACCACTAGGTGGTGAATTGGTGGTTTACTTTTTAGAATTATTTTACTTTGAGTTCAATATCTTGAACTTTTTTTGGTTTTAGATCAACTTAGTTATACCTCACAATCTCATATCATATGTAGAAATTTTAATGGAGAGAAAACCAATTTTTCTAGAAAACCAGTTCCAATTTTTTAGTGCGAGCTCAATATTTCTTTCCTCTTCCAACAGTTCTATCCATATGACCAAGAATTTTTTAGGAACATGCTCAGTGAATTTTTTTTTGTATTGAATCCTTTTTCCAATTTTTTTAGAATAAGAAGTCACATGTGCTTTCCCTTTCTTCTTCAAGAATTTTTCTTACCTAGGAAATAATGTCAATAATTTTTTTGCTGAAAAACCAGACATATTACAACTTTCACACACATCTTTAACATTAATAAATTTACCATTTTTGGGAAACTTTTAATATTCTTAATTAGAGATTTATTTCACAAAAATAAATCTTATTGTCTATTTTATATATTGATTCTTTATTTGATTCTATCTTTCTTACTTTAGTTTTGATTTTCTTGTCCATTTCAAAATAGTCCATGATCCGACTTTCCTACTATAATAAAATCATCGTTTCTTTTGTATGACACTCTTCACATCATTCTTCATGAACTTATTTGGAGTAATTTGTTTAATAATAATATTATTTTTACCTACCAATCTCGACTGTTCATCTTCTTTTCTTACTTTATTCCCCATTTTATGTGGTCTTATCTTTACATCAACATATGATTTGTGCAATATTGATACATACTAGTACTCATCAAAATAATGACCACTTCTGTTGATTCACCATTTCATGTAGTCTTATCTTCACATCAACATATTATTTTTCAATATTGATACATACTAGTTCTCATCATAATAGTGACCACTTCTGTAGCAATACTCATTGAAATATTCAAAATATTCATATCTATTCAAGATATAATGATTCATTTTCTATGAATTATAATTATATTATGAATGTTTCCTATTTTCTGTATCTTTTCTCCCCATAAATGCAGGTATTATGTAATTTTAATGCAATGAAATATTGTTCAAAAAATTTATTTCCCAATTCCCAAAATATTTACTCCACCAACGGTATCCAAAAATATTGATCTATTATTTTATGAAACATTATAATTCTTTTTGACACTATGATACTATTCGGTAGAATATTTACTCCTTTATGATTTATTTGGGGAACTATATTTCATGTACTTATTTACATCCACCATTTAAGATGTAATGGATTGTGGAGTATATTTCCACACCCATGTTTGTATAGAATTTACAGTTGAATTTGTACTAATAATGAAAACAACATTAACAAACAAACATTTATCAGGAAAAAGGGTTACCTTATTCAATGAACCAATAATAGATTTATCGTTATCCAATATCAAGATCTACTTATCACTTGTTCGATTATTTTTATTAATAGGAATCTTATCTGAAGAATTATTGGTTGTACTTATTTTTTCAGTAGCTTGGGAAGTCCCAACTTGTGTATCTTCCATATTTCCCAGTTTCAATTATAATTAAATAAATTTAAAGTTGTGATAAATATTCTCATATTCAATTTATTTTAGTATTTCCTCCCAATAAGTATTTATCTTCTGAATCTCATATTCATACACCTGGTTTTCCTTTAGTAACAAATTGTTTAGATCCTTGATTATTTATTCTTTAACATCCAGCTAAGAATATTTAACATTGATAGATGTATTATGAATCTCTTCTAGTGCATGGATAAATTCTGTAAAGACCATTTTAAAGGCATATTAATAAAAAATATTACTTTTTAATTCTTCAATAGCTTCATTATATCTTTCTTTTCAAATAGAGATTGTCTCATCCTTTTCTATGAAAGGTTTTGTAA
The DNA here is from genome assembly GCA_963277665.1 of Viscum album. NCBI lineage: Eukaryota > Viridiplantae > Streptophyta > Magnoliopsida > Santalales > Viscaceae > Viscum > Viscum album. The sequence continues at coordinate 1,629,152,028 of OY728122.1, forward strand.
GAGTATTGAATATGATAAAAGTTTTAGCCAATTCCTCTTCCATAACATCTACCTATACATCCTACTATTATTTCTCATCCTGATGTTCCTTTAAAACTATGATTATACAAGTGACCAATTCTTTGGGATCTTTCTTCAATTGATCTTTGATTTCAAAATTGAAAACAACTTCATCACCACTTAAAATTGATTCATAATAATTATAATCAACTAACCTTAATCAAAAATTACCACTACAAGTGCCTTTGGATAGAAGATTTACTTCATTTATATTTGAGTTATTCTTCTTAAAATTCATTGTTACTATTTTTGTCCTTTTTATGAGTCTTTATTGAAAATTCAACACTTAGCATCAGGAGTAGAGGTCTGTTTTCCATTTGAATCTATTCTGAATCTTCTTCATACTCAAATATGAACTTTATACACTTATGATATAAGGAACTAGGAAAGTAAAGTAGATATAATCAGAGTTGGAACCTTTTTTCTAATACCAATTTAAGTGACCAATGGACTATGCAGTCATGCTGAGAGGGTGAATCAGGAGTGACATCTTTAACTAAATTATTTTCTTTTTCATTTATCCCCTTCTAATTTAAACCTCTATAACCTGTTAGTATAGTAAGATCCTATATGAAATAAATAAATTAAATGTAATAAATCACACAATATTTTTTAATGGTTTCAATGCTAATACTCACTCGAAATGTGGGTTGGACCCCCCATCACAAGTAATATAGTAAAATATTATTATAAATTATAATGTTTTAGGAAAAAATTGGTTATATACCACAATAATAAATCCTCCAGATGATCATAGTTATACCCCAAGTGATCTTACTCTTCTACCTTAGTTGGTTAGACCCCCCAACCATTTAATAAGTTATACCCCCTAGTCTCAAGATTCTTCAACATCTTATTAGGCTCCCAAGTCACAAGCTCTTTATTCTTCTTGGTTTTGATAATTTTATAGAAAGATATTTTATTCCAGGTTACTTATGAACAAATAGATACTAATAATCCTCTACAATATTACTAGATCAACTAGCCTACTTGTGTACACTTCAAGATCCTCTACACCTAGTAATCAAGTCTACCAGACTTGCCCAAGTTCTTCAAATCTTCAGTAGATGATCAAGTCATCCTCAATCAATCAAAATTAATAATAAATAATTATTCCTTTTTTATGATGAAATCCCAAACTAATTGATCACTAAACTTCAATTGATATGAAGTGATCTCAATATAAATAAAACTCATATAATAATGGATTCTTAAAATTTAGATTCGAATTTAGTTTAAATACACTACACATTATTCATGAAAAGTGTATTACATGTGTTTTTATAAATATTCATGAATATATAATACAATACAAGGTATTATAAAATATTTGTCAATTTTATCTATGAAATAAAGAAAAATAAAAAATATTTTATGCAATTTTTATTTTAGGTGTATGCATAATGCATATTCTTCATGCACATGTTGTCATGTATTGTTTAAAAAGCATGCACACACATCATGCACCCCTTCACTTTAAATTGTAGTGAAGCTCTTCACACACCGTGTAACAACCCAAATAATGATATAATAATTCATTTTAAAGTTTATTAATGTTAATTATATTTTTATATTCATTAAAAAATATTAAGTAATTTTTTTAAATAAAAAAGGAAATATTTTTAATTAAACTCTTTTATTAGAAGATTTTATTTAAAAAATTAATCAATAATTTATAGAATTTTAATTTGGAAAAAATAATTTCATTTTTGAAATAAAAATATCAAAATTATGTAATGGTGTTTTTTTTGTATTTTTTGAAAAATATTGATTTTTCAGTGAATATTTAAAAATATCAATTTTTTAAAAATGTATTTTATTATAAATAAATTAAGTAATTGAAAAGTAAAATTATGTTTTTAATATGATTTAAAGTAACATAATTATTATTTAGTAATATTAATAGAATTAATTATTTTTTAATCAACTTTATATTGGATTTTATTATAAGTTTATTTTTTTGTTTAAAAACGGTTGTTTTCTAAAAACTGTTTTAAAATGAATAATGTTTATCCATTTTAATTATTTAAAAAAACCTAATGAATAATTATTTAAATTATATTTACAAATTATATACAAATAAATATTATTTTAAATTCATATATTGATTATTACTACTTATAGTGTTAATATACAATCATCTTTTTCTTGAAAAATATACTTCTTGAAAAATCATTTTTCGTCCCATCTGTGGGTTTAATTTTAAGTTAAATTATGAAAATTATTATATTGGATTTTTTAAAATGTATTAAATATTTGGAATCATAATTATTTATATTATCTAATAAGTTCAACTTATCTTTTGACCAAAATAAATAGCAAAAATAGTAAAAATTAATTATCACTGTTAAGGTAAAAACATATTTACCAGGGATTAAACTAAAAGGATAAGGATTTAAATGACCTAAAACATTATCTAAAATCTATTTTATGGAAATATTTAGAACTTATATTGTATAATTATTGATAATTATCCACTATTTATTCTTGTGTCTTGTGAAAAATATGGGTACACCTTTTTCTTATTAAAAATTACTTGTGTGTTATTCACCTCACTTATAAAAGGACACCCCTCCCCTATCCTCTTAAAAACTTCAAAAAATTTGTTCCATCCATCAAATAACTTCCCTAATTCCATATACACATAATAAAATCCTTTATTTTATCTTAAATCCTTCCTAAGAAGTATTTTGGTGCTAACCTAAGGAGGTTATTTGAAGAAGATATATCATGATTAACATAGTGTTTTTACTTTATTTATTCTTAAACCTCCTTAAAAACCTATGAAATTATCATGATACAATAAAAAATATCATATAATTAAATTTAATTATGTTAATGTAATAACTAAAATCCATATCCTCATCCACAAAATGGGAAACGAAATCAATATTCGTGTCTATAACGGAGTACCGCCTTGCGAACTGATGTGATTCTTTTTTCATCATCACCTATCATGGAATGTTATAATGATGTATATAAAGTATATATATTAAAATTTTAAAATAATATTTATTTTGGAATTATTTTATTTCATATAACTTCTTTCTTTCCATTCTGTAGAGGATAAGATAACGTCATTCGTGTGTACGACGGACTACCTCCTCGCAAAGTGATGTGATTGGTTTTTCACTGACACATTACATGGAATGTAATAAGGATACATTGAATGAATATAAGTGATATAAATATGAAATAATTATTATATTGATGAAATATTTATCATTATTAAAATAAAATATATCATTTTCTTTCTTACTTTTCCACTCATTGAAAAATGACAATGTTCTTCAGGTGTGCATGTGGACTACCGCCTTCATGAAGGGATGTGATTATTTTTCATCATAAAAACACATAGAAGACATATATAAGTATATTTAATAAATTAATATTGTATTTATGATATTATTATCATTTTAAAAATATAAAATAATTCTTAAACTCTTTTCATAATGGTCATTGAAAAAATGGAAATGTTACTTATGAGTATGTACGACCTACCATCTCCATGATTCAAACATAGTTTATTTTTCATAAAAATATTTAATGATTGGTTTTAAAATTATAATTTATATAAAAAAGGATAATTATTTAATTAATATTATTCTATATATATTGAAATAATAACCTATTTGAACATAGTCAACCCACCGAAGTCATTTTTGAAACATAATTCGAATACTATTAAAACATCTCAAGTAAACTTAATTGATTAAGTAATAATATATAACAAGATAATAAGTGAAATAAATGGGAATAATAAACTGGAAAAATATTCTTAATCAATTAAATAATTATCATAAGTTTATTATTTAGTAAGATAGATAATGTACACGATGAGTTGGATTTATGGTAAGGCACTTCATCTCAATTTCCTTTTGTTGAGGCATATTTTGATGTTATGAACCTATATTATTCTATGATGTGTATATAAAACCACTTTGACATTTTATATCATGAATTTATCTATCTTAATGATATTTAAATATTTTTTTAATTTTTTTCATTAATGGGTCTTACGATTCAAATGTTTTCAAAGTGTTAAGGGATTTTTCTTTAAAAAATCTCTTGTAAAGTTTTCCTTAAAAATTATTTTCATGCATGTACACATTTTTAAAATTACTTTATGGATGTTATTATTTGTACATGAATGTTTTATAAAGGTTTTTTTATTTATTTCAAAGTATTTAAAAAATGTATATTTTTACAGAATGTTTGTATTTCTTTACAAAGGAAAAAAAGAATTTTCTGTTTTAAATTATGTGGTGACAAGGAATTTTCTAGCAGTTGTAACCATTATTTGATGTTCTAGATTCCTCTAAAAAATTTCATATTTTCTTCAAATAAAAACCCTATTTTCTTTATTCTGTGTAATTTATTTTTTGAAAATGGGATTTTAACAGAAATGCGTATTTTGATATCTTAAAGTGTTTTGAAAACGGGTTTAATAGAGTTTTACAAGGGTTTTAAGATGAAAATTTTCAAGCTTAAAATATTTTATTCATGATATGGTCTTTGAATGTTGATTATATGATTATTTTAGGCCCATTATAGCTAATGGGTAATCCTGATATAAATTATATGATGGGTTTACCAAAATAACACTGAGTGAGACCATTATAGCTTATACTATGGGTGATCCTAGATAACACTCAAAAACATTGGTTAATAGTTATGTTCTCTAGAATTTTCTTTTGTAAGTTAGTCATATGGTCATTCTAATTAAATGAGTTTTATGAATATGATGATCTAATTTTCCAAAAAGGGTTTTCATTTTCTTACTATGGGTTTTAAAGGTTTTATTTGAGCAATAAGTGTTAGTGTTTTCATGTGGAAATGTTTTATTTAATTTTCTTAAATAACTTTGATGATAATGGTGAAAATTACATGGTTTTTCATGTTTTTTATTGGACTAGTGGTTTTCTTATTTTTTATGTCCCTTACGGATCTTTTTCTTCTCATCCCCTATTTTTAAAATGTTTTCCATAGGGTTTAAGGATGCGTAAGGTAAAGGAAGAGGTAAAGTTGAAAGTCATGAATATTTTTCATGAAAAGAAATTATGTTTTATTTTAAAAGTTTTATATTTTAGAAAAAAATATACTAATATAAAGTTTCCACTTTTTATTATATAGTTTTTTATGTATGAGTTATGAACTATTTCTCAAAAACTAAAAACATAAAAATATCCTTAAATTTAAGAGAATGAAATATTGAATTAAAACATAAGATTATGTAATGTTCAAGTATAGGTCTTTATATTATGTATAAGAGGAAATTTTAGATAAATTTAGAGGTTAGGATAATGTTAATATCATTCCCTTGAAATATTTTACATTATGGTTGAGTTGAAATGATGCAAAATTTTAATATTACCATGTTACTTCAACTAAAATATGTTTTTTTAAAATGGTTTTCCATAGAGGAAACATGGAATCTATAGTGGGAAGTAACCAAGAGTAAAATATCCTTCCAAATACGTATATCTAGATGGTTGGAATTGTAATAGAATAGTTTATTTTTGTGATAGATCATTTAAAACTAGACATAAATGGTGGTGGTACCCATGATAGGAAGCATACATATTTACAAAAAATTAACATGTCAATAGTAGAGAATTTCTAGAGAATATGTCCCCCATCATTTAGTGGATCATATTACCCTATGGTAGCTTAAGGATGGATCAATTCCTTGGAGAATATATTTGAAGTCGCGGGGTGTTCAGAACATTAAAAGGTATCCGTTTATATTTATAAATTTTAAGGAGAAGATGATCAATGGTGGTCTTTATTTAACAATAAAAATGAGAGATAGATGATATTGAATCCATGTAATGGGACATATTTAATAATATTTTCCTTGAAAAATATTTCCCTTTTATTGTTCGAATCCATATCAAGAAATAATTTTTGGAATTGAGGCAATAAGATGAAGATACTATCGCTATATATTAATAAAACTTCACAAGAATATCTAGGTAAGTGTTGGATTTTATTCAGGAGACTGATAGTAAAATTAATATATTTTAATCAGGGTTGAAACCAAGTTTAAAAAAATATTTATCCACATGATAATATAAATGTTATGAGAAAGTTCATCGTTTGGTTGAGAAATTTGATATGGAGTTTTCGAACACTTATGTTACTAGAGATAACAAAATTAAGAAATGTTCATGGTGGAAAATAGTTGGGTTGAAACAAAATAATAATTATTTAGAAAGCCCCTAACATGTTCCAAGGGTTGTAAAGGAATTTTTTTTAGATTTCTTTAGGATATAGAAATTGTTACTGGTGTGTTATGTTTGGTCATAGTGCTTGTGACCATAAATAAAAGACCCCTGAATAGTCCAAGAATGAGGTAATAGATATCCAGTCAACGATAAAATGTTTTACCTATAATGAGTTGGGACATTTTGCTAACGTGTGTCTGATTTTACTTAATTAGGATGAAAATAATTTTGATTAGAAACAAAAAGGTATGAAACAATCATTTACTACTACCACTATTGATGTTGCTCTATCAAATGAAGTGGTGATAGGAATGTAACTTATTTATTCAAACTATTACAACACACTGTTTGACTCTATATCTTTGTATTATTTAATTTATGATAAATTTTCAAGTAAATTGTGAATATCACTTTTTGAAAGTAATATATAAATATTGGTGAAAACTTTAGGTGGAAGTATTAAAGAAACCAATATTTGTAAGAATCTTACTATTTTCATTTGTGGGATGGTCTTTCCTAAAAATATCATTGAACTTATCATAGTGGACTTTTATATCCTTTTGGGTATGTATTGGATTTCAATTTATCATGATAAGAAAGATTTTAGATCTAATAATGTTTTATTCAATGATTTTATACCTATGATAACATACCAAGAAGCTGAGAAATTGATTATAGATGATAGTGAATGTTATCCAAATCATATTGCGGAAAATGAAAAAATGTTCAGATTAGTGATGCCCCAATAGTGAATGAATTTATGGATGTTACCCTAATGACTTTCATAGTGTTATTCTGTATTTAGAGGTTGAGTTTACTATTGAATTGGATCCTAATTATAAGTCTGTTGTAAAACCTCTTTATTGAATCTCTCGAGTAGAAAATTTATAATTGAAAAATAAATTGAAGGAGTTGTTAGATAAAGGTTTCATTTTACCTAGCACTTCACCATGTGGTTCTCCAATTTTTTTTATTAAAAATAACGATGGTTTTATGTGACTTTTCATTGATTATAGAGCCTTGAATAACATCACTATCAAGAAAAAGTATATTTTTCCTCATATTGATGATTTTTTGATTAACTATTGGGATATTAATATTTTTTGAATGTTGATATGAGTTTTGGGTATGATCATCTAAATTTTAAGGAGGAAGATATATGAAAGTAAGCCTTTTAGAAAATATATAGGCATTTAGAGTTTTTAGTTATTCCATTTGGGCTGTCTAGTTCACCTGCTATATTTATGGACCTTATGAATAGAGTTTTCCATGAGTTATTGGATAATTTTGTGTTTTATTTATTTATGATATTTTGGTATATTCTAAAATCTTGGAGGAACATAAAAGACACCTAAAGATTGTTTTTAAAACCTTTAAAGAAAATATATTATATGGGAAATATAAAAAATGTGAATTTTGGTTGTAACACATTTGTTTACTTGAAAAAATTGTTTCTAAAGATGGTATAACAATTGAACCTATTAAAAATAATGTTGTTGAAGATTTTACACGACCAAAAAAGGTCATAGAGATTCATATTTTTCGTGGTTTAATGGGTTACTATTGACATTTTCTTGAAAACGTTTCTCGATTTTCTTACCCATTGACTAAGTTAACTCAAAAAAGAGATTAATGGTTCTGGAAAAAATAATGTGATGTTTTTTTTCAAGAAATTAAAGGAATATTTGAAAATTATATAGTTTTGGTCCGACCTTCTAAAAATGGAAAATTTTTCATTTAAAGGTATGCCTCATTGAAGGGACTTGGTTGTGTCCTAATGCAAGATGACTAGTCAATTATTTATGATTGTTGTTAGTTGAAACCTCATGAGTTAAATTACTCTACACATGATCTGGAATTAGATTATATGTTTTTTGATTAAAAAGTTAACATGAATTAATTTTATGGAGAAATTTTTTAAATATATACTGATAAAAAAAGGTTTGAAGTGTATATTCACTTAGAAATAACTTACCATGATACAGAGAAGATGGATTAAACTGATAAATGATTAATATTTCATGATTCATTAATATCCTAGATAAGAAAACAAAGTTCTTGATGCTTTAAGTCAAAATAATAAGGCTACATTAACTATGTTATTTTTAAATAATAACCATTTGGTTAATGATTTGATGAATTTTGGACTCTAAGTTTTGGATACAGAGATATATTCTATTTTTTAGGATTATGTGTAGTTGAATCTGTTAGAAAGAATTAAGTAAGCTCAGAAGGAGGATCATGTTCTGTAGGAAAAGGTATAAGATATTATGGAGGTTATGTTTCCTTAGTTTAATTTTGATGAATAAGGTGTTATCAGATTTGGAAAAAGATTATGTGTTCCTTTTGATTCCCAGTTGAACAAAGAGTTATCGAGTGAATCTCATACTCCTCTTTTTTTCATCTGAGAAGTGCTATGATATATAAAGACCTTAGGGAGTATTACTGATGGGATGGAATGAAAATAGATATTACGGACTTTACCATGAAATTATTTACTTGTTAGAAGGTTAAATTAGAATGAAAATTATCAAAATTTATGTTTTAACATTTTACAGTGCCAGAGTGGAAATGAGAATAAATGGATTTTGTGTTGGGATTTCCAAAGACATCTCGAGGTAACAATGCGATTTGGGTTATTATTGATCGATTAAATAAATATACACATTTCCTTCCCATTCAAGATAATATGTATTTAGATTATATTTATCGACTATACCACAAGGAGATAGTTAGGTTACATGGAGTTCCTCTATCTATAGTCTCTGATTTTCAACCCATATTTCCTTATAATTTCTATAAAAGATTTCATGAGTCATTTGGTAGTGAATTAAATTTCCATACAACTTTTCATCCTCAAATATATAATTAGTCTGAGTGGAATATTAAAACCATGGAATATATTCTTCATTATTTTTCAATATATTACAAGGGAATTAGGGATCACTATATTTCTTTTTTTTAGTTTTCTTATAATAACATTTTTTATTCTAGTATATAAATGAAACCGTTTGAGGAATTATATTGAATATGATGTTAGATGCTATTTTTTTGGGATGAAGTAGGAGAAAGGAAGTTTATGGGACCAAAGTTGGTATAAGAAATGGATAAGAAGGTGTAGTTGATTAAGAAACATATGAGGATGTCTCAGATTAGGTATAAAAGTTATGAATATAACTAGAGGAATGGTCTTTATTTTGAGGTAGGTAATCATGTTTTTCTTAATGTATGTCCATGGAAAAGTGTTAAGGGTTTTGTTAAAAATGAAAAGTTAAGTCCACATTTCATTGGAATATATGAAACCATGGAGAAAATTGGATTAGTTTTCATACCAAGTGTATTTTCCTCTGAGTGTATCCTAGGTACACAGTGTATTTCATGTTTCAATGTTAAAGAAGTATGTGCTCGATTCATCTTGTGTTTTGAGCCCCAAAGTAGTTCAGTTGTATGATAAAATATCTTATGAGGAAAAATATATTTAGTTTCTTGACTGAGGAGAATTTTTTTTATAATAAGCTGATTCACTAGGTTAAGGTTTTATTGAAAAACCATATGGTTGAAAAAGCAATATAGGAATATGAAAATGCTATGAGGGAAAGATATCCCCACTTGGTTAATAAGTGAATAGAATTATAAAGATATAATTTCCAAAATGGGGGAAGAATGTAAAAATCTATGTAATGATATAATCAATATTTTTAATATTTATTAATATGAATTAGATAGTCATATTCAACATAAAAAATTTAATTATTATTTTCTAAATTAGAAAGGATGTAGTTTTAATTAAAATATTTTATGATATTGTTTTATTTAAACGATTATTTCTAAAATATAGAAATTTAATTTTAAAAAAATTAATTTCAAATTTCAAATTATATTATCAAAATTAGCTTAGGGTGAAACTTTTTTATTTTTTAAAAAAATGTTGATTTTTTATTGAATTGTGAAAAATACCTATTTTCGTAAAAGTATATTTTATTTTCAATAATTTATGTAATTTAAAAGTTATATTAGGTTTTTAATATCATTTAAAGTAAAATAAGTATTATTTATTTATATTTAATCAACTTAATTATTTTTTAATCAACTTTATATTGTATTTTAGTATATGTTTATTCTTTGGATTAAAAACAAAATTTTTATAAAAACTGTTTCAAAATGAGTCATGTTTCTCTATTTTAATTAATTACAAAAATCCCCTAATGATTAATTATTTAAATTAAATTTATATAATATATATAAATAAATATTAATTTAAATTCTTATAATGATTATAAATAGTCATAGGGTTAATATAAAATCATCTTTTACTTGGAAAATACACTTCTTGAAAAACCGCTTTCTTCATCACATCTACGGGTTTAATTTTAAATTAAAATTTTCCAATTATATGAATAAAATTTGGTAAAATAGAATCCATATTTTTAATAAAAATAATTCATATTATCTAATATGGTCAACATAATTTTTTACCACAATGAATAGTGAAAATAGAAAAAATTAATTACCACGGTTAAGGTAAAAATGGATTTACCGAGGTTAAACTAAAAAGATAAGGGTTAAAATGATCTAAACACTTGTATAAAATATATTTTATGGACATATTTGGACCTTATAATGCATAATTATTAATAATGGTTCATTTTGGAGCCTTTTGGCATGTGAAAAATGTGGGAACACCATTTTATTTTAAAAAATTACAAGTGTGCAACTAACCTCGCTTATTAAAGGCCACCCCTATCATATCCTCTTAAAAACATAAAACCATTTTTTTGGAAAATACCTACCCAAATAACTTACCTAATTCCATCCCCACATCATATAATTCTTTTTTTGATCATAAATCCAACCTAATAAGGCTTTTGGTGCTAACCTATAGAGGTTATCCGAAGAAGACATATCATGTTTAATTGAGCCTTTTTATTTTATTTCTCCTTCATCTCTTAAAAAACTATTCAGTTATGCTGATATAATAGAAAAAATATCTAACATATACTTATATATTATTATGTTAATGTAATAAACTAAATCCATCTCATCTTTTGTCAAATGGTAAGTGAAACCACTTTTCTTTTGTAAAGTGGTCTATCACCATGCGAACTGTTGTGATTCGTTTTTCAACATCACCTCTTATGCATTATTATAATGATGGTTTTGAAGTTTATATATGAAAATTTTAACATAATTATACTTATTTAATTATTATTTCACATATACCTTCTTAATTTACATTTCATGGGGGATATGATAATGTTGATCGAGTGTACAACGAAGTATCACATGACAAAGCGATGTGATTCATTTTTCACTAATGATTTACATAGAAGGTAACAAAGATAAATTTAATTAATATGTGTGAAATAAACATGTCATAATTATTTTATTTATGAAATATTATCATTCTAAAAAGATAACATCAATTTTCATTTCTTACCTTTCCACTAAATGAGAAATGATAATGTCTTTTATGCGTACGTGTGGACTACCACGTCCACAAAGCAATTCAATTCTCTTTAATCACAAAAAATGGATGATATATATAAGTATATTTAATGAAATAATATGGTATTAATTATATTATTAAAATTTTGTAATGATACAATAATACTTTTCTTCTTTCCATAATGATAATAGAAAAATGGAAAAGTTACTCATGCGTATGTACGACCTACCATCTATACGATTGTAATTTAGTTCATTTTTCATTACCATATTTAATAATTGGGTTTCAAAGTGTAATTTATATATATATATGATAATTATTTCATGATTATTATTCTATATATTTTTAAATAATGACCTCTTTGACCATAATCAATCTACCAAATTCATTTACGACACATAAGCCAAATACCATCATGACTTTCAAAGTGAAATTAATTTATTATGTAATCACATATAACACAGAAATAAGTGAAATAAAAGGGAATATACACTTGAAAAGGGTTATTTAGAAATTAAATAATTTACATAATTTTACTGTTTAGGAATTTAAAGAATGTAAGTGATCAGTCAGACTCAAGGAAAGGGATTTCGTCCCAATTTCTTTTTGTTGTGGAATATTTTGATGTTATAAACCTAAATTTGTAGTGTAACAGTCTCAGATTTCACTCAATAGTACTCTGAGGTCGGTTGGGAACATGAACTCAATCACATCTCCCTGAATGCGAGAGGCTTCCAACTAGAAGTGAGGGCCTAGGGTGTGTCTGTGGGGTGACTATAACCTCATAGATCAAAGTATGCACAATGATAAACAATAATAAGAAATATTAGAAGCATAATTATAAGTAGACAGTATCAGAAATAATAAATAACCCAAATAGAGTAAAAAACTAACTATAGATGTTGAATAATAACACGTGGTACAAAGTGATGATGATGATGCCATGAGTCTATACAAAAATAGAAGTGTAGGGAAAATGGGGGTACAAGAATAAACAACATGATATCAAAAGTAAAAAATGGTAAACTGCAACAAAAACATATCTATCATAGGCTTGGTCATCTTCCCCCATATCCATCCTAAGTATAAAGTAAATCAAACATCGAAAGTAGCACTCTTCCCTTTATCCTTACACGTGGTCATAAAGTCTACTTGGGTACCAAACAACACCAGAGTATGGAGTGAGATAATAATCTCAGTAGGACGACAAACACAATGTCTAGACCTTTCCATTTTCAGGCTATAAATAAGAAATTGTGTGGCATATATAATAAAATAATGGACAGTTTATAAACAACAACTGCAACTTGGCCCAGGTTCCTAAGTGGACACCCATCCCAAATCAACTACTTCAGACTATGCTGGGTTTCTGAATGAGGAACTTGTGTAGGTCAAAAAATATAGAACATTTTCCATGGTAAGAAAGTAAATTAACAAATAATACCCCCAAATAAAGGATGCATCTCATATGATTCAACAACTAAATGTATAATACAAACCAAATATTACATTAAAACAGGAGGTGGAGTCCCACGCCCATCTAAGGAGATCTAAAAGAATCCCAAGTATCACAATGGGAACATCTGATAAATCCAATACAACTGATCCCATCCAAGTTGATCTAAAAGAATCCCAAGTATTTTTATGAGGTATGGTAACCACAAAGTCCATCCCAAGTATCTCACAAGAGGGCTGAGTACCACCCAACGCATGGCGTATCCATCATTCCAAAATGTACTCAGACTGTTTCTCCCCTTGGGAACTGGTATCACTCATGATAATAGTAAATTTATCAGGAAGACCTAGACTAGAAAGCCAAATAATCACCCCAGCATGTCGGGTTGTAAACGATTGAGCATGAGAAATCCATCCATAGGTCCTTAATACAGAGCTCATGTTATCTCCTGACCTATGTCAAACTCCATACCAAATATGGAATACATAACAAGTGATGCATTTATGATTTCTAATCAATAATAATCATCTAAATTCCACATTCCTATATTAAAAAAGCTAATAAATTCAACCTAAACATCAATGGGACATCTCATATAACAAGGAAATGAGAATTTAATAAGAGTAAGTAAGGTATGATGCATAAGCCACATGGAATGAGCCTTATACAAGTGAATGTAAACCCATTTAATTCAATAGAACAAGCCAACAAGTTAAACATGAATTTCATATTGTCCAAGACACTAACAAGGGAATAAGAAATAAGAAATGAGCTATAAGCAAGGCATATGGCTTCAAAATTCCTCTTACCAATACGTCATTAATGAAATTTCAAAATACCAAGCTACTAAGTTTGATCAAGTATCACAGTCCATTCAAACCATAAAAGGATCCAGAAAGAGAACCAAACAAGGCATAAACATTTGGAATAATATAAGGCATGACTTTTCACACGGTATTATGTATATAATTTAACCTAAGACATTAATACAAAGCATTTGGAATAAAAATGGCAATTTTATCATGTAATGAATATTACATTCAAAGAGACATCAAGGGTGTCAATTGTATAAGGTACTACACATAGGCCAACCCACTATGTTCAAGCTTAGAAATTATTAAGAGGGGCCATATTAAAGGTATATTTATTATTCTAAGCTTATTAATCAAATAATGGAATTATCTAGGTGCCACACACACCAATTAAAATTTTACGCATTTTAAATAAAGGAAAAAGTTGTCCATTTTGGTTGGACACACCAAAATGGGTTTCAAAAGGCAAAGAGGACACCCATGAATGGGTCTCTCCATTAAGGATAGTCCCTAAAAATATGGTAAAACAATCTAATAATTTTAATATATGATAAAAAGGACCACCAGAATGTTTTGATGGGGTGGTATAATGACACAATTCCAAAAGCAATGAAAATTAAGGGGAAAAAGAGTAGATGACCAACCTCAACATCGCGGTACTATTCACATCATGTATTGAGGCTTGATTTGACCTAAAAAAGAAGAAATCAAGATATTTAAGAAAACCCCCCAAAATAGGGCTAAACCAATTATATGGAGATAATGAAATGAGGGTCGGAGAATCTAAGAAATCAAAGGGTGTGGATGAGAGAGTTTAATGAGAGGATTCCATAGATTTGGACAATGAAGAGATCCAACCACTATGGAGGGAGATTGAATAAAAACCTAATAGATGAGAGGAGGGGCTGTCTGTACACCTGGAGAGAGGAAATACCCAAGTATAAGGGTTAGGGGGAGGGATAAGGGTTTAAAAAATTTCATAAAAAACTACCCAGTAGGTGTTGCATGGTTTGGCCGCACAATTGGAAAAAATCTACACCAAATTTGTAGTAGATTCTACTACTCTAGGGTGTAGTGAAAGGTTGACCGTATGGTTTCACTAACTGTATTCGGTCCATGCAGTATCTCACTAACTCATATCTAAAAATGGTCACACAACCATGCACCTGGGATGAGCGGTTTCTTCTAATTGTGTAACCTTGTATGTTTTACCTCTATTTGGTATTTCAGAATTCAAACGAGCCTCATACACACCTGATACCAATACTTAAATATTAGGTGTCAAACTATGGTCCATATTAAGGAATTTAACCCAAAATTTAAATGGTTCATACCTTTGAAAAAATCTGGGACGTTACAACATACCGTCCTTAAAACAAATCATCCCCAAGTTTCCCTTATGAGGGTGGTACGACGTCATATGAGAAAATTTTTGGCCACTACATACGTACATAGACTTACCACTTCCAGGTCTCATCCTGAACATGTTTGTGCTACCAAAACTCATGAACTAAAGGAACTAAACTGCCTTAGAAAAACTTCACACTATGGTAAATGATACAGATTGGATGATCCTCAAAGGATGCATCCACCTCAAGTTCAATATCATCAAGATCAAACAAATGAGATGAGTCTGGATGATACTGTCAAAGGTGAGATATATAGAAGATGTCGCTCATGACATGGTGCCTCTGAGGTAATAACAACCTATAAGCTACCTGCCCAAATCGCTACACTATATCTAAAGGGACGACATATCTAGGAGATAACTTCCCTTATCACAAGATTTGTTTATGTACCAAATGAGGTGATACATGCAGAAAGACCAAATGTACCACCTTTAATTACAAAGGTCTATGATGACGATCAATATATGACTTCTACCTCAACTGAGCTATAACAATATGCTTCTGAATCAGTTGGACTTGATCTGAAGTCTCCTGAATAAGATGTGTAACCAAAAGAGCTACCTTCCCTACCTCTTTCTAGCATAAGGGTGAATGACATGATCTACTATACCGAGCCTCATACAAAACCATCTCTATTGTTCCCTAAAAGATGTTATTATAGGAAAAATCAACTAGAGGAATATGATTCTCCTAGAAACCTAAAAAATAAAGAATACAAGACCTAAGAATATCCCCTAACACCCAGAACATTTTCTCGGACTACCCATCAGTATGAGGGTGACATAAAGTACTTAGGAGAACCCATGTACTTAGTGCCTTATGAAACCCTTTCCAAGAAAGTTATTTGAAATGGGCATATCGGTTTGAAACTATAAAATAGGGTACACCATGATGTCACACTATCTCATAGATTTAATGTCTACATAACTCATCAATATAGTAGGTATCAAATATTAGTAAGAAGTTAGCGAATTTTTTCAACCTATCGATGATCACCTATACTACATCACTTCCTTGAGGAGTCCTCATCATGATTGTAATGAAATCCATGGTGATATTCTTCCATTTCCACTCAGGGATAGATAGTGGTTGTAGAAGTAAAGTGGGTTATTGATGCTCTGCCTTCACCCATTGATAGGTGGATCACTATGTGATAAATCCCACTATCGTCTTCTTCAAACCTGGCCACTGGTAATAAAAATGCATATCCTCATACATCTCGGTAATACAAGGGTGAACATCCTAAACTAATGCATAATATTCCCTCATTATCTCTTCCAATATATCTAAAGGAACCCAAAAATACTCATAATATATCAGGGTCTCACCACTATCAGCAAACCATATTAGAGTAGGGTTCCATCATATGAAACTTTCCTTAAAAACCATTCCCTATGGATCAGTTAACTGTCACATGAAGAATCACTCTAGAAAATAGGAAGTCATTGTAAGAGATGCTAAAACTGGTTTCCCATGTTGTTCCTAAAACTCAAGATGTAACTCATAAAATATAACCATCACATTCTACTCACTTATAGCCACTTGGACAACTTGTGTATAAGTTTTATGAGTCAATGCATGAGCCACAACATTTCCTTTACCAGGGGTATAAGAAAGCTCAAAATCAAAAGACAATAGGTATTATACCCACACACACTACCTCAAATTAAAGTCTTGCTGGGTGGAGATATATTTCAAGATTTTGTGATCTATGTTGACAAATAACCTCTCACCCAAAAGATAGTGTTTCTAATAGCACAAATCATGATCCAAAACAACTAGGTCGGTGACACGTATAGGATAGTCCCTCTCATGAAACCTCAACTAGAGAGATCCATATGCAACAACTCAATCAACCTACATCTGAACTGCACCCATACCGATCCCTAAAGAATCAAAATAAACTATATAAATTCTTCCCAACTCATGAAGAATCAAAATCAGAGATGAAGTGAGTCTTCCTTTTAACTCCTGAAAGGCCTTCTCACAAGATCCAGTCCATAGGAACTATACAACCTTCTTAGTCAGGGCCGAGAGAGGCACTACTAAGCAGGAAAATTCATGAATGAAATGCCTATAATAGACTGAAATCCCTAGGAAACTATGTATATAGAACAAATTATTGGGATGATCCTAGGAAAACATAGCACTCTCTTTGTATGGGTCAACAGATATGCTAGTCTCTGATATGATATGATCCAATAAGTGAACCCCACTGATTGAAAAGTGGAATTTAATGAGCTTTACATAAATGTGGTTCTCTCTCAGTTTACTCAGCACAATCTCATGATTGGTGGTATGGTCATTCCTGGTATGCGAGTACACTGATATTTCATCTACAGAGACTATCATGAAGGAATCAAGATACAGGTGAAAAAAATACATCAAATCCATGAAGACTGTTGTGTGTTTGTCAGTCTGAATGACATAACTAAGTAATCGTAAAATCCATACATACTACAGAACATTGTACGTGGTATATCTAATGGTCTTAAACAAACCAAATGATAGCCTAACCTCAAATAAAACTTTCAGAAAACTGTTGCTCCTCATATCTGGTTGAAGTGGCCATCTATACAAGGAAATGGATATCGATTCTTTAGTGTAAGTTGGTTCCGTCATTGGTAATCCATGCACAATCTAAGGGTACCATCCGAATTCTTGGTGAAGAGGACTAGTGAACCCCATGGAGATGTATTAGATCTAATAAAACCCTTAGCCTAAAGAACTTCAAGCAGCTTTTTGAGTTCTTGAAGCTCAGTCAGAGCCATCCAATTGGGTGGAATGGACACTAGTGCCACACCAAGAAATAGCTCAACAATGAACTCAAACACTCTCTTAAGAGGTATTCTAGAGAAATCATCATGGAATACATCCTTAAAATGATACAAAACTAGAGGGAAATCTACAAATTGAATCCCCTGATCAATCATAAAGAGACTCGCTAGTTGAGAGGTCACTCTGCCAAGACCCATTCTCTTAGGTCCATCTCGAAATATCTGGATATCCCATTCACCTTTGAGAATATATTCATTTCCCTTAAGAGATGTAATATACACTCTATGGATATAACAATCCACTTGGAAATGATAAATCATAAGCTATTACATACTGAGAATGACGTCGAATCCAATCATCTGGAGGATGAAGAAATTCCAGATGATACGGTAACCACCTATCTCAATGGTTAACTCCTGACACTGATGTATGCCCTCTGTTCTAAACCCTAGAGGAGTGTTGAGAAACATAATGACACACAAATACTCTATAGAGAGACCAAGGCTTTCCACACACACAACAGTTATAAAAGAGTGTGATGCACCTGTATTGAAAATAGAAGAAACAAAAGTAGTGGATACCATAATAGTACCTCTAACTGTAGATGAACCTAGATTCTGCTCCTCATACACATGATGCACTACATACATATGGCCTGAACCACAACCCTAAGATGGAGTCTTACTAGCCTGAACTAATCCATTGTACTATCACTGATGATGTGAAGCTTGACTACCTTGACCACAACCGCTACTACCTCAACTTGATTAGATAGTATAAGACCAACTCCCAGCCTGACGTGGTGTTACAAATCCTATTCATGATAGAGTTACTGGTATAGATAACATTCCATTAGATGTTGGAGAAAAATAATGGTATAAATGCTATAGATTCCCCATCCTGCTGCAATCTCAATATTTCATTGGGTTCCACATGCATTAAGGCTTATTATGGCCTATCCTACCTCATTGGCGACATACCATAGAACTTTTATCATGTGTCACCTGGCTAGAAATACCCCCACATGCACCCTCGAAATGGAACTTTTTTATTTACTTAAGAACCAACACCCTAACACAGGACATAATAGACCGGGCTCCCAGGATCAGCTTCCCTGAGATTTCGCTCTCTCATCAAAGAATAATTAACTATCTCTATAATGGTAGTAAAATGAAAGATTTTCAACTATGATAAGATACTGTATCCAATCCCATCCTTAAAATTCCTTAAATAGTAGTCAATTCATCATCCATTAGAGATGAAGAAAAATACTGAAGCTCAGTGAAGAGAGCTGAATACTCAAACATGATCATGGAGCCCTACTAAAGATGCAAAAAATCCCTAGCTCTATTCACTCTCAATGTTTTCAGAAAGAAGTTATCAATGAAATATTTATATAACTCTATCTAGCTCATGTATTAGTAACTCTCTAACTAAGATACAATATCCCACCAATGCGTGGTGGAGTCACAAAGCGTATAGGTGGAAAGCTTGACCCTCTTATCTTGATGCATCTTGAGATGGTCGTAGATGGATATCATAGATTCCATCCATGACTCTGAAGCATGAGGATCTCCACCCCTTGAAAAAGTGGGAGGATGAAACTACTGAAAGTCCCATGTAAGCTCTTCCATAGTCAGGGTAGGCCAAGGAGCACCTTGAACAGTCTACATAATCCTTGGAAAATTATCCATGAATTGAGTATCGATTCCCAATGAAAGATAAAAAGGAGGTTCCTCTGGAGTCCCTATAGTAGGTACAATGGGTGGATCACATCCCACCACCTAGGGAGTGTGCTCATCGGCACTCTGTTGGCATATAACATGAGGATGTCATGGTGGAATAACTCCAAAATTTACAAAATGAAAACCTCATATAAGATATATAACAGATAGGAAAATTAGGTAAGGAAGTAGTAAGGAAGGGCTGGTATAAGGCCTCTATGAACATGGAACAACAAATAATGAATGTGATAAGAGTATAGAATCATGTCTTACCTCTAGGCATAACACAACTGGCATCTGGCTCCAAGATCTAGGTCTAAATAATAGGGAAGGACCCTAAAAGGATCATAAGGAATTCAGCCTACAGCTTTTCCCAAGGTATGGTCAAAGTCACACAATAGCATATGAGGTGGGAACTTCTTTTTAATAGGTGGTTTTCATTTTAAAGATTAATGATTTAATTACCCTTTTTCATTTGTCTAAGATAGGTGGTTCCCCAACCCAATCCATGAGAGCCCATACACCTCACGAGTCAAAAGTGGCGTCAACTTAACCCAAACCATAACATATCCCTACAAGAAAAACAAGTATACTTATATTCTTATAAAAAAATATGAACTACAAAAATCACATGAAAATAGAAAAATGAATGCTGAAAATAAATATAGCATGGAATAATGAATGTCATTTCAATTACTATGGTTCGGAGTATGATTCATGTAATGAAACACCCTCATTTCATCAGGCCTAAGTAATGTAAATCATTATTCCAATAATACTAATATCAATAACACCAAGAATAGTGAATGTAGTAAAAAATAATTACCATGGTTAATGTAAAAATGGGTTTACCAGGGGCTAAAAAATAGATAATGGTAAAGTTGATTTATAAACTTGTCTAAAAACTATTGGATGGCCATATTTTGACCATGCCACCTCTAAGGTTATATAATATTCTAATTTGGACCCTTGTGATATATGAAAAACATGGGAACAATTATTTATTTTCAAAAATACAAAGTGTGTCCTATCTCCTACTTATAAATGGCCACCTTCTCATATCTTCCTCACACCTTCAAACTTCTTTGGTTCGGATAATCCTTACTCAAATCACTTCCCAACTTCAATCCCCTTATCCTAGAAGCCTTAGTTTGGATAGAAATCCAGCCAAGGAAGGATTTTAGTGCAAAAACTACTACAAAATTCACAATATACAGCGCTAGCCAATATTAGCTCCAAAGAAAAGCACCAATAAATGCTACCTTTAGCAGTGCTTTATTTTCCATGATGATAAAGGTCCTGACCCTTTTGTGAGTGCCACATCAAAATAGCACATGTTAAACCACTTCTTTACATATGGTTTCATCGTATGCCTAGCTCAAAAGCCTACTATGAGGGATGAGCTCCCACATACACTATTCACACACACTCATATGGGTTTATGGGCCCACGTAGGCCCTTTGCATTCAATGGTTTAGCCCACCCATATAGGTCTTAGTCGACCCACTTTCCCCACAATCCATACATGACACGACCCACCTTTTTAAATATATACCAATAATTTTTAAAAAAAATACATTTTTAAAAATATTAAAAAAATTGAAATAATTAAAGAAGTAAAAACTAAAAATGAATAAATCAAAAATATATTAAAATTTTTATTAATTAATCAATTATAAATTAATTCAATATATATATATATATAAATTATAAATATTAATAAATATTATATATTAAATATTGACATATAAAATGAATAAATTGTAATAATTTAACAAATTTAAAAAATAACTAAATAAAAATAGTATTAAAAAATATTAATTAAATAATTATTAATTAAAAAAAATATATTTTATAAATATTAACAAATAATATAAATATATATATGTAATAAATAAATTATAATAATTAAAAAAATAAATTAAAAATGAATAAATTACAAAATTATTAAAAAATTCATTTCTTAAATTATTATTAATAGATTTAATATAGATATATACAGATAAAAATTATAAATATTAATAAATAGTATATATTAAATATAGATATATAAAATGAATAAATTGAAATAACTAAACAAATAACAATTAAAAATGAGTAAATTAAAATAATATCAAAAATTTTATTAATTAAATAATTATTAATTTTTTTAAAGAGGTGGTGCCTCAGTCGAAGACCAAGGAACAATTTATTGCATAAAAGAAAAAGGAGTTACAAAAGTCTGAAAGATGGAATCTTATTACAGTCCTTATTGAAGAAAGAGAGCGAAACATCAGGCAGATCATCTAACCAGGTAATGTCCTGATTGACCCCCTTGTTGGCAAGACTATCTGCAACCATGTTCGCTTCACAGAACACATGAGTGGAAATGTAGCTGAGATTCCTGAGCGAAGCAAGACATTTCATCCATCAAGAGGTAAGCGGCCAAGCAAGGTGCACCACTCTCTTCTAGATAGATTGGACGATAGTGGTTGAATCACATTCAAACCACAGGTTGTTCCAACCCTTCTGCATGGAGAAGTCCACCTCATGAATGACTCCCAACATTTCCGCTTCCAATGCCGAGGTCGTGCCACATCCACCGAAGAAGCAGCTGAGGCATCTGCCAGAAAAATATCTGAAGATATCATCACAGCCTGCCCGACCTGGGTTACCTCTAGAAGCGCCGTCAACATTCACATTGATCCATCCTGGCAACGGGGCTTACCAGAAGACCTCAAAGGTACATCGAGGTAGCCTATAAGAACCCCCAATGTGAAGACGGTGGAGGATATCAAAATGTCCAACAGAGTTATCACAATGATCCTTCTGAAGAGAGTCAGCATCCTTAATGGCAATGAGAATACACGTTTTACGTACATTGATATTGAGAAAGCAATTGTTATGAATAAAATTATTTCTGTCATACTAGATCACATGTAGAAGCTCAGCCACCGTAGCTAGAAAAAGATTCTTGATTTGCTTAGAAGATTCCCAGATCACACAGTGCAGATGTTGAGAGCTGATAGAAGCAAGAAGAGACCATCTACAGCAAAAAATGTTAGAAATGTAATTCCAGAGATCTAAAGCTGTAGCACAAGACAAGAACAAATTATTAGCATCCTCCCGGTGTTGATTGCAGAGATGACATATAGAGAAAAGAGAAATCCCAAAATATTGGAGACACACATCAGTAGGGACCCTATTATGAGCCACACACCAGATGAGAGTAAGACGCGAGGGTTTGATCCAAGGTTTGTTAAAATCTTTCAACCAGATAAATTTAGAAATAGAACTACTAAAGTTGTTTTTGTAGAAACTTTAAGAATCCATGACCCCATTGAAGGCAAGTTCCCAGACAAGGAAATCATCAGTGTCAGAAAAATGATGATTGCCAATGATGTGACTAATGTGGTTTGGAAGGGTGATGTCATGAGAGTTAACAACATCCCAAATTGTGGGGGTGGTGTTCTCAGGACTAGTGGCAGGTGATATCATATAGATTTAGGGGACACCAGTCCAGTGGTCCAACCATAAATTCATAGATGATTCAGTTCTAACCACCCATCTAGCGTTGTTCATGATTTTAAGGAAAGACTGTCAAACGGAAGGCTAGATGGAAGAAGTTATGTAACCCAAGTTACCATTCTGAAGCTTAGTAACAAAACTTTTCTTGGGGAAGACCAAGGAATCAGAATTTATATGAATCAAATTCTAAGTCATTCTAGCTTGAAGAGATTCATTAAAAAGCTTAAGATTCTTGATTCCAAGACCACCCCTATCCAAGGGTTTACAACAAGTGGCCCATGGTTTGGTGAAAAGTTTTCTTTCAATCATACAGCCCGTCCAGAAATTTTTTTAATGAAATTATTGATTATTTTAAGAAGACTGGTGGGACAACTATAGACCATCATCGAGTAAACCATCTTTTAAACAATTGTGGACTTAACAAGACAGATCCTGCTAGGCCTAGAAAGATATTTACCTTTCTAAAAAGACAGTTGATGGACAATTTGGTCCAAAGTGCTGTGGAAATATCTCTATTTTGGTCTTCCCCAAAAGATAAGAACCCCCAAATAAGTGATTGGGAAAGAACCTTATTTAATTATTAAGTAATCAATGATGCAAATTTTTCAGTTGGGGGCCAAGTTTTTCCAAAGAAAACAATGGATTTGTTCCAACTTATCGCTTGTCCCGAAATATCTTCATAATGAGCTAGGGAACTTTTTAGGTTTTTAATGTTACTTTTATATCCATTTATGAATTAAATTATATCATCAGCTTATAGAAGATGTGTAGGAATGTTTATGTTTCTAGCAGCCTGAATGGGTTTGATTTTCTTTTGATTCACAAGGCTTGTGAAAAATCTACTTAAGTAATCCTCAACAATAGCGAAAAGAATGGCTGAAAGGGGATCACCTTTCCTAACACCCTTGGTACATTTGAAAAAACCATTAGGGGACCCATTGACCAACAAAGACATGGAAGCTGAATTGAATAAGGTGCGGATCATGGTAATAAAAGGGTCATTAAACCCAAAGTTTTTAAGAACCTTAAAAATAAAATTCTAGTCCATAGTGTCAAAAGATTTCCCGATGTCTAACTTAATGGCCACACTGCCTCCTCTAGTGACTTTATTCATCATATTAGTACATTTCGAGGCAAGGAAGATACAATCTTGAATGGTTCTTCCTTTGATGAAGCCAAATTGGTTCCAAGAAACAATTTTATTAGTGATGGAGTTGAGTCTGTTAGCAAGAAGTTTTGTGATAATTTTATAGAGGGTGTTGATGAGAGAAATAGGTTAGAAAAGATGAATCTCAGCAGAATTATCCACTTTAGGAATAAGAGTAAGGAATTGAGAATTTATCCCATGAGGAAGACCACCATTGGAGAAAAAAGATTTGACCAGTTTACAAACATCTATATGGATGAGATCCCAGTATTTCTGAAAGAAACCATTGTTGAACCCATCCGGCCCCGGTGAACTGTTAGGGTTGAGGCTGAAAATAGTGTCTCTAATTTCATAGTCCATAGGTATGCTTAATAGGTGATCATTGTCCTTAGCAGTGACCATATTGGGAATGATTTCAGGGAGGAGATCCTTACTAACCTACATACCATTAAACAGATTATGGAAATAACCAACAACATGATTTTCAATTGCATCCTCAGTGTCAAGAAGTGTGTGATCAACTTTAAGAAAGGCAAGGGGCCTACAGATTTTCCTGATTCGTTGAAAAGAATTATAAAATTTAGTCTTTCTATCGCCATCTGAAAAACATTTAGTTTTAAATATTTTCTTGCACATGTTATCTTTGAGCTTCAGAAGAGACTTAAGCTTCAAATAAATAGCAATTTCAGCTTGGGGATCAAGATAAAAATCAGAGCATGTATTGGAGCTTTGAATACTAATGAGGTCATTCTCCAATGAAGAGATATCCACGTCAAGATGCTTTGTTTTGGAGAAGCACCAACCTTTGAGTTTTTGTTTTAGTAGTTTTAGTTTAGAAATGCAAGCAAAAGGTTCACTTTGTCATCGCATGATATCCCACAAGTCTTTGATCATGTTGGAGAATTCTGGGACCGTAGCCCAAGAATTGTTAAATTTAAAAGGGAGGGGAGATTTTGAGCCCTTAGAGATAAAGCTGACAAGAATGGGATAATGATCAGAGTTGATCTTGGGTAAGGTAATGCTAGACATGGAATCCCATTTATCAAGGGAGACAGTGTTAGTGAATTCTCTATCCAGTTTGCTAGCTACAATCATATTGAGGGACTTTCTATACCAGGTGTATTTGGCACCAGTAAGGTTGATTTCATTAAGATCACAGTCCTCAACGGAAGCTTTAAATTCTCTAATTGAGATAGGGGAATGTGACGATCAAATATTTTTACATGGGAGAAGAATAGAATTGAAATCCCCAATCACCATCCAGGGATCTTGAATAGAGGTAGAGAGGGAAAAGAGGTCAATCCAGAGGGACCTTCAATCTAGATATCTATTTTTGGCATAAATCATAGTGTAGACTGTACCAATACCAGTATAGGAAAAAGCACAGGTAAACATTTGGTCAGAAGTTGTAACAACATTAAAAGATTGCAAAGATGAGTGATAAAAAACCCAAAGAGTTTCCGTAGAGGTTCCCTCCTTACAAGCACCAAGGAAGTTATAACCAAATGAGAACAAGTGTAAATATTTCAAAGAAAAGTTAATTTTAGGCTCAGTAATGGAAAATAAACAAGGTTTGTGAGTCAAAATAAATCTCTTAAGAAAAATAAAAGTTTCAGAGTTAGCCTGACCCTGGCAATTATAAAATATAAAATTCATTTAAACCTGCGTTTGGAGCTAGCACTCCCTTTTTTCCGCCCGAGCCCTTATTTATTGCTGACCTTCTAGGTGCATTCGATGATGACGGGCTAGATTTCATTCCCTGCTTGTTCTTAGAAGAGGCAACAGAGACAATGGAAACAGTTTGAATATCCACACCCCGATTTTTATCCAAAGAGATTGACGGGAAATCTTTTGGAGGTAAATCAGGGACAAGATCATTAGAGAAACATGAAGAGGCAGTCACAGTGGCCTTAGAGCCCACTGCCACTGTCTAATCACTAGAGTCTTCCACCTCAAGGGTGTAAGGCTTTTTACTGACCAACCTCACCTGGTCTGAAGTGTCAATGATGCTTTTGTTGGAATTAAGGTTCAGATTCAAATCCATATTGGTCTCCTTTGAGAGAGACATAGGCTGATTGTGTTGGTCATTGGTACTAGCCTTGGTAGTGGGGTGTGCATCTACTACATTCATAAGTTTATTGGCAGCAAAGCAAATGGTGAATGAGGAGGTACCTACAACTGCACCCATACCTACAGCCTCTTGTACCTCCACCCAAGACACGGCCAAGGGTTCCTTCCTTAGGCTGTGAACAATTCCAACCTCAGGAGGGTCCACATGTCCCTAGGGACCCTCACCCGAGTCACAATATTCCTTCGGAATTTGCTCACCTGCAACAGCCCTATAAGAAGCGAGACTCTAATTCGGGTCCATCAAAACTTCTTGGCCACTAGTCATGACCTGAGACACTGCCTGCTGGTTATCGCCCAACAAGCCGTGGCCTGAGTCAGTTTGAGAATTCGCAGGATGCGCGATGTCCCGCACTGTAGTCTCATTATCTGCCATATCGAGTAATGGACATTTAATTTAATGTCATTGATTTTTCATTTTAACATATATCAAACATGTGTTTCAATAATTTCACAGATACATATACGTGATTAATTAATTTTAATATACAACATACATACACACAAATATTTATGTAATTAATGAAATCTTATATATAAACACATACATCTAATATTTATGTAATTTATTCATATTTTAATATTCATTTTATAATTTCATTTAGTAGCATAACACAATTAATATATTATGTTTTTAATCAGTAAATTTTATTTATTTATTTTTAATATTATTATAGTTAGTATTATTTATATATTTATTTTATATTTTTTATTTGGTTAGATTTTAATAATTTTCTAATATTTATTTATATATATTTATTTACTATGTTTTAATATTTTTAATATGTATTCATCTTCATTTTAATATATATCAATATTTTTTTAATAATATATTTAATTAATCAAATTTATCTAATTTTTAATATTTTTAAATTTTACTCATTTTTAATATGCATGCATTTAAGATTATATATTTATTATTAATGGTAAAAATATATTTTTAAAAATATATTTCTAAATAAATATATTTATAAATTCACATTTACTATATTTACTAAAATACATATTTATTATTATAAATAAATTAATAATAATTTTTTTTAAAAATGTTTATATAATTAAAAAAATTATATTTTTCAATAATTATAAAATTATAATAAATATATTTAAATAATTAATACATTTACTACACTTATATATATATAATGATATAAATATATTTATAATTATAAAATTATAATAAATATATTCAAATAATGAATATATTTGCTACACTCATATATATATATTAAATATATATATATATATATAATTATAAATATATATATAATGATATAAATATATTTATAATTATAAAATTATAATAAATATATTTAAATAATTAATATATTTACTATATTTATATTTATATTTATATATGTTTATTAAATATAAATATAATTATATAAATATATATAATGATATAAATATATTTATAATTATATATAAAAAATTATAAATATATTTACATATATATATATATATTTATAAATGTATATTTATTATATATATAAAATTATATATTTATAATTATAAATAAATAAATACAATTTGTTTAAAAAATTATTTAGATAAGTATAAATAAATAATTTTGCATTTAAATAATTATAAAATTATAATAAATATATTTAAATAATGAATATATTTAATAAATTTACAATTAAAATCACACACACACATATATATATAATTAATAAATAAGTAAATATAAATAAATATAAATAAATATAAATAAATATAAATAAATAAATATATATATAATGATATAAATACATTTATAATTATATAAAAATATCCATAAATATATTTACAAATATATTTATTTATAATTATAATTATAAATATTTATCACATCTATATCAGTGTTAAAAAAGAACTGATAAAGAGATGTTTTATCATTGCTTATTATTTTAGTACTCATAAAACCCCTCTTTATCTATGATTTTTGGAAGCCCTGATAAAACCCTGTCCGATCTTTTAAAACAACCATAACAGTACCGATTTTCATCATGATACTCAAGATCTTGTGGAAGTCCACTATTGCAGTTTCTCCCCCTTGACCTTCTCTCGGATGAATCAATCTTCAAATATAAGGTATGTTAGTTTTTTCTCCTCCTCTCTCACTTCTTACTTGGTCAGATTCAACGGTATGCGATATTGTGGGGTTATCTTGGCTTGGTGGTCTCATGGTTTTATGTTAAGGGAATCAACTCCTTGTCCTTTATTTAATCCCCCATCAATGTTCTTCTATCTCCTCCCTCACCACATCGCGCTATTATTTGAACCCTAATTGGGTTCAGGTTCAAAATTTTTAATGTCTCGATCCGTAGTGTGTTCAGATTATATTTGTGGATATGTTTGATTGTTATTTATTAATATGTATTTTTATCATGAGTATTTTTTGTGGTTTATGGTTATAGATTCTATAATTAGGTTTTAGTTTAATGGGATAGTTATGGATGTCTAAATATTGTGGTATTTATTGATTTAAGTCAGTTCAGGGGGTTATGAATTAGAAATATGATGAATGATTTTGTGACATAATTATTATTTTATTTATGAGTTATATATTGGAAATATAGTTTGGGATGATTATTTGGGATTCAAGATTGGTTGGATTTGGTGACATGTGATTGATTTAGATATGTGTGTCACTGGTTTAGTACGTTCTCTAGTGTATTTATTTCAGACATATTGGTTATCTAAATTCAGGTAAAAATATCACTAAAATTCTAAGGGATGAGAAATTAAATGATGGGGAGGATCTAATAGTTCTTACATGTTTTCCTTGATTAGTAATTCGTTATGGTCTTATACATGTAATTTTGATGGATATTTTATGGTTTCATTTGATTTTTCTATTTTGTTGATAGGTAGTTTTTCATGTTAGGATTCAAAGTTTGTATTTAGTATTTTGGGATGAATTCTAAAGTATTTTTGGATAGGGTTTGAGTCTCATTAGGGGGTTTGGAGATCAAGATTCCTATGAAGGGGTGACATCTATAGTTTACAACTATAGGTGAAACTAGGTATATGGTGGGAGTCCGTTGAGTACTAGCTGTCCTAGATAGTGGACTAGGTGGATTGAGGGTGCCATTAGGTACCTGGTGGCCCCAAACATGGTTCCTGATGTTTTGAATGCATAATTTTTAGTGTCATATTTATATTCATTTTACATATTCCTCCCTTTATACTCTTATATTATCCATATTTATTCTAATATCCTCTTATCCAAAAGGATCTATTTCAAGGTCTCTATTATGTATCATTTTCCTCCCTCTTCTAGCCACTATATTTAAGGTGAATCTATAATACATTTCCATGCTAAACCAAGATCTATTATCCCCTCCCCCTCCCTCAATACCTCTTCTCTATTTTCTTATAATTTTACATACCTTAGTTAGGGATTTTAGATTAAATTCCACTAGATCATGGTGTAATCCAACCTAGATCACGAGTCTCACTTGTTTCTTACTTTAAGGAGATTTGGGTCAGTTTATTTCTCTTCATTCATAAAAATTTTAATTAAATTAAATTGCAGAATGTTTTACACTATAGATTCCAAGATTTATGTATATATTTATGATATTTTTTCTATACAGTTGTTTAGAGATCAGGGATACTATATTATTGGTGGAATTTATACTATAAACCACATTAAGTTTCAATGGTATTTTTTTATCATAAATTTTTGTGGTTTTTGTGATTTGGTTTATTTTTTTATGAAATTTTAGTTCCATGGATTTAGGATATTTTCATGATCATTTATATTTTTAAAATATCTCTATTAATATTGGAAGGTGCTCTGAACTCACCATGGGATTCTCAGACTACTCCTATAAAAAAATTTCCCTCTATTTTAAAAATATTTTTATAAAACTCATATTATATTATAAAAATATAAATGGATGGTTTCAAATTATATTTTAATATAAATGATTAAATTTATTTAATGGTTCCATATGATTTTATCTATATATCATCACTCTCTCTTGATTATTTGGGATTAACCTTACTTTAAAAATTCAACTTTAGTGATCCCCTAAAAACATATATAATAATTTTTCTTACTATTTCATGAAATTCAAATCTAGTGCCTCATATTAGATCTTGTCACATAAGCCCATACTCTTAATGTTTCACATGATTTATCTTAAATTATACTTGGTAAGAAATGAAACCCTTGGGTATGTTTCAATGTCATTATATTTTAAAGATAACCTATAGCTAAGGGCCTCCACTTGACTTATCAACTTGGTTAGTTTTCATATAACTAGAATGGAATTATTTTAACATCAACCAAATTATATAATTAGTGTAACTTATTTCCACTTGAACTTAAATAAACTAACATTCAAAAAACCAAACTTGACCTATGGTAAAGATTGCTTCAATGGTGATTTTTAAGATGGGATTAATAGTCACGAATAATTTATTTACTATAAAAAACAATATATATATATATACCTAAACATCCCACTTGAAAACTATATTGGTTTTATTAGAGTTAAAGTGTTTAAATTATTATGAAAACCTTATTCTATAATTGGTTTCTCTTGGGGTATTATTTATATATATTTTTCTTAATTCCATATTTAATTCTTCTTCAAATGGTTTTATACATTTTTTATGTTTAGTTAATACTCACATTGCCCTTCTAAAACATGGCCACTTAAATGAAATGTGGTTATATATAATGTATATTATAATATATTTTTTGGTTTTTGAGTTTTGAAGTGTAAAATTGAACCTAAAGAAACCTATAAAAATAATAAATATAGTCTATTATAAAATTAAAACATTATTTTTGAATTTATGCTTTACCATTTCATCCCCAGGACTACCACTAGAACAACAAAGTTTAAAACCACGGAAATTTTAAACAAGCCTTTCCATAGAAATTGTATGGAACTAAATATTTCCTTATATAGCGTTCTCCTAGTGTTTTTTAGTAGTCAATTATAATGAACCTCATATCAAAGGCCTTTTCCTTTTCATGGAATAATTTAAGGATTTCATTGAATTTCGAAACTGTAATGCCTGTCTCAGCATTAGTGTGTGTAATACCACCCATTTGAGCCTTCTCATGATCACACCAATCAATGATCCCCTTTAGGGATCCAACTAATAATACTAATTTTTTCAACTTTAGGAAAAAACTAAGAAATTTTGTTTTGTGATTCACCAAATCCTTGCCCAAGAATATTTAGATTTATGCAGACAACTATCATCCTTATCAGATTCATTTCCTGAATATTTATTATTTAATTTTGTTTCTTTAGACTCATCCCCCATATCTTTTAAACATGCACCAATGTTTCTTGAACTACTCTCAGCAATAGTCATCCCATCAGGTACCAGTTATCCTTTTGGATGAATTAAAATGATAACACCTATCAATAATGGAGTAATTATTTTCTTAAATTCAATTACATATTTCTTAAGCATACCTAAATTATTAGAAATATTCAAATGTTGGGTTTAACTTATTATAAATATCTATAAAATTCTAATTTTATTTTTAACATTTTATGTGTATTTTTTTCACATAAATATTTTATTAACATAAGAGGATGGATATGAATCAAAAATAGATGCATGTTAATCGTATAAAAAAAGAGTATGAAGATGTAGTTAATGATTTCATCAAGTTGGAAATAGAGCATGCGTACAACCCTTATAAAATCCCTTTTCTATGATTATGTCTTTATTATTCAAGAAACATTATCCCAAAAGATTTTGAAAAACATTTTATTTTTCACTGAATAGATTAGAGTTATAAATTTTGGACTAAAAATGGGGGAAAACAAAACATGCACACCGATTAGTATGATACTACGATTTATAGATCATTTTATATGAATACCATTATAAATGATGATGGAAGTCATATGTAAGAAATGAAAATGGAAATAGATGTTGACCTTTGTGATTTTATAAAGTTGTTTTATAAGTTAAATAGCTATGTTAAGAGACCATTGTATACTAGTTGTACTAAATAAACAAAATATTCAGCTATATTAAAGTTATATAATTTGAAAGGTGGCAGGAGATGGAGTGACACTTTCTTTACATAACTACTTGGTCTCCTAAACAACATTCTATCAAAAGAAAATAAACTTATGTATTGAACATATTGTGCTAAATGAATCCTATATTCAATATGCATGATATTTAAAGAATACATTCTTTTAAAAATTATTACATATTGTTTCTCAAGGACCATGAATCATCATAAAATTCCCTAAGTGTGACATGAATCAATAAAAGAAATATGAATCAAGTCCTTAAAAAGTTTTATGGTACTTTCCTATAATTCCATGGTTTATAAGATTATATATATGTTAAGAAACCACAAGGAAATTTTCATGTCATGAAGATATAGGAATTAAATATGGGAAACTACATCATCTAGAATACTCTCCTTAGTGAAATAAAATTGATTACCAGTATCCTAAATTTTGAAATGAGTTGAGAAAATTCTGTATTACATTATCAAATTATGGAATAAATCCTTTTTGTGTACATTGGAGTACTTACTATACATGGACCATCATGTTGGTAAATTATAACTTCCCTCAATGGTTATTCAGGAAGTGTAAATACATTATGTTGTATCTGCTTATATCTGGACCAAAAATATCTTGTAATGATATTGATGTCTATTTGGAACCATTGATAAATGATTTAAAATTGATATGGGATACAATTCTTACAAAGTATGATGCTCATAGACTTGAAGAATTCACATTGAGGGCTATTTTGTGTTAGATAATAAATGAATTTTCTGCTGAGGAAGTTTTAAAAGATATAGAATTAATGTAATGTTGGGGTGTCCCATTTGTGAAGAATGTACATACTCGGTTTGGATGAAACATTCCTCAAAATTGTGTTTTTAGGGCATCACAAAGTTTTACCTCGATGACATAAATACTGATCGAGGACGAAATCATTCGATAGGAATACTGAACATGGTTCAACCCCATCTCCAATAATGGGTGATAAAATGTCTGATAAATTAAAAAACATTGACACTATTTTTGGTAAACCATTTTCAAAAAACATTATGAAATTTGGTTGGAAAAAGAGATTAAATTTCATTGAATTACCATATTATATTTTTTATGTAAATCCAACATTTTCTTGATGTCATGCATATAGAATTAATTTATTTTATAGTGTTATTATCCTGATACTAAATTTTCCTAAAAAAGATTGAATCATGGATAGGTTGGACATGATTGACAAGGGGACAAGGGATGAGTTGGAACCGACGAAGGGTAAAGGGAAGACTTATCTTCCTCATGTTCCTTATACTATATCCAGACAGAAAAAATTGTAATTTTTCATTTTCCTTAATGATATAAAAGTTTCAGATGGGTATTCATAAAATATTAAGATTGTTGTTTAAATGACTAATTTGAAGTTATAAGGAGTAAAATCACACGACTGCCTTGTTTTGATTCCACATTTGATGCCCGTCACTTTATATTTCATTATACCTAAAAACATATGACATACATTATACAAAATCTATTTCTTTTTCAAATCCGTATGAAGTAAAGTTATAGAGATGAATAATTTTTTAATCATTAATATGGAGGTCGTAGTAATATTATGTGAATTAGATAAGTTCCTCCCACAATCATTTTTTGATATAATGGTCCACCTCATGGTTCACTTGGTTAGAGAGGTTCAACTATGTGGTCCTGTTCATTATAGATGGATATACACTGATTGAAATTATATAAATATTTTTAAAGGGTATGTTAAGAATTGAAGTCATCCATAATGTTGTATTGAATAGTGATAATTGTCGAAGAATATACTGAATTCTATATCGATTACCTATCAGATGTTGACTGCATTGGTCTCCCAAAGTCTCCTAACTGTAGACGCCTTATTTGAGAGGGGATTTTTTAGATGATGTGTTGTTAAAATTACCGTTATAGAGAAAGATCAAGTTAAACTTTACATTTTACATAATAGTGATGATATTGATCCATACATTGAAGGACACAAAGTAATTCTTATAGATTTAAATCCATCAAGGGATGAAGGATGGATACCAAAAACACATAATAAACAATTTATAGGATGGTTTCGATATCATATTTACAAATAGTTATCTAAAATATGAATTCAATTTACAAATGACTTCAACGGCTATACATGAAACTAAATTAAAATGTTACATTTTACATTGGAGTTGTATTCATTAGTTATACATTCTATACAAAAGAACACTATGACTACTGTACGATGAAAAACAGTGGAGTTATGCCTATGGAGGAGGTGATTCAGATATCTGGTCCCAAGGTTGCAAATCAAATTTATGCGAATATGTCATATTTTAGCATTATTGAATAGATTTAAGAGTTAGATTATGGAACATTTCAAGTGAATAATTTACATTGAATATGGGTTGGGAATATGAGGGTAGTGAAATTTGATGAAATGGGATTCATGAAGGTGAATTTCAGTGTGGAAGGGGAAAATGATGAGTCGTTAATAATTGAATCACAAGAAATGCAAGTATTTTATGTCTCATATCCAGAAAATAAGATTAGGTAGATTGTACTACCAGTGACTAAAACAATTTTTTTTCTAGCTGAAAATTCAATCGAGGATGACCCTTTCATTGGGAGATCACAATCAATTCATGGTGGTCAAAATATTGACAATGTATTATACATTATAGGGGACCGCAAATAGGGGATTTGGATTCTCAATAGAGGATCCAAATACATTCAACATTAAAAAAGGAAGAGAGTTAAATGAGATGGTTCAATTGTTTTTAATATATTATGATTTTCCTCCTAATATTATGTGCTCTCTAATGTATTAACATAATTTAAATTAAATAATTTAATACTCATAAAAACAATGTCTTCTTCATGTGATTATGTTACCAATATCAGGGAATAATAGGCTATTGATGATAAAACTATAGAGTTATTAGGGGATTAAGAACTTTTTCATAAAAAAACAACAACAATGAAAGATCGTAGTCTTGACTAAAATTATCAAGGAAAAAAAGGGTAAAAAATTTAATGTTGGATGAAATCAAAGTGTCCAACCCATTGAAACTAGCAATTAATTGTTAATTAGTTATGTTGGGGTCAGAACAAGTATAAATGTTCCAATTGATATATATACTTGGCGCCACGTCCAGCCTGTAATGAAGGAATCCCCTTGGGATGATATAAAGGTAAGGTTATGATATAATTTCACTATTTTACCAAACAATTATATAACGAAACATTGATTTAATTTTATTATTACTTATATAGTTCATTTATTTAAGATTATTTCCATAAGAAAGATTTATAAATGTTCATTGGGAAATCCCACAGAGGCTTCCAAACTCTTTTTACCATGTTTCATCTTTGGGATGCTGAGGGGAAAGTAAAACCCCACCCCCAAGTAACTTATGAACACATTATAATTTAAAAAACCTAGATTTATTTCATCATTCATCATGATGATAAATAATTTTAAGAGAATTATATATTATAATATATTATTTAACATCATTTAATTTATCTAATTTGATTAAAAATTGATAATTTATAAAGCAGAACTGTGCTAAAAAAGGAATGTGAATCAAAACCATTGTACCCCTATCACAAAAAAATGATGGGATACGCTTCACTAGAGAAGAAATTAGTAAGTATTTTAAATCAATAATAAAAGTTTTATGTGATATGAAACAACATATATTCCTTTTATTAGATTAATATTGATGAATCAAATTCTGAATCCACTTCTATCTCATGTCATGTTCTATGGAAGGGGGCACACATAAATAAGTAGGATATAATAGTTGTTGAAAACATAAAAATAATATGCGAAACAAGTGTAAGTATGAAATAATAGTAATTCATTATGATTTATAGAAGTATTATATAAAAATATCTGTTTATGTTAATATATTTTATATATGTTTTAAACACAAGAATCAGTTATGACCATACTGAAAGAAAAACTACTTTCAATAGCTTTGAAGAGGCCAAAACAATATGGTCGTGTTAGAGGTACGTGTTTTGGCGCGTCTCCTCGAAAATATTCTAAGAATAAAAATCCACAAGAAGAGATATATATATATATATAATATAATGAAAGTATTCTAGGTAAAAATAGATTCTTTACAAGATATTAATTTCTAATATGGTTTCGAAGACCAATATGTGCAAAAGGATCAAAGAGAACCAACGATGGAACAAATATCATCACATGAACTACCAAATGACCCTGTCATATTTGAGGATAGTCATTCCACTCAACCACATAACTTAGATAAGGTAATTAATTTTTTCATTACTATTTCTACAAAATGTGAATGAAGCAACTTTTGATAACTTTTTATTAAAAATATTATTTAGGGTAATGTTATATGTGATTTCTATCTGTCAATACTCACACAACACCTTATTGTGAGGGGTACGATGTGTAATATCCCAAGAGACATGATACAGAATAAATAACTCCCAAAATATCATATGAGAGTAGGGATTACTATAGCTCAAGAGATGGATGATGAGTTTCCTATTCCACATGATGATCCAAATATTATAACTATCAAATGATGCTATAGAAACTTTTATAACATAGTAATTTAATCTTATTAAGATACATTAGGTATGTATTTAATTTTTTTTTCAAATTTAAAACCTAAAAAAAATCATGAAAAAGGTATGAAGTGAGGTATGGTATTACAGATGGATAATGTGATGGGGAAATGGATGGTCGGATCGGAACAATATAGGTAATCTACCAAGAAAACAAAATGAACTTCTAGGAGTACCATCTCCCCAATTATTTTATTATGGCGTATATTATCATTAAAAATTCATGAAAAAACCACATTCAAAGATGGATATGTTTCCTAAATTCTATATAAAAAAAATATATTTGGAACTGTCATTATAGACGTTGTTGGTCTTGAGAGTATAAATGAGATTCTCAGGTTTTAATAGTTAGGAGTCTATGTTGTGAATAAATACATAAGGAAAATTTTCATAATATTTCTGTTTAAAAAATATTCTAATATGTTCATTAAAGTTAATAAATATTCATATTTTATACATGTGTTTATATTACTAATAAATAAAGGGAAAACCTTATAAATCAAGATTTTGAATCATTAATCCATGTATCATTTATACAGAAAAAATTAAATTGGATTCAAATGAAATTGATAAGAAAAAATATATGATAAATGAAGAGTTTTCGAAGAAAAAAATAGATGAAAAAATATTTTTGATTCCTACATTGCAGGGGTAAAACTCTGAAATCTAATAATATATTTTTTATTTATTTTTTTCATTACTTATTTGTTTTTTCTTTTTAAAAAGCACTATATTCTGATTGAAATAAATATAGAAGCCCAAAATAATTATTATTTGTATCCAATGCATGGATATCCATCAATCCAACCACACATGATGTTTATTATGAACTTTTAATGCACTAAAATCAATATTTTATAGATAAACATAGAATTATATGTTTCAGTCTATGTTTTAACAAGAATTTTGTTATGATAGATCAATCTCTAAATATAGGCTAAATCATGGTATAAAGTTGGTGACTGTATATAAGAATCCAATGGATTACTTTAAATGAAAATAGATTAAGTTTTATATATAAATATTTATCTATCAAAACATATTTCAAAAAAATTTACTTATTTTGTTCAATGTTTCAGTAGTGGCCAAAGAAAGATAAAAGAAAGAATTGTTGATATTATGCTTGAAAATTTGTGAAATATATCATAAACCATCATAATAATATCATCCTTGAATAGATAATTTATGAAGGTAATTACAATTTCATTAAAAATATTTCTTAATCATTTTTTTCTCTATTTTCGTAGTACTACCAAGATTTATGACAATCGATGTACTCAAAATAATAAGTAAATGTGTTTAGAAATGATTGGCTAGTGTACATAGTGTCAAAATGTTTTATGACATAAAATTTAGGCAATTAACTACTATGTTTGTGATCTAGTATGAGTTATGTCCTTAGAAATATATTTTTAGTGTGAAGCATTAGTATCATAATTCTTTTATATTATTTCTGATCTACTTATCATAGAGAAGTATAATGGAGGAAATAAATTTGTTTAAAAATAAATGGGAAGAACATATGATGTTAGAATTTATACAGATGTCGTGAGGAGGTGACTTAATACTATATATTTAGTTAATTTTCTCATCATTCAATCTAAATTTTTAGTTAATTTCCTAATCATTTATATATGGTAATTCTTTTTTTAAAATTTACACATTAGTTTACAACACACGTAACATGCTCAAATCTCATCAAACGATATTAGATTGTTATCAAACATTAAGAAAATTATTCACAATTCAATTTTATGTGTAGTAATTTTCCATATATCAATCCCACACCCAATGTGGTTGGTATGACTCAAAGTATGTGTTTTCAATAGAAAAGTGTCATTTTAGTTTTAAACATACATCAAATAGTAAAAACTGAGAAAATGAGTTTAGATTGTTTTCAAACTATAGAAAGATGACCCATAATTAATTTTTCATTTGTATAAATTGACTGTACAAAAATCCAAAAACCTGATGTGTATGGTATGACTCAAAGTAAGTGTTTTCAATACAAAAGTGTCATTTTATTTTAAAACATACATAAAATAGTAATGAATGAGAAAATGATCTTGGATTGTTTTAAAAATTTAGGAAAGTAAACCATAATTAATTTTTCAAATGTTGTAATTGACCAAAAAATTAATCTGAGATGTGATGTGGTCAATATTACCAGAAGTACATGTTTTCAATACAAATGTACCAATTTAGTTTAAAACGCATGTCAAATAGCCAAAAATAATCAAACGAGCTCAAATTATTTTTAACTGTTAGGAATATTATCCATAATTTATTTTGTAGGTTTAGTAATTGACCACACATTAATCCGACACACAGTGTCACTGGTATCAATAAAATTACATGGTTTGAGTTTAAAATTGATATTTTAGTAAGAAATATAGGTCTCATACTCAAAATCAAGAATTTTTTTTTTGATTATTTTGATACATTAGGAAAATAATTCCTTAGTCATTTTTTAACATTTAGGATTGAGTCAAACCTCAAATCTAAATATGGTGTTCCTGATATGAATCAAAGTGGCAGTTATTAGTTTAAAGTTGACATTTTAGTTCAAAACATGTGTCACTCAATAAAAATTAAACAAACAAACTCATATTATCTTGATAATTTAGGAAAATGTTTCATAAGACATTTTTATATGTATAAATTAGTCTCACATAAAACCAACAAACAATGTGACCAGTATGACACAAATTGATTTTTATACATCTAAAGTGAAATTGTATTAAAAAAGGCAAGTGTCATACTCAAAACTAAGAAAAAAAATTCAAATTGTTTTTATAAATTAGGAAAAAGATCCATAATTCACTTTTGAAATATAAAAATAAGACACAAATCAATTTGATACATGGTGTACCCGGTATGACTGAAATTGTGTAGTTTTAGTTTAAAATTTACACTTTATTAATTTATTATTTCATATTTATGTATTATTTATATGTTCACAGTATTTCTTATATAAGAATTTTTTTCTTACACATGTGGATTATTTTTCTCTAGTTAGGGTGGGTTTTTCAAATCTAATCATTATCATGAGAGATTATAATTCAAGGTTGCAACTAAGATGATAAAAATAAGGAAATGGGTTGAGAATGTATACATACATCATGAAATGGTGAATTACTACTACTTATTTAGTTATTTTTTTAATCATTTTATCTAGTTTTTACGTTAATTTTGTTATCATTTTTATCTAATAATTATTTAGTTTTTTTCATATATATTTTGGGAATTCATATTTTTCTTTCAACTATCTACAACAAGGAAAAAGAGAGAGAAGATGTTCCATTTGGATGAAAGAGGAAACCTTGTGCTGCCTGGAACATGAATTATTATAGGTAGTATGGGGTTTCCACTTCTATAAAAAACATTTTCTCTATCTTCTGTCTTATTTCAAATAGTTAAAATAAAACAAATCCCATACTCAATCATCTGCACCCATATATATGATACATAGTGTGATCGATATTAATCTAATTGTATGTTTTGGTTTTATAATTTACATGTTAGTTCAAAACACACATCACATATTCAAAACTGACAAAAAACAATTAGATTATTTTGATACTTTAGGAAAATTATCTATATGTCATTTGTGATGTTTAGGAATTATCCATGCTTGAATATGACACACAGTGTGACAAATATGACTCAGAGTGTGAATTTTTATTTGATATTGACATTAATGTTAGTAAAAAACACATGTGACAAACTTGAAACTAATAAAACACATTCATATTATTTTGATACTTTAAGAAAATGACCCATAAGTTAGTTTTCATGTATATGAATAAAACTCACCTCAATCAGATGCCCGATGTTCCCATTATGACTCAAAGTGTCTATTATTAGTTTAAAATTGACATTTTAGGTAAAAAAGTGTCCCGCTCACTAAAAAACAAGAATTTTTTTTATATTTTCTTGATAATTTTCGAAAACTATTCAAAAGTTATTTTTGACATGTAGGAATCCATCTCACATCAAACTGACACACGATGTGAGCGATATGACTCAAAGTGTGTGTTTCTAGTTTAAAATGACATTTTGTAAAAAATAGAAGTGGCACAATCAAAACTGAGAAAACCAATTTATATTATTTTGATGCGTTATTAAAATTATCCATAAGTCATATTGTATGTATAGGAATCAACCACACCTCAATACGATATACTCTGTGACTGGTATAACTCCAAGTGTGTCTTTTTTTAAAAAAATTGACATTATTTTTTGTAAAAGAGGA
This sequence comes from Viscum album, assembly GCA_963277665.1. Taxonomy (NCBI): domain Eukaryota; kingdom Viridiplantae; phylum Streptophyta; class Magnoliopsida; order Santalales; family Viscaceae; genus Viscum; species Viscum album. The sequence goes on from OY728122.1 coordinate 1,629,193,586, forward strand.
AACATACATACTCAAAACCGAGCAAACACATTTGGATAATTTTTATCCCATAGTAAAATTAACCATAAAAAATTGTTTATGTATAGGAATCAACCACAGTTGAATCTGATACACAATGTACCCGTTATGGTTCAAAGTGTCTATTATCAGTTATAATATTGACATTTTAGTTCAAAATGTAAGTCACTCACTGAAAAATGAGAAACCAAAATCATTGTAACACCCTAGGTAAATAAAGAATATGACATCTTTAATTTATCCATATCGGTGAATAAAATATTAATATTAATTTAAAGGGGATGATATGCTCGATGGCGTACCCAACACGCAACGACGAGTTTCTTGGGAATCTTACGTTGCACTCTAATAATAAAATAATATTATTTTAAATGGTAGTTAATGCCTAGCCGTTGTAATGGAGGGAATGAACATAACTAACTACAAAATAATTATATATGTTTGTCAAATATTTTTACTCTTTACAATAAATTTTAGAGGATTAAAAATGCAAATGAATCCAGTTTTTAAGCGAAAACATTCTAATATTCTTTAAAAGGTCGATTAACCGCCTTTTGATGGAGAAACCCTTTTAAATCCACATTTTGAAAATTGTATAAGCTCTATTTTTCAAAATAAACATATTATTTATTATTGGGACATTTAAATTTACCTTGGGTTAATTTTTGGTATTTTTCTGACAATGTTCATTTTTCAATGAATAGTGAAAAATACTGCATTTTACATCAAAACTGCTTTTTCATATAATTTAATTATATGGTTATATTATCTTTCTAATTTGTTTTAAAGTTTAATTAGAATATATTTTTACCATGTAATTTAATGATGGTCATTGAGATTAATTTCACTTTGGAATTAGGCATAAACAAGTGCCAAACTTTTCATAAATATTGTTTCTAAAAAACCCGCTATTTGTTTTGACAACATGAAGTTTTTTAAATTAATTATTTCAATTTATGTGTTTGGAATTTGGTAAAATGAATTAAATATTTGGAATCATAAGGTCCAAATTATTTAATTAAGACTCTTTTGTTTTTGGACATTATGAATAGTAACGACGATAATTATCTTTAATTATTTTGATTAATGAGTAATTGGGTAGTTAAAGATAATAAGATAATATCATAATAATAACAAATGACCACAAAATGTGTCCTAAGGCTACTGGTTGTCTCATGGACGACCATGGGATGCCTTGTGCCAAACTTGGGGGCCCCATGTAACCACTTTTGTGAGAAAGTGACTTTTTATCTATTTATTTTTAAAAAATGTTAAATGTGACAAAGAATGTATCACCTATGTAAAATATTTTTAATTTTGTCTACATAAATGATCTTTTGGACTATAAATATTCATTGGAAAGATAAAAAGATTTCCTACATCATAGTATTTGTTTTATAATTTTTATACATTAAATAAATTAAATTAGTTATGACATCATGATGATGCAACGATGACCTCCTTATTTAACGATTTAAATAAAATGGAAAGATAATGTAAAATATAAGACCTACACATGTCCAAAACCTGTCGGATGGGTGGATTTCTAACCCTTATCACCTTATCATTGAAACACATCAATTTGGGACCATTAAAATCCGAAACTCATTTGGAAATAATGTTACATTTTATACCTTTCCAAGAGTGCCTCTCCTATCCTCTTATAAAAGGCCCCCACCTCTACCTCCTTACCCACACTTCCAAAGCCTTCGGCTCGGACAACCCCTGCCCATTTTGTCTCTCCACATCCCTATATAACTCCTTGAATCCTCACTTTGGGAATAATCCTTTCCAAGGAAGCCTTTGATCTCAAATCAAAGGAAGTTACCCGATTTTAAGGTAATGTCTTCACTTGAGTCCTTTTGTTTTATTTTACTTCTCAAACCCCCTAAACTCTTTTTATTCATTTCTTTTGTAACAACTCCAGTATCTTCAATATTCTAGGATGTTGTTATAATTAGTATTCGAGCTACACTTACAAACACCTATATCTAATGGTTAAAAAACATACTGTTTCCGTGGATGGCAAATTTCTGCCTCCCGAAACCATGATTGTTCAACATTATTCTAACACCTTAAAAGGTGGACATTAAGATGGATCTATATTTATATATGATATATAATATGTTTATGATTTACTTAAGCTTCTGTATTTTTCATTTATGGAATACCTTTATGGTTTCCATTATGGGTAAACACGATATCTTCATTTAACGAAGTGCGGACTACCGCCCCCTAAAAGTGATTTGATTCGTTAATACCATATGTGGTATGTATAAAGGATATATTTAATGATATTATATATGATACCATAATGGAAATAATATACTATTATTTATCATTATGTTTTAATTCCATTAAATATGAAATAGAAATGGAAGTAGCGTTCATGCGTACGTACCGCTTACCGTCTCCATGAACGGTGCATTTAATTTCTTAACTATAATGTTATGTAATATTATAAATGCATGAATATACTGGATATATATGATATATATGATATCTACATCATGAATAAAATTCTAGATATAATGAAAATTTTTCCACATGAACAACATGTAATTGTAAGAAGTCCACTTTCGACTTAAGAACCAAATATCAACAAAACAAATATTATTAACTTAAATGATTACATAATGTTTATGACATGGTAATAATTGATATAAAATGAATAATTAACTTTAAAAAGGTTATTAAGGAATTAGAAATTAACTCAAGTTTATTATTCAGGAGATTAAAGAATGATCGAGTCAAGTCGGATCCGAGGTAAGGGATCCTACTCCTCTCTTTCTTTTTAAGTACAATCTTTTATGTCATTCCTTTTAAAGCTCATCTTTCTTGTTATTAGGATGTTCTTTTATATCAATATTACTTTAATTTTTATGTTCAAATGATGAGAGACCCTATTCTCTCTCATCAATCCATTTTGGAAGTTTTGAGTGGCACCGTTAGGCTGCCAAATTTTCATAAGAGATATAACCTCTCTCTTTCTTTTTAAGTACACTCCTTTATGTCACTTCTTTTAAGCTCCTATTTGTTATGATGGAGGATGTTATTTTATATTAATCTCACTGTACATTTTATGGTAATGTGATGAGATACCCTATTTCCTCTCATCAATCCATTTTGGATGATTTAAGTGGCGCCGTTAGGCTGCCGAATTTTCGTAAGAGATTTTTCATCTTACTTTTATTCCTGTGAGATTTATGCTACATTTTCCACAATTTCCATTGAGTGGTGTATGTACTACCCATTATTATACACTTTGTGTAGTATAATTTCATTTATGGGTATTCACATCTTCATTGTATGACCCTTCTTCCATGGGGTGTACGTTTCGAAAGTTACCCAACTCGGTAAGGGGACCTTTCACCCTCCTCTTTTTAAAAGACATATTTTGTTATGTCTTTTAATTCACATACTATTATGTTGGGATATGTTATTTTATATCCTTATTGATGTAAATTTTATGTCCAAGTGATTAGATTCCCTTTTTATCTCTCATCAACTCATTTTTTTAATTTTGAAGTGATGCCGTTAGGCTGTCGAATTTTACCAAGGGAACTTTTTAACCCAATTTCGATTTCTTTGGGTTCAATATGTAGTTATTGAATATGTCATCTTTTGAATATGTGTGAATGATATTTTATTGTTTTACACTTAATATCTACTTATATTGGGTGTATTTATATTGGTCCCACATAATTTTGAGATTGAATTGTCCTTAATTTAAGGATACCTTCTTTATAAGGGAATTCATCACATTTGACATTTCTACTGAGACTTCATTGTTGTTATGAACCAATTAACTCTTATATGGTGTATATACTATCCTTTGGAATATTATATCATGAATCTATTTATTCTCATGATATTATAAAGTTCTGACTAAATGTTATTCCTCAATTATTGTATTCAAGTGTCTCTAATTTTGGTAGAACCCCTTTAACCAAAATATCGCTTTAAATGTTTTAATTATTTGTTCTTATTAATATCCATGTTTTGAAAGTGGTTTTAAGGATTTATTTATATGGATATTAATGGTTTAAAATTTTAAAAGCTTCAAGGTGGTATGGGACACTTTGATTCAAAAATATCTTTATTAAATGTTTTAAATGGTTTTGGAAATGGTTTCTTTTTGAATGGTTTCATTATTTCAATATCCCAAAATGTTATATTATGATTGAAATGTGGAAATTTTATGTTTACTTTATGCATGTTTTATGTGATACTTCTATGTTATGTTTCTTTGGCATTGTTATGAAAACGGGTGGTTCCGTGATAAACTATGGGCGGGTGAGCCCGATATAGCTCTCCAATGCATTGGGTAACGCGAAGGAGTGAAATGTTAAGGTTTCTCCGAATAGATTTAGGGAATATACTGTGGTGGGTATTCCAAACATAACCAAGAGGGTTACTCCCTATGTAAGAATGTTATGAATGCCTCAAGATACCTTTTATGTCTTATGATTTCTAGGATTTATTCATGATTTGATATGCCTATGTTTTATGGGTAAAGTATGATTTCATTCTAATGTATATATGAACCCATGTTTCCTTTCCATATTTTTATAACTCTTACGGAGCTTTTTATGCTCATCCTAAGTTTTTGAAATGTTTTTCACATGTCAAGGGAAAGGTACATGATGAGATGATAGTGTCAAGGATGTGTCAAGAAAGAATCAATGCTTTATTTTTAAATATGTTTCTGTTGATGGAAAAAATGAATACTATCTTTTATGTAACCACTTTGTTTAAATGTGGAATGTAATGAAAGTTTTATGATTTAATTCTCTAAAACTATAAACCTGAAATGATACTCAATGTGTAATCTTGTAATAACTCAAGATTTAGTATGGTTTAAGGCTGGGGCCTTATAGTTGGTATCAAAGGTTGGTTTAGATAACTTTAGAGGTTAGGGTATTCTCTAACCATAAGTGACAGTACCATAACGGATAGGATTTCAGAAAGAGTCCTAGTTTTAGATAAAGTGAATGAGTAAGTATATCTTGGTGTTTATCATCCTCATTAGTATATTATGGTTTTTTTGATATACTCACAGTGACATTTTGGTTTTAGTAAATAGCTGGATATAACAGGAACCAAAGTAAGAGTGGATGTGAAGGAAACTGTGACAGTTTTTTTGAGAAAGCAACTGAATGATATGGGGGCTGCAATGAGAACTCCTGTGGTTATCCTCAACCAACTATCTGGAGTCATGATTGACCACCTAAACCTTGGTGATTTCTCTAAGGCATCATATATGCGAGAAACAAATCCATATGGAACTACATGTAATATTCATAAAGGTAAGTGTGTTCAAAAACCTATGTGTCAGAGATGTGCAAAGAAACACCTAGGAAAATGTTTCAAAGGGACATAAATATGCTATTGATGTGGAAATGAAGGTCATAAAGCATGAACCTACCATGGAAAAAGGAACCATCCAGGTGACTCGGGGAAAGGGAAAGAAGTTCTTTCTAAGGGATCAATTGAATGTTTTAAATTTGGTGTGCATGGTCATTATACAAACACATGTCCTATGAAGAATTTCGTGAATGGGATCACCAAGATCATACAAATGTTTGTTTACCAATACCTAATGCCATTCCGATTGAGGATGAGGAAATTGAAAATGACCAATTAAAGGTATGGATTATTTCATGACTATTGTTTTCCTATTTTGGAATCTTAGGATATGATTCATGATTTTGTTTGTAGGAAAGAAGTATTTCAGAATAAGTTGGAAAGGAATGATTAATGGATCATGAAGAATGTTGAATGAGTATGATGTCAACATATAAGGGATTCAAGAGTTATGGTGAAATTCTTAAGAGTATTAAGTATCTTTTGATGATGGGGTTACATTAGAAGACTTTTTATAGTATGTGTAACCCTGATGTTTAACATATGGAAATTTTATTCAAGGAATAACTATCTGTTCTTTTGTGGACATAGTTATAAAGAACCATTTTGGTTTATATGATCCTTACTTTTGAGGTAATTACAGGTTACTATATGTTATGATGGAAGTGAAAGGCATGATATAAAATTGAGGTTAAATTATGTTATGGTTATTTTTGATGATTTTATCTCTTTTTGGGGAATGATTTGAGAATTATATAGTTTTGGAAAAAGGACAACATGCAGACCGTGTGACAACCCGTCGCGTCGGACAAAGCAGTGGGAATCGAACCCACAACCAAAGTGCAACTGGTATTTATCACCTACCACTGGACTACGTGAAGTCCCTGGTTAGTTTGACTGATTCTTTTTAGTTAGATGATTTTATGAATTAAGAGTAAATTGATTTTGGGTTATCTATGGAAATTTATTAACCTATCATGGAGGATATGTGATTAGGTTAATTACTTTTCAACACGAGACATTAAGAGCAACTGACGTTGTTTGGAGATAAATGTTACGATTTAACTTGGAAGACTATGTGACTAAATCCTTCAAATATTTGTGTTTCAACCTTATTTTGGATTACTTTGAAGAATTTTATGGACGAATTGTTTATCGAATGGTCCTCGTTGAACTTTGGGTTTTGTTGGACAAATTTTGGAGATTAAGAATAGATTTTCTTTTTATAAAGGGTTATCCTTTTCTGGATTATCTGATCTTGTACTAACCTTTTTGGTTTTGGTTTTGGTTAAAGTCTAAATACATGGGAATTATATAGTTCTCTTTTGTGGATTAGGTGATTCTCTAGAAGTTGATTATAGTACTCTTAATGTGAACAAGCCTTTCTAAATAATCGTCTTTTGGAGAAAATATGAGTTTGTGTATGGAATATAATAAAAGTTGAAAGTCAACATGATAAGTGATTAGGTTTCCTTATGAATAAATTCCTCAATAAAAAGTAACTTAAAACAAAAATGTTGTCTATTAACTTTTCCTACTGGGGAATCAAATACCCTTTAACCCATCACAAGTTTGTGATTTTCTTGTGGTTAACTTTCTCCTAAACATGTTTTCTATCACTCTCCATCAGAACATGACCCTTTTTTCCCTCCATGTCCATATTTTCATACTTGGAATCCTAGTATGGGTTAACTCGGGTGACCTTTGTACTTATCTTTCTTTATTTTAAAGTGATTGTTTTACCGACTCTTGTTCCGATGTGGGACTTTCAAAGATGTTTCCAGGCCCAATTTTAAAATTGCGAGGACGCAATTCCCAAAAGGGGGGAAGGATGTAACACCCAAGGTAAATAAAGAATATGACATCTTTATATTTATCCATATTTTTGAATAAAATATTAATATTACTTTAAAGGGGATTCTATGCTCGATGGCGTACCCAACACGCAACAACGAGTTTCTTGGGAATCTTACGTTGCACTCTAATAATAAAATAATATTATTTTAAATGGTAGTTAACACCTAGCCGTTGTAATGGCGGGAATGAACAGAACTAACTACAAAATAATTATATATGTCTGTAAATTTTTTTTTACTCTTTACAATAAATTTTAGAGGATTAAAAATGCAAATGAATCCAGTTTTTAAGCGAAAACATTCTAATATTCTTTAAAAGGTCGATTAACCGCCTTTTGATGGAGAACCCCTTTTAAATCCACTTTTTGAAAATTTTATAAGCTCTATTTTTCAAAATAAACATATTATTTATGATTGGGACATTTAAATTTACCTCGGGTTAATTTTTGGTATTTTTCTGACAATGTTCATTTTTCAATGAATAGTGAAAAATACTGCATTTTGCATCAAAACTGCTTTTTCATATAATTTAATTATATGGTTATATTATCTTTTTAATTTGTTTTAAAGTTTAATTAGAATATATTTTTACCATTTAATTCAATTATGGTCATTGGGATTAATTTCACTTTGGAATTAGGCATAAACAAGTGCCAAACTTTTCATAAATATTGTTTCTAAAAAACCCGCTATTTGTTTTGACAACGGGAAGTTTTTAAAATTAATTATTGCAATTTATGTATTTGGAATTTGGTAAAATGAATTACATATTTTTAATCAGAAGTTCCAATTTATGTAATTTGGACTCTTTTGTTTTTGGACATTATGAATAGTAACGACGGTAATTATCTTTAATTATTTTGATTAATGAGTAATCGGGTAGTTAAAGATAATAAGATAATATCATAATAATACAAAATTACCACAAAATGTGTCCTAAGGCTACTGGTTGTCTCGTGGCCGACCATGGGATGCCTTGTGCCAAACTTGGGGGCCCCATGGAATCACTTTTGTGAGAAAGTGACTTTTTATCTATTTATTTTTAAAAAATGTTAAATGTGACAAAGAATGTATCACCTATGTAAAATATTTCTAATTTTGTCTACATAAATGATATTTTGGACTATAAATATTCATTGTAAAGATAAAAAGATTTCATACATCATAGTATTTTTTTTATAATTTTTAGACATTATATAAATTAAATTATTTATGACATCATGATGATGTAGCGAAGACCTCATTATTTAACGATTTAAATAAAATGGAAAGATAATGTAAAATCTAAGACCTACACATGTAAAAAACCTATTGGATTGGTGGAATTAGAACCCATATCACCTTATCCTCGAAACACATCAATTTGGGACCACTAAAATCCGAAACTCATTTGGAAATAATGTAACATTTTATACCTTTCCAAGAGTGCCCCTCCTCTCCTCTTATAAAAGGCCCCCACCTCTACCTCCTTACCCACAATTCCAAAGCCTTTGGCTCGGCCAAACCCTGCCCATTTTGTCTCTCCACATCCCTATCTAACTCCTTGAAGCCTCAATTTTGGTATAACCCTTTCCAAGGAAGCCTTTGATCTCAAATCAAAGGAAGTTACCCGATTTTAAGGTAATGTCTTCACTCGAGTCCTTCTGTTTTATTTTACTTCTCCAACCCCCTAAACTCTTTTTATTAATTTCTTTTTTAACAAATACAGTATCTCCAATATACTAGGATGTTTTTATAAGAAGTATTCGAGCTACACTTACACACACCTACATCTAATGGTTAAAGAACATACTATTTCCGTGGATAGCGAATTTCTGCCTCCTGAAGCGATGATTGTTCAACATTATTCTAACACATTCAAAGGTGGCCATTAAGATGACAATATATTTATATATGATATATAATATGTTTATGTTTTACTTAATATTCTTTATTTTTCATTTATGGAATACCTTTATGGTTTCCATTATGGGTAAACACGATATCTTCATTTAAGGAAGTGCGGACTACCGCCCCCTCAAAGTGATTTGATTCGTTAATACCATATGTGGTAAATATAAAGGATATATTTAAGGATATTATATATTATACCATACTGGAATTAAAATACTATTATGTATCATTATGTTTTAATTCCATTAAATATGAAATAGAAATGGAAGTAGCGTTCATGCGTACGTACGGCTTACCGTCTCCATGAATGGTGAATTTCATTTCTTAACTCTAAATGTTATGTAATATTATAAATGAATGAATATAATAGATATATATGATATATATTATATCTAAATAATGAATAAAATTCTGGATATAATGAACATTTGGCCACACGAACAACATGTAATTGTAACAAGTCCACTTTCGACTTAAGAACCAAATATCGACCAAACAAATATTATTAACTTAAATGATTACATAATGTTTATGAAATGGTAATAAGTGATATAAAATGAATAATTAACTTGAAAAAGGTTTTTAAGGATGTATAAATTAACTCATGTTTATTATTCAGGAGATTAAATAATGATCGAGTCAAGTCGGACCCGGGGTAAGGGATCCTACTCCTCTTTTTCTTTTTAAGTACAATCTTTTATGTCATTCCTTTTAAAGCTCATCTTTCTTGTTATTCGGATGTTCTTTTATATCAATATTACTGTAATTTTTATGTTCAAATGATTAGAGACCCTATTCTCTCTCATCAATCCATTTTGGATGTTTTGAGTGGCGCCGTTAGGCTGCCGAATTTTCGTAAGAGATATAACCTCTCTCTTTCTTTTTATGTACACTCCTTTATGTCACTTCTTTTAAGCTCCTATTTGTTATGATGGGGGATGTTATTTTATATTCCTCTCACTGTAAATTTTATGGTAATGTGATGAGATACTCTATTTACTCTCATCAATCCATTTTGGATGTTTTATGTGGCGCCGTTAGGCTGCCGAGTTTTCGTAAGGGATTTTTCATCTTACTTTTATTCCCGTGAGATTTATGCTACATTTTCCACAATTTCCTTTGAGTGGTGTATGTACTGCCCATTATTATACACTTTGTGTATTATAATTTCATTTATGGGTATTCACATCTTCATTGTATGACCCTACTTCCATGGGGTGTCCATTTCGAAAGTTACCCAACTCGGTAAGGGGACCTTTCACCCTCCTCTTTTTAAAAGACTTCTTTTGTTATGTCTTTTAATTCACATAATATTATGTTGGGATATGTTCTTTTATATCCTTATTGATGTAAATTTTATTTCCAAGTGATGAGATACCCTTTTTATCTCTCATCAACTCATTTTCTGAATTTTGAAGTGATGCCATTAGGCTGTCGAATTTTACCAAGGGAACTTTTTAACCCAATTTCGATTTCTTTGGGTTCAACATGTAGTTATTGAATATGTCATATTTAGAATATGTGTGAATGACCTTTTATTGTTTTACACTTAATATCCACTTATATTGGGTATATTTATATTTTTCACACATAATTTTGAGATTGAATTATCCTTAATTTAAGGATACCTTCTTTATAAGGGAATTCATCACATTTGACATTTCTACTGAGACTTCATTGTTGTTATGCACAAATTCACTATTATATGGTGTATGTACTTTACATCGGAATATTATATCATGAATCCATTTATTCTCATGATATTATAATGTTCTGACTAAATGTTATTCCTCAATTATTGTATTCAAGTGTCTCTAATTTTGGTAGAACCCCTTTAACCAAAATATCGCTTTAAATGTTTTAATTATTTGTTCTTTTTAATATCCATGTTTTCAAAGTGGTTTTAAGGATTTATTTATATGGATATTAATGGTTTAAAATTTTAAAAGCTTCAAGGTGGTATGGGACACTTTGATTCAAAAATCTCTTTATTAAATGTTTTAAATGGTTTTGGAAATGGTTTCTTTTTGAATGGATTCATTATTTCAATATCCCAAAATGTTATATTGTGATTGAAATGTGGAAATGTTATGTTTACTTTATGCATGTTTTATGTGATACGTTTATGTTATGGTTCTTGGGCATTGTTATGAAAACGGGTGGTTCTGTGATAAACTAAGGGCGGGCGAGCCCGATATAGCTATCCAATGCATTGGGTAACGCGAAGGAGTGAAACGTTATGGTTTCTATGAAGATATTTAGGGAATATACTGTGGTGGGTATTCCAAACGTAACCAAGAGGGTTACTCCCTACGTAAGAATGTTATGAATGCCCCAAGATACCTTTTATGTCTTATGATTTCTATGATTTATTCATGATTTGATATGGCTATGTTTTATGGGTAAAGTATGATTTCATTATAATGTATATGTGAACTCATGTTTCCTTTCCATATTTTTATAACTCTTACTGAGCTTTTTATGCTCATCCAAAGTTTTTGAAATGTTTTTCACAGGTCAAGGGAAAGGTACATGATGTGATGATAGTGTCAAGGATGTGTCAAGAAAGAATCCATGATTTATTTTTAAATATGTTTCCGTTGATGGAAAAAATGAATACTATCTTTTATGTAACCACTTTGTTTAAATGTGGAATGTAATGCAAGTTTTATGATCTAATTCTCTAAAACTCTAAACCCAAAAAGATCTTAAATGTGTAATCTTGTAATAACTCAAGATTAAGTAAGGTTTAAGGCTGGGGCCTTATAGTTGATATCAAAGGTCGGTTTAGATAACTTTAGAGGTTAGGGTATTCTCTAACCATAAGTGACAGTACCTTAATGGATAGGATTTCAGAAAGAGTACTATTTTTAGATAAAGTGAATGAGTAAGTATATATTGGTGTTTATATTCCTCATTAGTATATGATGGTTTTGTTGATATACTCACACTGACCTTTTTGGTTTTAGTAAATGGCGGGATCTAGCAGGCACCAAAGTAACAGTGGATGTGAAGGAAACTATGACAGTTTTTTTGAGCAAGCAACTGAATGATATGGGGACTGCAATGAGAACTCTTGTGATTATCCTCAACCAACTATCCGAAGTCATGATGGACCACCTAAACCTTGGTGATTTCTATAAGGCATCATATATGCGAGAAACAAATCCCTATGGTACTACAAGAAATAGTCATGAAGGTAAGTGTGTTCAAAAACCTATGTGTCAAAGATGTGGAAAGAAACACCTAGGAAAATGTTTCAAAGGGACAGAAATATGCTATAGATGTGGAAATGAAGGTCATAAAGGAAGAACCTGCCATGGAAAAAGATATCATGCAGTTGACTCGAGGAAAGGGAAGGAAGTTCTTTCTGAGGGATCAATTGAATGTTTTAAATGTGGTTTTCATGCTCATTATGAAAACACATGTCCTATGAAAAAGTTTTGTGAATGGGATCACCAAGATCGTTCAAATGTTCGTTTACTAATACCTAATTCCATTTCGATTGAGGATGAAGAAACCGAAAATGACCAATCAAAGGTATGGATTATTTCATGACTATTGTTTTCCTATTTTGGAATATTAGGATATGATTCATGATTTTGTTTGTAGGAAAGAATTATTTCAGTATAAGTTGGAAAGGAATGTCTAAATGATCATGAAGAATGTTGAATGAGTAAGATGTCAACATATAAGGGCTTCAAGAGTTATGGTGAAATTCTTAAGAGTATTAAGTCTCTTTTGATGATGGGGTTACATTAGAAGACTTTTTATAGTATTTGTAACCCTGATGTTTAACATATGAAAATTTTATTCAAGGAATAATTATCTGTTCTTTTGTGGACATAGTTATAAAGAACCATTTGGGTTTATATGATCATTACTTTTGAGGTACTTATGGGTTACTATATGTCATGATGGAAGTGAAAGGCATGAGATAAAATTGAGGTTAAATTATGTTATGGTTATTTTTGATGATTTTATCTCTTTTTGGGGAATGATTTTAGAATTATATAGTTTTGGAAAAAGGACAACACGCAGACCGTGTGACAACCCATCGCGTTGGACAAAGCTGCGGAAATCAAACCCACAACCAAAGTGCAACTGGTATTTATCACCTACCACTGGACTACGTGAAGTCCCTGGTTAGTTTGACTGATTCTTTTTAGTTAGATGATTTTATGAATTAAGAGTAAGTTTATTTTGGGTTATCAATGGAAATTTATTAACCTATCATGGAGGATATGTGATTAGGTTAATTACTTTTCAACACGAGACATTAAGAGCAACTGATGTTGTTTGGAGATAAATGTTACGATTTAACTTGGAAGACTATGTGACTAAATCCTTGTAATATTTTGGTTTCAACCTTATTTTGTTTTACATTGAATAATTTTATGGACAAATTGTTTATCGAATGGTCCTCGTTGAACTTTGGGTTTTGTTGGAAAATTTTTGGAGATTAAGCATAGATTTTCTTTTTATAAAGGGTTATCCTTTTCTGGATTATCTGATCTTGTACTAACCTTTTTGGTTTTGGTTTTGGTTAAAGTATAAAGACATGGTGAGTATATAGTTCTCTTTTGTGGATTAGGTGATTCTCTAGAATTTGATTATAGTACTCTTAATGTGAACAAGTCTTCCTAAATACTCGTCTTTTGGAGAAAATATGAGTTTGTGTAAGGAATCTAATAAAAGTTGAAAGTCAACATGATAAGTGATTATGTTTCCTTATGAATAAATTCCTCAATAAAAAGTATCTTAAAACAAAAATTTTGTCTATTAACTTTTCCTACTGGGGAATCGAATGTTTAACCTATCACAAGTTTGTGATTTTCTTGTGGTTAACTTTCTCCTAAACATGTTTTCTATCACTCTCCACCAGAACATGACCCTTTGTTTTTCCACCATGTCCATATTTTCATACTTGTAATCCTAGTATGGGTTAACTCGGGTGACCTTTGTACTTATCTTTCTTTATTTTAAAGTGATTTTTTTACCAACTCTTGTTCCGATGTGGGACTTTCAGGGATGTTTCCAAGCCCAATTTTAAAATTGCGAGGACACAATTCCCAAAAGGGGGGAAGGATGTAACACCCCAGGTAAATAAAGAATATTAAATCTTTATATTTATCCATATTTGTGAATAAAATATTAATATTACTTTAAATGGGATGCTATGCTTAATGGCGTACCCAACACGCAACAACAAGTTTCTTGGGATTCTTACGTTTCACTTTAATAATAAAATAATATTATTTTAAATGGTAGTTAATGCCTAGCCGTTTTAATGGTGGGAATGAACAGAACTAACTACAAAATAATTATATATGTTTGTCAAATATTTTTAATCTTTACAATAAATTTTAGAGGATTAAAAATGCAAATGAATCCAGTTTTTAAGCGAAAACATTCTAATATTCTTTAAAAGGTTGATTAACGACCTTTTGATGGCGAACCCCTTTTAAATCCACTTTTTGAAACTTTTATAAGCTCTCTTTTTCAAAATAAACATATTATTTATGATTGGGACATTGAAATTTACCTTGGGTTAATTTTTGGAATTTTTCTGACAATGTTCGTTTTTCAATGAATAGTGAAGAATACTGCATTTTACATCAAAACTGCTTTTTCATATAATTTAATTATATGGTTATATTATCTTTTTAATTTGTTTTAAAGTTTAATTATAATATATTTTTACCATGTAATTCAATGATGTTCATTGGGATTAATTTCACTTTGGAATTAGGCATAAACAAGTGCCAAACTTTTCATAAATATTGTTTCTAAAAAACCCGCTATTTGTTTTGACAACGGGAAGTTTTTTAAATTAATTATTTAAATTTATGTGTTTGGAATTTGTTAAAATTAATTACATATTTGGAATCAGAAGGTTCAAATTATTTAATTAAGAATCTTTTTTTGACATTATGAATAGTAACGACGGTAATTATCTTTAATTATTTTGATTAATGAGTAATCGGGTAGTTAAAGATAATAAGATAATATCATAATAATAAAAAAATGACCACAAAATGTGTCCTAATGCTACTGGTTGTCTCATGGCCGACCATGGGATGCCTTGTGCCAAACTTGGGGGCCCCATGGAATCACTTTTGTGAGAAAGTGACTTTTTATCTATTTATTTTTTAAAAATGTTAAATGTGACAAAGAATGTATCACCTATGTAAAATATTTTTAATTTTGTCTAAATAAATGATATTTTGGACTATAAATATCCATTGGAAAGATAAAAATATTTCCTACATCATAGTATATATTTTATAATTTTTAGACATTAAATAAATTAAATTATTTATGACATCATGATGATGCCCCGATGACCACATTATTTAACGATTTAAATAAAATGGAAAGATAATGTAACATATAAGACCTACACATGTAAAAAACCTATTGGATGGGTGGATTTAGAACCCTTATCACATTATCCTCAAAACACATCAATTTGGGACCATTAAAATCCGAAACTCATATGGAAATAATGTTACATTTTATACCTTTCCAAGAGTGATCCTCATCTCCTCTTATAAAAGGCCCCCACCTCTACCTCCTTACCCACACTTCCAAAGCCTTTGGCTCAGCCAACCCCTGCCCATTTTGTCTCTCCACATACCTATATAACTCCTGGAAGCCTCAATTTGGGTAGAACCCTTTCCAAGGAAGCCTTTGATCTCAAATCAAAGGAAGTTACCCGATTTAAAGGTAATGTCTTCACTTGAGTCCTTTTGTCTTATTTTACTTCTCCAACCCCCTAAAATCTTTTTATTCATTTATTTTGTAAAAAATCCAGTATCTTAAATATACTAGGATTTTTTTATAAGAAGTATTTGAGCTACACTTACACACACCTACATCTAATGGTTTAAGAACATACTGTTTCTGTTGATAGCAAATTTCTACCTCCCGAAACGATGATTGTTCAACATTCTTCTAACACCTTAAAAGGTGGCCATTAAGATGACACTATATTTATATATGATATCTAATATGTTTATGTTTTAATTAAGATTCTGTATTTTTCATTTATGGCATACCTTTATGGTTTCCATTATGGGTAAACGTGATATCTTCATTTAAGGAAGTGCGGACTACCTCCCCCTCGAAGTGATTTGATTCGTTAATACCATATGTGGTACGTATAAAGGATATATTTAATGATATTATATATGATACCATACTGGAATTAAAATACTATTTTGTATCATTGTGTTTTAATTCCATTAAATATGAAATAGAAATGGAAGTAGCGTTCATGCGTACGTACGGCTTATCGTCTCCATGAACGGTGCATTTCATTTCTTAACACTAAATGTTATGTAATATTATAAATGAATGAATATACTGGATATATATGATATCTAAATCATTCATAAAATTATGGATATAATGAACATTTGTCCACACGAACAACATGTAATTGTAAGAAGTCCACTTTCGACTTAAGAACCAAATATCGACAAAACAAATATTATTAACTTAAATGATTACATAATGTTTATGACATGGTAATAAGGGATATAAAAGGAATAATGAACTTGAAAAAGGTTCTTAAGGAAGTATAAATTAACTCAACATTATTATTCAGGATATTAAAGAATGATCGAGTAAAGTCGGACCCGAGGTAAGTGATCCTACTCCTCTCTTTCTTTTTAAGTACAATCTTTTATGTCATTCCTTTTAAAGCTCATATTTCTTGTTATTGGGATGTTATTTTATATTAATATTACTGTAATTTTTTTGTTCAAATGATGAGAGACCCTATTCTCTCTCATCAATCCATTTTGGAAGTTTGAGTAGCACCGTTAGGCTGTCGAATTTTCGTAAGAGATATAACCTCTCTCTTTCTTTTTAAGTACACTCCTTTATGTCACTTCTTTTAAGCTCATATTTTTTATGATGGGGGATGTTCTTTTATATTCCTCTCACTATAAATTTTATGGTAATGTGATGAGATACCCTATTTCCTCTCATCATTCCATTTTGGAAGTTTTAAGTGGCGCCGTTAGGCTGCCGAGTTTTCGTAAGGGATTTTTCATCTTACTTTTATTCCCGTGATATTTATGCTACATTTGCCACAATTTCCATTTAGTGGTGTATGTAATGCAAATTATTATACACTTTGAGTAGTATAATTTCATTTATGGGTATTCAAATCTTCATGTATGACCCTTCTTCCATGGGGTGTACGTTTCGAAAGTTACCCAACTCGGTAAGGGGACCTTTCACCCTCCTCTTTTTAAAGGACTTCTTTTGTTATGTCTTTTAATTCACATAATATTATGTTGGGATATGTTATTTTATATCCTTATTGATGTAAATTTTATTTCCAAGTGATGAGATGCCCTTTTTATCACTCATCAACTCATTTTCTAAATTTTGAAGTGATGCCGTCAGGCTGTTGAATTTTACCAAGGGAACTTTTTAACCCAATTTTGATTTCTTTGGGTTCAACTTGTAGTTATTGAATATGTCATCTTTTTAATATGTGTGAATGACCTTTTATTTTTTTACACTTAATATCCACTTATATTGGGTGTATTTATATTTGTCACACATAATTTTTAGATTGAATTATCCTTAATTTATGGATACCTTCTTTATAAGATAATTCATCACATTTGACATTTCTACTGAGACTTCATTGTTGTTATGCACCAATTCACTCTTATATGGTGTATGTACTGTCCTTTGGAATATTATATCATGAATCCATTTATTCTCATGATATTATAATGTTCTGACTAAATGTTATTCCTCAATTATTGTATTCAAGTGTCTATAATTTTGGTAGAACCCCTTTAACCAAAATATCGCTTTAAATGTTTTAATTATTTGTTCTTATTAATATCCATGTTTTCAAAGTGGTTTTAAGGATGTATTTATATGGATATTAATGGTTTAAAATTTTAAAAGCTTCAAGGTGGTATGGGACACTTTGATTCAAAAATCTCTTTATTAAATGTTTTAAATGGTTTTAGAAATGGTTTCTTTTTGAATGGATTCATTATTTCAATATCCCAAAATGTTATATTGTGATTGAAATGTGGAAATGTTATGTTTTCTTTATGTATGTTTTATGTGATACGTTTATGTTATGTTTCTTGGGAATTGTTATGAAAATGGGTGGTTTCGTGATAAACTAAGGGCGGGTGAGCCCGATATAGCTATCCAATGCATTGGGTAACACGAAGGAGTGAAACGTTAAGGTTTCTCCGAAACGATTTAGGGAATATACTGTGGTGGGTATTCTAAACGTAACCAAGAGGGTTACTCCCTAAATAAGAATGTTATGAATGCCTCAAGATACCATTTATGTCTTATGATTTCTATGATTTATTCATGATTTGATATGCCTATGTTTTATGGGTAAAGTATGATTTCATTCTAATGTATATATGAACTCATGTTTCCTTTCCATATTTTTATAACTCTTACTGAGCTTTTTATGATCATCCCAAGTTTTTGAAATGTTTTTCACAGGTCAAGGGAAAGGTACATGATGTGATGATAGTGTCAAGGATGTGTCAAGAAAAAATCCATGCTTTATTTTTAAATATGTTTCCGTTGATGGAAAAAATGAATACTATATTTTATGTAACCACTTTGTTTAAATGTAGAATGTAATGCAAGTTTTATGATCTAATTATCTAAAACTCTAAACCTGAAAAGACCCTCAATGTGTAATCTTGTAATAACTCAAGATTAAGTAAGGTTTAAGGCTGGGGCCTTATAGTTGGTATCAAAGGTCGGTTTAGATAACTTTAGAGGTTAGGGTATTCTCTAAGTATAAGTGACAGTACCATAATGGATAGGATTTCAGAAAGAGCCCTAGTTTTAGATAAAGTGAATGAATAAGTATATCTTGGTGTTTATCTTCCTCATTAGTATATGATGGTTTTGTTAATATACTCACACTGACTTTTTTGGTTTTAGTAAATGGCTGGATCTAGCAGGCACCAAAGTAACAGTGGATGTGAAGGAAACTATGACAGTTTTTTTGAGCAAGCAACTGAATGATATGGGGGCTGCAATGACAACTCTTGTGATTATCCTCAACCAACTATCTGGAGTCATGATTGACCACCTAAACCTTGGTGATTTCTCTAAGGCATCATATATGCGAGAAAAAAATCCCTACGGAACTACAGGTAATAGTCATAAAGGTAAGTGTGTTCAAAAACCTATGTGTCAAAGATGTGGAAAGAAACACCTAGGAAAATGTTTCAACGGGACAGAAATATACTATAGATGTGGAAATGAAGGTCATAAAGCAATAACCTGCCATGGAAAAAGGAAGTATCCAGTTGACTCGAGGAAAGGGAAAGAAGTTCTTTCTGAGGGATCAATTGAATATTTTAAATGTGGTGTGCATGGTCATTATGCAAACACATTTCCTATGAAGAAGTTTCGTGAATGGGATCACCAAGATCGTACAAATGTTCGTTTACCAATACCTAATTCCATTCCGATTGAGGATGAAGAAACTGAAAATGAACAATCAAAGGTATGGATTATTTCATGACTATTGTTTTCCTATTTTGGAATATTAGGATATGATTCATTATTTTGTTTGTAGGAAAGAAGTATTTCAGAATAAGTTGGAAAGGAATGGTTAATGGATCATGAAGAATGTTGAATGAGTAAGATGTCAACATATAAGGGCTTCAAGAGTTATTGTGAAATTCTTAAGAGTATTAAGTCTCTTTTGATGATGGGGTTACATTAGAAGACTTTTTAAAGTATGTGTAACTCTGATGTTTAACATATGAAAATTTTATTCATGGAATAATTATCTGTTCTTTTTTGGACATAGTTATAAAGAACCATTTGGGTTTATATGATCCTTACCTTTGAGGTAACTATGGGTTACTATATGTTATGATGGAAGTGAAAGGCATGAGATAAAATTGAGGTTAAATTATGTTATGGTTATTTTTGATGATTTTATCTCTTTTTGGGGAATGATTTGATAATTATATTGTTTTGGAAAAAGGACAACACGTAGACTGTGTGACAACCCGTCGCGTCGGACAAAGCTGCGGGAATCGAACCCACAACCAAAGTGCAACTGGTATTTATCACCTACCACTAGACTACGTGAAGTCCCTGGTTAGTTTGACTGATTCTATTTAGTTAGATGATTTTATGAATTAAGAGTAAGTTGATTTTGGGTTATCTATGGAAATTTATTAACCTATCATGGAGGATATGTGATTAGGTTAATTAATTTTCACCACGAGACATTAAGAGCAACTGACGTTGTTTGGAGATAAATGTTACGATTTAACTTGGAAGACTATGTGACTAAATCCTTCAAATATTTGGGTTTCAACCTTATTTTGGTTTACTTTGAAGAATTTTATGGACAAATTGTTTATCGAATGGTCCTCGTTGAACTTTGGGTTTTGTTGGACAAATTTTGGAGATTAAGCATAGATTTTCTTTTTATAAAGGATTATCCTTTTCTGGATTATGTGATCTTGTACTAACCTTTTTGGTTTTGGTTTTTGTTAAAGTCTAAAGACATGGGAAGTATATAGTTCTCTTCTGTGGATTAGGTGATTCTCTAGAAGTTGATTATAGTACTCTTAATGTGAACAAGTATTCCTAAATACTCGTCTTCTGGAGAAAATATGAGTTTTTGTAAGGAATCTAATAAAAGTTGAAATTCCACATGATAAGTGATTATGTTTCCTTATGAATAAATTCCTCAATAAAAAGTAACTTAAAACAAAAATGTTGTCTATTAACTTTTCCTACTGGGGAATCGAATACCGTTTAACCCATCACAAGTTTGTGATTTTCTTGTGGTTAAATTTCTCCAAAACATGTTTTCTATCACTCTCCATCAGAACATGACCCTTCGTTTTTCCTCCATGTCCATAT
This sequence comes from Viscum album, assembly GCA_963277665.1. Taxonomy (NCBI): domain Eukaryota; kingdom Viridiplantae; phylum Streptophyta; class Magnoliopsida; order Santalales; family Viscaceae; genus Viscum; species Viscum album. The sequence goes on from OY728122.1 coordinate 1,629,214,633, forward strand.
TTTCATACTTGGAATCCTAGTATGGGTTAACTCGGGTGACCTTTGTACTTATCTTTCTGTATTTTAAAGTGATTGTTTTACCGACTCTTGTTCCGATGTGGGACTTTCAAGGATGTTTCCAAGCCCAATTTTAAAATTGCGAGGACACAATTCTCAAAAGGGGGAAGGATGTAACACCCCAAGTAAATAAACGAATATGAAATCTTTATATTTATCCATATTTGTGAATAAAATATTTATATTACTTTAAAGGGGATGCTATGCTTGATGGCGTACCCAACACGCAACAACGAGTTTCTTGGGAATCTTATGTTGCACTCTAATAATAAAATAATATTATTTTAAATGGTAGTTAACGCCTAGCCGTTGTAATGGAGGGAATGAACAGAACTAACTACAAAATAATTATATATGTTTGTCAAATATTTTTACTCTTTACAATAAATTTTAGAGGATTAAAAATGCAAATGAATCCGGTTTTTAAGCGAAAACATTCTAATATTCTTTAAAAGGTCGATTAACCGCCTTTTGATTGCGAACCCATTTTAAATCCACTTTTTGAAAATTTTATAAGCTCTATTTTTCAAAATAAACATATTATTTATTATTGGGACATTGAAATTTACCTTGGGTTAATTTTTGGTATTTTTCTGACAATGTTCATTTTTCAATGAATAGTGAAAAATACTGCATTTTACATCAAAACTACTTTTTCATATAATTTATTTATATGGTTATATTATCCTTTTAATTTGTTTTAAAGTGTAATTAGAATATATTTTTACCATGTAATTCAATTATGGTCATTAGGATTAATTTCACTTTGGAATTAGGCATAAACAAGTGCCAAACTTTTCATAAATATTGTTCCAAAAAAACCCGCTATTTGTTTTGACAAGAGGAAGTTTTTTAAATTAATTATTGTAATTTATGTGTTTGGAATTTGGTAAAATGAATTGAATATTTTGAATCAGAAGGTCCAAATTATTTAATTAAGACTCTTTTTTTGGACATTATGAATAGTAACGACGGTAATTATCTTTAATTATTTTGATTAATGAGTAATCATGTAGTTAAAGATAATAAGATAATATCATAATAATATAAAATGACCACAAAATGTGTCTTAAGGCTACTGGTTATCTCATGGCCGACCATGGGATGCCTTGTGCCAAACTTGGGGGCCCCATGGAATCACTTTTGTGAGAAAGTGACTTTTTGATCTGTTTATTTTTAAAAAATGTTAAATGGGACAAAGAATGTATCACCTATGTAAAATATTTTTAATTTTGTCTAAATAAATTATATTTTGGACAATAAATATTAATTTTAAAGATAAAAATATTTCCTACATCATAGTATTTTTTTATAAATTTTATACATTAAATAAATTAAATTATTTATGACATCATGATGATGCAACGATGACCTCGTTATTTAACGATTTAAATAAAATTGAAAAATAATGTAAAATATAAGACCTACACATTTCCAAAACCTATTGGATGGGTGGATTTCGAACCCTTATCACCTTATCCTCAAAACACATCAATGTTGGACCATTAAAATCCGAAACTCATATGGAAATAATGTTACATTTTATACCTTTCCAAGAGTGCCCCTCCTCTCCTCTTATAAAAGGCCACCACCTCTACCTCCTTACCCACACTTACAAAGCCTTTGGCTCGGCCAGACCCTGCCCATTTTGTCTCTCCACATCCCTCTCTAACTCCTTGAAGTCTCACTTTGGGCAGAATCCTTTCCAAGGAAGCCTTTGATCTCAAATCAAAGGAAGTTAATCGATTTTAAGGTAATGTCTTCACTTGAGTCCTTTTGTTTTATTTTACTTCTCAAACCCCCTAAACTCTTTTTATTAATTTCTTTTGTAATAACTCCAATATCTAAAATATACTAGGATGTTTTTATAAGAATTATTCGAGCTACACTTACACACACCTACATCTAATGGTTAATGAACATACTGTTTCCGTGGATGGTGAATTTCTGCCTCCCGAAACGATGATTGTTCAACATTCTTCTAACACCTTCAAAGGTGGACATTAAGATGAAACTATATTTATATATGATATCTAATATTTTTATGTTTTACTTAATCTTCTGTATTTTTCATTTATGACATACCTTTATGGTTTCCATTATGGGTAAACGCGATATCTTCATTTAAGGAAGTGCAGACTACTGCCCCCTCAAAGTGATTTGATTCTTTAATACCATATGTGGTATGTATAAAGGATATATTTAATGATATTATATATGATACTATACTGGAATTAAAATACTATTATGTATCATTATTTTTTAATTCCATTAAATATGAAATAGAAATGGAAGTAGCGTTCATGCGTACGTACGACTTACCATCTCCATGAACGGTGCATTTCATTTCTTAACTCTAAATGTTATGTAATATTATAAATGCCTGAATATACTAGATATATATGATATATATGATATCTACATCATGAATACAATTCTTGATATAATGAACATCTGGCCACACGAACAACATTTAATTGTAAGAAATCCACTTTCGACTTAAGAACCAAATATCGACAAAACAAATATTATTAACTTAAATGATTACATAATGTTTATGAAATGGTAATAAGTGATATAAAAGGAATAATGAACTTTAAAAATGTTCTGAAGGAAGTATAAATTAACTCAAGTTTATTATTCAGGGGATTAAAGAATGATCGAGTCAAGTCAGACCCGAGGTAAGGGATCCTACTCCACTCTTTCTTTTTAAGTACAATCTTTTATGTCATTCCTTTTAAAGCTCATCTTTCTTGTTATTAGGATGTTCTTTTATATTACTCTTACTATAATTTTTATGTTCAAATTATGAGAGACCCTATTATCTCTCATCAATCCATTTTGGATGTTTTGAGTGGCGCTGTTAGGCTTCTGAATTTTCGTAAGAGATATAACCTCTCTCTTTCTTTTTAAGTACACTCCTTTATGTCACTTCTTTTAAGCTCATCTTTGTTATGATGGGGGATGTTATTTTATATTCCTCTCGCTGTACATTTTATGGTAATGTTATGAGATACCCTATTTCCTCTCATCAATCCATTTTGTAAGTTTTATGTGGCGCCGTTAGGCTGCCGAGTTTTCGTAAGGGATTTTTCATCTTACTTTTATTCCCATGATATTTATGCTACATTTGGCACAATTTCCTTTGAGTGGTGTATTTACTGCCCATTATTATACACTTTGTGTAGTATAATTTCATTTATGGGTATTCACATCTTCATTTTATGACCCTTCTTCCATGGGTTGTACGTTTCGAAAGTTACCCAACTCGGTAAGGGGACCTTTCACCCTCCTCTTTTTAAAAGAATTCTTTTGTTATGTCTTTTAATTCACATACTATTATTATGGGATATGTTATTTTATAACCTTATTGATGTAAATTTTATGTCCAAGTTATGAGATGCCCTTTTTATCTCTCATCAACTCATTTTCTGAATTTTGAAGTGATGCCGTTAGGCTGTCGAATTTTACCAAGGGAACTTTTTAACCCAATTTCGATTTCTTTGGGTTCAACATGTAGTTATTGAATATGTCATCTTTTGAATATATGTGAATGACCTTTTATTGTTTTACACTTAATATCCACTTATATTGGGTGTATTTGTATTTGTCACACATAATTTTGAGATTGAATTATCCTTAATTTAAGGATACCTTCTTTATAAGGGAATTCATCACATTTGACATTTCTAATGAGAATTCATTGTTGTTATGCACAAATTCACTCTTATATGGTGTATGTACTTTCCTTTGGAATATTATATCATGAATCCATTTATTCTCATGATATTATAAAGTTCTGACTAAATTTTATTTCTCAATTATTGTATTCAAGTGTCTCTAATTTTGGTAGAACCCCTTTAACCAAAATATCACTTTAAATGTTTTAATTATTTGTTCTTATTAATATCCTTTTTTTCAAAGTGATTTTAAAGATTTATTTATATGGATATTAATGGTTTAAAATTTTAAAAGCTTCAAGGTGGTATGGGACACTTATTAAAAAATCTCTTTATTAAATGTTTTAAATGGTTTTGGAAATGGTTTCTTTTGGAATGGATTCATTATTTCAATATCCCAAAATGTTATATTGTGATTTAAATGTGGAAATGTTATGTTTACTTTATGCATGTTTTATGTGATGCGTTTATGTTATGGTTCTTGGGCATTGTTATGAAAACAGGTGGTTTCGTGATAAACTGAGGGCGGGTGAGCCCGATATAGCTCTCCAATGCATTGGGTAAAGCGAAGGAGTGAAAATTTAAGGTTTCTCCGAAGAGATTTAGGGAATATACTGTGGTGGGTATTCCCAACGTAACAAAGAGGGTTACGCCCTACATAAGAATGTTATGGATGTCTCAAGATACCTTTAATGTCTTATGATTTCTATGATTTATTCATGATTTGATATACCTATGTTTTATGGGTAAAGTATGATTTCATTCTAATGTATATATGAACTCATGATTCCTTTCCATATTTTTATAACTCTTACTGATCTTTTTATGCTCATCCCATGTTTTTTGAAATGTTTTTCACAGGTCAAGGGAAAGGTACATGATGTGATGATAGAGTCAAGGATGAGTCAATAAAGAATCCATGATTTATTTTTAAATATGTTTCCGTTGATGGAAAAAATGAATACTATCTTTTATGAAACCACTTTGTTTAAATGTGGAATTTAATGCAAGTTTTATGATCTAATTCTCTAAAACTCTAAACCTGAAAAGATCCTCAATGTGTAATATTGTAATAACTCAAGATTAAGTAAGGTTTAAGGCTGGGTACTTGATTAGCCACTTTAAGAGGCTAATATTCATTTCTAATATATGTAGTTTTCATGTGCCTTGATATTCATAAATACCATTTTAGTGCATTTTACATTTTGAACACCCATTCTCATCATTTGTGCACTTCATGCCTAATGTGCACCAATTTAGGCCCAATGTTTCATCTGATTTTAAAGAATGAAACTATCCATATTTTAATTTTATATTTTTTTAAATGGATATTAACTTAATTATGAACATTTTTTATTCAGGGATCAATGGATTATTAATAAAGGATGATGGAGATATTAGGCGATTAAAGGAAACAATTCTGGAGAAGGTAGATTGGATATCATCCTACGGATCGGACTATGGGGCCCAAAATACAAGCCCAATGAAGCCCAAAATTTACAGAAGAATATAATACAAATAGGGGAACAAATAATTCTTCTGGAGCCAGTGCTAATTCGTCTTCAATGGTGGTGATTAAGGCGGCCCAAGTTGAAGATTCAATTTTGGGCCAGAATCTGCGGCCCAGAAAAATAGACCACTATTTCAATCATATCCCCCGAACCACAGAGTAGTTAGGTCTGAAACTTTTCAGTCTCTAAGGGGACATACGGGGATTCATTTATGTCTTCTAGGACCCACTCCAATTCGGCCTTCTAGAAGGTCCTTTAGGCGCGTCTTTCTGGTGGATGCAAGCTGGCTGCAACTTCGGGGCAAGAAGTGGAAAAGTCTCTCATCATTAATGTTCCACCCACCATTCCCAAAAATAATTAATTAAAGGCACATGGGATGTTGGGGGCTCAGCCAAGGATTCATTTGTTCCTATTTAAGGCAGTAGTGGTGGTGGATTTAGGGATGTTGGGTGCTTTCTTTTCATTGTAATGTTATTATGCCAATTTGCCTTTGTAATGTTCTTCCTTCTCATGTAAGTTGTTCAAATCACCTTAGTCTTCAATAAAAGTTCTTCTTCTTCTCTTGTTCTGTTTTTCTCCTTATCACCTTGATAACGTTGCCTCAAGGTGTGAATTTATTCACACCAAACCTTGTGATTTTGTTCACACAACGGTGGAGTGATCGTTATTTTTGTTGTTTTTACTTCTTCAATTCCACCCTCATAAGTCTACTTTCTGCTTCCGTTGAGAACTTTTCAACAATGGAGTGATATATCTTTTATGGGTTGATCCAAGGGAGTATCAAGGGGCTGGATTGAATGTTATTTCTCATGCCCTAAATGTTATTAATTTCTTTTAATTGAGTTTCTTTCATTCAATGATTTTTATTCTTCCTCTTCCTTATTGAATTTATTCACCCCACTTTCATGTGATAATTACATCCTTTAGCTTGGAGTGGTCATGAAAATTATCCTACAAGTGTATAGGTGATTATCATATGTTTTGAAGGTTCTTAAACAGTATTTTATGAGGTTAGTTTGAATTCATTGCATGAATCCTTCTCTAGTTAATGAAATTAAAATCATAAAAAAAAGGAATTCATTCAATTCACCCCGAGCAATAACCTAGGATCAACTCATTTTCTCATAGTTTGAATTCACATAGATCTTTTAGTGATCTTTCAAAACAATATAAAATCAACCCAAAGTTGGCCACTTCATAGCCAAAAATCCATCTCTTTTTATTGAGTGTCTAAAGGTTCTTCTTAGGTCTCTAAGGATTCGACAACCCAAGCTACACTACAAGCGACCGCTTGACCCTTAAAACTTGGGTAAATTTGGGTGAAACCAGTCCTTATAATCATATTCTATTGATAATTTAGGAAAATTATTCAAAATTTATTTTTTATGTGTTGTAATTTTTATCACATCAAACTGACACATGATGTGATTGGTATGGCTTAATGTTCTTGTTATTAGTTTAAAATTGTAATTTTAGTTAAAAACGCTTGTCACTCACTGTAAACCAAGCACACACACTCTATTTATTTTGATAATTTATGAAAAAAATTCATAATTAAGTTTTTACATGTATTAATTGGTCTCATATCAAACCGGCACATGATGTGACTAGTATGACTCAAAGTGCATGTTTTCAATTTAAACTGAGATTTTAGTAAAAAACACAATTGACATAGTAAAAATAGAGAAAAAATATTTTAATTGTTTTGATACTTTATAAAAATGATTCATAATCCATTTTTGATGTGTAAGAATCAACCTCACCTCAATCTGATACACAGTGTATCTGCTATGACTCAAATTTTCTATTATCAGTTAAAAATTGACATTTTAGTTCAAAACATGTGTCACTCACTAAAAAACAAAGTAAATATGATTGGATTTTCTTGATAATTTTGGAAAAAAATAAGTAATTTTTAATGTGTTTGAATAAATCTCATGTCAAACTGACACAAAATATGACTAGTACGACTCAATGTGCATGTTTCCAGTTAAAAAAGACATTTTAGTAAAAAAATACAAGTGACATATTCCATATTGAGAAAACACATTAAGATTTTTTTATATTTTAGGAAAATGATCCATAATTCATTTTTGATGTGTATAAATTAGATGCACCTCAATCTGAAACACTGTGTGACTGGTATAAATCCAAGTATGTATTTTTATTTAAAATTGACATTAATTTTAGTAAATAAGACTATATACATATTCAAAACTGAGAAAAAACATTAATATTGTTTTTATAATTTAGGAAAACATCCCATAAATAATTTATAACATTTAGGAATTAGGCTCACATCAATTATACCCACAATGTTCCTGGTATGACTCAAAGTGTCTGTTATTAGTTTAAAATCTACATTTTATCTCAAAATGCATGTTACTCATTAGAAACCAAGAAAACATAATTGGATTGTCTTGATAATTTTGGGAAATAGTTCGTAAGTCATTTGTGATGTATATTAATCACTATCACATCAAACGAACACATGATGTGACCTGAGTGACTCAAAGATCAGGTTTTTAGTTCAAAATGACATTTTAGTAAAAAAAACAAGTGACATATTGAGAACCAAGGAAACACATTGGTAATATTTTGATAATTTAACTTAATTATCCGTAGATAATTTTTGATGTGAAATAATTATCCAAACCTCAATCTAATACATGGTGTGTTGGTATGACTCCAAGTGTATCTTTTTTTAAATTGATATTTTAGTAAAAAATAAAAGTGACATACTCAAAATTGAGAAAACAAATTCAGATTATTTTGATACGTTAGGAAAATTATCCATAAGTCAAAGGTGATATGTAGGAATCAGTCACACCATAATCTGATACACAGTGTTCCCAATATGACTAAAAGTATATATTTTCAGTTTAAAATTAACACTTTGTGTTTAATTTATTTCTATATAGTATTTCCAATATATGAATTACTTTCTTGTATAGGTTAATTAATTTTCTTGAGCTATGGTGGTTTGTTCAGAAACATATAGAATGTACATGGTTTGGGGGATAAAGACAAAAGAACATTGATGTTTTTAAATGTTTGTTATAATTTATACTTACTTATGTAATTATACAAACCAATGTTTGAAATGTTTATAATACAATGTTTTTATAATTTTATTTGTGTTGTAAATTTTATTAAAATTTTATTATGTATTTTCTCCAGTATTTTCTATATATTTATATCCCTTTTTATGTATTTTGATTAGGATTGATTTTACAGGGTTACTGTATGGATATTGTAGGGTTGTAGCTATGTAATAGCTAGAATAGCCTTTATCATCACTCCATGAACCATTGATAAAGGTACCATTTATCAATTCTTTATCCAGTGCTAAAAAAGACAACCTTTATTTATACAAAATAAAGATCACTAATAAATATAACCTTTATTTGAGCTCTTTGGAAGCACTGATAAAGGATACATTTATCATTGTCTTTTCTATATCTAAAAAAGGATGAAGGTTTTTAATATCACTTTGGTATTAAATTCTTTTAATAAGTGATAAAAATCATTCTTAGTGCTATTAAAAGTGTGTTATGTAGTAGTGAAAACTAAAGAGAATACCTAAAGAAGAGGTAGCATTCATCAATGAACATTATTATTTTATTTATTACTATACATCATTAAATTATTATTGTACCTTAATTATAAAAAAACATTAGTATATTCCATATAATAAGATATTTTTATGTTAAGGGAATAAATAACAACCATCTCCACTTCCATCAAATGAGTTATGAAATCATCGTTCGTGTGTGCGGTGGACTACCACCTCACAAACTAATGTCATTTGTTTTTCAATTTCCACCTATACAGGATGTAAATGGTGATGGATCTATTTTTTATATATGATATATATTATTTTCATGATGTTATTATGATTCTGAAATTATTATATCGCACACTCCTTCATATTTTCCATTTTGTGGGAATATGATAATGTCGTTCGTTTTTATAGTTCTCTACCACCTCATGATGCGATGTGATTCATTCATGATTTACATGGAAGTTATTAAAGATGGTTTTAATAAAAATATGTGATATATATGACATAAAAATAATTCTATAATGATAATATATATCACTTACTTTTCTTTCTTTTAATTCAATGTGAAAATGTAAGTAGCATTCAAGAATACGTACGACCCACTGTCTCTATGAATGGTGTATTCAATTTCCTATCACTAAATTTAATGGATTAATATAAATACATATATATTTATTATATATGATAATTATATATATTTTTTCATTATGGGTATTATTATCAAATTAATAGGACCAATAATATAACAAATCAAAACATATCCAAAAAACAAAGAGGTTATTACCCAAAATATAACTTTAACATTAAATAGTTAATAAAATGGTAATAAAAGGCCATAATAAAATCATATATGATATGATATATATGAATATAGTTATGTAATATATTTATAATAAACTTATATTTATGGTACAATAGTTTTTAATGAGTACGACAAAAGTCAAGAGTTAAGGTTTGTGATTTTCATCTCACTTTTATTTAATGTGAGACACAAGCGATATTCACCACATGTTTATTTTATGTGGTTTATATGATTCCCATAAATTTATATTATGATTATAGTAATTAAAATTATTGGTATCAACATATCCATTATAGGATCTCTCTGTCATGAGGTTTATGGTTCAAAAGTTACCAAATCGATAAGGGATATTTATCTCAATTTGCCTTCTTTGAGACATATGTTATGGTATGCACTTATATTATTTCATGAGATATATATACAGACCCTTTTACATGTAATATAATTTATTTATATATACTCAATATATTTTATGCTCTATTTTACATTATTCCTTTATGAGGTTTTTGATTCAAAATTACCAAAGTGGTAATGATTTTATGTTATAATATCATCATTTATGAGGATTGTTTATGATTATGCTTATGATGATAAACTTATACAATAAATATTTCAATAAACTCATGAATTCTATCATCCTATTTTTATTCATTATATTTTCATGTAATAGTACCATTTTTCACTCTTTGGTTCTTAAAATAACAAAGAATATGTGTTTAAGAAAATATAACATTATTTATCTCTTCAGTCAGAAATCTATTTTCTTCCAAAACCAGGTTTTCTAAAATAAATTTAAAAATGTTTTATTATTACCCGATTATTTTTAAAATAAAATTTTACCTATGTTTTACTTTTTACAATTTTTTTAAAAATGAATCGTTAAGTTGTTTTCCAAACAATACTCGTTTGTATTTTCCCAGAAATGTGAAAAGAATATTTATTTTCAATACGAACGACATGAATCATATTTCTTGCTTTTATGACTGCTAAATGATTTCAAAGTTCCCTTAAAATAATTAAATTTGATTTTAAAATATTATTATTTCCTTAATACTTGGGAAATTTTTATATTTTAGATAAATGATTTTAAAGTAAAAACAATTTTGAAAGTGTTTTGTTTTAAAAATAGTTTTTTTTTCAATTAAGAAATGATATTTTCTTGAATAATTATTTTAAATGAATTTTCAAATTATTCATTTATATTTTTACTAGGTTATTTTCAAATAATAGTATATTCATAATGTTTTATGTCTTAAAAATTGATTTTTAAAGAAAATCTATTTTTCTCAAGAAATGTCCCAAGTAGTCTTTCAAAATTATTCTCCATCTAAGGTGAAGTTATTTGAGGTTAATTTTGATTTAATGGGTATATGATCTAAGGATACCATTATTATTCTTTCATTAAATGGTTTTTGTTTTTTATGAAATGATGTTTATGAAACCGGTTTCTATTCCACTAGTTATACCATGATAAAATGCTTATGAAACCTACTTAATTCTCCATAGGTAATGATTTGATAAAATAATGGAATGATTGTGAAAGCTTTTTATTTTATATAGGTTATTTAATGATTAAATATTTATTAAACTCATTCTATTTATTTGGTTATGAAATGATGATTTTTTATGATCTTGTGGCACCCATATGTATGATTTTAATTATATGAAAATGGTAACATTATAACCAAGGATTGTGGTTACATTATAACTAAACATTGGTGAGACCTATATATCCCTAAAATGCATTGGGTAAATATTTATATCTCATGAGATATATAGGACTTGAATGGGGAGTGAACTCAGTTCAGTAAGATATTTTTTCCACTATGATGGACTTGATAGTGAACCTTTACTAACATGATAGTTTGAAGAGTGAACCCATTTCTCTATTAGGAAATGACTACTATTGGGGATGGAGGTGTGTCCCTCCTAGGAGGTTTAGCGACCAAAAATTAGGGTATAAGGTTGGTTGGACCAATCTTGAAGCAGGTACATGGGTGGTTATCCCAATCATAACATGTTATGAATGTCTTGGTGGGTGGCCTTGACACAAGATTTTCTATGATTAAGTTTATGCCACAAATCTATGTCTTATTCTAATGTTATGCTTTAATGTATCATATTCTTTGATTCCCTTATGATTCATATCTTATGAACTTCCAATATTTATACCATGACTCATGTTTATGATCTATGTTCAGTTGGGTATGAATATTGCGTGTTATATTCATTATCATGTACCCTTATCCTTATCTTATTCTATTTTATGATCATAGATTTATATCTCTTATGTTTCCTCTTATTGATAATTTTAGCTCACACTTTATCATGTTTACTTTCCTAAGTTTATGAAGAAATGTTTTATGTAGGGTATGTCTATAAAAAGTATTAAATGGGAAGATCTTTGTGGGAAACATTGAAGATCATTCCATAGATTAGAATAATATGTTATTAGTTTCCAAAGGGACTAAATTGTTATGATAATCATGTATGTGTTTGTGTAATTTAATGAATACTCATATAAAATGATGTAATATCCATTTATGAGAAGCCTGAGTCACGTTAGTTGGTATTAGAGAAAAGGTTTAGTTAACCTTTATAAACTAGGATGAGAAAACTTTAGTGAGATACCTAGGTATATTTCCAAGATTATGTCTGGGGATTTCATTAAGGATAAGCCCAAGGATGAGTTAATGTATTGAAAAATGTCTAAGAATTTTGGTAAAGGATAAATTGAGTGGTTTCGAAGTAATTAAATCCCCATGTTGATACTAAATGTGGATGTGGATCTGGAACATATGTAACTAGGGGTAAAAAACCTAAAAAATGTATTGAGATAGAATCAATTGAGAACTGGGGAACGATAATGGGTCTCTCTACACACTTAGTTTGACACTCCTAGAGGATATGCTTTTTAAATTCACTCATTATGAACTTTCATGAAGTATTTAAATAGATAATGAATATGAATGGCCTAGGATAAACTTAAGGCGTTACAAATTAAAAATGTGTCTTGATTTAGAACTCCTAAATTATTTTTCAGAATATGTTATTTTACATTATGATTATATTTTCTCACAAAATTATTTAGGGTCTTAGTCAATGGTAAAAACTAGAAGGAATTGGAATAACATTGAATGTGATGGATGATTTGATAATGAGAAGCCAAATAGGGTGACAACTGGAGTAAAGTATATTTCGATTATGCATAATCAATTTTCACAGAACATGATTTATAATGTGTACCTTAAACCACTCTCAGACACACCAAAGAAGAGAAGGAAAGAGTTTTTTTGAGATTTTGGATGATGGTAACCATAGAGGAAAGAATATTAAGTTTCCTATATGTCAAGAGTGTGGAAAGAATAACCCAAGTGAATGTATTAGAGGAATGAGAATATATTTTGACTATGGAAAATCATGACATACATAAGGTAACTACATAAGGAAAATGAAAATTTCAATTAACACAATGGATGAGAATATTGGTCTCCCCAAGATATCATTGACTATTGAATTACTTAAACATGTGAAGTATGAGCATTATAAAAATTGATGTCCTAAGGGGAAATATTTTGAATAGAATCATCATGGTTGTAAAAGTAATGGTTATATTTATGATGAGGAATAGACTAGAGAAGTAAAGTAAAAGCAAATAGGTATTAAGGAATAAGATGATGATGCCTAGATAATGGTTTGAGAAGGAACTGTGATGAATGAAGTATTTATGTATTGGAATTCAAATATTATGCTCTATGAATCATGAAATATATAATAATTATTTAGTTTAAGTTTTTTTATATATTTGAAATAACATGTTGAATGATGATGATGGATTGGAAGAGTGATTCAATGGAAAGGTGATATTTTGATTAGGGGAAGGTAACCCTTAATATGTTCCGAATGTTGAGAAAATGGTATTTATTTTTGATAAATAGATGACTGATATGAATAAAGTAAAAAAATAGTATTGACGACCTCAAAAGTAATAAAGTATTTTTTGGAAAAGTGTTTTATGTTATCATTGATAGAGTTTACAAAATTATTGGATCTATTGAATATATTAAATAATATGTATTTGTATTTAAGGAATGAGAAAGCATAGATGTTTTCATTAACATTCTATGGAAATTATATTTTCAAGATCATGATGAAGGTATTCACAAGTTTTTTATGTGAAAATTAAGAACAATTTAATTATGTTTTTAGGATTAATGATAAGTTAGTTTTTGAAATTTAGTGGCCTTATTTCTAAAGATTTTGATTTTAATATTTCAAAAGTGTCATGAGGTTAACCATTTATGAAATGTTTTTTGTTAAACATTAAATGTTGTTTTAATGATTAATTTATTATTTCTACATCTAAAGATTTATAAATATTGGATAACTTATGATAACCACTTTTTTTTATGATAAATAAAGATTGAAAAAATGAATTATAATTATATATAAGGATCTTATGATCTGTTAGTTCTTCAAGTATAAAAATTACACCTTTATTTCAAAGAGTATGAGATGAATTATAAATTGATTAAGGCACAACCAAAGGGAGAGATTGTGCTTATGAAATGGAATGAAATAAAGTAAGTGTGTATTATTGTGAAAATTATTCAAAATTAGGAAAAGGATCTTGAAATAAAATCATTTCCACTTATCACTATTTTTTATGATATCAATGACCTATCTCACGCTTCTTTGTTTTATGGTTTTACAGTCACTAACCTTCTCTGGATCACCCAATTTATTGTGACCAGTGATATTTATATTTCTCTAAAATTATTTATGATTTTCTTTGATGTACACATATTCACTTCCTACCAATGTTAACCTAAGTGTAAATATAGTTATGAGTTAATTTAGGAAACCTTTATTTTTCTAATTTTCTATTTTTAAGGAAACTTTTATTATTCATCTATACGATGTGGTTTTATATAAAGGAATTTTCAAATGTTAAAACTTTGATGAACTTTGATGAATTTCATTGGAAAAATTCATTTTTAGGTGGAGGGGGTATAGAATGTAACAACCTATGATTTTATAAAACATTTTTTCAAATTAATTTAATATTTTCAATATTTTGAGTTACACGCAACATTAAGTTTATCTTGAGTTACACACAACAATGATTTCAAATGATACATGACATATTATTAAAATATTATTATTTAATATGAAAGTTGTCACCTAGAAATTTGAATGGAGGTTATGAATGCTATTAACTAGATTGTGAAAATATTTTTTACACATGTATATAAAATGAATTATTTGGTAACCAATTAATTATAAATTAAAATAAAACCCTTTTGAAAATAAAAGGAAATCATTATCAAAAAAACTATTTTTTTTCACATAAGTGTGTTTATATCAATAAATTTATTAAATAAATTTTTAATGGTTTTAATGAAATTTATATATTATATATTGAATAATTTTTTAACAATAATCTTATATATCTTATATAAAAAAATAAGAATAATCCAATTTTACGCTTAAAAAATTTATTTTTCTAGAAATTAGTTTATCACCTTTTTGCATACTTATAATAAAATTAATTTTTTTACCATTTTAGAAAATTAATTTTATATAATAAAAATAATTTTTGAAAAAATAATTTCAAACTCTATTAGGGTGAAATTTTGGGTTTTTTCTAAAAATTTTCATTTTTTTATGAATAGTGGAAAATACTGAATTTTAATTAAAAAATGCCTTTTTATTTAAATTATTAATATTGTTAAATTTTATTTTGAGTTAGTTTTAAAAGAAAATTATTTCAAATTTAAAGTAATTAATCAAATTTAGTTCATTGGAATCAATTTCATTTTGAATTTTGATATAAAAATATTTCAAACTTTTGAACGTTTTCATTTTAAAAACCCTCTTTTTCGTCATGTCCGTGGGATTAGTTTTAAATTAAAATTTTCCACTTGTATGATTTAAATTTAGAAAAATTGATTCCATAATTTGAATCATAATAATTTATAATATCTAATAACATCATTTTATTTTTTTCCCAAAATTAATAGTGAATGCACTTAAAATTAATTAACGTGATTAAGGTAAAAATGGGTTTACCGAGGGGTTAAACTTAAAATATATGGGTAAAATGTCATATAAACGGATATAAAAACTATTTTATGGACATATTTATACCATTAATCCTATAAGGTTCTATAATTTACTAATTTTTACACTTTTTATATATGAAAAATATGGAAACACTTATTTCTTTCCAAAAATACCAAGTGTGTCTTCTCCCCCAAATATAAAATGTACCCCCCTCTCCTATCTTCTTAATAGATTAAAACATTAATAGTTTGTAAAATACCTATCCAAATAACTTCCTAAATTCCCACACCTCATAATATAATCCTTATTGTGGATATAAATTCTACCAAGGGAGGGTTTTTGTACAAATATATGGAAGATACCTAAAGAAGTGGTGGCGTTCATCAACGAGAATTTTAGTTTTATTTATTATTAAAACTCAATAAATTATAATGATAAAATTATTATATAATCACCTTACGGAATCATTATTCGTGTGTATGGAGGACTACCACCTAACAAACCGATGTCATATGTTTTTACATTACCACCTATAAAGGTTAAAAATAATTATATATATTTTTTATATATTAAATATATGATATTTATGAATTTATTATGATTCTTTAATTATTATATCACACATAACTTCATATTTTTCATTTTATGGGAACACAATAACATCGTTTGTGTGTACAACCTACTACTGCCTCAGGAAGCAATACAAATTTTTTACACTTTACATTTAAGGTATTAAGGATTAGTTTAATGAAAATATGTAATATATATGGAAAAATAATTATTATATAATTATAATATATATCAATTAATTTTCTTTCTTTCAATCCAATAATAAAATGGAAATAACATTCATGCGTACGTATAATCCATAGTCTCCATGAGCTGTGTATTTAATTTCCTATCACTAAACTTTATGGATTACTAAAAAAATGTAATTAATATATATTATATTTATCTAATTTTTATGTTTCTAGATATTATGGAACCATGATAAATGTTCCAGGACCAAAAATATAACAAATCAAAACATATATGAAAAACAAATTGGTTATTACCCAAAACACAACTTTAATATTAAATATTTAATAAACGGGAAATAAAAGGTCATAAAAAATATAATATATGGAATGATATATATGAATATGAATTTTTATTATATTTATAATAAACTTATATTTATTATACATTATTGTTTAATGAGTATGATGGAATTCAATACTTAAGGTAATGAATTTCATTCTCACTTTTATATTTTGTGAGACACAAGCCATATTCACCACATGTTTATTTTATGTTGAGTATATACTTCCCATGAATGTATATTATTATTATTATACTTAAAATTATTGTTATTACATATCCATTTTATTTTCTCTCTTTCATGGGTTTTACGGTTCAAAATTTACCAAATCAGTAAGGGGTTTTTATCTCAATTTTCCTTCTTTGAGATGTATGTTATGGTATGCACCTAAATTATTTCTTGAGGTGTATATTCATTCCATTAAACATTTAATATCATGAATTTATTTATTATCATGATATTTGAAGTTCCATTTTATGTTATTAATTTATGGGGATTATGATTCAAAGTTACCAAAGTGGTAATGATTTTATGTTACAGTCTCATCATTTATCGGGATGGGTTATGATTATGATTCTAATGATAAAATATTATGATTTATCTCTCAAAAAAATAATTATTTTTTTATACTAGGGTTATTCAGGATATTTTTATGTAATAGTAAAATTTTTTCCACTCTTTTGTTCTTAAAATAATAAAGAAGATGTTTTTAAGAAATTATGACTTTATTTATCTCTTAAGTTGGAAATACATTTTCTTCCAAAACCATGTTTTATAAAAATGTTTTCAATTTTTTTATTATTATCCCATGATTTTTAGAATACATTTTTACACATTTTTTTAGTTTCTTTAAAAGTAATCTTCTTTTCATTTTCAAAATAATTTCCATTTGGATTTTACCAAAAAAGTGAAAAGAATCTTAGTTTTTAACATGCATGTTATGAACAATATTTCAAGATGTCAATACTGCTAAATGATTTCAATATTCCATTAAATTTTTAAAAAGATATTTTCAAAGAAAATCATTGCCTTAATAGTTGGGAAAATTTAGATTTTAAATAACTGATTTCAATGTGAAAAGTATTTTGAAAGTGTTTTATGTTTTAAAAATTATTTTTGAAATAGGAAATGATATTTTCCTCGAGACATGTTTTAAAGGATTTTTTAAAAGATTAATTTATAAATTTTAAAGGTTATTTTCAAGAAAAAGTATATTAATATTGTTTTACGTTTTGAAATTTTTTTCAAATAAAATTTATTTTCATTAAGAAATGTCCCAAGTAGTCTTTCAAAATTATTTTCTGTATAAGATGAAATTATTTGCGGTTGCTTATTCTTTACTTGGGATATGATTAAAGTATGACATTATTATTATTTTTATGAATGGTTTATGATTATGATGAAAAGATGTTTTTGAAACCCATTCGTTTTCCATGGGTTATACCATGATAAAATTCTTAAGAAACCCACTTCCTTTCCACAGGTTATGCGTTGATGAAATGATCAAATGATTATGAAACCCGTTTATTTTCCATAGGTTATGTTATACTAGAATTTTTATGAAACCCATTTCATTTCATGGGTTTTGATATGATTAATGTTTTATGATCATATGAAACACATATGTATTATTTTCATTATGTTACAGTATTTATTTTATAACCAAGGACAATGGTTATGTTATAACCAATGACGATGGTTAGATTATAACCAAAGATATGTGGGACCTATATCTCCCTCTAATTCATTGAGTAAAGATTTATATCTCATGAGATAAAAAATGACTAGAATTGGGAGTGAACTTGGTTTAGTAAGGGAATTTTTTAATATAATGGTCTTGGGAGTGATCCTTTACTAACATGATGGTTTGGGGAGTAAAAACATTCCACAATAAGGAAGTGGATTCCACTAGAGATGTTGGTGTGTCCCACCCAAGAGGTGTATCTATCAAAAAGGAGGGTATACAGGTAGTTATCCCAAGCCTAACATGTTATGAATGTATTGGTTAGTATCCTAGATAAAATATTTTCTATGCTTATGTATTTGTCATAAATATATGTCTTATGCCAATGTCATGATCTCACAGATTATGTTATTTGATATCATTTTGATTCATGTCTTATAAACTACCAATATTTATTCCATGACACATGTTTATGATCTTTGAGAAGTTGGTTATGAACTACATAAGTTATGTTCATTATCACATACCCTTATAATTATCTTATGCTATCATATGATCATAGATATATATCTATTATGTCTACCACTACTAAGCATCTAAGAACACCATTTCTTATATTTCCTTTCCACAATTTATGAATAATGGTTATATGTAGGGTATTTATATGAAGAGTACTAAATGTGAATATATTTTTTGGAAAAATTGAAGACCATTAACCAGATTATAAGATTTTGTTCCATGTTTCCAAAGCCACTAAACAATTACTGTCCTCATGTTTATGTTTATGTAATGTAATGTAATAAATATTCATTTAAAAAGATGTAATATTCATGTATTAGAAGCTTAGGATGATATATACTTTTTTGTTTTATTTATGACACATTATTATATTCTAAAAGGTAGGATGAACATGAAATACAACTAAGGATTTTTTTGCAAACCTTGAATGAAAAAAACCATATTGAAAATTTAGTATGTGTGAATTTTGGTTGTAATAAATTTTTTCCCTTGAACACATTGTTTCTAAATATGGTATAACAGTTGAAAATTCTAAAAAACAAGTTGTTAAAGATTGTCTAAGACCATAAAATGTTATAGGGATTCATTGTTTTCTTGATTTAGCAGGTTACTATTGGTGGTTTGTTGAAAACATTGCTCAGTTGTATAGCCCATTGACTAAGTTAACTCGAAAAGAAGAAAAATTCATCTAGATAAAATAATGTGATGTTTTTTTCAAGAACTGAAAATAATATTGGTAAATTCTACAGTTTTGGACCTAACTTCCAGAAAAGGAGATTTTTTTTACAATGATGATTCATTGAATAGACTTGGTTGTATCCTGATGTAGAAGGATTAGGTAATTACTTATGCTTCACGTCATCTGAAACCTATTGAGTTAAATTATCCTACACATCATTTGGAATTAGATATCATGGTTATTTATTTAAAAATTTATAAAAATCATTTGTATGGAGTAATGTGTGAAATATATACTGATCAAAAAAATTTGAAGTATATATTAAATAAGAAAGAATCAAACATGAGATAGAGAACATGGGTAGAACTGATCAAGGATTATTATTGCATGATTCATTATCATCTTGAAAAAGAAATCAAAGTGGCTGATGGTTTATGTTAGAAAATTAATACTATATTAACCATGTTAAATTTATAACATGACCCTTTGATTAATTATATGATGAATTTTATCCTAGTAATTATATATTCAGGGACATATTATATTTTATTTTAGATTTTAGTGCATTTAACTCAGTCAGAAATAATTATGCAAGACCAGAAGGAGGATCATGTTCTATAGGAAAAGGTATAATCTGTTAAGAAGGGTATGTTGCCTGATTCTAATGTCGATGGAGAAGGTTTATAAGATTTAAAAAAGTTAGGTGTTTCTTGTGATTCCAAGGTGAAGAAAGAGTTATCGAGTGAATTTCATAGTTCTCCATTTTTCATTAATCCAGGCATTACTAAGATATATAGAGACCATCAGGAGTATTAATGGTGGGATGGAATGAATATAGGTATTTTTTAATTTACCATGAAATGTTTTACTTTTCATTACGTTAAATAAAAATGAATATTACTAAAGGTATTGTTTCAAACTTTTCCAATGTCAGAGTGGAAATGATAAAATATATCATTGTATTTCATGGTGGGATTTCTAAATACATATCGAGGTAAAATGCGATTTGGGTTATTATTGATCTATCTACTAAAAATAAACATTTCCTTCCCATTCGAGGTACCATGTATTTGTATTAACTTTATCAACTATATCTCAGGGAGATATTTAGGTTAAATGTAGTTATACTCCATTGTCTCTGACCGTGATACCATATTTACTTATAATTTCGGTAAAGGACTTCAAAAGTCGTTGGGTACTGAATTAAATATCAGCACAACTTTTCACCCACAAACCGATGGCCAGTCTGGGTAGATGATTAGGAAAATAGAATATATTCTTCATTCTTGTTTAATGGATTATAATGGAATTTCAGATCAATATATTTATTTTTTTGAGTTTTCTTATAACAAAATTTTTCATTCCAGTATATTGATGGCACCATTTGAGGCATTATATAGAAAGTAGTGTCAGATGAAAAATTTTCCATGATGAAGTCAGAGAAAAAGGTTTATGGACTAGAGTGGGTAAAGGAAATGACTAATAAGGTTAATTTGATCTATAAATTATGATAATGTTTCAATGTATGCAGAAATTTTATGATAATAACTATAGGAAAGATCATTCTTTCAAGGTAGGAGATCGTGTTTTTCTTAAAGAATATCTATGGAAAAGTGTTATATGTTTTGTTGAAAAGGGGAAGTTATGTCCACAGTTCAGTGGACCATATGAAATCCTTGATAAATTTTGATCATTTTCCAACTTTGTGGATTTTCCTTTGAGTTTATACCATGTACACAACATATTTCAAGTTTCAATGTTAATGAAGTATGTGCCAGATTCATCTCATGTTTTAAGACCTGAAGTAGTTCTATTAGAAGATAAGCCTTACTATGGGGAAAAATATTCATATTATTGACCTAAAAGAACAATTCTTTTTTAATAAGGTGATTCAAAAGGTTATGGTTTTATAAAAAAACCATATGGTTGAATAAGCAACATGGGAATATGAAAATTATATGAGGGAAATATATTCCCACTTGTTTAATAAGTGAATAAAATTATGAGTATACAATTTAAAAAATTAGGAAAGAATTTAAAAAACTAGGTAATGATAGATTAAATCATTTTCATTTTTATTAATATTAATTATATTCTTATATTCATTACAGAAAAATGAATTATTTTTTTAAATAAAAAAGAAAATAGTTTTAATTAAACTATTTTATTATAAGGTATTATTTAACAACTTAATTTCTCAATTATAGAATTTTAAATTGATGAAATTAATTTCATTTTTCTAATTATAATATCAAAATTAAGTTATCATAAAATTAAGAGATTTTTTGAAAAATATTGACTTTTCAAGGAATAATGAAAAATACCGAATTTTGAAAAAATGTTTTTCCTATTAAATAAATTAAGTAATTTAAAATTTAAATTATGTTTTTAATATGATTTAAAGTAACCTAATTTTTATTTATTTATATTTAGTTCAATTAATTATTTTTGAATCAAATTTATGTTGGATTTTAGTATAAGTGTTTTTAGGTTTAAAACTATAATTTTTATGAAAACTATTTTAAAATGTATAGTGTTTCTTTATTTTAATTAATTAAAAAACACCTTATGGGAAATTATTTAAATTAAATTTAAATATTATATGTCAATAATTATTAATTTAATTATTATAATAATTATTATTATTCATAGAGTTAAAATAAAAATATCTTTTTCTTGAAAATAAACTTCTGAAAAAACCACTTTTTCATCACATTTGCTCGTTTAATTTTAAATTAAATTTTTCCAATTATATTAATTGAATTTAGTAAAATAGATTCTATATTTTTAATAATAATAATTTATAATATCTAATAACTTCAACTTAATTTTTTTACCAAAATGAACAACGAAAATAGTAAAAATTAATTGTCACGGTTAACAAAAAAAATAGATTTACTGAAGTTTAAACTAAAATGATAAGTGTCAAAATGATATAAAAACTTTTATAAAATATAGGTTTTACATATTTAATCCTTATCATTTATAAGGATTGATAATGGTTTTTTTGAGCCTTGTGTCATGTGAAAACCTTGGGAACACATTTTTCTTTTCAAAAATTACAACTGTTCCACTCACCTCACATATAAAAGCCCACCCCTCTCCTCTCCTCTTCACAAATTAAAACCATTTTTTCGAAAATAACCACCCAAATAACTTACCTAATTAACTAACCATATATTATAATCCTTGTTTTTATCATAAATACATCCTTAGAAGGAATTTGGTGTTAACCCAAGGAAGTTATCTAAATAAGAGGTATCATGCTTAATCGAGTGTTTTTATTTTATTTATTCTTCCACATACTAAAAAACCAATTAAATTACGATGATATAATAAAAATTTTATCTACCATGTCTTTATATGTTATTATGTTAATTTAATAACCAAATTCCATCATCTCTTCCTTCACATGGGAAATGAAATCATCTTTCATGTGTATGGAGGACTATCGCCTCATGAATCGATGTGATTCATTTTTCATCTTCCCCTCTCATGGATTGTTATGATGTTGGATTTGAAGTATATATATTAAAATTTTAACATAATTATACTTATTCAATTATTATACCACATATAATTTCTTACTTTTTATTATGTTGGGGATATGATAGCGTCACTCGTGTGTACGGTGGATTACTGCCTCACGAAGCGACGTGATTCATTTTTTACTAATGCTTTATATAGAAGGTAATAAGGATAAATTTAATGAATATATGTGATATAAATATTAAATAATTTCAATATTAATGACATATTTATAATTCGTAAAATAAAATATATCATTTTCTTTCTTACCTTCCAACTCACTAGAAAATGATAACGATGTTCGTGCGTACATGTGGACTACCACCTCCATAAAGTGATTCTAATTTTTTCATCACCATAACACATGGATGATATATATAATTATATTTAATGAAATAATATTTTATTTATGATATAATTATCATTCGCTAAATATTAAATAATACTTAACTTCTTTCCATAATGATCATTGAAAAATAAAAATGTTTCTCTTGCGTACATATGACCAACCATCTCTATGGTTGTAACACAGTTCATTTTTCACAACCATATTTCATGATTGTTTATGAAGTTTAATTTTTGTCAAAATATGATAATTATGTCATGATTATTATTTTTGATATTTTTAAATAATGAACTATATGACCATAGTCAACCAACCGAATTCATTTTTGACACATAAGCCGAATATCGTCAAAACGTCCAAAGTGAACTTATATAGACATGAAAATTTTATAAAGGGAATTTTTTTCTTAAATTATAGGGTTTTAAAAAGAGAATATTTTAATATAATGTTTGACTTTCTTTAAAAAATATAAAATGAATGTTATATTTTAACATATAAGACAACAATGACTTTTAGATTCACTATAACCATTATTTGAAGTTTTCCTTCCTCTATAATATTTCATGATTTCTTCAAAGGAAACCTGTATTTCTCTTATATTGGGTAATCTATGTTTTTAAAATGCATTTATAAAATAAAATGTTACTTTTATATTCAAAAGTGCATTCAAAATGGGTTTAAAAGAGTTTATCAAAACTTTTAAAATGAAACATTACAAGATTAAAATGTTTTATTCATGATATATCCCTTCAAAATATTTTATATGATGGGTTGAACACCATTATACCTCATTGGTGAGCCTGATATAGCTTATACAATGGGTATTCTTAGATAGTGTCAGGTGATCCCATTATAGCTTATATGATGGGTGCACCCAGATAGTGCTCCAATGCATCTGGTAATGATTATATTCTACGGATAATTATATTGGAAGTAGGCTATATGGTTATTCCAATTAAAAAGGTTTTGAAATGGTTTTATTAATATGATTACATAAGTTTCCAAAAAGGGTTTTAATTTACACGCCATGGGTTTTAATGGAATTATTTGTGTAAGAAGTGTGTGTTTTTTTAAAATGGAATTTTGTTATTTCATAAACTCAAAGAAATTTGATGATAAATACAAATGTTACATGATTTTTTTTCACTATATTAATAATTTACTTATTTTTATATCCCTTACTAAACTTTTATCCTCATCCCTCATTTTTAAAATATTTTCATGGGGTTTAAGGAAGCGTAAGGGAAGGGAAGAGTTCAAGTTGAAAGTCGTGAAATTTTTTCAGGAAAATAAATAATGTTTTATTTTAAAAGTTTTATATTTTATAAAGAATGAGTATTTATTTGTAGTCTCCAATTTATATTATATGGTTTTTATTTATTATTTATGACCTAATTCTCTAAAAATATAAACCTAAAAAATCCTCAAATATAAGAAAATAAATTCCTGACATAAAACTCTTGATTATGTAATGTTTAAGGATGGGTCCTTATACACTATATTATATATTAAATTAGTTTTACACTGCCTATGTACACATTTAATTTACTCTTCATGAAACCTTCACTTAATTTTTCATTGTTTCACATCATGAAAGGAAATCATAACATTTATTTTATGTATGTAAACACAGTATGAGGCTCCTGATTATTATTCTTTATTATTCATGAAAATGAAATATTATATGAAATAACTAGTATTCCTTCACATTAGTATATTATGTGACACTTCTATTTCTCCACATAATTTATCTTAACATTTTCTTCATAAGATATTTTCTAAACAAAGTGTATGCGACACTTCAGTATTATTCGTGCATGTGTATTAAAATAATTTGTGTAACGGAGTTAATGGTCCATCATTATTCTTCAGGTAGCAATATATTATAGAACAATTATACTTTTTCTTTCATGTAACATAGTTTGGTTATTTACATTGGTTTATAGTATCAAATCATAATCATGTAAATGCGAAGGCTTTGTAAAGAATATTGTGAATTAATGGAACCCTTTATGAATATAGAGTGTTTTTATGCTCTCTTTCTCTTCCAAATCACTCTTGTATATGAATTTATATCATATTGAAAAAATAACAATGTTTTGGGGTACTTATAGAAAACCCGCACTGACTTAACTCCACCACCTTTCTCCTATCATACATGCAAAATATCATTTTTTCATGTGACAAATTTATGTGATAATGAAAAATAATTTCATTATTTCAAAAAATAAATCCATCTTTATACTATCTCACTTTTTTACTTCGTTTTATTTATACAAAAAAGTTTCATGATGCATCAATCACGATTGAATCATCAAGTTGATCAACATCAACTCAAATTCTTCGACTTGATAATTGGATGTCATGGCATGAATAACTCTCGAATCATGAAGAAAACCCTTAGTGAGGAATGAGGTTGAAGATGATTCTTTTGGATTGATCTGACAAGGTATATCAGATAGACCAGATGACATATTCTGTTTATGTATATTTTTAGTGGGTTAATAGTAACTCACTTCTCCTAGTCCCACATAGGTAATGAATTATGTCAAGTGATTCTTAATAACACTCATTATTCTACTAGTTTCTTGAGATGACACCAAAGTTTGAACTTGAATACAATATCACATATGAAATGGGGTAGGCCACACCACTTTCCCACTTCATGCCACCCATCTGCACCCTAAAGAAACTATGCCTCCTCCAAAGATTCCTATGTGCTCATTGTGGGTGTAACAAATCCTTCTTCTATTATAATGGATGGATAGAGATTTACTATTCCCACCTATTCATTGGATACATGGTACCTTTGGCTGTATAGGTGGTTAGATCTATTTTTTAATATAAGGATGAACTAAAATGTTAGATAAAATCTCCCAAAATAAGTTATATATAATTCTCAAAATAGATTGTGTAAATACCCCTACCCCAGTAGCCCAAATTCAGCGGTTAATTTATTACATTGGCGTAACATACAAGGAATCAAATCTTGAAGGAATATATAGTTTTTTAGTCTTGATAAACTAGATAGATACTTGAATCTCATATTGAAAATGAAAACATTAAATACAACATAGTATTTTCTTTGACTAAAGCATTATTTCCTATATTATAACCCTATATATCAATCATAATACACATATTGTCATCTTAAGAAAGGAAACATATGAAATGGGTGAGCTCAAATGATAACTAAGGGTATAATTATGGTGGAATCTGTAAATAAATAAATAAAAAACAATATATAAATGTAAATAACTTAAACACATTCCATTTAATAAATAATTTGAGCAAAATATAGAAGGAATAAATAATTATCAAATAATTCCATATACGTAATCACATGAGTTTGAAACTTTTCCATGGATATTAGAACTAATTGAAATAACTAATATCATAATGAGGTAATGTATAATTCCAAACATCATAACTATATCGTCATGGCCTTATGACAAGGAAGTTTACATAAATGGGTATGGCCTCAGCCATAAATCGAAGATAGTTTGTCTCATGAGACGTACCGGTGCATCGAGGGGATATAATAGGCCATAAATATCACTTACTAAGTTCAATTAATTTCTCATTTGAAAGAGGATAAAGATAATAAACATAAAAGTTTTGTTCAAAAACTAGCATAAAAAATGTTAATACTTTCCCAAATCAAATAAGCATAATAACATACCATTCAGAGTAATAAAGAGAATGGTATCAAAATAGTACATCCCCAATAAATATAATAAGAAAAAATCTAGATAAATAATAATGATTATATCATTAAAACATATTCCTAGTGGAGTATAAGTAAACAAAGTTTTGATGTCGTTGAAGAATAGAAATACCAAAAATATTCCATTAAAAGCAGTGTTGAGGAAAAAATCCTTTTCACTTTTAAAATCACCTTTTGATACTTAAATTTTATAAAACATCTTGATAATAATTTTATTTTAAAATAAAATCGTAAAACTATAAAATAATCTTTAAAATATTAATTGGTCATAATAATGGGAAATTATGTACGTTTTTTATAAGTTAAAAAAATATTCCTTTCACATTTCCAATAAAATTGAAATGATCCTTGTTTGGAAAATTAAATGAAGATTCCTCTTGATTTATTTTGTAAAAAGTAAAAAATGGTTAAAATTTTCTTTAAAATATCATTTGTATAATGTTAAAAAAAAATTAAATCATTTTTAGAAATCATTGATTTCAAAGAAAAAGGATTTTTGATCGAAGAGAGAAATGAAGTTAGATTTTATTAAAAATATTTTCTCAATAAGTACCAAAGAGAGGAATATGTTAAAATTAATTGAAAAATTATTTATTATCCATATGAGATTAAAATTAAAGGGTTTTATTACACAATTATTGAATAATATCTGTTAATAGAAATTCAAGTAAAAAAATCCGATTAAAATAAAATTGAAACATAAATATTTTACCACTTTGTTAACTTTTGAATCATAAACACCGTGAAAATAATAAAATAAAATTTAAATTTAAATACCATGAAGAAAAATATATTCATGATATAAAATATCAAAGTTGTAGTATATACACAACACAAAGGAATAAGTGGTCAATATGGAATATGCCTCACAGAAGTAAAAGTGAGATGAGAAACCCTTACCTAAGGTTCGAATTCGTTTGTATGTGTGAAAAAATCCAATATAATAAATATAGGTTTATTATAAATATATTAAAGAAACATAATCTTATATTTTATACCACATATTATTTACTTATAGTATTTTATGACCCGTTTATTAATAATTCTTTGTTAAAATCACTATTCCGGGTCATAATTTCTTCGTTTTCATGTATGTTTTTGTTCGATAATTTCAGTAATTTTACTTTGATCATGGTTACATAATATTAATAATGTTTAGAATCATATAAATATCATATATATTCACTATATATGTATTTATAGTAATCTATAAAATTCAGACATAGAATATGAATTACACCGTTCATGGAGATGGTAGGCCATACGTACACATAAACACTATTTACATTTTTCTAAGAGGATGGGATGAAAATAAAATAAAAATTAATTCATATTTAAAAAATAATTATTATATTATATATTTAATTAATATCAATTAAATCTATCCTTATTACTATCCATGTAAAAATAAAATGAAAAACATTTCACATTGCTTCATGGAGGCGGTATTTTACACATATGCACGAGTGGTGTTATTTTTTCCAAAGGATTTGGATGTTAAGAATTTAGATGTGATATTATATTTAAATAATTATTTTTAGGTCCTAAATATCACATAAATTCCTTAATTTCAAGTTTACAAACTTTCATTTGAAGCATAAGTGAAAAATTAATCACATCGCTTCGCAAGGATGTAGTCTAACGTACACACAAGCTACCTTATCATAACCTAAAAAAAATGAAAAGTGAGAAGTTATATGTGATATAATATTTATAGGTGTATAATAATTTCATATATATCATATAAAAAATTTAAACACGTCATTATATTCATCCTTGAAAGGTAGTGATAGAAAGTGAATTACATCGGTTCATGAGGCAGTAGTCCGTCGTACACTCAGCCGACAATTTCGTTTCCCTTTTGATGGAAGTGGAAATTTATATAGGTTATGAAATTTAAAAATTAAATCTTATTATATATTAGATACTAGTTTTATTATATTATGATATTTTAATATTATTTTAAAGATTTGGAAGAAGAAATAAAACAAATATATACATTTATGAATTTTACATCTTTTTTGGATATCCTTTTTAGGTTTATACCTAAAGTCTTATTTGGAGGGATTAATAATAAAAAATAAGGCATCTAGGATGTTTTATGGTAAGTAAGGAAGGTATTTTTTAGGTGTTTTCTTAACCAAATGTTTTTTAATTGTGAATGGCGTAGGAGATGGGGTGGCCTTTTACAAGTGGGGGAGAGGGCACACATGGATTTTTTGAAAAGATGAAGTTATAACCACACTTTTCTCATGAGAAAAGAATAAAAAATAGTCCATTATATAACCTTATAGGTCATAAGGTATATATATTTCCATAAATTGGGTGTTGGACAAGTTTTATATCATTTTAACCTTTTATCTTCTTAGTTTAGCCCCTTGGTAAACCTATTTTTACCTTAACTATTGTTACAATTTTTTACTATTTTTACTACTAATTATGGCCAAAGATTAATTTAAAATTATCAGATAGTATTTATCATGATTATTAAAAATATTTAATTCATTTTTACAAATTTAATTCATTGAAGTAGTAGAATCCAATTTAAAATTAAACCCGCAATCTCACACTGGTGGCTCGGTTTCATTTTTAGCATCCTTTGGTTGATGAGTTCTACTGATTTGTTTTCAATTCATGGGGTATCCAAGAGAATTAAATAGTATGCTTAATTGATAAGAGGCACTTTATGATTCAGTTTGAGATGGAGGCTAATTTGATTACCGCCTGGTCCAGAGCCCCTCAAAGATGTAATGTAGATTCTTTTTATCTGTTTTGATGGAGTTTCAATTTCCACATATGGCGTGACCCCTAGATGATGGAGACATGGGTGAGTCTCCCTGGTATTCCACTCTCCTTTCAAAATACCTCAATTTTATGTTCCATTGGGAACATGATAGGCTGTTATTTGTGCTATGATATTTGGATGAAGGTGGTCTGTCAACCCATCTATCCACGAATTTGGGTGGAGATTGAAATTGTGAGGCTCCTGTAAATTTGGTTTGGATCACATATGGGAAGGAGTTTTGATGGAGGTATGAGGTTATATTCGAATCATGTATTCTCTGTTTTATTTCTTGTGGCCGATTTGGGAATGTGGAAGTGGTTTGCCGTGCCAAATTCTTGGTTGGGGTTTCATTAGGGGCGAGGAGAATGGGTAATGGAGGTTGTGGTACTTCTACTATAGATTTTGTGCTGTCGAGGGATCTACCTAAGAGTACTCTACCACAACATGATCATACTAAAGTATATCAATAGTAGATAGTGTGTGTGGATGAAACATCCACTGGATAGGCAGTGGCTGAGGTGAAATTTCAGGTAACTATGGTTTCAGCTACGGAGCAGACTAGTCCTATCACAGTGCATGGAAATTTTCAGAAGGAAGTGAAATAGAGGCCACAAGACCCCACAGTGAGGTAGGTTTTTGATCAAATAAATCATGATCTTGGTATTAATAAGACTATTATAGTGGATAATTATGGTTCATTGTGGCTAGAACCTAGGACTGATCAAATTTTAGACTCGGTAGTGTTTGAGGATTGTGTAATCTAGGGGGATATGGATGCCGATGTTGAAGAGGGTGCTGGAGGTCTGATACTCATAACCTATCAAGATATGGATCATGAGAAGAACTCTCATTCAGATGAGGGGTATCCAATAAAGGAAGGTGGCATGTTGCAGTCTGTGTCTTAGGATGCTACAACCAAAGAAGGTAAAATGAAGAAGCTTGTGAAATATCTGCATTGTCTTTCCATGATTGACTCTAACAGTTCATTTCAGCAGGAACAAGGAGTGCATGAGGGTTACCAAGAGTTGAACATATCAGGAAAATTGGGTGACATATCTGATAGTGATAATGAGAATGATGGTTTCATGGTCCATCCTTCCTATAGCGACGTTGTCCAGGGTGGGAAGAAGAAGGTGTCTAGGAATGAACAGACTGCCCCAACACGAAGAAGACCAAGGAAAGACTGTTCTTATCTGCCAAAGCCGATGTATACCCTGTCTTCTATTAAGAAGGAAGTAAGGGCTATTCAATCCTATAAGGAGTTTCTGTCTTTGGAAAAGTTGAATCTTAGAAGTAAGTATTCCAAGATTCTGAAGCACTATGGAAGCTCATAGTGGGAATCAGCTACTGTAGAGGAAGTATTCTATCACAGATGTGGTGACGGGTATGATTTTTATGATTTTTAATATTCCTTTCTACCTTTTAGTACGTTCTTGATGTAATTTATTTTATTTTAATAAATTTTCATAATACATGCCTCTGATTAAGCTTTTTGGTTAAATCGGTATTTTTCACTATTCCTAAAAAATAAATCTTTTATGAAAATTCTAAAAAATCCACCCAAAGATTATTTTTACATGTATATATAAAAACATAATTTTATTTTATTAAATAAATTTTATAAAATTATTTAAAATTATTTTTACATTATGTACGAAAAGTGTGACTAAACCTCCTTTTAAAAAAATACAGTTTTTAGAATTTTTTTTCATTCAAATGATTATTATTTTATTTCTAATAGATATACAACAAGTGGATTTATTTTATAAATGTGTAAACCATATAATTTTTAAAATTTATTTACTCTTATTCATAACTTCCAACTTAATGGAAAGGTTATAATGGTATTGTTTAAATAATAATATTTTAATAGAGTATCACGTTTCATTTAAAATCGGTGTTACATGCATCACAAACTATCAAACAGATTGAATGCATTTAAAAATAAATATATCATAATGTTTTAGTGTGTTACATTTTCTTATAATATTGGTGTTTCATGTCATATATGATATCAAAGATGATGTCCCTCTTTTAAAATATTAGGGTATTAAATTCTACCCCCTTAAATAAATTATTTACTCAGAATTTAATCTTGGTCTTGGTAATCAAGGGCTTGAAATTTAAAAATACCCTTCATTAAATCCCACATTATGAGATGTGTCAATAAAATATCCTCTTTATAATAGATAAATTAAAGTACAAAGGTTATCTTGGATATCACATTAATAAGTTTCTAAGTATGAGAACTTTGGTGGGAAATGAAAACATTGACATGGAAGAGAACAATAACACCCAAGGATTAATATAGGGTGAAAGGGAACATGATCATGATAAAGTTAACCACCAAAATTCCATAATTACATGATGAGATAAAATAACCATTTTTTATATAGAAATGAATGTAATAGGATAAAAATTTATTCTCAGAATCCTTATTCTAGAGTTAAGGGATTATTATACAATTATAATAGAAAACACAATAAAATATTCTTACAATTTCATTATTTGGATAAAATTATATCAATTTAAAATTCATTTCTTACTCTAATAAATGAATATCCAAGATTAATTTTTTTATGTTTGAAGCACTAAAATTAACTTTTAATGGATCATAAGATATATAAAAGAGTAACAAGTTATCCCTCCTATCATTACTAAAACCAAAATGGTTAGAAAAACTTATCCAATATAATAAATTAATCCCTAATATCTCAATGGTAACTCTGAAAATTTAACTTAACCCATATCATTAATAGTAAACCGTAAGACTCATCCAAAATATGTCTAACCAAATTTATGTTCCAAGAGTTTAGAAGGAAGGTCACTGAATCAATATTATATTCCCCAGAAAATATAATTTGGCTCTTAATGACAAATTCAAAATATATTAATACCTTGATCATTATAAAATCTAAATGAAAAAATGTATTCTTCCAAAAATAAGGATCACATGTTGTCAAGTATATTTAATAAATACAAACATGTAGTAAACTCTAAAAAAGATAACAAAATTCATCAAATCACTAGCCTATTACAAGTTTACTAATACTATCCTATAACATCTATTTAACATTATTATCCTTATATAGAGAATATATTAAGTTTTATCTTACTCCAATAATGTGTTTTCCAAAAATATGAAATTTCCACTAAATCAATTTTATTGGTAAAATTCAACATATGCTTTCAAATCCTCATATAAAAACCACTGGAGTATAATCCTGATACATTTCATGATTCTTATAACCAAAATACCATTGGTGAAAATAATTATACAATAAAATTATTTAATCTAATTACACAAGAAATTTAATCATTCCACTTTGGCTATATTAATAGCATAAGATTTACCTTGATCCCTTAGATTATTTTGAGTTATATTACTTTGATGCTTGGGGAATTCATTTTTATAGTGCCTCATATTCATACAGTTGAATAATTTCACATTTTCATATTATTTCTTTCCCTTTAAATCATGATAATTGTGACCGTTATCTCTACAGTTGTAGAAATCTCCCACTCCCTTCAATAAATTACCAAAGTGTTTATTTCCATAATTATCACATGGGGGAATTGTTTCTTTGCCTTATTCCCTTTATCCATAATTTTCTCTACCACCCTATTCTTATCTTACTTAACTTTAAATATATAATACTTGTAGAATTATTTCTATATCTTTATACCACATGATACTATGTCCTCATATGATTAGAAAGTTTGGGAGACCAGTTCCCTTCTGAACAATTTTCTTAATCCCATAAAAGAAGCATAAATCTTTCTCTTTGGATTACATACGTAATCCATAGCCTAACTTTATAACCTTATACAGTTTTATTCATACTTAGAAACATTTTCATCTTCCTTTATTCTTAGATTCAAGAATTTTATCTCCATATCCACTCATTTCTTTTAAGGAAAATAATTTCACAAGATGAGTACCTTAAAATCCTTCCATTCTATGTTTTCTATTTCTTTTTCATTCTTATAGTTTTGAATAAATGACCACCATTAATTTGAATCTCCTGATAGATGATAAACTTCCATCACAACTTTCTCCCTTTCATTTCTTCCCAAGGTGATAAATATATTCTCTACAGAATTTATCTATTTCTTAGCTACAAATGGATTTGTATTCCGATTAAATGATAGATATTTCCAAAGCATAAAATGGTCTAACATTGATACATCACATGGTGTATCAATAAGTTACTCTATAAGGGAAAAGGCATTGATCATAACTTGATCCAGTTTCCCCAATGTGGTTATAATTTGATCAGTTCCATCTGTAGCTCTAGCTCCAGCTTCATTGTCTTTCCCAAGAGGTAAATCCCTACATTGGGTATCTGAATTAATATGGATTTCATTCCTTCTTTTAGGTATCATTTATAAATAGTGGCATACAATGGATTAGGTCATAACATTATGAAACATAATGTATAATCCCAAAACTACTGAAGCACTTAACATAAACTGCAAAATTTATTCATGAATTTTCTCTTAATTAAAAACATGATTTATTTTAGAAAATTTTAAAGTCATAGAAATATTTTCAAATCCTTCATAATTATTTGTAAATAAAATTTAAATTATCCTAAGAATATCACCTGGGAGGGTCAAACAAGGTACATAGTAATACCTATCTTTTATACTAGTAACACTTAATTTAAGCCCCACACACCTTTTTTAGAGTTATAATAGCTAGGTACTTATGTGCTAGAACCATGTCCACTGTCAATATCCAGAATGAGATGTATTGATAGGAAAACCACGTAATCCTTACCTTACAAAAACTTTTGGATGTTCTTCTATACTTATCATTAATATATATCATGGGGTTATGTTCCCTATTCTATGTTCTACTAAATCTATTTCCCAAAGTTTCAAATTAACTTCCTCTGATAAAAACTATAAAGACCCTGACCCCAATAGCCTAGAGTTGGTGGTTACATTATTACATTGGCATAAGATACCAGGAATCACATCCTAAATGACAATATATTTTAGTAGTATTGGTAAATTAGATACATACATGAATCTCACATTACATTTGAAAACATAAAATAAAATATAGAATTTTCTTCAAGTGAATAATTATTTCCTCTAGCATAACCCTACATATCAATCGTAATACTCATCTTGGAATCACATGGAAAGAAAAATAGGAAAGGGGTGAGATCAAATGCTATGTAAGTGTATGAATATGGTGTAAGAAATGAATAAATAAAGCATTATAAATATAGATACTTAAATTATTGAAACACATTCAATTTAATCAATAACTTTATCATAATATGGAAGGAATAAATAATTATCAAATAATTTTTTATAAGTAATCACATGAGATTGAAAATTTTCTATGGATATTCTAACTAATTTAATAATCTCATAGAAATCAATAAGTAATATCATAATGATGGAATTCATATTCTAGATATAATAACCATGTTATCAAGGCTACATACAAAGACATCTTACATAAATGGGTAAGGCCTCGTCCAAAAACCCAAGATAGTTGGTCTCATGATACCTATCGATGCATCAAGGGGATATAGTGGTCCATGTTCATCACTTACTAAGTCCAATGAATTCATTATATGAAAGGGCTGTAACATAATGAACATAAACATTTGTATTGAAAAACTGTCATACAAAATTATAATACTTTCCCAACTCAATAAAAATAATCACAAACCATTTAGAGTAATATGGAAAAAGATTTTAAAATAGTACATCCTTAATCAAATTAATCATCCATCCAAGATAAAATTTTTATTAAGGGAAGAGCCAAAAACACCACAAGGAACCCCCAAAGATTAAGGAGGTCTAAAATAATGTAAACCGAGGGCATCCACTCTAATTTAGTTCAACATCTACAGTTTCAAACTACTAGTGTTAATGAGGCAGTCGTGCCCCGACGACTGATCCGCTAAGGAAGACAAGTGATCAACCACTTTGTTTCCCTCCTGCCATGAGTGGGAAACATAGATGGAATCTCGAATCAGAGATCTTCACTTCCTTATAGGATATGATATGGACCAAGGAACACCACACTTACTCAGAAGAGAATCATGAAGGATAAGGGAATCCATCTTGGCCTAGGAGATAACCACACCCTCCTGAACGAACAACATGAGCCTCATGAGCATAGCCATGGTCTCCGCCATAAGAGGATTGCCCATGCCAAAACGAGTAGAGAAGGCCAACCTCACATCCCCTTGAGAGTCCTGAACCACAACCCCTCATTTCATGACACCAGCTAGAAAAGAACCATCTGTGTTCAATTTGAAACCAGAAGCAGGTGGATGCCAAGACACCCAACTCCCTTGCACCTCAGCATTAGAAGGAAAAAACCGAAGGCCCCTTTCCTGAAGCCTGCCAAACGCTGGAGCATCCCTCCATTCCTTATGAAGAGAGATCCAGTCCAGGATCAAGAACCTCTTCCATTCTATAATGGATCTTACCGAAGACCCTGCACCCTCAAACCTCGCCTGATTCATGGCTTTCCACAAACACCAACACCTTGCACTCAGAATCCCCGATCTAGCCATGCACTCCTTCACCATCCCGTTAGATCCATGAAACCATTCCCTTAGGAAAGAAGAAACATCCCACTGTCGCGGCCTATTAGAGACAGGGCCTCCGAAGCACCTCCATACCGCTGAATCCCAATCTCCTCCAAAGAATAAATGGTTCACACTCTCCTCCTTTCTGATCTTGCAAAAATGGCAAGCTGATGGTAAACTCAAACCAAGTTTCCTGACATTCTCATCAGTGGCCACCGCATTCCTCCTAAGGCACCATAAAATAAAGTCATATTTTGCAGGTATAAAATAGCACCACACCACTCCATTCCAATCGTCATGAGGACTCTGCTCCAAAGCCCACCTTCAAAACTCATTGGTAGAAAAAACTCCTGAGGTCGAAGGAGAAAACATACAAAGATCCGGGCTTGAAGTTAGATCAATGGATGCAAGGAGATCCTGTTTCTCTAGACTCATCACCACATCTATAAAATTGGGATGCATAATTTCTTCCTTCACCGTGATCATAGGAGAAGGACACCTCGGGAAGGCCAACGTTACACCAGCCCAGTTCTTATGCCAGAAAAGCAAATCCCCTGAACCAACAATCCATCAGGCATAAGGAAGAAGGCATTGAATCAGGGGGTATATCTTCGCCCACAGGGGAGACCTATAGCCATGATTATCCACTTTTTTCTCCCCACCAATCTTCAACATGGAACTCCCCCATAACGTGCGCTCCTCCAGAACATCCTAATCTAGCTTTTCATGCATGCAGTTGATCGAATTACGTAGGCTCCTAACACCAATCCCTCCCTCCCCAACCGTCCTCGATATATTATCCCAAGAGACCCAATGCCTCTTACCCTCTTCCTTGGCATCCCAAACAAAGTTACAAAGAATCCTGTCAACAAATTTGATCACACCTTGAGGTACATTGGAGGCACCCATCACATGCATGTGAATGGAGGAGAGGACGTTGTTAACTAGAGCTATCCATCCTCTAAATGATAATATTTTTTTTCCAGTTAAATATTCTATTTGATATCTTACACACAATATTGTCAAAGTCACGAACCCGAAGTCTCCCCAAGGAAATCGGAGTTCCCAATTACTCCAGAGGTAATTCCCCATGTTGCATGTTTATCCGCTTACATAAAGAGGCCACCTGACTGTCGGTGCTCTGTTTTGGGATGAAAAAATGCTCTTGGAGGAGCTTATGATCTGTCCACTCTAGTGAAAATAAGTCGTCAGAATGTTCATAATTACTTTCACCAAGTCCCTCTCGCCATTATGGAAAATTAGGGTGTCGTCTAAAAACATTAGATGAGAAACCAAGGGGACCTTCATTCTCCTCTTGAAAGGAAATATCCTCCCTTAAATTAAACCACCGTTAATGAGCCTGCTGAGAAATTAATCATAAAACATACATAGAAATAATAAGGATGGTATCATTAAAAAAACTTCTTAGTGGGAAATAAGTAAAATTAGGGTTGCTTTCATTGATGTATATAATTCCATAAAACGTTTATTAATAAAATTCTTAAGGAAAATATAGTTTTCACTTTGAAAATAATATTTTAAACATAAAAGTTCACAAAAAAATTTTAAACTAATTTTCTTTGAAAATATATTTGGATACTTCTAAAATAATATTTAAAACATTATGTAGTCCTGACATTATGAAATTCCATATATTATATATAAGTTATAAAAAATATTCTTTTTACATTTTCGAAAAAATCCAATCAGGCCTTATTTGGAAAATGACATGAATATTCCTTTAATTTTTTTTATAAAAATTTGAACATGGGTAAAAATTAATTTGAAAAATCATTTGGAAGTACCAAAGAGAGGAATATGGTAATATTAATTGAAAAATTCATTAATAAAAAGAGGATAATAAAATTAAATGGGTTTATTATACAAGTATTAAATAATTTCCTTTAATGGAAATTAAATTATACACATTCCTGATTAAAATGATATTGAAACAAAAATCACTTACCACTTTAGTATCATTGGAATCATAATCCCCATGAAAGCAATGAAATAAAATAAAAATTTAAATACCATGAAGATATATATATTAATGATATTAAATATCAAAGTTCTAGTATATAAACCACAAAAAGGAATATGTGGTGAATATGACATATGTCTCACAAAAGTAAAAGTGAGATGAGAAACCCATACCTCAAGTTTGAAGTCCGTCATATGTTCCTGAAACTCCTATATAATAAATATAGAATTATTATAAATATATTAAAGAAATAACATATTTTATACCATATTTGATTTACTTATAGTCTTTTATGACATGTTTTTAATAATTCTTTGTTAAAATCATTATTTTAAGTGATAATTGATTTTTTTTCATTTATGTTTTGGTTTAGTATTTTTGGTCCTCTATCTTTAATCATGGTTCCATAATCTCCATAATGTTAAAAATGATATATATATCTTATATATTAGTAATATACAAATTTATAGTAATATATTATTGTTAGATATATAAGACGGATTACACTGTTCATGAAGACGGTAGGTCGTACGTATGCATGATGTTGTTTACATTTTTCTCGATGGATGGAAAAAGGAAAATAAATATTAATTTACATATAAAGAATAATATTATGTTATATATACAATTTATATTAATTGAATACATAATTATTACAATAAATGTAATAATAAAATGAAAAACATTTCACATCGCTACGTAGAGGCGGTAGAACACACATATACACAAGAAACATTATTGATTTCTAAATTATTTTGAAGGTAATTATTTAGAAGTGATATTATATTTAAATAAGTATTTCTAGGTAATTAATATCAAATATATTCATTAATTGTAACTTTAATACCTTCTACATAATGTGTAAGTGATAAAAAAATCACATTGCTTCGTGAGGCGGTAGTCCATCGTACATACGAGCGACATTATCGAATCCTCCAAGAAATAGAAAGTATGAAAAAATATATGATATCATAATTTAAAAAGTATAATAATTTTATAAATATAATATATAAATTTTAAATCCATCATTATATCCAACCTTGAAAGGTGGTGATGGAATGATAATTACATCAGCTTGAGAGTCAGTAGTCAACTATACACATGATTGATGGTTTCATTTCCAATTTGATGGAATTGAAGATGGATATAAGTTATAAAATTAAAATAATAACATCATATTATATTTTATATACTGGTTTGATTATATTATCATATTTGAAGATGATTTTAAGGAGTTCTTAGAAGAATTAAATCAAAAACACGTTTATGAAATTTACCTATTCTTCAGAGATCCCCTTGATGTTTATACATAAATCCTTATCAAGAGATATTAATAATAAAATTAAAATATATAGTATATATTTAGGTATGTAACTTAGGTATTTGGGTAGTTATTGGACAAAACAAATGTTTTTAGAACTATGAAATGTGGAGGAGAGTGGTGAAATTTTATTAGTGGGGGAGATGACACACGTGAAATTTTTGAACAGATAAGGTAATATCAATGTTTTTCTAATGAAAAAATTATAAAAATTCGATCATTATAAAAAATTATAGTTTATAATGTCAAAAAGTTTCTATAAAATTGGTTTTTGAAAATTTTTAATTCATTTTAAACCATCATCTTATTAGTTTAACCCCTTGATAAACCCATTTTTACCTTAACTGTAGTAATTTTTCTTCTTCTATTTTCACAATTCATTATGGGAAAAAATTAAGTTGAAATTATTAGATAAGTTTAATTATGATGATTAAAAAAATGAATCCATTTTTCCAAATTCAATTCGTAGAAGTGGTATAATCCAATTTAAAATTAAACTCACAAACTTTTTGAACAAAAAAATTTTAAAGAGAAAAAATTTCAAAAAATTTAAAAGTTTTTATATAAACTTTCAATATAAAATTGATTAAAATTACTTTAATTAGTTAAATTTTAATATAATTGAACTTATCTTACTTTAAAAATAATTTATTATATAATTTAACTTTGTAAATAATTTATAAAAAAATTTTGTTTTCAATAAAAATATGTGTTTTCACTATTTATAAAAAAATTTAATCTTTTTAGAAAAAATATTTAAAATTAACATAAGAAAAGTTTAAAAAAATATTTAAAAAATCAATTTTATTTTAGGAAAAAAATTCCCTAAAAATGGTAAAGATTTATTGTAAATTTTGTGCTCAATGTGCGAATAAATGGCTTTTAAAAATTTTAGTTTTTTAAAAAACATTTATTTTTCTTTCAAACGGTTATTATTTTATATATAATCCATAGATAACCATTGAATATATTTTATACATATGTAAACCATATAATTTCAAAATTTATGTTATCCCATTCATACCCTCCAACTTAATGTCCAGGTTATAATGGTCATGTTTGAATAATAATATTTTAATAAAGTATCACTTTTCGTTTAAACCCAACATTACACACATCATATTCTTTTGAAGAATTTGAATTTGTTTAAATGAAATATATCATAAAGTATCTATGTTTTACACTCTCTTATAATCTTGGTGTTTTGTTTCATATACGCTATCGACGATGGTGTTCCCCTTTTAAAATATCTTAGTGTAAAAGATTACCAAGATGATTTTTTGTTATCAAATATATTCAACAACTAAAAATATTTTTCAAGATATCAACCATACACAATTGATGTTAATCATTTATAATCATCAAAAGTTGATTCATCTTCAACTCTTCCCATGTCATAGAGATTTTAAAAACTCTAAACCCAATAATCACATGTCTTTGTCTTGTAGAATTGTTCAAAAATCATCAAAATTTAAACTCATTGACTTTTAGTAATCCATACTTATTGAAAACAATTAAAATTTAATAAACAACTTGGTTTATTCACATTTTCATTGTGTAACTTATTACCTGATAAAATAACAATAGTCATAATTGAGTTTTACATGTTCTTTAGAAAATAGGTCTGATGTGAAATCTTTTCAAAACTCCCTCTCAGTGATTCCCTAGGCGGTGATGGCCATGAATTTGGACCCCTCCCCCTCATTGAAGGGGGGGGGGGGGGGAGTCCTTCCTCTATCCACTTAAAAATCATGATCATATTACATTGATGTGTTATTTAATCCATATTTTCTTCCACCGTTCCCGAAAATCATGATCAGATAGAAACTTACAGATCTATTTGATGGATTTCATCATC
Source organism: Viscum album (assembly GCA_963277665.1). Classification (NCBI taxonomy): domain Eukaryota; kingdom Viridiplantae; phylum Streptophyta; class Magnoliopsida; order Santalales; family Viscaceae; genus Viscum; species Viscum album. Next base: position 1,629,256,389 of record OY728122.1, read on the forward strand.
TAGAACTTTAGACGACGAAGTTCATAGATGCTTCAGGTCTCCTGAATTTTACCATAATAGCTTGATTTAGAAAACATCATCCTATAGTGGATTCATTTAATGGGTTTGTGTTTGGATCTTATGGGTTTTGAGGAACGAGTGATTGTTTTCCTTCTTGAAAAACAACATATTATGATTTTATTTCAATCATTATAAGATTTGGTCCTTGATTGTACTAGAGCTACTCAAACCTAAAATGAGTTCCATTTATATATTTTTTATAGTCCTATGATTTTCTCATGAAGCATGATACTTCCACCACGATGTTGTGGGTACGCTTTCCATAACATCTTTTACCATTCCAAAATATTTATATTATTTGAATGATTGTAAATTTACTTGGTTGATGTTTTTTTTCTAATAACTAAAAATATTATGTTTACCATTCGATATCCCCTAGTATTTGTGTCAAAGTAATTGTGTCTAAACCACTAGTGGAGTGGGTTTGGATTATAGTATGGGAGAATGTAATTATAAAAAAGCAGTGGTCTTTGAATCTTATACATATTTATGTTCATTGTAAGAACCCAGACCTTCTTTTCAGGTATGTTATTCCTTTTCTGGTCATTTTTGAGAAAAAAGGGAAAAATATGGAAATTTTCAGAGTACATTCCATGTACTTTATAAGTAAAATCCGTGTACTTCGACGCCGCACGAGGCCGTGTGCTGGCCATGTCTGGGCCACACACACGGCCGTGTGGGGTTACGTGGAGGCCGCTTAAATCGGAGTATGGAAAACCAAATTACATGTCGTGTACTTTTCTTTTTATTTCATTAATCGGATAGGGGTCGCACCTTAACCATGTTTTCTTCTTCTCCTCCACCTAATTCTTCCTAGAGCATCCGAGGAGGGCAGATCTTCTCTGTGCCACCGATCTGTCACTTTCTATCCGAATCGAACACCATCGGTTTGAATAGAATCACAGCGGTGAGTTCTGGGTTCTTCTTTGGCCTCGTTTCCTGATTCTTCCTCTCGCGTGAGTTATCAGAGGTTGAACATTTTAGACATTTTTGCAGATCTACTCCATTATAGGCTGATTCACAAGACTAGGTTCAAGTATATAAATCTAAAAGGATCGAGGTAGGTGGTTTGATTCCCTACATTGAATGTCCTTGAGTTTTTGTGCAAAAGTACCGGATATCCATGTATTGGGTATCTCAGGTTGGGGTTCTGATACTGTTTTGTTATCTTCCTTAGATTGAATGTATTCTTGAGGTTATTATATGAATAATTTTTTCTTGTTAGCATGTTTGAGGATCACCCCATGGGTGTTTCCCTTGTTTTGGCTATTTATCGTTGTTTGGCTTAGGTGGTCTGTGAGGCAGACCTTGTTGCTTTGCTTTCTTGCCTTGATATAGTTTATTGCATGTACTGCCTACTATTTATATGCTTTTGTTTCATTGTGTCTATTATCCAAGCAGTTTTCTAAACATACATAGGGCTACTACCAATCGTTTACATACAATTGATTTTACTTAGGGCTACGAGAACCTGGTGTAGTTAGACCATAGGGGGAATTGATGCTGAGTGCTTCCTGAGAGGGCCTGTATAATTATTACCGTTATGAGACCATAAGTGGGATTGAATTTGGGCATTCTCAGAGGGTCTGATAATTATTTAATCGAGACTAAAGAGGGAATTAGACGTAAGTGTTTCCTCAGAGAGTCTGGAGTATCGCTGAAAGACTATAGGTGTAATTGACGTTGAGTGCTTCCTCAGAGTGTATTTTCCTTTGTCTGAATGCTTGACCATAAGGTCCTGCCCACATGATCCACCCATAGGGTCAGTGTAATAAATTTTTTTGGTTGGTTGTGATGAGTCCACCAAGCCAAAGAACAAGCCTGGTTTTGTACTGCTTGTAGTTTAGGTAGTCTGTTGAGATACCTGTTGCGTTACTTGTTATGCCTTTGGACTATAGAGATGTTGCTAGATTCTTTAGTTGATGATTAAATGGTTGAATTAAATTAATAAATAAATATAAATGGAGAATTTTAGTATTTTTTACTTTAGTGTACCCTGTTTCTCTACTGCATTTATTTCCATTAGTTTTTCTATATTTCTCATTGACAGTAGGGCACATATCTTTTGGTGGTTGCCTACTAGGATTAGTCTCACACCATGTTTGGGTCTTGATTTTTTTCCAAATAGGTTATATAGTTGTAGGTGTGGATAGGGATTGTGGCCCTTATACCTCAGGTTCTTGATTGCTGGTTAGAGATGGAGAGCATGAGACCGAGCTTAGGCTTGCGATGCTGCTGAAGATTACTGTTTACTTTTGCTACTTGGTTTTCAGTTGGTATTCAACATGTTGTTTTGTTTACTGCTTTCCATAGAAACATATGCCATGATGCATCATTATTACATTATACATTGCTTCCACTATTTAGTTTCAGTTGTCGTGTGCTGTTTACTGCTTCTGTTATTGTTTATGTTATTTTCCTTTAGCTGCATACATTACCAAATGAGGGCATAGTTTCCCCACTGACTCATCAAGGCCCTCGCTTCTAGTCGGCAGCCTCTAGAATTTGGGGAAACGTGCTTGAGGTCATATGGAAACCCGAGTACGGGGTGCCAGTTGAGTGGCTCCAGATTCGGGTCGTTACATTCATCCTATAAACACATGGGACATCTAGTTTCAATATGTCCACACAAGCACAAGGATCAAAATGGGGTGATCGACTCAGTTCGACAGTCGATCGAACAGAGCCTTCTGCTACCCTTTCAGTTTATCAGCTGGGTACTAATGACACAACAACTGATAATCAAATTTAGAAAGAGGAAAGATCCTTAAATCCCTATCTTAAGGTTGAAGAAATATTTCATGTCCCAATAAGTGATCTTGTTGATTATAAATTGGTATTGTAGGTCCCTTATAGTCTAGGGGGATTGATGGGGAGTGTGAAACATGTTATTTGAATATAAACGTTAACATATTCAAGCATGCATCCTATGCATAGGCAATGTGAATGGGAAATGGAACTTCACATGAGATGGTGATATAAGGGGAAATATAGTTAGATTCATCTAGCTACATATTCCATTAAAATTATGTGCAGATCACACCAACTGTGAATGAGGACTAGGTAAAGGTTGTGTATAGGTCGAGTCATAGAAGGACTAATCTGAATATTAAAATTAGTAATTGTTTCAAAGGTATGAAAGTGGATGGTCTAGTTTAGAAACAATTGGAATCAGTATGAGTAGTAATGGGCTTCAAAATACTAATACCATTGGATAACTTCACTAAAGGGAAAGTTTTATCTAAGGAAGAGTTGAGATATGAGAGCTCTAGTCAAGTATCAGTTGACAGTGTAGATGGAATGCATGGAAAAGGATTCCAAAAACTATGGATAAAGAAGGGGAAGAAGGGAAACTGGGATCTAGGGAGCTGAATTATACTTAATGGGAAGAAGTTTAAAGGGAGTAAGGATTACCCCCACTTACCTAAACTGATGGAGAAAAGGTTGACCAAAATGATTGGGTCCAAAGAGATGGACGATGAACCCACTGTTAATGAACAAGATTGTAAGAAGATTACAATCCTTCAGAATGATAATCAAATGGTCAAGTGAGGTGTTTATAAGGAACCAGAGAACCCTGGTGGTGTGATGGAAGCCCAAAATCACTTGTAGAGAGGCATAGTGGCTGAGGATGATATTTACAATACTTCCATCACTAAACAATTTTTCCCACTAAGGTGGTAATTTAGGATTAGAAGTGGTTAGTAGGTAATGAGGTAGATAATAATGAAAAGTATTTGTAGCTTATTATTCATTATGAGGAAGAAATATTGGAGGAGGCTTTCCAGATCAATGCTTCATAAGAGGAATGCTTCATAAGAGGATGTTGGTAGTATGACTGATAGAATGAATCAAGTTGATACCAATAAATAGTAGTGTGTGTGGATCAATAAGAACAATTTTATTTTAACACGACGCTTCAACTAAAGTAATATAAACTTAGAGGAGCATATTCAGACATGGTAAAAGATGGCATACCATTTTTAAGATATTCTGAAGGCTGATCAAAACATGAAGGTCTCTTCTATGAAAAGGATATTACATAGGGATATTGTTTTTGGTAAGCTCAAACCCTCTTTTAATGATTTTTTATTTCCTTTTCCTCTTGATTATTTTCTATAGAACTTGTGTGGTTTCCCAATTTTTCCATAAAAGTGATTTCAAAATAAAAAATTATTTTTCAGGCATATTATTTTGATAACTCTATATGAAAACAATAAACCCTATTGATAATGAAAACTTATTGGAAATAATTAAAGGGAAACTTTTTCACATGGAGATGATATTTCCCAAATCATTTATCACTATGATGATTCATTTGATATTTCATTTTGAAGAGGTATCTAAATTTAGAGAACCCATACATTATCATAGATCTATCCCATAGAGAGATATTGTGCTTTAAAACTTTTCTCACTATTGAATTATGTTTCTTATGACATATAATTTTATTTTTTGTTGATTACTTAAATACCTTGGTCATTTGAAGTCTTATGTGAAGAATAAGGGTCAACTAGAATGATATATTATCAAAGTTTACTTGGATAAAGAGTGTCTCACATTTTTTTGAGGTATTTAGATGGGATTAATACAAGATTCAATCAAGTTGGACGTGATGTCTATAACACCAATTATATTCAATACAATAGTAAATCAATAATATTTGTAATACTAGGTCTTCCAATTGGAAATATATCCTCATTTTCAATAACACATATGGATTTTATACAAGAAAAAATATTTATACTACTAAATTTTGATATCATAAATCCATTCATTATAGAACCAAAGATAATAAAAAAGAGATATCATTAGAGTCAGACTCGAAATGAGAAATAAATAACAAAATTTGTGAACAAATATATTTTTGATTGGTTTTCAAATTGTGAAAGTTCATAATTAGTTTTATATTTATTATATTTTGATTATTATATTTTATAAACTCTAATATTTTGTATGAATTTATATAGATATTGACTGTGGATAATTAAGTTGAATTCTATGATTATTTGAAATAATTAGCTTGAGGTCCTTCAAAAAAATATTATAGATTTGATGCCTATGATTTTAATGGTTCCATGTTTTATAAAATTTGTCATGAAGAAGGGTGGATAATAAAAAATAGTGGCATCTTTACAAAGTCTATAATGTTAGGGTATTATTGAAAGTTGATTGAAATTATTGAATTAATTTATCATGGTAACTTTTCTATTATGTAATTAAAATGAAAGTGGGTCTAAATTCACAGTGGTATAAATAAAGATGAATTATAATTTACTTAGGTAAAATTAAATCATTTGATTAATAATGGTGATTATGGAAAACATGATCTGTATATTTTTTCTTTACAAGATGAAGTGATTTATTATATAGATGATGGAATCAATGAAGGGTAGAGTGTTGTAGTCCTTGATAAACTAATAGGTTGGTATGATACGGGAGATGATGTTAAATAATAGTTTATTGATAAAAAATTATTTCAATAGGAATTGTTTGATCAATTTTTCCATGATCTAGTTTAAACTTGTAGTCATGCAAGAGAGGGTGAATATGATTAAATGATGTTAATTGTGGATTATGATAATCAATTATGAATGAAATATATGTTTGTTCAATGCTCCTTTCACTTATCAAATCATATTTTGTTTAATGTTACAGAAAAGATAAATTCATTATTTATTATTGTTTCTCTCATAGATGTAATTTTCACATTAATTTCACAAAATTTGATATTTATGCAAAATATTTATATATGAAAATTCATGTAGTTAACATTGACTATTAATGGTATAGGGGTAAAATAAATTCCCCTAGGAATTAAATGAGTATAAAATAATGGAACGAGTGTAAAATAAAAAGGAATATATTGGATATTAAATATAAAAATATTTATATTTTAATAACAAAAATTAGTTGTTTTAAATATGAAATAATTTTTAAATACCCATAAAATATTGGAAACTTTTATATTGGTAATTTGAAATTTGAAATTTTGAATGTCGTTATTGTATTGGATCATTTTGAAATGTTGTAACTGCTTTCACTATTTATCTATAAGGGAAAATTCCAAGGAATAAAATGTATGTTGATCATCATCGGTCTCCACACTCATATAAAACTACACCACTAGTGACAGTATCAATTCCATCAAGTACATTGGCTTCTACAATAGGTATAGTTCCCACTAATATAGGGCTAGTGAAAGCGACTGTTGGGAAATCATCTCAACCATCATATGATCAAGATCCTACTAATCATATTTTGTCACCTATACCATCATGATGGTATTAATAGGTGATAATTTTTTGGAATGTATGTCATTGGTGAATACATCAATTATTTCTTATTTATACTAACTATTTGAGTATGTTTGTTTAACAGGTATAAATAATAAAAGAATAGAAGTAAATATGAAAACAAAAGATATTTAGAGGCTACTAAATTTAAATGTTTTTATGAATCCTAATAAAAAATGACATATTAGAGGTATAAGAATAGGATCCATGCATGAGATCATAGGATGATAATTGTTTTATGGTTGGGGATACTTTGGATACTTTATTTCCTGACACGACATGGTGTATTCTTGAGGCTATTTCAGATGACAATCTCAGTAGGTACACTTTTTTGTATTATTGTATTATTATTATTTAAAATAATTTAATTCATGTTTTTAAATACTATAATGATAGGAACCAGAGGTTGGAAGTTGTCAGGATGATAAGAAGGTATCATCTTCAGGTTTCCATGGGGATGCATATAAAATTCTAGATGGTTTATGATGTGTTATGTTGATTCATATTCTCATTTGTATGATATTTAAAGGAATTGATGACTATTTTTAATGTACACATGACTTATTCAGTATGTTTAATGTAATTGAAAATTTTTAACATAGTCGATGTTGTTTTTATAATGTTGATTTCATTTTTTTGTGACGTGTTTTTGTAATTGTGTGTGTTGAATATTTGGTATATGAGCCTGAATTGAAAGCAAAGTTTACAAAATTTATTTCACTATCCAAAACTCTTTAAACCACTTCTAATCTTGGAAAACCTCCATACCTCATTTAGTGAAAGTATAAACTAAATTTAGGCACTAAATTACCACTTTTAAAAATCCTAAACCTATAAAACCACCATGAAAAAGTACCAGCATCAGTTCTAACCACCAATATATAAGGAAAATTAGACAACCTAATTTTAACCACGCTAAAAAGGATATAAAATGGTTTTAATAACTGATATTAATGGATAAAAATATAAAGTCATTAAAACCACCATGAAATGAATCGTAAATGGTTCTATCCTCCAATATATAAGGAAAAAAAGTAGCTTAATTTCACCTCCATAAAAAGGATATATGGAAGTTTAAACCACCACCAAATAGGGGTTCTGCAATATTTCTACAGAACTTATGTTGATTTAAAAAAACTAATGCGCTTTAATTATCAACAGAACTAAATAGGGTGGTTTTCAAAACTAAGAGAACATAACCAAAAATAGTTTAAACTACCACCTATAAATAAAAAAACTAATGTGAATGTCAATTTTTACTATAGTGGTAATTCCCCAGAAAAGGAAGAAAGATATTATAATGTCATCATAGAAAAAAATAAAACCATTTTATAATACCATATTCAAAGAGAAATTATTATGGCTCAATAAAATAATTTAAGACAAGAAAAAATGATTACCTTTAATCAGTTATTTCAGGAATGTGCTTTGATCTCTTTGATAGTTTGAACCTCCTCTTATAGCACCTCTTAGAAGTGGAAAACTTAGGGATTTTCATTGGATAAAGAAGATGGAAAACTTGAGAGAGGGATCTAGGGGAAGTTAAAAATTGAATATGTTAAAGATTGAATCAAATTTTATAGTGTATTTTAAGGGATGGTTGGAGACCCCTTTTATAAGTAGAGGGAATTATTTTTTTTTTAAATATAATCTCTTAATATAAAAGGAACACATGTTTCCCAAGGAACGTGGAATTGAAAGTTGAAAATAATGGATTTGAGATAATATTTAGTCGATCCACACTAAAACCACTCATTTAGAGTCTTTTTTAAATGTTTTATAACTTTTACACTTATTTAATATCTTTTTACCTTATAATTTACCTTTACTGTAGTAACTACATGTTTAACCTCGGTAACCAATTTTTATGACTAAAAATGAAAAGTCCCTCATTACCCAATTTAGAAAATATGATTCTAAATGTTAAAACCATTTTATAAAATAAGATTTATAAGGGTTAGAAAAATTAATTTTAATATTAGTGCACGTTATGCATACATATCATTTTTAGAAAGTGTATTTTTAGTTAAAAGAAAAGTCAAAAAATACTATTTATTGTGATTATATTCGTTAGGTTCCAAAATTTCAATCATCAGTTTGTAAATTATTTATAATATTTTAAATGAATAATATAACTTATTGAGTGCATATTTTATTTGGGAAAATGTTTTATAAATTTTTAATTCATGCTTATATCCTAATAATGTTAATTTTTTTGTATTTGTAATTATGGTATTTTTTACTATTCATCTAAAAATAAATATTTTCCTAAAAGTTATAAAAATCCATACAAAGATAAAAATTTCATGATGAATCAAAAAATGAAGTGTATTTTTACCAATTCAAATACTAATATTTAAGAATTTATCTTCGAAATACAAATGTAAAATATAATGAAAGATTATTCTTTATGAAATTTAACTTTATATACTTTAAGTGTTCTTAATAACATTTCATACCAGTTTCTAATTAAATTAGTGTTGATCTATTTATTTTTATATTAATGTTTTTTATGAGATTAATTATTTAAAAGTTATCAATTCAATTTATGATAAAAATACACAACACTTAAGATACATATTTGAAAAACAATTAATTTCATATTAAATAATATTTACTAAATATCATTACAATTAGTTGTTTAGATTCTAAAAATTTAATTTTTTTAAATCCATTAATATTAAAATATTTCTTTTAATTTTATAAATAGATCACATCACACATTGACAATAATAATAATTATATTTTAACAAATAGAAATATTTATATAATTATTTTTTTAACAAAATACTGCACTTTTGTTTCATTATTTATTATCTATGAAATATATTATTTCCAATTTTTTACTAATGACACAAAAAATTAATATACATATCAGATACATGCATATCCAATGACCATATTCCTAACGACCATATTTATAATAGTAAAATTTCTCCCTTATATATATATATACTAAGATCATTCATCCCAATCATTGAATATTATATCAACATGCATATAATAGTTTTAATGCTCATCCTTCTTTCAATAGTTGTGATTTGGGATATATTTATCATGGCTAAACATGAGGATGAAGATTATATGTTTTTGGTATTTTTATATTCTTTCAAATTTATGCCTCTTTTAATTTTCTTATTGTTTATTATTCATACACCCTATTAATGTATTGATTATTATCCTTTATTATAATGTTTTATTCATTAAAATTAATCCCCATTTGATTTAGTTTTGTGTTATGTGTGAAATAAACTATTCAAAATCAAATTTATTTAAAGGGTAATTAATATTGAAATTTTTGGGCGTTACATTCTCCCCCTTAAATAAATCACATCCTCTTAGTTTTAATTATCAATTAATAATGAAAATATCTAAGGGAATATTAAAGATATACATGAATAAAAATATAATTTCTAGAGAGATATAAACCTTACAAACTTATGATTTTTTTCATTATAATGTTATTATCCCTAATATTGAGTTTTTTCTAAAACCATTTGAGCCAAGAGTTTATCATTGTTTGATATCAAGACACATATTATAAAATTTTATTCTAAAGGGTGTTCATAATCATACTTGCACTGATAGACTCTCATAGGTTGATATGAAATGTGATTTTTATACCAATAAATATATTTTTTTCTAAGTAGAGAGAACCAATCTACTACCCAAATCACATTAAATTAATTTAAAGGAAGGTTAATAAAATTTTCCCAAGTCACATTATCATAAACATTAATTTGGAATACAATAATCATAAAAATGGAAGTTTCCCATGATAATAAAATCATTAGGGTGGTTATTTAATGCTCCTAGAAAACATCCTAAATATACTAGAGATCCAAAATTCATACTCCAAAAAGACATACACAAATCTATACTATAGGATAAGTGTAAGTTAATTATAAAAATTGTAAAGAACCAAATTTTCAATGTAATTTTTTTAAAAATATATTGGAATTTTACGAGTCCATGAAAATTGACGGCGCATGATTCCAAGGCCCAGTGTGCCTGAAATCAATTTATGATGTTTTATTTGGGTACGTTTAGTAAACATACGAGTGGGTTTTTATAACATTTGAACCGGTTCTCGGAATTGAAATCCGAGGGCACTGTTGATCTCGCAGCGACAGTATTCACTTATGAAAACTTTCACCTCAACGACAGTGGGTCAAGAATAAAAGATAGTTTTTGGGTTTTTCGTGGAAAATAAAAAAATAAAATAAACTTCACTTTATTTTATTTTTGACCCACCATGGGGAAGTTGGAGGTGGGGACCACCTGATCTAAACCTCCTTGCGGGAGTTGAAGTGTGGGGACCACCCAACCATAACCACCCTTGAAAGGTTATGATGGTGGGGCCCACCCGAACCTAACCTCCTCTTCAAGTTTATTGTGGTGGGGACCACATAGGATTTAAACCACCTTGAAACTTACCATTAATGGGGAGAAACCCTCAAACTTCCATTAAGTGTAGGGGAGCCTCTTCAACTCCCCTAAAACCTAATTTTTTCCAAATCCTCTCCATTAATTAATTGAGCACATCAATTTATGAATTAAAATCTTTTTGTATTTTGTGCCAAAAACTAAATAAAATATAACTGAATCTAATATTTTGTCTCAACTAACTTTCATTTTGGTGGAACTTGGGAGAGGAGAGAGCTTGGGAGAAATATTGGGAGGAGGCTTCCAACAAATAACTTCATCTCCCAATGAAGAACGCTCCACTGACGAAGAGCATCGACCCCATCTTCGACCATCTTCATCAGGACTTCCTCTGACGTAGGATGTCTTCGACTATGACGAGCCAACACGCAAACTGACGATTGAGAAAAATGCCAATGACGCCGACGTCAGTATTTTCTCAATGATCTGTCTTCTTCCCCATGACTCTGTCAATGAACAACGTTCAAGATAGGGGTTTGAGCTTTGTTATTTTTTTCTCATTCTTTGTTTCCATTCGAGGATTAAGATTCGAAGCCGCATGATATCACTCTAACACAGAGGGTGCAGGACAAACGAACAAGTCCCGAACCCTCCACCTTACTTTGTGGATTTTGACGCTAATTGCAAAATGAGTCCGAGTTGAGAGAGTTTTGTAAACTATGGTTGTGGATCGATGGCGACGTCTAGAGTAGTGCATGGAAACTTCTTGAATGAGAATCGGGTCACCAGAACTCGTTCGGTGACCCGCAGAAGTTTCACCGGTGGTCGGAACCCATGAACATCACCGACAATGAAGGGAAGGGAAGCTGGCACTCCGGCCGGCCATGTGGGCGGCGGTGGCGCCACCGCGCCATTGGAGGAGTAGGCCGAGGTCGACGGGCCGCAGTGGTGCAGCGACGGCCGACGCAGGGCCAGCTTCGAAGAAAGCCGGCGGCTCGGGCTGCCGGGTTGCCGGGGAAGGTGCGTCGTAGCGTGCACTGTGCGGTGGAGCAAAGGGGATGCAACCTTGGCCGCAGTGACAGAGGACGGATGACCGGATCTGCTGGCCGCCAGAGGGGGCACGGGGCAAACGTGCCGCGCGGGAGGCGGCTGGCTGCTCGGCCAGCCGGGAAGAGCAAGACCTGTCGCGTGGGTCCCGCGTGACACAGACCGGTGCCATGTTGCACTGGATCTGAACCGACCGAATAGCTAAGTCGTTCGAGACTCTAGGGGGCATGGCCTTCCCCCTGGACGCAGCTAGGTCAGACCCCACAGGGACTGCCAGCCGTGGTCCTCATGCGGGCCAAGCCCAGCAGAGGCTAGACCCAGCGCGGGCTGGGCCACCCCCACTGGTCGGGTTGATCCCCTAGAATAGGTTGGACCCCAGTCCGTACTTGGGTCGGTCTGACTGGGCTGGACCGGACCCAGACAAGCTTTGACCTGTTTCCACTGTTTTTCCCGTAACTTGAGCTTCATGTTTCCGTTTAACAAACCATCTACAGAAACAGAAACCTTGGAGGGAGGTGGTTCTTTTGGTATACCCCACATGAGGTTTGGACACAGTTGGAGTATGGTTGGGATGAATCAAACGTAAATTCAAATGGGCCCTCAGAATGAAAATGCCAATAACTCTCAGTCCATGCATCTGATTGACGCACCGCCAGGTGTGTGGGGTTTCTCATGGAAATATTGATATTTTGGATACAAAAAATTGGGACTTAGTGGAATATTATGTATAGAAACTTGGATTGTGGAGCAGACCCTCTCAGAATCAAGCGTGCTTTGTGCGGAACCCTGTGGCTGGCTTCATTGTGATAAAGGGATCCTAAGTGGGTTCGACAGGACTGACTGCTATTCCAGGATCCTACTTGGGTTCGACAACTCTGACTACTATTCTAGGATCCTACATTGGTTCGACATCTCTGATTATAGTTCTGGTATCCTACATGGGGTCGATAGCTTTTATTATTGTACCAGAATCCTACGTGGGTTCGACAGAGTAGAAGATTCAGTGGCTACATCTAATAATATCTATCTCTCTACATAAGTTTTATACCTATGTGAGATGAGCCTTGACTCTATGTTGTTATCCATAAGTTATCTTTCTTCCTTCGCGGAACAGGTTATGTTTGGGCTCAACAGTTGGAGCCGGTTTGTATTTGATTACTTAGGTATATGTATGGGCATATACCTAATTATGGTTAGATGATTATTTTTGATTGTAATATTACTACTGTGGATTGTACTTAATGGATTCTTGGAGACCTTATGGGGTCTCGGGGTCCCTACGGAGTATCGTTATACTCACCCCTACACGGGCTTCACCCGCACCTTGTTGTGTCCTGTACAGACGATGGACAACAGTGATCAAGGATGTGAGTGATGGACGGGAGGCTGCTCGGAGCTGGACTTAGACGGGAGATACCTCAGGGATGACTTGATCGAGATATGTACCTACCCTTCTGGTAAGATTTCCCAGTGGATGATCCAAGAGCTGTTTTCCCTGTTTCCCGTACTTGTACTCCATTTGGGTTTGTATACTGGCCCATTTACTTTCAGAACTCTTTACATTATTGGTACTTTTTGGTTATCTCTAGTTGTGTATAGTCTATTTGAGTTGCAAGTTTAAAGGTAATGCCTTCCCTTTTTCTGGGATATGCCTTTTTGGTGCTAGTTGCCCGCCCCAATCTTAAGGAAGTCGTGTTTGGGGTAGTCACCGCACGACCCCATGGATGGGTCATGAAAAATTGGTATCAGAGGAGTCAGTTCTACCATAGATCATTGTACTCTGATCTTTTAACGACAATATTTTTAGGTGTTTTGGGTGTGGTTATTAGTTTAGGGAAACCAGTGATGGTGCGGTGGCCGACTTATCCATACACTAGGAATCTGACTTCTGGTTTTTGACTCAGTGCATGAATACACTGATTGCGTGCGTGTTTCATTTGAAAAGTTATCTTTGTGATATCATTGAGTCACCTCACCAGTTATAACTTATTAACCATGGTGCACCTATTTCATTTCAGGATAACCCCCCACAGAGAGGCAGTCGGGGTTCCAGGCATTGTACGAGATGGCAACCCACCGAGCGATGAGGCCTCAGTGCATGGCCCTATCACAACAGAGGCACCAACGGTAGCACTACCTATTGGGAAACCGATTCCACCAACCCCAGTAGAAGAGAGTACATGACTCTTGAGCACATTTCACGAGTTCCAGTGCTAGAGGTCGCCCAAGTTCAGGGGTGAGACGGACCCGAAGGTAGCTGAGGATTGGCTGGAGGCTGTGGTGAGAGTTTTCAGACTGGTAGGGACAGTAGCAGACTTTATGGTGATCCATGCCCGGATTCTCCTTCGGGAAGCAGCAGGAAGATGGTAGAGCCTAATGCTCGAGGTGCATGATGAGGTGACACTTCTCTAAGCTGATATCGAGAGACTGTTTTGGGCAGAGTTTGTCATAGCCACGGTATTTTCTATGCTGATACAGGAGCTACTTCATCTGCAGTAGGGCAGCATGATGGTGGAATAGTACTCAGTGAGGTTCACCAACCTCTCACGCTACTCCACAAATATGGTGTGGGACCCATTCTTCAGAGCCCAGACCTTCGACCATGGGCTCAGGTGAGAGATCAGGGCTTTGATGATCTCCCTCAGCATCCCGATGCAGTCATAGGTGTTGGAGCGAGCTATCTTAGTAGAGATTTTCCTTGCTGAGCAGTCACCAGTAGCGAGACCCACCACCGGGCGTCACATAGAGAAGTCTTCTAATGCTGGTAGCAGACAGATGTCAGAAATATCCAACCGGACCAGGCCATTCAGTGGACGACCTCAGGATACAGGGTCGCTGGTGCAGGGAACATGAGACATAGCAAGTCATACAAGGAGAAGGAAGTGCTATGCATGTGATGGGTAGGGTCACATGGATCCTAACTATCCAACCCTCCGTGCAGATGATCAGAAGATGGTCGAAGGACCGCCCAGGAAGAGACATAGATTTGATCGAGGCGGTCCGTAGGGCGTAGGCGGACGTGGTAGAGGAGCTGGTCGAGCAGCTGGCCGTGGACGACATTTCAAAGTGTTACCGCTAACACCACCAGGAGGTCCACCCCGACCGTAGGGAGCAGGTGGACATGGGATGGATCAGATCCCGGATGTTGAGGCTTACGATCATGGCGCTTCAGAGATTATTTGAGGTACGGTCTGTGTTTACTCTACCATAGCTGCAATACTTATAGACACATGTTGCAGTCACTCTTTCATTGACACTGCCATCGTTCAAAGCTCAGAGATTCTGACAGAGCTTTTGGCTCGATCCTAATGGCTAGAGACTCCTACGGGAGCATTTTCGACGATTTCGCACTAGTGCTGGCAGTGTGAGCTTACTCTAGGAGGCGAGATCTTCGGATGGGATCTCCTAGTAGTGGTGCCAAGGCCTTACGGCATCATCTTGGGTATGGACTGGTTATCTACAGTCCATGCTCAGATTGACAGTATTAGGTGGAAAGTGCGGTGTGTCTGTGAGGATGGGACTAGGTTTACCTTCACCAGTGAGAATCGATCCTTTCAGTGTAGGATGGACTTACCTAGAGGAGGGGGCAAACGATTACTCATCATTTGGCTAGCCTTATCCTCGGAGTGGTTGATGTGTAGAGTCTGAGCTATCCTATTGTGGTGGATCAGTATGCGGATGTTTTTCTAGATGAGGTGCTAGGACTACCTCCTCGCAGAGAGGTAGACTTTTACATCGACTTGTATCCTAGGATGACACTGATATCTATGCCAGTGTATCGGATGGATCCCACGGAGCTTCGTGAGCTGCGAGTACAACTAGAGGACTTTCAGGGAAAGCAGTTCATAAGACCCAGTGTTTTACCATGGGAAACCTCGATTTTTTTCCAAGAAGGTGGACGGGAGTTTGAGGCTCTGTGTGGATTACTGGCACCTGAACCCGGTGACTGTGAAGAACAAGTATCCACTTCCAAGGATTGATGACCTCTTCGATCAGCTGAAGGGAGAACATTGGTTCTCGAATATAGACCTCTGATTGGGCTACCACCAGCTCAGAGTACGGGATGAGGATGTGCAGAAGATGACTTTCAGAAGTCGGTATGGCCACTATGAGTTCCTAGTTATTCTATTCGGCATAACAAACTCACCAGCTATGTTCATAAGTCTTATGAACAGGATCTTCCAGCCCTACCTTGATTGATTTGTGGTAGTCTTCATCGATGACATTCTGATCTACTCAACTACTGGGGAGGAGCATGCCTATCATTTGCAGATAGTACTGGACACACTCTAATAGCACCATATTTATGGTAAGATCTCAAAGTGCCAGTTCTGAATATGTGAGGTTCACTTTTTGGGACACATCACTTCAGAGGTAGGAGTTGCTATGGATCCAATGAAGATTGAGGCACTACTAGCTTGGGAGACACCCAGGAGTGTGACAGAGGTACGGAGTTTCCTGGGTCTGGCTGGTTATTATCGGAGATTTGTGTCAGACTTCTCCAGAGTTTCAGCACCCTTATCAGAATTGATGAAAAAGGAGAAACCCTTCATGTGGTTAGAGAGGTTCCAGAAGAGTTTTTAGGAGCTGAGGCAGAGGCTAACTAGTGTGCCCATCTTGAGGCTACCGGAGGAGGGATTTGGATACGTGGTCTACTATAATGCATTTGGGACCGATCTCGGATGCGCCCTAATATAGGAGTGAGCAGTGATAGCTTATGGTTCTAGTCATCTAAGACAACATGAGAAGAACTATGCTACCCATGACCTGGATTTAGCAGCAGTGGTCTTCGCCTTGAAGATATGGCGACACTATCTAATGGGCGAGCGTTTCACAGTATACTCTGGGTAACGACCCAAAGTTTCATTAATAGAAAATCCCTCTTGATCCAGTTAAATGATTCTTTATGAAAAATGTTTTTATAAGATGTCAACTTCTTTAGTTTTACGTTAAGATTTGTGACCGTTACTTTTATATTTGTTGAACAGTGATCATCTGAGTAGTATAAATATAAGGCTTTAACGAACCCATTTCTACTCAGAAAAAGGAAGCGATGGCCTCATCTAGTAGAATTGCCCCTTACGAAGCCCATTTTTCCGAGCTCGGAAAAGAGGTGGCGTCTTTGGGCTTTGCCCTTGACCAAGCCCAAGATGAGCTTCATCAAGTCAATCTCGAACGTGATCGTCTACGGGAAAAGTGGAAGTTGATTGAAATTACCACTCGAGCGATGTTATCCGAGCAGACCCAAGAGTCTGTCACCATCGCACACCTTACCCTTAGGTCTTATGCGGCTATTTTAAGGGGTTATGTAACAAATAAGTAGCACCATGTTCATGTACATTATTTTTTTATATAATAATGAATATAATTTCAAGTCATTTTTGATACATTGTAATTAGTTTCTAAAGTACAAATGGTGTTTTTAGTTATTATTTAATTAAGAATTATATTTTATTAAATTAAAGGATTTTTGAATTAAATAATATTTTAATAAAATATTATTATTAATATTAAATTAATTTTTTATTAAGTATAAATGATCTTATAATTTTATGAATGCAATTAAAATTTTTATTAAGGTTTGAAAGCCATTTCTTTCAAAACCCGTGAATTTTTATATAAATGTCGGTTTTTATTTTAAAAGTGAAAATTCACATATATAGAAAATTATTTAGATAAAATAAATATTATTTTTGGAATCAGGACATCGAAATTATCCAATGGTGAATTTTTCATAATTTTCTGAGACAGTCAAATTTTTGGGTAAAAATTAAATACCATTTAAATATATAACGTGTTTTATGACATCATAATGACCCAATGGTGATGTAATAAAATAACATAATCCTTATTTTCGGCCAATATGTGTTTTATCATTAAAATAATGAGGTTTTGGGTTTGTTTGACTTACTTTTCAAAGCATTAATGGAGCCCTCAAGACTTAGCAGGCTAACAACTAGTGTCATACATCAATGATAAACCATGTGGGAATTATTTATACTAATATTAACTGATATAAAAGAAGAAAAATAGATAATGAATCATAATTTGAAAAAAACTAAACATTAATAAAAATACATAACCAGATCCAAAAGCAATAACAGTGAAACCGAAAAATAAAACTAAAATAAAACTAGAACTGAAACCAATCCAAAACCCGACATGATATCCATGTGGCCTCATGGTGACCACCATCAATAATAACTATCCCATTCAATAGAAAAACATTAAACTACAAAACAACTGAGGTCTACTACCATTGAGTGGAAAAAGTAGGTTGTGAGCATAAAAATATTATTAGGTAAGTAACATAGAATCTACACATGTCCTTTACCTAAAACAATCCACAAACTCTATTTTGAAATAAATTTATTGAAAATAATGTATTTATCTTTAAAATACCCAACAAAGTTTCCCAAAAATTCCATTTTTCAATAAAAAAATGATTTCCCATCTTAAAATAATATTCCATTTAAAAATCCATTTTAAGATCAATACCAAGTAAGAACATAACCCAAACAATTCCTAATAGAAGGGATAATTGAAACTATGAATAATAAATAGATAATATTCAACTAGGCTAGAAAGAAAGGGAAAATATAAGTGCATGCATACAAATGCTAAACAGACAAATAACCACAGTGATAGGAAATAAAGCAGGAGTATATAGATATATAATACTAGGTATTTCCTAAAAATACCAAAAATAAATCTTTAAATATACATAGTTAGAACCCACCTCTTGGCATATGGTGAAACTCCAAAGTCAATAACTAACAATGATACTCTAAACTAGCCTCACTAGTGGAAAATCACACCCGACCTATCCTCTATCTAGGGGGTTCTAATCCGTCTAATCAAGACTAGAAAGTAACCATCACATGACCCTTTAGATGACATTTAGAAATCCCATGATAATAGTAAAATGGGAAATAGGAGGGCATCACATGTTTGGAATTAATCACAAATCACATATTCCACCATGAATTCCTTTCCCAATCCCTGACACCAACTATATTAAGTCCCTCTCATCATAAGGATGACCATAGGGAAGCCCATCACACATTGATCCATTCCAAAGTGTCAACTGGGCATACACATCATATGTTTTTAAAACTACTTTCTTAAATTTCACAAAGTACCAACCAGGCCTTAAAAGTTACAATTTAAAACCATTTAAAATAAATATACTTTTCATCTCAAGATCATTTTCAAATCCAGGTGACTACGTAACTCCTTATTAGAAGGTCCCAAACAAGCCTTTAATGTCATGGGGTTACCAATCCAGTTTCAAGGTACCAAACATGCCAAGTTTTAGATAACACATATAGAAAACACAATGAAAGATAATTAGGAACCAATAATCCATTTATATAACATTAAAAGTTATAGAGAAACAATTTGGTAGATAGAGTGTAAGAGAGAACGAGTGGAAGAAAAGTGTTTCGAAACTCATGGTTTAATATGGAAATCATTAGGGAAAGACATTATCATTTGTGTTCCAATCCATATGTGTATCCCATGAACATATGAATATTTCCACATCCAATGGAACACTTATTTAAATCCATAAAATTTAAAAAGTTTCTAATTAAATAAACACAATTATCATAGTAACCTATCTAAATAATCCACAATTAAGCACCAAACCATAAAAGGCACAAAAATCCACTCACATTCCCCAATTCAAAAACAAACCAAGTTACCAAAACCTAAATAAGGATAAAAAATACCAAAAATATCATATTTATTTTAAATGTGAAATTGAAATTTTATAAAATACCTTGTATACATACACATATAGACATAATCAATGAAATTCCTTGAAAAACCATTTTTACCAATTTAATAATATGAAAACAACACCAGATATTCATAAAACCACATAAAAATCATGATAAAAAAATTTATAATTTAATTAAGAAATTTGAGGAATTAATTTGAATGTTCCAGAAAATAAATAGATGAACAAACCTACATCAATGGCATGACAACATAACAATACTCCATGATAAGGAAGAACCAAGTTTTAGAAGCAAACCACACACCCCAACATCAAATAAATCAACCAAAATTAGAAAACCTAGACCCTAGGGTTCAGAAAACATGGGAAAAACCAATAATAAAGAAGGAACCAATAAATTAATATAATAATAGGAGAAACTTTTCCAAGAACCGAGAGAAACTCACCTAAGAACCGTGAAGTATCTTCAATCGAGGAAGTAGTGGAAATGGAGGAGGGATTTAGTAGATCCATGGGGAACTTAAAAAAATGGTGGAGAACCAAGAAATATTATTTAAATGAGGGAGTGTAAAATTTGGAATTTCAAATTTTTTGGAAACTAGAAAAGTCACATGGTTTGGACACACAAATTTCCAAACATTACACCAACCGTGCACACCCCACTGGAAGGAAGGAGGAACCTGCACGGTATGTTCGCACAGTTTGGGAAACCATGTACCAACCATTAAAATCACCTATATAATAATTTAATAGGCTCCTATAATCTTGCCACATAGTTTACACTAACCATGCACCTTATCCTAGACACCACCCAAGAGCCGCACAATTACTCCTTTTCCTCACACGGTTTGGGCCAAATCATGCACAAGTTGTGCAAGAACAAAATTAACCGATGACCCCTATTCCCCAACCAAACATAGTATTTCTCCCCAAAACATGTACAATAACCGTACAAAAGGCCAAAAACTACCAAAAACATCTAAAACTAAAAACCTCTCATCGGAAACTCAACCTGAACCTCAACCAAAAGTTCCAACATCAAGAAATAAATAAAAATAAAAGAAAACTGGGGGCAGGTGTGACAATACCACAAATTATGGGGCATCAAAAATGTTATCTCATCATTAGAACACAACAAAAAAAGAAGTAAAAACACCATCCTCTAAGGTATCACACCATAAAGGTGACATATACCAACGAACTACACACAATTTGGGTGCCCATCCTCTTTGAGAATATTCACATATGACTGCTCCCTGGAGGACTCATACATGCAACCAATCTCAAAAAAAATAGGCCACAAGGGTTCTAAAAGTTAAATAATTATACCATTATAACCAACCATGGTCCTTTGACCTACTGTACAAGAGTATTGTTTCCATATCCTCATTATCAAGCATCTCACCATAGATCCACCTAACCCTCTATAAAAGGAAATCTATAAAATCACATTCTAGGATGCCTATAACGTGTGGATCTAAAATTAATATCATGATTCATGAGTTTCCTTTTTTAAACTACATTCCATGAGTCAAAACCGAACTAAAGGATTCTTTTCAATATTCCAAGATCTATAAATCAATTATATGTAACACCCCAAGATTTCATAGTGTGTTATTTCTTCAAAATAATTTAATAACTTGCACTACACGCAACACCGAGTTCAAGTGCACCATGACATACCAAACAAGCCGTTAAAAAGAGGTTATGAATAGTATTAACTAAATTATAAACTTTATATAATCCTTATAATTTTAGAATCCATATTATGAGTTTCTTAGACATAATGTAAGAACAAATTCATTTTTAGTATTGCACTTTTACCAACTTTTAATAGTGAACCCTTTTTAAATACAATATTTTAAACTTTTTGACTAAATGGGGACATAAAAAATTTAAAATGAAACATCCCAAGCTTCCACGGTACGCTTTCCTTTGAATAATATAGTAGCGTGTGTTGTACACAACTTCGAGTTCTAACACACACCACAACCAATCAAACTAGCCGTTATGAATAGTAATACCTACCTTTTGAAATTATATATATTTTATATTTCAAAATGGAATTCATTTTTGGATTCGGAATATCGAATTTATCCTAGGGTGAAATTGTGGAACTTTTCGGATAACACTTGTATTTTGATGAATAGTGAAAATTAATAAATTTTAATTAAAAACAACTTTTTTAATCGAAATAATTTATATTGATAAATTATGAATTTGAGTGGTTTTAATGTATATTTAGAATATATTTTCACAATTTAATAAAATTTTGGTCATTGTACATAATTTTACAATTAAACCAGACATAAACAAGTGTCAATCTTTTGATAGTTATTATCTCTTAAAAACACGCTTTTTGTTTTAACAACGGGAATTAATTTAAAATTAATTTCTGCCAGTTCTGTGTTTTGAATTTGGAAAAATGGATTCCATATTTAGAATCAGGATGTTCATATTTTGTAAATAGGTAACTTTTATTTTTATACATTTTGAATAATTACTTCGGTAAATATTTTATTTACCATGGTTAAATGGTAAATCCGGTAAATAAGGGTAAATAAATAATATTATAATAATATTAAATTACCCTAAAACGTGTCTCAACCCTATTAGTTGATACATGGCCGACCATGGGCATCTTTGTGTCGATTTTGGGACCCCATGGATCCACTTCTAAGTGATAATGACACTTTATATTAATTAAGTTAAAGTAATTACAAAAATGAGATAAGCATATATCTTTTAGGAAAACAATTTTTACATAGGGTTATATATGTTGGATTTTCGATTGTAAATATTAATTAGAAAGATAAAATGATTTACTACATAGTCATATTTTATTTAAAATAATTGATATTATAAATACCCAAATAAAAATAATTTCAGACTTTTTATAAATTAAATTAATTTACTAGGATAATATTACATATTAGGATTGATTTAATTTTCTTTTATAGAAGTAATCATTCTGTTATGAGTTTCAAAAAAATCAACTATTGAATAGTGTCAAAATTGACATAAAAGAGTTTTTAAAACAAATATTATATTATTAATTGATATTAAATTCCTAAAAATCTAAGGTTCGGCCAAGATACTTATATCATGATAGGTGTATCATTAATTGACCACTTGGGGGTCTCTTGGATGAATATATTAAGTTTATTAACTATATAATATAAAATACAAAGTGACATGGTAAATGTCAAACTAATTAACTAAGAGTTAAAACAAAAATATAAGGTTAATATAGTAACCCAAACCTGTCTAAATTCTATTGGTTGAATTTTTTTTCTACCTATCCCCACCTTAAACTTTGAATAATCAACTTTGGAGCTATTATAAACCGAATATGAATTTATTATAAATTAATATTTCTAGCTTTTCCAAAGGTGCCCCTCACCCCTCTTATAAATGGGCACTCCTCCCTCCCATTTCTTCACACCTTCAAAGCCTTTTAGTTCATCCAAACTCTGCCCCAATACTCTCTCAACTTCCCTAAATTCATCCTAGAGGCCTTCCTTTAGTCATAAATCCAACATAAGGATCCCTTTTGATCAAATCAAAAGGAAGAACCCAAAGAAGAGGTAATGATTTCACCACCCTTTTTCAAGTTCCTTTCTTCTTCCACTTCCTCTTCCTTTGTTGTTACCATTATAAAATAATAACTCCAGTATCATATATATAATGTGATGTTATTATAAATATGGTACAACCATTTTCAGTATTCTATCCATCCTTTTAATAACATGTCACCATACGTCCGTACGTACGGCTTATCGTCTCCACGTCGTGGTGTAATTGTTATTCAATAAATTATTATTTGGATGGGTATAATAATGATGTGTAACTCATGTAAATAATAAATATAACATGATAATGATTATTTATATATGATATAACATCCAATTATATATTATTTTAATATCAAAAGAATGATATTGTCGCTCGTGCGTACGTACGGATTACCGTCTCCACGAACGCGATGAGATTCATTCTCCATCATATCCATTCAAGTGTAATTCTCATTTGATGATTAATAATAGTATCTAAGGACTTGATATCATTCTGGATATGATTAAGATACAACCTATCCATTACAAACATGGATTACGTTACAAAACATATAAAACAAAACGAGTAATTTAACACCAGAAACAACGATAATACTAAGATATTATTAACAAATCAATGTTAAAAGATCATATATGATATCATATTAATGTATATGATTCTAGTATAATTTAATAACAATTATTTCACCATTATACAGGAGTTTAACCTACCCCCAACCAAGTAAAAGTACAAGGTAAGGGTTTATTTCTCAATCTCTTCATTATCCGAGGTTGTTTATACGTAATAATCTACTGGGATTTCTTTATCATCCACATCCATGTTTCTTAGAAATGTATTTCAAAACATTTTTTACTATTTACCAGACAATGGGTTAAATTCATTTATACCCTTATGTGTTTTGAAAGGAATCATTCCGTTTTTTCCCAAACAAGGCACTTTTAACCTTTTTGACAAATTTAAGGTAAGAATGTTTTTTTAACTTATACGGCGGGTGCGGCTATTTACCGCCATTATAAAATTGTCAAAGCTTCACATACAAGATTATAAGAATATTTTCAATGTAAATGTTTTATTTTATAAATATACGACTTTTAAATGATTTCAAAAATGAATATTTTAATAATTTTTTGAAAGGAACTCTTTATCAAGATCATAATTTTAAATGTTTTAAAGATTTATCTTTCTAAATATTTTTTATTAATGTCCATGTTTTCAAAATGATTTTAAAGACTTATTTATATGGAAATGAAGGTTTTGAAATGAAATTTATTTTCAAAAGTTTCAAAGTGGTACGGGACACTTTGATTCAAAAATCTCTTTTAAGTTATTTACTTTATAAATGTGTGAATTTTCAATGATTTCGAGAAAAGAGATATTTCTCTCTAATAGTTTTTATTTCATCTATGTCAACAACCTTTGATAGATTTTAAGCTTATTTGAAGTTGATTTATTATGATACAAAACTTCAATATTGTATTGAATGTTTTGTGATATGTTTGACTGTGGATGTTCTATTTTTATACCATTCATGGTTTATGGTGAAAGTATTGACATTTTGTATGCTAGTTTTAATACGAATGTTTATGTTATGTTTAAACCTTTCATATGGGAATGCATTGGACTTAATATGTGACTGGTTGAGCCCGCTATAGGTCCTCGATGCATTGGTAGGTCTCTTGAGACAAACTAGTGTCTTGGCATAAGGCCTTGACAAAATATTATTTGTAGTCTTGGCGCGAGGCCTTGGCTATGTGGTTATGACAGTCTGGAATTATGCATTCCATCATTATGAAAGTGGTTGTTGATATTGCATGTGATTATTCGATTAGTATAATATCCATGTGAGTCAATAGATGGAATTATTTAATTTTATTTTTTCCATACTATGTTGAAGTTCAAGTTTAAAAGGCTTTTGTTTTAAGTTATACATTTCCTTAAATGTTTATTCTTATTTATGAAAGTTTCCGCTATATTGTTATCCTTACTGGGCATTTGAGCTCACCCCTTTTCTATGTTTTATTTTCCCAAGATGTGAAGAAGAAAATTATGAATGACCTGTAGGGATATTATGAGGGGATAATAGTGTGGACTATGGAGACAATATGTTGTTGTAATTGTTTTTTACTTTATGATGTATTGTAAAACTTTCTAAATATATCTAGTGTTTCCAAGGATACTAAACCAATCGGTCTTTCGAGATTTGATCTTTATTGTGACTATGCCAATATTTTGTAATAATGCACCGACTCTGGGTAAGTAGGGTCGGGGCGTTACAGTTGGTATCAGAGGAAGTTTAGTAAAAACCTTGGAAGCTAGATTCAGATAAACTCTGATTAGAGAACGTAGACCTAAGATGAACTTTGAGGATTAGTATAGAAGAACTTCCTAGAATTTTGGTATTGTAGAGATTTTGTGAGTTTTCCAAGAAATACATCACTGTCTGGATACGAGCAGGTAGAGGCGGATCTGGCACAAATGTACATAGGGGTAAAACCCAAAAACACCGCTTTGAGCTAGACTCGAACAGGAACTGGTGCACGACAATGGGCCTTTCTGCACTCTTTGTTACGACACTCCCGGGGGATATTCTTAGGTTAATTCTCATTTTCTTTACAAACCATTATGAAGGTTTTATGAGTATATACTTCCTCAAAGGAGACATTATTATGATTATGGATTATATCCATAAACTATTTAATTTATGTTATGTGTTTTACAAGTTTGGGATTAGGTATTGTTATTCATAAACTAATATAGTGTATCACATTGTTTAGAAATGGCACCCAGTAGAAGGAATGAGAACTCTAGCAATTCACATAATCCAAAGAGAAAGAAGGATCATATCTTTCATGGTCTTAAGATAGAATTTATAATAGAAATAGTCTCCCATGTATTATCATCATATGAAGAAATAATATCATGTGTTGATAAGATAAGTAAAGAGTTTACTAAGTCATATGTCTTTGAAGGGAAGCATGAGAAGAAAAGGATGGGAGAGAGAAAGATGGATAAACGGAAGAGGGAAAAGAAGAATTTTCCTATATGTGATAACTGTGGGAAGAAACACCCTGGAACTTTCCTGAAAGGAATGTGAGTTTGTTATAAGTGTGGAGGAAAAGGGAACAAAGTACGTTACTTCAAGGGTAAGAAAATGGTTTCAAATGTACAATGCTTCATTTTCAAGGAGTTTGGACACTACACGAACCTATGTCTCTGTCATCAGACTATGAATCAAATGATGCTATTGGATAATAATAATGTTATGATACTACCAAAGATGAAGAGGAATGATTAGAGTTCTTGTGTTGATTATGTCATTTTAGTGTTGTATCAATAATTTACTTGTTATAATAATTTTGGAGTATATAAGGATTGTACTACAGTACTATTTCATTAAGGACTTGAGATTGTGTGGAACAAAGAAGAGTGACTCAATAGCATGATAAATTTTTGGAAAATATATGGTTGAGAGAATGATAAACCATAATATAGTTCTGATACTAAGGTAGTGATTTTGGAATAATACATGATTGATTTGGATAAATTATATTGGATATTCTTGACTACCTTGAAACTGATTAATGATTTGTATATTCCATCATTGTTGGGGTTTAAAACATTTTTGGATTGAAGGAGTGTATCTATTATTCTTTAAGGAATAAGGGATCATGAATGTAATCAATAAGGTTTTATGGGAATTCAGGATTTTGAAGTGTTTTAAAAGAATACATGATGAAGGTGTTCACATGTAATTACGCGGAAAAAAGGATCTTTATTGTGTTTACCTTCCTTATAAATTTTGGACTGAAGTATTTTGGATAGTTCTAGTTTGGAATATTTTGGATTGCCATAAAAGGACAACCCGGAGGTCGGGCGGCAACCCGTCACGTCCGGCAAGGCCGCGAGACTTGAACCCACAACGGAAGGGCGACAAGGGTGTATCATCTACCACTGACCCACGTGATGTCCGTGATTAAATAATGTAGTTTTTTTTAAATATCTGGTAGATGAATTATAAATTCGTTTTTTTGGAACCCTATACGAATAGGATAAATATAATTTTTTTTACGTTCTATTATCTTTTAGAGTGAAATATGAGCTTGTGGTAGAAATTAGTTAACGGATGGAACTCTAATTGTCAAAAATATATTTTTATTCTTCTCTTATTCTATGAAGAAATTAATTCTTATACTTTATTTAAGGAATCCTAAAACCAAAAATGTGTTATCCTAATAACATATGTTTTGTTGAACCGATGGTATTTCAAATCATCATAGATTGATGAATTTAAGGACCTCAATTTTACACTTTTTTATGATTGATGACCTCAATCACTACCTATAAATCTTTACGTTTTTCCTCCAATTATATGTCTCTAATTTCCATCAATGTTCTCCTAATCGAGATCATAATTTGGTGGTGACCCTTTCATTTCTCTTTTCCTCATATTAAGACTGAATTTTAGTAACCCAATTTCCGATGTGGGTTTTCCCACAAAGATATTTTCTATTTTCAACCTTTTATTTTTGAATAAAATTTTCAAATTGTGAGGACGCAATTTATTGAAAGAGGGGAGAATGTAACACCCCAAGATTTCATAGTGTGTTATTTCTTCAAAATAATTCAATAACTTGCACTGCACATAGCACCGAGCTCAAGCGCACCATGACTTACCAACCAAGCCATTAAAAAGAGGTTATTAATAGTATTAACTAAATTTTAAACTTTATATAATCCTTATAATTTTAGAATCCATATTATGAGTTTCTTAGACATAATGTAAGAAGAAATTCATTTTCAGTATTGCACTTTTACCAACTTTTAATAGTGAACCCTTTTTAATACAATATTTTAAACTTTTTGACTAAATGGGGACATAAAAAATTTAAAATGAAACATCCCAAGCTTCCACGGTATGCTTTCCTTTGAATAATACAGTAGCGTGTGTTGTACACAACTTCGAGTTCTAACACACACAACAACCAATCAAACTAGCCGTTATGAATAGTAATACCAACCTTTTGAAATTATATATATATTTTATATTTCAAAATGGAATTCATTTTTGGATTCGGAATATCGAATTTAGCCTAGGGTGAAATTTTGGAACTTTTTGGATAACACTTATATTTTGATGAATAGTGAAAATTACTAAATTTTAATTAAAAACAACTTTTTAATCGAAATAATTTATATTGAGAAATTATGAATTTGAGTGGTTTTAAAGTATATTTAGAATATAGTTTTACCATTTAATATAATTTTGGTCATTTTTCATAATTTTACAATTAAACCGGACATAAACAAGTGTCAATCTTTTGATAGTTATTATCTCTTAAAAACACGCTTTTTGTTTTAACAACAGGAATTAATTTAAAATTAATTTCTAACACTTCTGTGTTTTGAATTTGGAAAAATGGATTCCATATTTGGAGTCAGGATGTTCGTATTGTGTAAATAGGTAACTTCTATTTTTAGACATTTTGAATAATTATTTCGGTAAATATTTTATTTACCATGGTTAAATGGTAAATCCGATAAATAAGGGTAAATAAATAATATTATAATAATATTAAATTACCCTAAAACATGTCTCAACCCTATTGGTTGATACATTTCCGACCATGGGCATATTTGGGTCGATTTTGGGACCCCATGGATCCACTTGTAAGTGATAATGACACTTTATATTAATTAAGTTAAAGTAATTACAAAAATGCCATAAGCATATATCTTTTAGAAAAACAATTTTTACAGAGGGTTATATATGTTGGATTTTCGATTGTAAATATTAATTAGAAATCGAAAAGGATTTCCTACATAATTATATTTTATTTATAATTTTTATACATTAAATAATTTATGTTATTTATGACACAATGATGATGCAGTAATTACCATAATAGTGAAAAATTAAAATAATTGATAATATAAATACCCAAATAAATATAATTTCAGACTTTTTATAAATTAAACTAATTTCCTAGGATAATATTACATATTAGGATTGATTTAATTGACTTTTATCGAAGAAATCATTCTGTTATGAGTTTCTCAAAAATCAACTATTGAATAGTGTCAAAATTGACATAAAAGAGTTTTTAAAAAAAATATTATATTATTAATTGATATTAAATTCCTAAAAATCTAAGGTTCGGCAAAGAGACTTATATCATGATAGGTGTATCATTAATGGACCTCTTTGTTGTCTCTTGGATGAATATAGTATGTTCATTAACTATATAATATAAAATACAAAGTGACATGGTAAATGTCAAACTAATTAACTAAGAGTTAAAAATAAAAGATAAGGTTAATATAGTAACACAAACCTGTCTAAATTCTATTGTTTGAATGTTTTTAGACCTATCCCCACCTTAAACTTTGAATAATCAACTTTGGAGCAATTATAAACTGAATATGAATTTATTATAAATTAATATTTCTAGCTTTTCCAAAGGTGCCCCTCACCCCTCTTATAAAAGGGCACTCCCCCTTCTCATTTCTTCACACCTTCAAAGCCTTTTGGTTCGGCCAACATCTGCCCAAATACTCTATCAACTTCCCTAAATTCATCCTAGAGGCCTTCCTGTAGTCAGAAATCCAACTTATGGAGCCCTTTTGATCAAATCAAAAGGAAGAACCCAAAGAAGAGGTAATGATTTCACCACCCTTTTTCAAGTTCCTTTCTTCTTCCACTTCCTCTTCCTTTGTTGTTACCATTATAAAATACTAAATATAGTATCATATATATACTGTGATGTTATTATAAATATGGTACAACCATTTTCAGTATTTTATCCATCCTTTTAATAACATGTCACCATACGTGCGTACGTACGGGTTACCGTCTCCACGTCGTGGTGTAATTGTTATTCAATAAATTATTATTTGGATGGGTATAATAATGATGTGTAACTCATGTAAATAATAAATATAACATGATAATGATTCTTTATATATGATATAACATCCAATTATATATTATTTTAATATCAAAAGAATGATATTGTCGCTCGTGCGTACGTACGGATTACCGTCTCCACGAACGCGATGAGATTCATTCTCCATCGTATCCATTCAAGTGTAATTCTCATATGATGATTAATAATAGTATCTAAGGACTTGATATCATTCTGTATATGATTGAGATACAAACTATCCATTACAAACATGGATTACGTAACAAAACATATAAAATAAAATGAGTAAGTTAACACCCGAAACAACGATAATACTAAGATATTATTAACAAATCAATGTTAAAAGATCATATATGATATCATATTAATGTATATGATTATTTTATAATTTAATAAAAAATAGTTCACCATTATACAGGAGGTTAACTTACCCCCAACCAAGGAAAAGTACAAGGTAAGGGTTTATTTCTCAATTTCTTCATTATCCGAGGTTGTTTATATGTTATAATATACTGGGATTTCTTTATCATCCACATCCATGTTTCTTAAAAATGTATTTCAAATTTTTTTTTACTATTTAATAGACAATGGGTTAAAGTCATTTATACCCTTATGTGTTTTGAAAGGAATCTTTCCATCGTTTTCCAAACAAGGCACTTTTAACCTTTTTGACAAATTTAAGGTAAGAATGTTTTTTTAACTTATACGGAGGGTGCGGCTATTTACCGCCATTATAAAATTGTCAAAGCTTTCATTACAAGATTATAAGAATATTTTCAAAGTAAATGTTTTATTTTATAATTATGTGACTTTTAAATGATTTCAAAAATGAATATTTTAAGAATTTTTGAAAGGTACTCTTTATCAAGATCATAATTTTAAATGTTTTAAAGATTTATCTTTCTAAATATTTTTAATTAATGTCCATGTTTTTAAAATGATTTTAAGGACTTATTTATTTGGACATGAAGGTTTTGAAATGATATTTATTTTCAAAAGTTTCAAAGTGGTATGAGACACTTTGATTCAAAAATCTCTTTTAAATTACTTCCTTTATAAATGTGTGACTTTTCAATGATTTTGAGAAAAGAGATATTTCTCTCTAATAGTTTTGATTTCATCTATGTCAACATCCTTTGATGGATTTTAAGCTTATTTGAAGTTGATTTATTATGATACAAAACTTCTATATTGTATTGAAGGTTTTGTGATATGTTTGACCATGGATGTGCTATTTTTATACGATTCATGGTTTATGGTGAAAGTATTGACATTTCGTATGCTAGTTTTAATACGAATGTTTATGTTATGTTTAAACCTTTTCATATGGGAATGCATTGGACTTAATATGTGACGGGTGGAGCCCGCTATCGCTCCTTGATGCATCGGTAGGTCTCATGAGACAAACTAGTGTCTTGGCACAAGGCCTTGACAAAATCTTATTTGTAGTCTTGGCACGAGGCCTTGGCTATGTGGTTATGATAGTCTGGAATTATGCATTCCATCATTATGAAAGTGGTTATTGATATTTCATTTGATTATTCGATTAGTAGAATATACATTAAAGTAAGTAAATGGCATTATTTCATTTTATTTTTTCCATACTATGTTGAAGTTCAAGTTTAAAAGGCTTTTGTTTTAAGTTATACATTACCTTAAATGTTTATTCTTATTTATGAAAGTTTCCGCTATATTGTTATCCTTACTGGGCATTTCAGCTCACCCCTTTTCTATGTTTTATTTTCCCAGGATGTGAAGAAGTAAATTATGAATGACCTGCAGGGATATTATGAGGGGATAATAGTGTGGACTATGGAGACAATATGTTGTTGTAGTAGCTTTTCACTTTATGATGTAATGTAAAACATTATGAATATATCTAGTGTTTCTAAGGATACTAAACCAATCGGTCTTTCGATATTTGAACTTTATTATGATCATGCCAATATTATGTAATAATGCACAGACTCTGGGTAACTAGGGTCGGTGCGTTACAGTTGGTATCAGAGGAAGTTTAATACAAACCTTGGAAGATAGATTTAGATAAACTCTGATTAGAGAACGTAGACCTAAGATGAACTTTGAGGATTAGTATAGAATAACTTCCTAGAATTTTGGTATTGTAGAGATTTTGTGAGTTTTCCGAGAAATACATCCCTGTCTGGATACGAGTAGGTAGAGGCGGCTCTGGAACAGATGTACCTAGGGGTAAAACCTGAAAACACCACTTTGAGCTAGACTCGAATGGGAACTGGTGCACGACAATGGGCCTTGTTGCACTCTTGGTCACGACACTCTCGGGGGATATGCTTAGGATAATTCTCATTTTCTTTACAAACCATTATGAATGGTTTATGAGTATATACTTCCTCAAAGGATACATTATTATGATTATGGATTATATCCATAAACTATTTAATTTATGTTATGTGTTTTACAAGTTTGGGATTAGTTATTGTTATTCATAAACTAATATAGTGTATGCCATTGTTTAGAAATGGCACCCAGTAGAAGGAATGAGAACTCCATCAATGCACATGATCCAAAGAGACAGAAGGATCATATCTTTCGTGGTCTTAAGCTAGAATTTATAAGAGAAATAGTCTCCCATGTATTATCATCATATGAAGAAATAATATCATGTGTTGATAAGATAAGTAAAGAGTTTACTGAGTCCTAAGTCTTTGAAGGGAAGCATGAGAAGAAAAGTATGGGAGAGAGAAAGATGGATAAAGGGAAGAGGGAAAAGAAGAATTTTCCTATATGTGATAACTGTGGGAAGAAACACCCTGGAACATGCCTGAAATTAATGGGAGTTTGTTATAAGTGTGGAGGAAAAGGGCACAAAGTACGTTACTGCAAGGGTAAGAAAATGGTTTCAAATGTACAATGCTTCATTTTCAAGGAGTTTGGACACTACGCGAACCTATGTCCCAGTCATCAGACTATGCCGAAAATGATACTATTGGATAATAATCAAGTTATGATACTACCAAAGATGAAGATGAATGATTAGAGTTCTTGTGTTGATTATGTCATTTGAGTGTTGTATCAATAATTTAATTGTTATAATAATTATAGAGTATATAAGGATTGTACTGTAGTACTATTTCATTAAGGACTTGAGATTATGTGGAACAAAGAAGAGTGACTCAATAGCAGGATAAATTTTTGGAAA
Source organism: Viscum album (assembly GCA_963277665.1). Classification (NCBI taxonomy): domain Eukaryota; kingdom Viridiplantae; phylum Streptophyta; class Magnoliopsida; order Santalales; family Viscaceae; genus Viscum; species Viscum album. The sequence goes on from OY728122.1 coordinate 1,629,289,599, forward strand.
ATATATGGTTGAGAGAATGATAAACCATAATATAGTTCTGATACTGTGGTAGTGATTTTGGAATAATACATGATTGATTTGGATAAATTATATTGGATATTCTTCACTACCTTGAAACTGATTAATGATTTGTATATTCCATCATTGTTGGGTTTTAAAACATTTTTGGATTGAAGGAGTATATCTATTATTCTTTAAGGAATAAGGGATCATGAATGTAATCAATAAAATTTTATGGTAATTCAGGATGTTGCAGTGTTTTAAAAGAATAAATGATGAAGGTGTTCACATGTTATTACGCGGAAAAAAGGATATTTATTGTGTTTACCTTCCTTATAAATTTTGGACTGAAGTATTTTGGATAGTTCTAGTTTGGATTATTGTGTATTTCCATAAAAGGACAACCCGGAGGTCGGGAGGTAACCCATCGCGTCCGGCAAGGCCGTGAGACTTGAACCCACAACAGAAGGGCGACAAGGGTGTATCATCTACCACTGACCCACGTGATGTCCGGGATTAAATAATGTATTTTTTTTAAATATCTGGTAGATGAATTATAAATTCGTTTTTTTTAACACTATACGAATAGGATAAATATAATATTTTTTTACGTCCTTTATCTTTTAGAGTGAAATATGAGTTTGTGGTATAAATTAGTTAACGGATGGAACTCTACTTGTCAAGAATATATTTCTCTTCTTCTCTTATTATATGAAGAAATTAATTATTTTACTTTATATAAGGAATCCTAAAACCAAAAATGTGTTATCCTAATAACCTATGTTTTGTTGAACCGATGGTATTTCAAATCATCATAGATTGATGAATTTAAGGACCTCAATTTTACACTTTTTTTGTGATTGATGACCTCAAACACTACCTATAAATATTTATGTTTTTCCTCCAATTATATGTCTCTAATTTCCACCAATGTTCTCCTAATCGAGATCATAATTTGGTGGTGACCCTTTCATTTCTCTTTTCCTCATATTAAGACTGAATTTTAGTAACCCAATTTCCGATGTGGGTTTTCCCAGAAAGATATTTTCTATTTTCAACCTTTTATTTTTGAAGAAAAATTTCAAATTGTGAGGACGCAATTTATTGAAGGAGGGGAGAATGTAACACCCCAAGATTTCATAGTGTGTTATTTCTTCAAAATAATTCAATAACTTGCACTACACGTAACACCGAGTTCAAGCACACCATGACTTACCAAACAAGCCGTTAAAAAGAGGTTATGAATAGTATTAACTAAATTTTAATCTTTATATAATCCTTATAATTTTAGAATCCATATTATGAGTTTCTTAGACATAATGTAAGAACAAATTCATTTTCAGTATTGCACTTTTACCAACTTTTAATAGTGAACCCTTTTTAAATACAATATTTTAAACTTTTTGACTAAATGGGGACATAAAAAATTTAAAATGAAACATCCCAAGCCTCCACGATACGCTTTCCTTTGAATAATACAGTAGCGTGTGTTGTACACAACTTCGAGTTCTAACACACACCAAAACCAATCAAACTAGCCGTTATGAATAGTAATACCTACCTTTTGAAATTATATATATTCTATATTTCAAAATGGAATTAATTTTTGGATTCAGAATATTGAATTTAGCCTAGGGTGAAATTTTGGAACTTTTCGGATATCACTTATATTTTGATGAATAATGAAAATTACTAAATTTTAATTAAAAACAACTTTTTTAATCGAAATAATTTATATTGATAAATTATTAATTTGAGTGGTTTTAAAGTATATTTATAATATATTTTTACTATTTAATATAATGTTGGTCATTGCACATAATTTTACAATTAAACCGGACATAAACAAGTGTCAATCTTTTGATAGTTATTATCTCTTAAAAACACGCTTTTTGTTTTAACAACGGGAATTAATTTAAAATTAATTTCTGCCACTTATGTGTTTTGAATTTGGATAAATGGATTCCATATTTGTAATCAGGATTTTCATATTTTGTAAATAGGTAACCTCTATTTTTAGACATTTTGAATAATTACTTCGGTAAATATTTTATTTACCATGGTTAAATGGTAAATCCGGTAAATAAGGGTAAATAAATAATATTATAATAATATTAAATTACCCTAAAACGTGTCTCAACCCTATTGGTTGATACATGTCCTACCATGGGCATCTTTGGGTCAATTTTGGGACCCCATGGATCCACTTGTAAGTGATAATGACACTTTATATTAATTAAGTTAAAGTAATTACAAAAATGACATAAGCATATATCTTTTAGAAAAACAATTTTTACATAGGGTTATATATGTTGGATTTTCTATTGTAAATATTCATTAGACAGATAAAAGGATTTCCTACATAATTATATTTTATTTATAATTTTTAGACATTAAATAATTTAAGTTATTTATGAAAAAATGATGATGCAGTAATTAACATAATATTAAAAAATTAAAATAATTGATATTATAAATACCCAAATAAATATAATTTCAGACTTTTTATAAATTAAACTAATTTCCAAGGATAATATTACATATTAGGATTTATTTAATTGAATTTGATCGAAGTAATCATTCTGTTATGAGTTTCACAAAAATAAACTATTGAATAGTGTCAAAATTGACATAAAAGAGTTTATAAAACAAATATTATATTATTAATTGATATTAAATTCCTAAAAATCTAAGGTTCGTCCAAGAGACTTATATAATTATAGGTTTATCATTAATGGACCACTTGGGGGTCTCTTGGATGAATATAGTAAGTTTATTAACTATATAATATAAAATACAAAGTGACATGGTAAATGCCAAACTAATTAACTAAGAGTTAAAACTAAAAGATAAGGTTAATATAGTAACCCAAACCTGACTAAATTCTATTGGTTGAATGTTTTTCTACCTATCCACACCTTAAAATTTGAATAATCAACTTTTGAGCTATTATAAATCCAATATGAATTTATTATAAATTAATATTTCTAGCTTTTCCAAAGGTGACCCTCACCCCTCTTATAAAAGGGAACTCCTTCTCATTTCTTCACACCTTAAAAGCCTTTTGGTTCGTCCAAACTCTGACCAAATACTCTATCAACTTCCCTCACTTCATCCTAGATGCCTTCCTTTAGTCATAAATCCAACTTAAGGATACCTTTTGATCAAATCAAAAGGAAGAACCCAAAGAAGCGGTAATGATTTCACCACCCTTTTTCAAGTTCCTTTCTTCTTCCACTTCCTCTTCCTTTTTTGTTACCATTATAAAATAATAATTCCAGTATCATATATATACTGTGATGTTATTATAAATATGGTACAACCATTTTCAGTATTCTATCCATCCTTTTAATAACATGTCACCATACGTGCGTACGTACGGCTTACCGTCTCCACGTTGTGGTGTAATTGTTATTCAATAAATTATTATTTGGATGGGTATAATAATGATTTGTAACTCATGTAAATAATAAATATAACATGATAATTATTCTTTATATATTATATACCATCCAATTATATATTATTTTAAAATCAAAAGAATGATATTGTCGCTCGTGCGTACGTACGGATTACCGTATCCACGAACGCGATGAGATTCATTCTCCATCGTATACATTCAAGTGTAATTCTCATTTGATGATTAATAATAGTATCTAAGGACTTTATATCATTCTGGATATGATTAAGATACAACATATCCATTACAAACATGGATTACGTAACGAAACATATAAAATAAAATGAGTAAGTTAACACCCGAAACAACGATAATACTAAGATATTATTAACAAATCAATGTTAAAAGATAATATATGATATCATATTAATGTATATGATTCTAGTATAATTTAATAACAATTATTTCACCATTATACAGGAGTTTAACCTACCCCCAACCAAGGAAAAGTACAAGGTAAGGGTTTATTTCTAAATCTCTTCATTATCCGAGGTTGTTTATACGTAATAATCTACTGGGATTTCTTTATCATCCACATCCATGTTTCTTAAAAATGTATTTCAAAACATTTTTTACTATTTACTAGAAAATGGGTTAATGTAATTTATACCCTTATGTGTTTTGAAAGGAATCTTTCCATCGTTTTCCAAATAAGGCAATTTTAACCTTTTTGACAAATTTAAGGTAAGAAAGTTTTTTTAACTTATACGGTGGGTGCGGATATTTACCGCCATTATAAAATTTTCAAAGCTTCACTTACAAGATTATAAGAATATTTTAAATGTAAATGTTTTATTTTATAACAATGTGACTTTTAAATGATTTCAAAAGTGAATATTTTAAGAATTTTTGAAAGGTACTCTTTATCAAGATCATAATTTTAAATGTTTTAAAGATTTATCTTTCTAAATATTTTTAATTAATTTCCATGTTTTCAAAATGATTTTAAGGACTTATTTATATGGACATGAAGGTTTTGAAATTATATTTGTTTTCAAAAGTTTCAAAGTGGTGTGAGACACTTTGATTCAAAAATCTATTTTAAATTACTTCCTTTATAATTGTGTGACTTTTCAATGATTTCAAGAAAAGAGATATTTCTCTCTAATAGTTTTGATTTCATCTATCTCAAGATACTTTGATGGATTTTAAGCATATTTGAAGTTGATTTATTATGATACAAAACTTCTATATTGTATTGAAGGTTTTGTGATATGTTTGACTGTGGATTTGCTATTTTTATACCATTCATGGTTTATGGTGAGAGTATTGACATTGCATATGCTAGTGTTAATACGAATGTTTATGTTATGTTTAAACCTTTTCATATGGGAATTCATTGGACTTGATATGTGATGGGTGGAGCCCGTTATAGCTCCTTGATGCATCGGTAGGTCTCATGAGACAAACTAGTGTCTTGACACAAGGCCTTGACAAAATCTTATTTGTAGTCTCGGCGCAAGGCCTTGGCTATGTGGTTATGATAGTCTGGCATTATACATTCCATCATTATGAAAGTGGTTATTGATATTGCATGTGATTATTTGATTATTAAAATATCCATGTGAGTAAGTAGATGGAATTATTTCATTTTTTTGCCATACTATGTTGAAGTTGAAGTTTAAAAAGATTTTGTTTTAAGTTATACATTGACATAAATGTTTATTCTTATTTATGAAAGTTTCCTCTATATTGTTATCGTTACTGGGAATTTGCGCTCACCCCTTTTCTATGTTTTATTTACCCAGGATGTGAAGAAGTAAATTATGAATGACCTCGAGGGATATTATGAGGGGATAATAGTGTGGACTATGGAGACAATATGTTGTTGTAGTATTTTTTCACTTTATGATGTAATGTAAAACTTTATGAATATATCTAGTGTTTCCATGGCTACTAAACCATTCGGTCTTTCGAGGTTTGATCTTTATTGTGATCATGCCAATATTATGTAATAATGCACCGACTCTGGGTAACTAGGGTCATGGCGTTACAGTTGGTATCAGTGGAAGTTTAGTAGAAACCTTGGAAGCTAGATTTAGATAAATTATTATTAGAGAACGTAGACCTAAGATGAACTTTGAGGATTAGTATAGAAAAACTTCCTAGAATTTTGGTATTGTAGAGATTTTGTGAGTTTTCCGAGCAATACATCCCTGTCTGGATACGAGCAGGTAGAGGCGTCTCTGGCACAGATGTACCTAGGGGTAAAACCCGAAAACACCACTTTGAGCTAGACTCGAACGGGAACTGGTGTACGACATCAGGCCTTGCTGCACTCTTGGTTATGACACTCTCGGGGGATATGCTTAGGATAATTCTCATTTTCCTTACAAACCATTATGAAGGGTTTATGAGTATATACTTCCTCAAAGGAGACATTATTATGATTATGGATTATATCCATAAACTATTTAATTTATGTTATGTGTTTTACAAGTTTGGGATTAGGTATTGTTATTCATAAACTAATATAGTGTATGCCATTGTTTAGAAATGGCGCCCATTAGAAGGAATGAGAACTCCAGCAATGCACATGACCCAAAGAGAAAGAAGGATCATATCTTTCATGGTCTTAAGCTAGAATTTATAAGAGAAATAGTCTCCCATTTATTATCATCATATGAAGAAATAATATCATGTGTTGATAAGATAAGTAAGGAGTTTACTGAGTCCTATTTATTTGAAGGGAAGCATGAGAAGAAAAGGATGGGAGAGAGAAAGATGGATAAAGGGAAGAGGGAAAAGAAGAATTTTCCTATATGTGATAATTGTGGGAAGAAACACCCTGGAACTTTCCTGAAAGGAATGGGATTTTGTTATAAGTGTGGAGGAAAAGGGCACAAAGTACGTTACTGCAAGGGTAAGAAAATGGTTTCAAATGTACAATGCTTCATTTGCAAGGAGTATGGACACTAGGCGAACCTATGACCCAGTCATCAGAATAGGCCACAAATGATGCTACTGGATAATAATCAAGTTATGATACTACCACAGATGAAGAGGAATGATTAGAGTTCTTGTGTTTATTATGTCATTTGAGTGTGGTATCAACAATTTACTTGTTATAATAATTATGGAGTATATAAGGATTGTACTGCAGTACTATTTCATTAAGTACTTGAGATTGTGTGGAACAAAGAAAAGTGAATCAATAGTAGCATAAATTTTTGGAAAATATATGGTTGAGAGAATGATAAACCATAATATAGTTCTGATACTGAGGTAGTGATTTTCGAATAATACATGATTGATTTGGATAAATTATATTGGATATTCTTGACTACCTTGAAACTGATTAATGATTTGTATATTCCATCATTGTTGGTGTTTAAAGCATTTTTGTATTGAAGGAGTATATCTATTATTCTTTAAGGAATAAGGGATCATGAATGTAATCAATAAGGTTTTATGGTAATTCAGGATGTTGCAGTGTTTTAAAAGAATACATGATGAAGGTGTTCACATGTTATTACACAGAAAAAAAGATCTTTATTGTGTTTACCTTCCTTATAAATTTTGTACTGAAGTATTTTGGATAGTTCTAGTTTGGAATATTTTGGATTGCCATAAAAGGACAACCCAGAGGTCGGGCGACAACCCGTCGCTTCCGGCAAGGCCGCGAGACATGAACCCACAACCGAAGGGTGACAATGGTGTATCATCTACCACTGACCCACGTGATGTTCGGGATTAAATAGCGTAGTTTTTTTTAAAATATCTGGTAGATGAATTATAAATTTGTTTTTTTGGAACCCTATACGAATAGGATAAATAGAATATTTTTTTACGTTCTATTATCTTTTAGAGTGAAATATAAGTTTTTGGTAGAAATTAGTTAACGGATGGAACTCTACTTGTCAAGAATATATTTTTCTTCTTCTCTTATTCTATGAAGAAATTAATTCTTATACTTTATTTAAGGAATCCTAAAACCAAAAATGTGTTATCCTAATAACCTATGTTTTGTTGAACCGATGGTTTTTCAAATCATCACAGATTGATGAATTTAAGGACCTCAATTTTACACTTGTTTTTGATTGATGACCTCAATCACTACCTATAAATATTTACGTTTTTCCTCCAATTATATGTCTCTAATTTCCCCCAATGTTCTCCTAATCGAGATCATAATTTGGTGGTGACCCTTTCATTTCTCTTTTCCACATATTAAGACTGATTTTTAGTAACCCAATTTCCGATGTGGGTTTTCCCACAAAGATATTTTCTATTTTCAACCTTTTATTTTTGTAGAAAAATTTCAAATTGCGAGGACGCAATTAAATGAAGGAGGGGAGAATGTAACACCCCAAGATTTCATAGTGTGTTATTTTTTCAAAATAATTCAATAACTTGTACTACACGCAACACCGAGTTCAAGCGCACCATGGCTTACCAAACAAGACATTCAAAAGAGGTTATGAATAGTATTAACTAAATTTTAAACTTTATATAATCCTTATAATTTTAGAATCCATATTATGAGTTTCTTAGACATAATGTAAGAACAAATTCATTTTCAGTATTTCACTTTTACCAACTTTTAATAGTGAACCCTTTTTAAATACAATATTTTACAATTTTTGACTAGATGGGGACATAAAAAATTTAAAATGAAACATCTCAAGCTTCCACGGTATGCTTTCCTTTGAATAATACATTAGTGTGTGTTGTACACAACTTCGAGTTTTAACACACACCACAATCAATCAAACTAGCCGTTATGAATAGTAATACCTACCTTTTGAAATTATATATATTTTATATTTCAAAATTGAATTCATTTTTGGATTCGGAATATCGAATTTAGCCGAGGGTGAAATTTTGGAACTTTTCGGATAACACTTATATTTTGATGAATAGTGAAAATTACTAAATTTTAATTAAAAACAACTTTTTTAATCGAAATAATTTATATTGATAAATTATGAATTTAAGTGGGTTTAAAGTATATTCAGAATATAGTTTTAACATTTAATATAATTTTGGTCATTTTACATAATTTTACAATTAAACCGGACATAAACAAGTGTCAATCTTTTGATAGTTATTATCTCTTAAAAACACGCTTTTTGTTTTAATAATGGGAATTAATTTAAAATTAATTTCTGACACTTCTGTGTTTTGAATTTGGAAAAATGGATTCCATATTTGTAATAAGGATGTTCATATTGTGTAAATAGGTAAATTTTATTTTTATAAAATTTGAATAATTACTTCGGTAAATATTTTATTTACCATGGTTAAATGGTAAATCCGGTAAATAAGGGTAAATAAATAATATTATAATAATATTAAATTACACGAAAACATATCTCAACCCTATTCGTTGATACATGGCCGACCATGGGCATCTTTGGGTCGATTTTGGGACCCCATGGATCCACTTGTAAGTGATAATGACACTTTATATTAATTACATTAAAGTAATTACAAAAATGACAAAAGCATATATCTTTTAGAAATCATTTTTTTACATAGGGTTATGTATATTGGATTTTCGATTATAAATATTCATTAGAAAGATAAAATGATGACCTACATAATGATATTTTATTTATAAATTTTAGACATTAAATAATTTAATTTATTTATGACACAATGATGATGCAGTAATTACCATAATAGTGAATAATTAAAATAATTGATATTATAAATACCCAAATAAATATAATTTCAGAATGTTTATAAATTACAATAATTTCCTAGGATAATATTACATATTAGGATTGATTTAATTTACTTTGATCTAAGTAATCATTCTGTTATGAGTTTCACAAATATCAACTATTGAATAGTGTCAAAATTGACATAAAAGAGTTTTTAAAACAAATATTATATTATTAATTGATATTAAATTCCTAAAAATTTGAGGTTCAGCCAAGAGACTTATATCATGATATTTGTATCATTAATGGACCACTTGTGGGTCTCTTTGATTAATATAGTAAGTTTATTAACTATATAATATAAAATATAAAGTGACATGGTAAATGTCAAACTAATTAACTAAGAGTTAAAACTAAAAGATAAGGTTAATATAGTAACCCAAACCTGTCTAAATTATATTGGTTGAATGGTTTTCGACCTATACCCACCTTAAAATTTGAATAATAAACATTGGAGATATTATAAACCAAATATGAATTTATTATAAATTAATATTTCTATCTTTTCCAAAGGTGCCCCTCACCCCTCTTATAAAAGGGCACTCCTCCTTCTAATTTATTCACACCTTCAAAGCCTTTTCGTTTGGCAAACCTCTTCCAAATACTCTCTCAACTTCCCTCACTTCATCCTAGAGGCCTTACTTTAGTCATAAATCCAACTTAATGAGCCCTTTTTATCAATTCAAAAGGATGAACCCAAAGAAGAGGTAATGATTTCACCACCCTTTTTCAAGTCCCTTTCTTCTTCCACTTCCTCTTCCTTTGTTGTTACCATTATAAAATAATAACTCCAGTATCATATATATACTGTGATGTTATTATAAATATTTTAAAACCATTTTCAGTATTCTATCCATCCTTTTAATAACATGTCACCATACGTGCGTACGTACGGCTTACCGTCTCCACGTCGTGGTGTAATTGTTATTCAATAAATTATTATTTGGATGGGTATAATAATGATGTGTAACTCATGTAAATATTAAATATAACATGATAATGATTCTTTATATATGATATACCGTCCAATTATATATTATTTAAATATCAAAAGAATGATATTGTCGCTCGTGCGTACGTACGGATTACCGTCTCCACGAACGCGATGAGATTCATTCTCCATCGTATCCATTCAAGTGTAATTCTCATTTGATGATTAATAATAGTATATAAGGACTTTATATAATTCTGGATATGATTAAGATACAACCTATCCATTAAAAACATGGATTACGTAACAAAACATATAAAAGAAAATGAGTAAGTTAACACCCGAAACAACAATAATACTAAGATATTATTAACAAATCAATGTTAAAAGATCATATATGATATCATATTAATGTATATGATTCTTGTATGATTTAATAACAATTATTTCACCATTATACAGGAGGTTAACCTACACCTAACCAAGGAAAAGTACAAGGTAAGGGATTATTTCGCAATCTCTTCATTATCCGAGTTTGTTTATACGTAATAATCTACTGGGATTTCTTTATCATCCACATCCATGTTTCTTAAAAATTTATTTCAAAACATTTTTTACTATTTACTAGAAAATGGGTTAAATTCATTTATAACCTTATGTGTTTTGAAAGGAATCCTTTCGTCGTTTTTCCAAACAAGGCACTTTTAACCTTTTTGACAAATTTAAGGTAAGAATGTTTTTTAACTTATACGGCGGGTGCGGCTATTTACCGCCATTATAAAATTGTCAAAGCTTCCCTTACAAGCTTATAAGAATATTTTCAAAGTAAATTTTTTATTTTATAATTATGTGACTTTTAAATGATTTCAAAAATGAATATTTTAATAATTTTTGAAAGGTACTCTTTATCAAGATCATAATTTTAAATGTTTTAAAGATTTATCTTTCTAAATATTTTTAATCAATTTCCATGTTTTCAAAATTATTTGAAGGGATTATTTATATGGACCTTAAGGTTTTTAAATGATATTTATTTTCAAAAGTTTCAATGTGGTATGGGACACTTTGATTCAAAAATCTCTTTTAAATTACTTCCTTTATAAATGTGCGACTTTTCAATGATTTCAAGAAAAGAGATATTTCTCTCTAATAGTTTTGATTTCATCTATGTCAACATCCTTTGATGTATTTTAAGCTTATTTGAAGTTGATTTATTATGATACAAAACTTCTATATATTATTGAAGGTTTTTTGATATGTTTGACTGTAGATGTGCTATTTTTATACCATTCATGGTTTATGGTGAAAGTATGGACATTTCGTATGCTAGTTTTAATACAAATGTTTATGTTATGTTTAAACCTTTTCATATGGGAATGCATCGGACTTAATATGTGACGGGTGGAGCCCTCTATAGCTCCTCGATGCATCGGTAGGTCTCATGAGACAAACTAGTGTCTTGGCACAAGGCCTTGAAAAAATCTTATTTGTAGTCTTGGCACGAGGCCTTGGCTATGTGGTTATGATAGCCTGGCATTATGCATTCCATCATTATGAAAGTTGTTATTGATATTGTGTGTGATTATTCGATTAGTAGAATATCCATGTGAGTAAGTAAATTGAATTATTTCATTTTATTTTTGCCATACTATGTTGAAGTTCAAGTTTAAAAGGATTTTGTTTTAAATTATACATTGCCTTAAATGTTTATTCTTATTTATGAAAGTTTCCGTTATATTGTTATCCTTACTGGGCATTTGAGCTCACCCCTTCTCTATGTTTTATTTTCCCAGGATGTGAAGAAGTAAATTATGAATGACCTACAGGGATATTATGAGGGGATAATAGTGTGGACTATGGAGACAATATGTTGTTGTAGTAGTTTTTCACTTTATGATGTACTGTAAAACTTTATGAATATATCTAGTGTTTCCAAGGCTACTAAACCAATCGGTCTTTCGAGATTTGATCTTTATTTTGATCATTCAAATATTATGTAATATTGCACCGACTCTGGGTAACTAGGGTCGGGGAATTACATTATAATTCATCAAATCCAAACAATATATACATAGCTCGAAGTGAAAATCATATACAATCGTAACATCAAAAACCATAATAATAATCCTATACATTAGTAACTTATTCTTCCTTGTAGAATTGGTTTCCAAGAAACACCATCCCAGTTTCCATCACAAGCCCTGACACATCCCTATATCTTTATCCTACCAAACCCCAAATATTAAATCAACAAGAAAGTAACTACCTCTGATACCACTTTGTAACACCCCGACCCTTATGCCACTAAACTAGTTCCCCAATTCAATTTTCCAAAAGACCTTGAGTGGGCCTACTCATACAATAGAGGTTGTGGATTAGAAATGGGGGAATAAGGTGGAACTATGGGAAGACTATACCCTCATATCATAGTACACAACTAGAAGTAAATAACCAAACATTATACACATCAAGGTACATGGAAATTGAAATTGAAGCATGTAATGAAGACCTGAATATTATTGTAACACACCCAACATTGATCAACCACTAGTCCCATCGCACATATACAAAATAAAAAAAATGAAAATAAATACACTATGACCTATAGAAACACTAATTCGAAACCCATCCATCCTTCTGATACTATCAGATCTTTTCCACCCGATAATGAAAAACAAAACAAAAGCCTTATCCCAAGCATGTTCCTATAATAAATGTGAGATATTATTGATTACCCATGTGTTGTGGTTACCTGATCAGGGTGTGAGTAAAACTCTATAGGCCACAACAATAGTGTCTAAAGAAAATACTAGTATAAACAACAATTTATTCATGTAAACAATGAAATAAATAATGAGTGTAATAAAGGAAGATACAAATCAAAAGAAATGAAGTTTTATCTAGTAACCTAGTGGTTCTAGAGTATTAAGGGGACACCCCAACCAACCCACATGTATCAACCCAAATTTCCCCTCTAAAATCATATCACAGGGTGATACAGACAATTAATAAAAAAGGGATTTTCATTTATCACCCATATTTGGGAGATGTAAACATCAACATCAACCATTCCCAAAACCTCGTCCCAGCACCTAAAGTTTATACAAAACCATGGACACTGATCTAGAGCATAATATCCTTAAATATAATCCTATAGCCAAGTGATAGTTCCTAGAGCGTTAGTCCAACATCTTTGTATATAATAAAACAACAGTTCCTAGAGAATCAGTCAATAAACCAATTGGGGATACAGAGAACCTTTTCCAACAATCCCAATCAATAATGTAAACTACTGTGATTAACATCCTAAACCTTGGGTATAGACCTTCATAACCAATAACCCAACAACGTTGTGGACCGCCATGACTAGCATCCTAAACCATAGGTGTGGACCGCCATGACCAATAACCTAACAACTATGTAGACCACCATGACCAACATCAATTTCCATAGGTGTGGAATAGCATGACCAACACCTTTAATCATTACACCAACAATCACTTTCCAAGGTTCAATATCAGTACCATAAAATACATTCGAAAACCATAAAAAACCATTTTTAATCCATTTTCAGTTACCAAGGACCCTATGGGAATTTCACATCCATACACATCCAAAGCCTTCCCTTCCATCAAAATCATTAACTGTTCCATCAAGGAATTTTACCAAATGGGTAACCACACCAACATTTCAAATAAACATTTGAATCCATTTATAAACCCATTTCGATAAACCATGTGGACTTCAACACCAAATTTTGAAACAAGAAACATTTAAAAACATTTCTTTCCCCCTTTGACACCCAAAACTAAGTAAACGCCATGCTAACATTTAAAACCATTTCATAAGCCACATAGATATTTTCATAAAAGATTAACACATGAAACAACCCATTTTTCCTCTTATGAGTAATTAACCATTTATTTCCAAGTTCTACACACTGTCTCTTTAACCACCTAATCAAACAAACCTATGAGATAATCCTGGTTAATCTCATAACCCACTTACTTTACTCTTTACAACACCAATACAATTTCCAAGAGACGAGACACCCCAATGGTGGTAGCAAGTTTAGTCTTTTAACTATCAATGGATCTAATAGGACCTGTTGAAGGTCCAAGGTATCAATTAAAACCGTAAACCAATTAAATAAGCGAAGGGAGAAAATACACCACACATGAGCTTAAATAATCAAACCACATACACATGGAATTCAATTAATGAGACTATGTGTAAAGCTTCTAGATCACCTACCTTGTCAATGAATATTTCCAAAAATGTTTCTAAAACAAAAAAACCATTCCAAGTCCCATCCAAGTCCCTTCTAACCTCTTTGGTCTCCAAATGATCTCACCACAACCACTCAGATCTAACATCACACCAAGAATCAATAATTAATTAATTATAAAAATTATAAATAATTAATTATTCAAAACCAAACATAGAATAATGATTGACAACTCACCGGGTTGATCACCTCTTATCAAAACTCCAAGAAACTGCAACAGAAGGCCCACAACAAACTTCCAACACTATTCTAGGGAAAAGACCTAAGAGGCTATAACATTTCAATACTTAAATAAATTAAATCATTAGGAAAATAAGAATAAAATTAACCAAAAACACACACCTTAATGAAATGCCACACAATGATGTGAGAAAATATATCTTGGGATCCCCTCTACCCAAGATGACCAAAATCCCCATCATCCTCGACTAATTCCACCATGTTTTGGTAGAATCAGAATCAAATCCCTAAACCCACACATTCAAAATAAGGAAGAACCATGGAAAGGGGGAAAGGGAAGAAGGAGGAAGATAAATATCACCTTAAATGATAAAGAAAAACCATGAATGCACCCTAAATAGAAGGGTGGAAGAAGGAGGAAGAGGATTTGGAGCCACCTGGTCTGATTTTACTGAATGGGGAAGAAATGGTGTAGAGAATGCTAAAACCCCCAGAGGAATTTTGGTAGAATCCCCCATTTCATGAAATCTGGGAAACCATGTAGTTTGGATGCATAGTTTTCCAAACCATGCAGTAACTGTGAGTTTTTCACTATCTAAGCCAACACCCCCACCCCACATGGTTTGGATGCATGGTTTTTTAAACCACAAACCAACCAGGAACACACCACCAGTCAACTTCTTAAACTAGGTGCATGTTTTTTCTGAAACCGTGCACAGGTCGTGCACCATGTATCAGACTGTACTTAACCTTACACGATGTCCCATTTTTCTAACATAATTTACTAAAAAATTTGATGAAACCAAGAAACTCTACTATGCACACTTTAAAACATGCTAAAAACCTCGTAGGAATCAAGGTGCAACTCAGTTTCTTTTAAGCACACTATGGAAAAAACTTCTTTTTGCGACGGGTTATTTGCGACGGGAATAAATCTCATACCAAATAGTCTACCGAAGAGGTTATTTGCGATGGGAGAATCAACCTGCCGAAATTTTTTTGGCACTGTTTGTGCGCCAAACCGCTCGGATGGGTATTTACGATGGGAGGTGCCTCCCATCGCAAATACCCAGTGGTAGTAAAAACTATTTGCGACGAGATGTTGTCCTGTTACAAATAGTGTGTCGGTAGGTCACTTTTTACGACGAGACCAGTCACAAATACCCTTTTAACCACTGATAGTAATTAATTGGGTCAAAGGTATTTGTAACGGGTCCCATTGCAAAAAATACTATTTGTGATGGGATACCCGTCGCAAATATTCCCGTTGCAACTAATCTAACCTATATATACCCCCATCTGTTTTTTTCCTTTCCCTCAATTCATACTTTCTCTGTCTCTCTAAACTCTTATTTTAGAGTAATTTTTTTTTTCTAACTTAGTTTTTTTTATGAAGAAGTTGTGAAGCCGTCTACAATTATAAGAGATCATGTTTAATGGTATTTATGTTTTATTTAATTTAGTATTTATTTCATTTTTTATATTAATTTTAATTATTGTTGATTAGTTTTAATTAAATTAGATTTAATTTTTTTTTTCATCGGAATTTATTTGTAATAATAAATTGAAATTATTAGTACTAATTCTTAGTAATTAGTAATAATTAATAATTATTAACGATAATTAGTAATGTGTATAAATAATTAGCGGTAATTAATAATTAGTAACTGCAATTTTCAATAATTAATATTAAATGATAATTATTAACAATTACACAATATAGTAATAATTATGAAAATATATTAATAAATATTTACAATTAGTAATAAATACCAATAATTTGTAATAAATACTAATAATTAGTAATAAATAGTAATAATCAGTAATTATTTGTAATAATTAGTAATAATTAGTAATAAATATTAAAAAATAGTAGTAAATAGTAATAAATAGTAATAAACAGTAATAAAGGGTAATAAATAGTAATAAATAGTAATAAATAATAATAAATAGTAATAAATAGTAATAATTAGTAATAATTAGTAATAATTACCAATATTTAGTAATAAATAGTAATAAATAGTAATAAATAGTAATAAATAGTAATAATTAGTATTAAATAGAAATAAATGTTAATAAATAGTAATAAATAGTAATAAAGAGGAACAAATAGGAACAAATAGTAAGAAATAGTAATAAATAGTAATAAATTAGTAATAATTAGTAATAAATAGTAATAAATAGTAATAAATTGTAATAAATAGTAAAAACAGTAATAAATAGTAATAAGTTGTATTAAATAGAAACAATTAGCAACAATTAGTAACAATTAGTAACAATTAGTAACAATTAGTGACAATTGTAATAATTTGTAATAAATTGTAATAAATAGTAATAAATATTAATAAATAGTAATAAATAGTAATAAATATCAATAATTACTAATAAATAGTAATAAATAGTTATAAATAATAATAATTAGTAATAAACAGTAATAAATAGTAATAAATAGTAATAATTAGTAAAAATGAGTAACAATGAGTAATAATTAGTAATTAATAGTAATAAATAGTAATAAATAGTAATAATTTGTAATAATTTGTAATAATTAGAAATAATTAGTAATAATTGGTAATAATTAGTAAAAATTAGTAAAAAATAGTAATAAATAGTAATAAATATAAATATATAATAATAAATAGAAATAAATAGTAATGATTAGTAATGATTGGTAATAATTAGTAATAATTAGTAATAATTAGTAATAATTAGTAATCATTAGTAATAATTAGTAATAATTAAGAATTATTAGGAATAATTAAGAATAATTAGGAATAATTAGGAATAATTAGTAATAATTAGGAATAATTAGGAATAATTAGTAATTATTAGTAATTATTAGTAATTATTAGTAATAATAAGTAATAATTTGTAATAATTAGTAATAAATAGTAACAATTAGTAATAATTTGTAATAATGAGGAATAATTAAGAGTAATTAGGAATAAAAACCCATATATAGGAATAATTAGTAATAATTACTTATAAATATGAATAATTAGAAATAATTCGGAATAATTAGTAATAATTAGTAATAATTAGTTATAATTAGGAATAATTTGGAATAATTAGGAAAAATTAGGAATAATTAGTAATAATCAAGAAAAATTAGGAATAATTAGGAATAATTAATAATACTTAGGAATAATTTTGAATAATTAAGAATAATTAAGAATAATTAGGAATACAATCAATTGTAATAAATTATAATAACTTGGAACAATTTATAGTGGATTGGAGGCACTCCTTTTTCTCGATGAATCTTCTCCTTTCAACTGTCATCAACTCAAAACATTATAAAAAATATGCTTCTACGTATGCATATCCAATCTCGTATGCATAAGTTTGTATATGCTTTCATAAGACCACATTTTTCATAATGTTTTCTAGTAGGGACAATTGCAAGAAGATAATTCATCGACAAAAAGTGGGATCTTTTGTCTGATGGATCATTTACTTGCATCTTTCTCACACTAAAATCACAATGAAGAATCTGCTTGAAGGTACTCTTATACATTCTCATATTCAATAGAGTGGATATGCATACCTCTGAGCAGATTATTCATTGTGATTTTAGTGTGAGAAAGTTTCATGTTAACGAGCCGTCAGATAAAAGACTAGCCATCAATCCACTAGAAATTGTATCACCCCTAATTAATGGTAATTATTAATAAATGGTTGTAATTATTTTTCTTCTTTTTTGGATAGTGTTTTTATAATTTCAAATTCTTCAAAAACAGTAATGATTTTATATTATGTAGAGAAATATGGAAATAGTATGTTGACAACAGTAATTATTAGATGATCATGGTTGGATAAATCAATACAGAAATCAAAAGGGTTCTAGTTTAAATCCTGTATATATTGAGGGTGTTGATGCTTTTTCATCATTTTCGTCATCAAAACCAGAATTTGTTTTAGAAGGCACAATTAAGTGTCCTTGTAAAAAATGTTCTCTGTGAATTTTTGACACATTTGAAAAGGTTGAGGGACATCTCTTGTATTTTTGGTTTTCATCTAGATTATGTTTTTTGGTATCAGAACGATAAAATTAGTTCCATAGAAGATACAAATAACTTGATTCCAAATCCATCAAGGTTTCAAAATTTAGTACATGATGTTGCAAGTCCATATGTTCAACAAACTGAAACTCAGGATGATATTGATTTAACACCTCAGTTGGAACCATCTTAATCTTATGAGTTGTTGAGGTCTGCTGAGGATTCATTATATCCTGGTTGCAAGATAAGAAAATTAGAAGCGATTTCAAAATTCATGTCAATTAAATTAGATAATGAAATTTCAAACAACTATTTTGATTAGATATTTTCATGGGTTAAAACACTGTTACCTGAAGGAAATGTGTTGCCTACAAATTACTATGAGGGAAAGAGGATTGTTTTTAATCTGGGCCTTATTTATCATAATATTCATGCATGTGAAAATGATTGCATCTTATATTCTGGTGAAAATAAGTCATTGGATAGTTTTGCAACATGTGCACAATTGAGGTATAATGAAGCTCAACCTGGGAAGTTTGGATCGATTCCTATAAAATAGTTGAGATATTTCCGGCTTACACCCAGGTTGCAATGTTTATTTATGTCTCATAACATAGTGTCAATGATGTAACAACACAAAACCAAGATAATGTAAAGTCATGATTAGATCTTGCCCAAATTTGAGGGCGACCAGAACATTAACTATTTCAAAATGTCAAATCACAAAGGTCAATGAAGCCAAAAGAATCTTATACACCATCCAAAGAGTGTCACTTATTATTTTGTCAATGGATTGTATATTTGAGACTTCCATATGGTTATGCATCCATTTTGGGTAGATTTTATAAGAATGATCATATTACTGGATTAAAAGGTCATGATTGTAAGGTTATAATGGAAATACTTATGTTGATTGGATTCAGAGATTTGTTGAATTCTATGATTTGAGATTTGATAAAAGACATATAATATTTTTTTCGAGGCATTTTTGCGGTGAAAAAAGACTGCGACGCACTAATAAAACTAGAAGAGGATGTAGTTATAATTATATGTAAACTAGAAAAAGTCTTCCTGCCAGCTTTGTTTGACTCAATGTAACTTCTGATATTACATTTTCCACATGAAGCTAAATGTAATGGTCGGGTACAATTTCAATGGATGTACCCATTCAAGATATGCCTATAGAAATTGAAGAAAAAATTATGCAACAAAGCATCAATTGAAGGCTCAATTTTTGAAGCTTATTTGCAAGAGGAATTTTCTTTTTTCTGATATCCTTATTTTGAATTTAAATATTCCTCAAAAGAAAACCATATGCGAGGGAACGTGGGGAATGTTTATGATGAAATGGAAAATCAATTATCTATTTTTAATTATCCAGAGCTTGGCTTCGGTGGAGTTCATGAATGATGGATTTCAGATGATGAACATCACAAAGATCACACGTATGTTCTTCTCAACTGTGAAGAAATGAAATTATTTATACTGTGAGTGCTTCTATCACTTATTCTATAATTTATGTTATAGTAAGTAAAATTATTTTATTTTTTGGTTGTATGATAATCATATTAAGAAAGACCTTCCAAAAATAACAGCAGATGCTCTTGAATAATGCTGACAGAAAAATTTTTCTCAATGGTTTCAAAAATAGGTAACATAAATCATTAATGGTTTAACATTCAATTCACTTTATTTTTTTATATATTAATAATTATTTTACAAATTTTCAGATGTCTCAACATGCTGAAAAAATTAAAAAGAGAATGTATATATTGAGTAACCCACCATCCAAAATGGCTAAATATTATAATGAATATGTGGTTAATGGTTTTCAATTTCATACATGTGCATATGGGGAATAAAAAAAGAACAATGGAGTTTTCTTGAGAGGATCACATCATAAGGAAACTGAAGTTGACTTTTATGGCATAATGGATGAAATTTTTGAACTGTGTTATCTAGGGAAAAATTACATAACGATTTTTAAATGCCGGTGGTTCGATACAAAGAGAGGCTTGAGTGTTCATCCGATCCATGGAATCGTCGATATTAAATATAAAATTCTTCTTGTAGTAAATGAACTATTTTTACTGGATAAATAGGCACATCAAATATATTACCCAAAATACTATGCTACTTTAAGAGACCTGAGTGATTGATATAGCATAATAAAAACGAAATCTCGGGAAAATGAATTTACTCAAACTGAATGTGGTTCCTATGAAGTACAAGGAATTGAAAATTTTCAAGAGGCTACTGAAAATCTATCTTCTTCACAAAGAGACTTTAATATCAATGATGACACCCCAAAATTAAGGATCGATGGTGATGATGATGTTAATGATGTTACAAATGAATTTGAAATAGAAAGATATGATAAAACTAAAATTAATATCAATATTGATGATGTAAAAGATGAATATGAAGACATTGACATCATCAGATATGAAGATGATGATAAAGGTAAACATTGAAATAGTTAAATGCTCTTTATAATCATAACTATTATATATCTATATATAATATTTATTTTCAACTATCTCCTAACAACAATAATTTTGTGATTCAGATGGACCCTGATCTACTTCGTGAGTTGCAGGAGGCTGAACTACCTTTGGATGATGAGGATTTGGGATTATCTGCCCCTCATCCTAGTAGTGGTTCAGGGGGTATGTGGAGGGGCCGCGGTCTTCGTGACTGATGATTCCGAACCTATCCCCGAGTGATGCCCAGGTCTTGGCTTCAATCCATGAACGCAAAGGTATGGTAACCTGTGTATTTTAGTTAGCTTTAATTAATTTATTTTTATACTAATTATTTTATTATTTATTCTTTTTTCACAGTTTTTCACAAGTAGTAGTTGGACAGGGGAGCACCATCTTGCGCAATTGTTTTTCTCAGCCATGGATCACATGGGATCAAATTCCAGTTGATGTGTAGCTCGACATGTTCAATCATTGACTGGTACGTAAATAAATAATATTTATTTTGAAATTTATTTCCTTAATAAGATGATATTATAAATTGTTTTTAGGGTTTATTTTATCCCATTTATTTTAGATTTCTTGATGCTATCCACGCGGCATGAGACGTGTCTATGCGTGAGGGTTTCTGTCAGTTTTTTCACAATTTGATAAGGACGACCAATAAGAAAGTAGGAGTGACAGTATTTGATGGGTCATGTAGAGACCACCAACCCTAGTACATTTCATCTCATTTTTTGTGATGGATTATGTTCATACTAGTTGAGTGGTATATTTTAGGGGAGATCTTCATTAGGTCAACAGAACCAGGGGGAACAGGAAGTGACACATCGAGCTGGTAGTCATACGTTCAGTACGCATAGGGAACATCTAGTAAGTATCTTTTATAATTATTTTATATAACATTAAGTATAAATAGTTTATTTTTTATTCATATAGGCAGATGAGAAGTGCGATATTATAGATTACGACATTTATCAGAGGATGTATAGTGATCTGTTCACTAGAGAGATTAGAGGTGATCGCCATCATCAGATTTTGGTCAGTATTATTTATTTTTTCAGTTTGAAAATTAATGGAATATAATATTTTCACTATTTTAATTTCAAATTGGAACTGAAGGAGTCATATGAGGTTGCGACCTCTCAGACACAGGATGAGAGTTAAGCCAAACAACAGATCAGACTAGTGCCCACTATTTTGATGAGGCAGCATGGATGTATGAAACCTAGTATGCCTTTGAGAAGGGCTGATTTGTTGGTATCAAATCTCATTTGACTCATGGGACTTATTATGGTACTACTGCAATGTCACTATCTAGCTCTAGAGGATCTTGTGGACAAACATCATCTTCTGGATCATAGTATCAGGGGTAGTTGCGAGCTCAGAATGAGCTTATAGAGAGTTTGCAAAAGTAGCAAGATGAGATGTGTCAGCAGCAGCAGTAGCAGTACGAGGAGAATATGCATCGATGGCAGCAATAGCAGCAACACGAGGAGGAGATGCGTTGATGGAATCCACATCATCATGAGCATATGGAGTAAATGTGCCTTTCTGACTTATAGTTTAGGGATGGAGTTTCCTCCACCATCTCCTCCAACTCCTCCTCCACCTCCAGAAGACTATCCACCTAGTGAATTTTTTATTATGTTAAAAACATTTGAATTCAATATTTTTTGTAATATGAACTATTTATAGTTTTTGTCTTTTATATTGGTGAGAATATATCATAATTTATTTTATTATTATTATTATTATTATTATTTTATTACTTTATTATTTATTATTAGTATTATATTTTTTAATGTTTTTTAATTTTACTAATAATAATAATAAAATTTTATGATTTTTTATACTTATTTACGGATAATGAGAATTTTTTTTATTTTTTTTATTATTTTAAAAATATAAATTGTTTTTTATTAATCATAATTTTATTAAATATTTATTTTTACTCGTTATTCGCAAAGGGAAATTTAGTGATGAGGTCCCATCGCAAATACATTATATATATATATATATATATATATTAAAAAGTATTTGTGATGGTAAAAGGACCCATCGCAAATACTTTTTTTGCGATGGGCCCTTCGCAAAAACTTTAGGTATATATAACATATATAAACAGAGAACTATTTGCGATGGGAAGAAGAGCCCATCGTAAATAATTTTTGTTATAATCCCATCATAAAAAATACTAGTTGTTGCGCCGTTTTCTACAACGGGCTATTTGAGATGGGATAGCATCACAAAAATATTATTTGCAATGAGATCCCATAAAAATAGACCGTTTTAAATACCTCAAACTCCATTTGTAGCAGTGAAATCTAGCCAGAATTCTATAAAACTCATGAAACTTATCCTGAAGCCTTTGAAGAACATCTAAAACCTCATGATACATCTCAAGAATTATCCATCATCTCCATACATCACTTTGAGGAATTCCAAATCCTTTAATCGTTTTTCGAGTCATGATCCAAAATTGGAATTTCCTAGTAAACAGAAATTCAAAATCCTTCTGAAAATTTTTACCCATCCAGATGCCTGATCTTACATATTTACCCAAAATAGGGCCTCTATGATGTGTGGATGGTTACTTGGAAGACATTTGGGAAATTATTTTTTGAGCTAGAGTTCTCAAAAGGTGTGAGGATGATATGAGATGAGGCACACTTTTATAATTTATGGGAGGGACATTCTTGAAATTTCCTAAAGTATTAAATTAATATTAATTAATTTTCATAGAGAACTAGAAAAAAGTGATATAATTACTATATATGATTATTTTGCATATAAATACTCTCATACAATAAAATTTGTATAATTGTAGAATATATTTTACCCTTATCTATTTATTTTAACCCCTATTAACCCTTTTGACAATTACAGTGATATCAACCCTAGTACACAAACTTTTTTTTATGTTGGTTTTTTAGCTTTTTAGCGTCGGTTTTGAGGCGATGTTATTATGAGTGATGTTAAAAATATGATTTTTTTCAATGGTTATTTAATAATCAATGTTACAAATGGGTTTTTATGGTTTTTAACATGGTTTTTTTAAAAATAGATGTGGAAGCCCATTTGGAAATGTCATTAAAAATCTATTTTTACATCAATTTTTAAAAAATAGAAGTTTAAAGTCATTTGTACGTCAGTTATTTAATAAGAGAATTTAAAAGGTATTTTCATGTCCATAATTAAATAAATAATGTAAAATATGTTTACCATCTTATAGATAATTTCATAAGATTCAATTTGACAGGTCATATAGCTCAAACTGGGTTACAGATCAAAAGTTATGACCATCAGAAGTTTGATAGTTTTTTTTCGAGGAATGATCGAATGACCCAACTGTTGCATCGTATTAGAAGGAATTTTAGAATCCGATTGAGTATTTTTATTTTCACCATTATATAAAACATTATCCATCATTATAATAAAATAATAATCATTAAATGGTATATCAATTAAGAAAACAACTCATACAAAATATAAATCATGGAAATATAATTACAAATACCTAGATGAGATCGCAGAAATAAGAAATAGTGGATTCACATGGAAGATAAAACAAGTTGATTCGGTGGAATGGTGTTAGTTGAAATAAATGATCATTAAATGGTATATCAATTAAGAAAAAAAATCATAAAAACCGTAATTCATGGATAAATAATTACAAATAACATAAAGAGATCATGGAAAGAAGAAATAATTGATTCACATTGAACATCAGACAAGTCATGTTGGGGGAAATATTATGGATGAAAGAAATGATAATTAAATTAGGATATGTGTTTAATTAAATCATATAATTAAGATGATAAAATAAAACGTAATATTAAAAAATTTAGGCTTCAATTTGAAATTTCGATGCCACGATTTAAAAAAATTGGAATTTTATGTTGGTGGGATATTAAATATTATCTTTCAAATCAGTTTCATGATAGCCTTAATGAAAAGATATTAAAATTTCAACTTATTTTTCACATCATTTCTTATAAAACCGATGTGAAAAATCAATTTTCATGACCTTTTCACGTCGATTATTTAATAATCGACGTCAAAAGGTATTTTTTAAGTCATTTATTTAATAACTGATGTGAAAAATGTTTAGAAAAATTTAGCTCATTTCCCAATATTCTATTATATAGGTCAAGAAGCTCAAACGGAGTTACAGATCAAAAGTTATGGCCTTTGGAAATTGTCCTTCCCTAAGACTTCTTTTAGAGATAATCAACTTCCGATGACCATAACTTTTGATCCGTAACTCTATTTGAGCTCCGTGACCGATCAAATCAAAGCTTGAGAAATGATATAAATTTTTATAAACATTTTCCACATTAGTAATTAAATAACCGATGTGAAAAATACCTTTTAACGTCAGTTATTAAATAATCGACCTGAAAAAGTTATGAAAATTGATTTTTCACATTGGTTATTTAATAACTGATGTAAAAATTTGATGAAAATTTATTTTTCATGTCGGTTATATAAGAAAAGACATGAGAAATTATATAAAATGGATTTTCACATCAGTTATTATATAACCGATGTGAAAAAGCAATTTTCAGCGATTTTCACATCGGTTCTAAAAAACCATTGTGAAAGAAGGTGACGTTAAAAATAGTTTTTAGTAGTTAAATGTTTCTTACTCTTAAGCTGTCAATAAAGTTATTATAAAAATGTTAAATGACCCATAAATGGACCATGGCAGATATTGTAAACTTTATTCCATTCAATTAGATGAATGTAAGGGTTTTTATTAATTTTAAATCAATTAATAAAATGTTGTTTATTATAAAATATCATTAATGTCATTTTTGGGACTATTAATTTAGTTTTATTTTAAAGTAATCACAATAAAAATGTGATACAAATAC
Organism: Viscum album; assembly: GCA_963277665.1. Classification (NCBI taxonomy): domain Eukaryota; kingdom Viridiplantae; phylum Streptophyta; class Magnoliopsida; order Santalales; family Viscaceae; genus Viscum; species Viscum album. The sequence goes on from OY728122.1 coordinate 1,629,315,491, forward strand.
AAACCTTTAACAAATCTCTAATATGTTATAATTATCTAAAAAATTCATAAGACATAATAAATTAACCAAAAAATATTACATTTATATATTTAAAATCATTTACTTGATTTATCTACTGCGGGCACAGGCATCATGTCAGTGTGGCATATAAATTCTTGGTAATTATATAATCCCTAAAAATTAAAATTAATTTACCATAAAAAATATTAATAAATTAGTTTTAATAGAAAATTTTATATTAATTCAATAAGTATACATACTCTCATATATGTCATTATAACATATTTAATATGTTATTTTGACTTTTCTATCCTTGCGCAAGAATTGCGCAAGAATTTGGATATTCCACTTGTTATATAACTCAAAAATAATAATATATCCATAAAAATAATCAATAGTATTTCATTTTTATTAAAAAATATCAAATAATTCTCCCTTCTCATATATTATATTAATGACACCAATTTTTTCTTTTCTAGTGTTTTGTATGCAATACGACGACACTGAAAATGATTTTCATATTTACCTAGAAATAAATTATAATTTTTATGTTTTGAATTATTTTTCAATTATTTTTCTATTATTTTATCATATATTATTTATTTCATAATTTTAATAATTTTTTATATCATATTTATGTCTTGGAGTTATCTTAAAAGATACTATATTCCATAAAACCTGTATTTTTTTAATATTCACCAACAATATAACTTCATCATAAAAGAAAAAAAATTAATCCTATGATAAATTTGAATTTATGAAAGCAAAAATTAATTTCATTTCATCAAATTTAATTCCAATAATTGACATAAATTACTTTTAATATAAATGCGTAATTACAATGAAAAACTATTTTTCAAAAAATGCTTTTTCAATCCCAAAAATGCACTTATACCAAAATTGTGTATAAATATAATTCCAATGTAATTAATTTTATTATTTATTACTAAGTAAGACTTATCTTAATTTAAGATAAAATTAAAACCATATTACGAATTTTCAATGAAAAGAAATGGAGGACGACCTCGGAGTAGCTTCTTCTCCCAAACCCGCGGTGCCTAGGGTTTCTTCCAGTGTCATTTCCCCTTCCCCCTCCATACTAGTATATTCGCAGTAGTTTTACCTAGTCTCGGCTTAGTGTTGGCGTGGTCGCACATCCAGTTCCCTTTATTGGAGTCATCTTCTCAACGGGGCTCAACATCTACTCTTGTCGGTGTTGCTTAAGTGCAAGGCTCGGTGCAGATTGCCCCTCTAAAGGCGATGTTCTCCGCGTCATCGATTTCTAGCAGGCTTGTGGTGTTTTCCTTAAATGACGAGTCTTGACTCCTTCATGGTTTACTAGCATTTCCAGCATGACTAGGTTCTTATGCAGTTTCTAGTTTGGCTCACCCCAGATCTACGTGACTCAGAGGGGGAGGCTTTGAGACTCAGTTTCTCTCAGTTTTTCAGGTTTTTATTTTGGTATGTTTTGGTTTGTGCAATTGGATGGATATATACTTTTTTGGTTCAATGTCGATGGTTCTTTTCTATCATTTCCTGCTGGTTTCTCACCTCCCCGTTGGAGCGTAGGGCTTATGGTTCTGGAATGGTGGAAGGTTTTGGAGATGTTTAAGGTGTTAAAAGAGGTTTCACCATTTTATTTATTTTGACTTGGTGAAATATGATTTGGAATTGATGATGATTTGTGGTTTGTATTTTGTGTTTTCACTTGTGGAACTACAGACTTGGTCCATGAGACATTGCATCCAGTTTATCTTCAAGGGACGATTCCATAAGATTTTCAGAGCAGAGAGCGTTCTTCTTTTCATCACTATCTATAATTGGATGTTTTGAGAGGGTATGACATTTTTCATTGATATTGGGCCCATGAATCCTTGTACGAGACAAATATCCAAGTAACGATGGGATGGTGGATACTGATCGAATTGTTTTAATTTCTAGGGTGGGACTTTTCCTTTCTTTTGGATTTGAATGTATTGGGTCTTGATGATCTTGGACATGGAAGCAGGGTTGTGTTTATGTTTTTGATGTCATCCTGGTTTCCCAGTTTCTCCTCAAAAGTGTTTTTGAAATAAAAATTTAATTTTTAGTCAGTCAATGAAAAGAAATGAAAGTTTTACAAAAATCGTTATTTTTACTTTTCACTGAAATATAAATCTTTTTTGAAAAATCCAAAAATTTCACTCTGAGATGATTTTTTTATTTTGATTTAAAAAATTATATCCTTTTTATTAAATAAATATTATAAATGGTTTATAAATAATGTTCAATCACACAAATAAATAAAAACCATTTCTGGAGAAGAAGTATTTTTGAAGAATGAGACAACTTAACTAATCTTTGAGTACTTATTTCCTATGAATTGATTATTTTTTAGTAGTAACTTTATATATATATTTCATAATTTCATTAATAATATTCGTACATTCCAATTCAATAGACTTTTTATAACTATAACTTTTAAATAATAATATATGGTGATTCATTTAAGCTCGATGTTTCATATTGTATACGCTATTAAATATAGTGTTCTTTTAAAATATCAAGGTGTTACATGTTATATTTGTTAAAAATATTCAACTTATATCTTATCATCTGTTATGATATTTACTTCATATTAAGTGTTAACTACTATGCATGTATGTGGTTACCGTTTATCTTTTCATACCAGGCATGCACCTGGTTGTATTTAGGTTAAATGTCGTGCTACTGAGAATGCTATTTGTTTTTATATTTCATTATATTTATAAGAATTTTGATATTATATCAACGATTATGAAATATATTTACTATGTACAGATGTAATTCTATGTCTATTTTTGAAAATAAAATAGTCAAACATGATAGCCACTATTTTTCATCATGTATAAGGAGAACCTTTTCCTTTTTATTATGATTAATTATAGGATATTGTTTGGGTCATTGAATGAAGGAAACTGTTTTTATAATATTACGTATTATTAATAAAACAAAGTTATTTTTTTTTTAAAAATTGTCATATAATTTGAAAAGGGGGTTATTTTTATTTTGAATATTGGTTTTCAAAGTCGTTAAATGTTAAAAAAACTTGGTGTTTCTAAATTTTAATTTTTGTTTAGGGACTTGGTGAATTTTTTTTAGTTATACCGATGTTAAGATGGGAGGAATATTTTTAAGTGTAATTATTTATTTTTTAAAAATAAAAACAAAATGATTTTTAAATGAAGTATAGTTTTATTTTTGAAAGGAAATGGTAACCAAAATGATTTTTTTGTAACTCATTTTCTAATGATCATGATATTTCTAAAAGTTAATATTGGAATTAATTCTTATAACTCATGTTTTATAATGGATTTATGGTTTCAATATGTTATAATTGGAAATGATTTGTTCTGTTATTTTGAAATGATGAGTGAAGTTTTTTAAACTTTTTTAAATTAATATTTTTTATGATCTGAAACACAATGGTTATTAATACATAGATAGATCTAGTATAATTATATTGTGGTAAGTATTTAAACTTATCTTTGGATCAGTTAATTCTATTTGTATATTCCTAAGTATTGTGGTACATCCTTTAGAATTGATATCTTATGGTGAGTTAATGTCTTTTTTTTTGTTCAAGAAGTCTCACATTGGAATTATGATGGGAATTTTCATCATTTGTTAGATTGTTAGTTATTGGAATGTTTTAGCTATCATAATTTAGTGGTTTAACTAGTCATGGATATAAAATTTAGTTTTTTTGATGATTTTGATTAGATTTGGGGTTTATGAATAAAAAATGGGTTGGATGATTTTAGATATGATTAGAGTTATTTTGGGTTTTTATAGGTGATATGATCTTAGTTTAGGGATTTGATGTTTAGAATTAGTTCACTTTGGTGACTTGTGATGGATTTAAAATTTGTGCAACATAGGTTTAATGGATAATTTGGTCTATAAATTGGATCCTTGAGGGCAGTGGAACTTCACATAACAATCTCCTAGTACTTTTTTGGGAAAATAATTTATTTAGAAGGAGTTTGTAACAACCTGTGTCTTGATTACCCTGACTAATGTGTTATTAAGGTCATAAGTATGGAATTACAATAGATAATGTGATAGTTTGTTTGAATTTTTTATTTCAGTTGAGGGGTTGTTTTCATTCAAAAATGAAGATTTAGTTCTGTGTGTTTGGGGATGAATTCTTAGGAATTTTTTGATGTGGTTTGTGTTTTTCTGGGTTTTTAGAGTTTGAAGTACCTACAAAAAGGTTCTACTAGAAATTTACAATTACATGTGACACCGAGTATCCTGTATGAATACACTATGTAGCTACCTGACTGGATATAGGCATGGGGGTTCTAAATGCACTATCAAGTTGTCAGTGACCCTATAATGGGTACTCGATAGGCATGTCCATTGTTTTTTAGAGGGATGAATTATAGTCATTTCCATTGAACCCCTTATTTATTTTCCTTTTCTTTCCTTTCGTTTTCACTTCACTCTAGTCAATTTATGGGCCCTATATGGATCTCTTGGGTCCCCTACTTACAATTATTTTATTCTACTATACTCTTATAGTATTCATGTTATTTATTCGATTTATATCCATATTAAGTCTTCCCCTTAAATCCATGCCTCATTCTTCTTTCCATTTCATATAAACTCTCATTCTAAACTTGGGATTCAGAGTTCAATTCCACCAGAGATTTGTTGAATCCGCCCTTAATCAAAGGGTTTCCTCTTCTTTTTGTTAAACTATAATCATTTGAGTTGGTATTCATTGTTCATTTCCATTTTTTTGAAGTCAATTAAGGTATATTTCACTAAAGGTAATTCTATATTTTATAGGTAGTTTAGGGATGTTTTTTTATGATTTAATTTGGGGTTTAGGTTTGTTTATTTTAATGGAATTCATGGATTTTATTTTGTTGGTTTTCATTTGGGTTTTATTGATACTGTATTATGTAAATCGTGTTATTTTGTTCATTAGGACTTGTATTTTGGTTTAATGAATTTTAAGTGATTCTTTGGGATTATTTTGAATCATAATGCTTTTATAAAATTATGGCATGTGGTGTCAAATACTATGTTATTCTTGAGATATGCCTACAACATGTATGCCTTTAGTTTTTCTAAATTTATAAATAATCCTATTTATATTTAGATGATATATATAAATGTTTTACACTTTATTTTAATATGACTAGTTAAATGATTTTAATTAATTTATTTAAAACTATGTAAATAAAATCTCCTTCCTCCTGATTACATTATAGACACTATTAAACCGGTTTGTATATGTTGGATTCCATAAAATTATTAATCCTTATCATTAAGTTTACCTTTATATATGGGTGGAACTACATAATTATAATCTAAGTCACTTAATGTTATATTACCTATGTGCATGCCACTTTTTTGGATTCTAATTTCGGGTTGGGATAGAAATCCTTGGTGTCTCGTTAGTCTCAAACCACCTTGTGGAAAAATTATTATTTATAGGGTATTCCCTAATCTATATACCTTCTTGTTATGTTATTATTCCTCTAAAGTACACTTAATTTATCCCCAATAATAATTATAATAATAACAGCCTATTCTAAATTAGAGCGGGATAAGTTAAAAGCTTACCAACCACCCATAACCCAGGTAACGTGATGATTCAATAGTGATGTGGTGGTTGGTTTGAGATAGTGGGAAGGAGTTGTTGTACCAAAAACCCCTCTATTTTTAGCATTTTTTCAATAGTAATTGTGTATAATATAATAAAATATTTGGTTTTAATATAAATAAAAGGTTAGTGATATTTAATATTTTAATTTTTAAAATGAATGGTACTTTTTCGAAACAATCACTTAACTAAATTTCCTTTTTTTTCAATCCTCATTTAAAATATATTCCAAAAACGCATAAATATTTGTATATTTTTTTCCAAAGGAACTCACCCTTATTTTTTTGAATTGTATCACTATATTAGGTTTAAATTTTAATATTTTAATTGAATTTAAAATGAAATATTTGTTACTAAATTATCAATATTATGAACTTTTACCATGACCTCAATCATTTATATAAGGTTTCTATATATATTTACTCATTTGGACTCCCCTCAAAATGTTTAAATCTATTATCTCTACACTGGTATTTTACATGGCCAAAAATCTCTTAGTATGTCTTTAGAGTCATGTTTTTCATACCTAGCCGGTTCTTTTGGAATGAATCTAGCATGATTAACTATGAAATTATTATAGATACTCTTTGAATTAGCTCACTTCTTAAAGATTTTCTTATATTTTATGTAAGTTGTTATTATTACTGAATGTTATTATGATTTTTATCCTAATAATGTCTATAGATATCTCATGAAAAATCATGTTATTACATTATCATACTCATCAGGATAAATAATAACATTAGTTATGTTTTCTTGAGCATGGATATTGCTTTAATAGATGGTGATCATGATATAAGGGTCATGTAATTTCTTTATGAAATGTTAATCATGTTTTATTTTATCATAGATAATGTTTATTTCTTTATTGGTAAAGCAATTAGATTTTTTGTGTCTTTCTATTATTAGTTGTTTAACTATGTTCATCATGAATTTATTTATAGAGTTGAATGAGATGGGTTTTTACTATCGATAATTTTTTATCTTTCTATTATAAAATATTTAATCAAGTTCATCATCCATTGATTTAGAGGGACTAATGAGATGTTTTTTTACCTTGAATATTGTATACCCTTTCCCCTCTTCTATGAGAAGTTCTCACACCTTGACTTTTTATACACTTTCCCCATTCTATGGGATGGTTCTTTTGTAATGAAATTAATATAAATGTATATTCCCACCATATCATTTTTAGGATGACTTTGGGGAATTATATTATATTCTAAGATATGATAAAAGAAGTTAGTATATGTATTAACCCACCCAATATAGGGAGTTTCTGATTTTTACTTTTAAGGGATTTTGAATTTCCTCTCTAATAATCAGCTTCTTTACTTTGTGACTTTCCATAATATTTTTTATATGTATAAAAATGGGTTGAGATGTTTATACATACAACCATTTTTCACTCTAATACTGTTGGTCTTAATTTACTAATTATTTATTCCAACACCCCACATGAGCACCTTGATGGACATGAAATATGACTTTTTATTCTTTTCATGTATTTATTGGTACACTAATAAATATAGGATCACCATGATTGATTCTTATGTTATACATTGAAGTGGGATTGGTTCCCACTTCAGAGTCAGAGCTATTATAGGTGGTTAATGTTCTGATCTATCTCGTTGCCTAGTTTACTTATGTTATCACTTTTATTGTACCATATTTGGATTACAGATTCACCATAAACTAGTTTCTTTGAGTTGGACTATAGGTTTACTGGTCTTATATGCATTCACATAGAGAGTTTTTTCTTTTTTACTTATTTATTTTTAGGATCTTTTCAAATTCAATTTCATTTCTAGGTTTTCCACATTATGGATGGGTCTTTCCAAATTTCTAATAGTATTCAGTCATTACTTGTCATTAAAATCTAGTACATAAATCATTCTTTTGGTATACTTTGAGGCTTGCGATTCTGTTCACTAGTATTTGGGTAGGGAAGTTCTCTAAGTTTAGTGAATACCTAGATTAGGTATTGTATGCATATCTAATATAGAGGCACTACAAAAACTATTATGGTTGTGTCATATAGAAATTCACCACAAGTTTTCTATTTAGGAAATCGGTTTTGGAACCTATTTTTCAAATTACAAAATCATGTTATGTTTCCATGGAAAATATAATTATAATAGATTTTAGCATAGAAATTAGTGAAAATGTTTCATCATACTCAGCTACATAAAATTTATTAAAACCTTAAGAAACCAATCATTCCTTATAGGTACCAACATTAAGATCCATATCCTATTTCATCTTCATTACCCATTTATATCCAATGTGATTTACACCAAAATGAGGATATAGCAAATTATAAACATTATTTATGTATGTGATTTTTAATTCATAATTCATATTTTATTTCCACTTGATGAATTTTAAGCTATTTACTTCTTCTTTGAATGATAGGGATTCTTTATTCGAAATAAATTTTGTTTCTTCTATCTTGATGGATTGAAAATCATATCTCTCTTGTTATCTTACTTCGTTAGCTTACATATACTATATGTGTGTCTTTGGAATAAATTATTATTGTGGGACTTTTGTAATTTTTTTCCTTTGAAGACTCTTATTTATCATGACCCTCAAATTTATAAAATTCTAACTTGATTCAACTATCTCTTGTTAAGATGCATTCCCTTTCTAGAAATATGATGCACCTTTCGACTATTACCTTTCTATATGAGGGAATATATAGGTAATACTATTTTTTCTCTTTAGTATTTTAAATTAAGATACAATTCATGACTCATTATGAAAATGTTCTTTTAAGATTATCCTTAATAAATGCTTCACATCCCCACGTAAGAATATGTGACAAACAAATCTTCACAGACCACAAATCATATGGGATTCTATTTTCCACTTTAGTTGGAAAATAATTTAGTGTGATTGTCATTATAAATAATTCATATACCCAAAAAGATAATGGATGATTTATAGGAATCATCATCAGTCTCACCATATCCCACAATGTGTGATTCCTCCTCTCACTGATTCTTGTGAATTTAATTTTTCACTTATTGCAAAGTTAGGATTTTTTTAATTCAAGTATATATTCAAAAAATTATTTAGATTTTTTTAAAAAAACATAAGATGACATTTTATTTAATAACTAAAAAAATAAACTTTTGTGTAAAATAAACACATAAATAATGTTATTGTTATGATAAGAACATAACTAAAATTTACAAATATGAAAATTATTCCATTGGGAATTATAGAATTCCAATATTCCATACTTAATTCAAAAATATTTACTCCATTAATTGCTTGAACATCCACATCATTTATCACAATATTTTATAATCCAATTATTTTTTTATATTGATACAAATATATGAACCATAAACTACATATAATACATAAATTATAGAATTATAAAGTATTCATTTAATAGTGAATATACTGAAAGCTTCCCCTTGCATGTTCATTGCCCTGTAGTCCTTATTCCAATGGCCTTTGTTGCCATATGAAAAACACATAACATATTTCTATTTAACCTATCTTTGAATATTCTTTGTATAAGAAGAAACTTACTTAAACCCCTCTTAGTTGTAATGCAATGACCTAAACCACTGGGTCTGTGTCATAGAGTCACATGAACTCAGGTGAACCTCAACATTCATAAGAGGCTGATGACTAGTAGTGAGGGTCTCTTTTTATAAGTGATGTGTAACACCCCGAGATTTTATGAAAAATATTATTTTTAATTTCATTAATGTCTTGTGTTGTATGCTACACCAAAATGAGCTTTCACAACATGCATCCCTGTCTTGCCTTGCATTACACGCAATCACGATCTTCCTCGATAGCTTGTGTAGTACACAATACCGAGTTTCACTAAACGAGATATTATTATAGTATTATTATGAACTAGATGTTATGAATAGTAATAACCACTTTTTGAAATTTTGTAAATTTTATTTTTCAAAATGGACTTCAATTTTGGATTCGGAATATCTAAATTAGCATAGGGTGAAATTTTGTTACATTTCGGATAACTTTCATTTTCTGATGAATAGTGAAAATTACTAAATTTTAATTAAAAACAACCTTTTTAATCGAAATAATTAATAGTGACAAATTATTAATTTTAGTGGCTTTAAAGTATATTTAGAATATATTTTTACAATTTAATACAATTTTGGTCATTAAATGTAATTTCACATTTAAACCAGACATAAACAAGCGTCAATCTTTTGATAGTTATTATCTCTTAAGAAAACGCTATTTGTTTTGACAACGGGAATTAATTTTTAAATTAATTAACGAAACTGATATTTTTTGAATTTGGTAAAATAGACATCATTTTTGATTTCATAATATCAAATATAGCTTAGGCCTAATTTTTGGTATTTTTTTGGAAACATTCATTTTTTGATGAATAGTTAAACCACTAAGTGGTAGTTAAAAAAATGAATTTTTCATAAATCTTAATTTTAACGCTTCTGTGAGTGGAATTTCAAAAATCCGAGAGACATGGTTGATGTCAGTAAGTAAAATGTGGTTTAATGAGATGAAAATAATTTTTGGTGAATAGTAACTTTTTACTTTTTTTACCACGGTTAAAAGTAAATAGGGTAATTAAGGCTAAAAATGATATTATTATTACCCTAACACATGTCCTAATTCTATTGGATAAGTGTAACTCGACCAAAAACAACCTTAGGAATAAAATATGACCATTTAGGCCCACTTGGATTAGATTAGGACAGTTATTATTATTTAATTCAAAGAAGAGTTAAAAGAGTTAAAATCAAAGTTTATTTACTAAAAAAAATTTAATATAGGGTTATACATAAGATAAATTCGATTTTAAATATTAATTAGAAATATAATAATATTTAATACATAATGATATTTTATTTATAATTTTTAGACATTAAATAATTTAATTTATTTATGACACAGTGATAATGCAGTAATTACCATAATAGTGAAAAATTAGAATAATTGATATTATAAATTCCCAAATAAATATAATTTGAGACTTTTTATGAGTTAAACTAATTTTCTAGGTTAATATGAAATGTTAGGATTTATTTAATTAACTTTTATAGAAGTAATAATTCTGTTATGAGTTTCACAAAAATCAACTATTGAATAGTGTCAAAATTGACATAAAATAGTTTTTAAAACAAATATTATATTATTGATTGTTATTTTATTCATAAAAATATAAGGTTCATCCAAGATAATTATATCATGATAGGTGTATCATTAATGGACCACTTGGGGGTCTCTTGGATGTATATGGTAAGTTTATTAACTATATAATATAAAAATACAAAGTGTCATGGTAAATGCCAATCTAATTAACTAAGATTTAAAACTAAAAGATAAGGTTAGTATAACGACCTAAACTTGTCTAAATTATATTGGATGAGAGGATTTCGACCCATCCCCACATTATCTTCGAAATAAATCAATTTGGAGCTATTTAAAACCGAATTTGGCTTTATAATAAAATAATATTTTTAGTTATTCCAAAGGTGCCCCTCTCCTCCCTTATAAAAGGGCACCTCCTCCCCCTCTTCCTTACACCACTTTGAGCCTTCAATATCAACCAACCCCTGCCCATTTCACTTCCCCACTTCCCTATAAACATCCTAGAGGTCCTGGTATTCTTCAAAGACCAATTTTAGTGCCCTAAGAAGAGGACTCAAAGAGCCGCTTCAAAGAAGAGGTAATGTCTGTTACCAATTCTTTCAACTTTATTTCTTCTTCCACTTATTCTTCTTAGGTTTTTTCATTATTAAGTAATAACATCAGTATCACTCATATACTGATATGTTATTATAAGTATGAAACAACCCTATTTCACCATATATCCATCCTACGGAAAAGGAAATCACCGCGCGTGCGTACGTACGGAATACCGTCTCCACGCCGTGGTGTAATCTATTTTCCACCACCACATTACTTGGATGGGTATAATGGTGTAAATAATAAATATATATGATTATTTTAAAGTGATATTGATTCTTAAATAGTATAGATACACTCCAATACATTCCCACGATCATGAGAACGATATCATCGCTCGTGCATACGTACGGACTACCGTCTCCACGACACGATGAGATTCATTCTCCACGTTAACCATTCATGAATGATTATAAAGTATATATAATAAGTAATCATGAAATATATGACATAATAATGATACTGGATTTATGTGTATATATATGTATGTCATCTACTTAATTCCATTCAACTCAATAAGTAAACGAAAACAGCCTTCATGCGTACGTACAGCCTACCGTCTCCACGAACAGTGTATTTATTTCCATTTACTGATTTATTATATATATTTATATTATGAATATATATTATTTATAAATCATGTTTTATATTCTGGAATTAAGTAATCATGATCTAAGTAATCATATGAATAATTACAAGTCAAAACACGGATGACAAATGAAACAATTTTACCCAAAACGCTCTTTAACATGGAATTTACAAAAGAACGGGTAACATAAAGTCATAAGTGAACCATATATGATATCATAACAATGAGTATGATTCTGGAATAAGTCATTGACATTATTTAAATCATTATATAAGAGGTTCGGACACTTACGAAGCAAATCAGACCTAAGGTAAGAGAAATATCACAATCTCATTTTTATCTGAGATTGTTTATACTTTGGAATTTACTGGGGTGTATTTTATCATACAAATCCATGTTTCCCCAATATGTAATATTTATATCCTTCTACAGTAGTTTATATCCAATTTTACCCTTCGATGAGTTTTTATTAAAAGATATGAAAGGAATCTTTTGTCGTTTTTCGTACGAAGTACTTTTTGACTCTTCCGACAAAAGTACGAGAAGAATGTTTTTTAACTTATACGGCATGAATTGATTTTTAAAACATTATTTCCAAGAAGATTCCTTTAAAAATTTTCAAGTTTATTTTTAATCAACTTCTTTTAGTTTAAAATTGTATGACATGTTAAGAAAGGAATTTTTTTTTGAAGTAGAAAGGATATTTTCCTCAAGAATGGAGTTCAAGAGTTTTATCAAAATTATTTCCCATATAAGATAATATAGGGTTCTGTTTCAATACCTATTATTACATGGATTTGATTATGTTGTGATGGAAATATTTTTATGAATTTTTTTATCTTATATGAATTGTTTTATGATGTCATGATGTTTAAGATTCCCATTTTTATTATATGGGTTATGCAATGATGTATGATTTACGATTTTGTGGCACACATAAGAATGGTTTCATTATGAAATGGGTGGGACCTATATCTCCTTCCAATGCATTGGGTAAAGATTTTATATCTCATGAGATAGACATGGCTGGAACGGCAGGTTAAACTGATTCAGTAAAACAGGACTGAAACGAAGAGTGAACTAGGTTCAAAAATGGACTTTGTCCACTAAGATAGTCTTGGTAATGAGTCTTGACTAACAAAAAATGATTCTCTATGATTATGTGTTCATGCCACAAAGTTTCATGTTTTATGTTATGATTATTGGGATTACATTTAACTACCATGATTTATCCCATGTTATGAAATTATGATCTCTTTTGCAGGGTAAGATTTCCAAATTGTTATGTTCTTATGAATATGATGTGATTGATATTTCTTTTGTTTACCCTTAATGAGCATTTGAGCTCACCCTTTTATGTTTTCTTTTCCCCATGATATAAATAAAGGTTTTAGGTAAGGAAAAAAAAAGTGGAAGATCTTTATAGGATATTTTGAAGATCTTTCACCGCGATTAGAAGATTACGTTCCAAGTTTCCAAAGACACTAAACTATTACGGTCCTTGTGTGTCTGTTTTTTTATGTATTAAGTATTCCGCAAAAGTAATGTAATGTCCATGTACGTTATTCTTCGGGTCTCAACATGATGATCCTATACTCTCATTATCACGTCCTTTCACAAATAATAATATAACAGAATATAATACAATTTAATATTCATTGTAAACATGTAGAAACTATATAGATGGAATACCAATCATAAAAATATGTAAATATGGCTCTCGGCATTGAAATACAAACCCAAGTATAAGGTAAAGTATTTAAATAAAAAAATAATCCGATTTGAGATTGACTTTTTCACTGGTCTCTTAGTTTTAATGCCATGACCTAAACCATCGGGTTTGTGTAAGAGTGTCACATGATCCCATGTGCACCTCTACATTCATAAGAGGCTAATGACTAGCAGTGAGGGTCTATTTTCATAAGTGATGAGACTATGCTCTCAGGAAAATGTCTTTTAACAAATAATAATATAACATAATATAATACAATTTAATAATCCGTGTAAACATGTAGAAACTATATAGACAGAATACCAATCATAAAAATAGCTAAATATAGCTCTTGTTAGGGAAATAAAAACCCAAGTATATGTGAAAGTAGCTAAATAAAAAAATAAATAATAGTATCCTCTTGGGAATGTCCAATTTCCTCTCCTAGATCCATTCTCCTCAGCACAACCATCTACCACAAGACACTTTTCCTTGCCTTGATCCCTATACCAGAAGACTGCACAATCATCAAAATTCCCAAACATGGTGTGAGTAATAAAACCCAATAAGACACCACTAATGAATCCTTAGAAAATTTTCACATGTATATCAAGTGTTTTCCATGATAATAATAAATTAAAAAACAACTATAAAAACTTTCAATCACGTATCAAGCAGTAATACACTAACCAAGTTTCCAAAAACCCCTGGTCGTACCTTCTTTGGAAATATTCTTGATATATGACCAAGGGTCATTATAAATTATCAAGAACTACCAATAATTATGGATACATGTCTATTCGTATCCTTAAGGTGTTTATTTGATTGTGATACTCGATATCTTCAAGGAATCAAGTTCTGGCACATTCATCGGTATCCCAAAGGAATCGTGTTCTATTTGGGCCACAAGGCTCTCATGATCTTACCCTATATAGAGGTCAATTTTCCTCATCGTCACACATGATGCACACTTTCCCTGAAATGGGTTATCATACTACAATGGTCACTTATCACGTATAATAAGAACCAAACCTCCAAAGGAAAGATTATTCACAACAAGGTAGAGCATGTTAATAAACACAAACATTGAATCATGATAAATATATTAGCATCATATAACAACTTGTGAATCAACATCAATCATGGTAATAAGATACTCTTTCAAAATATCATTTAAATAAGGATCGTATATGGGTATATCGGCAATTCACACATGCACAATCAATCACTATCAACCAACAACAAAAAACCATGCGAAAAAATGAATCAAACCATGTAAACAAGTGTATATAAGATACCAAAATGTTAAGGAACTTCCTACCCCAAATGTTTCTAATGAAAAAAATCCAAAGTTCATCTAGGATCAAATAATGATTCACATTTTTCACCATGGAGAAGTAGCTCACATGTTAAGGGTGTCCAAATCTAGTTCTGGTTCATCAAGAATAATTTTTAAAAGAGACTCAATAAGATTCCACATCAAGAAGGGTGGTTTTATAGTTTCATACCTTAAGGATTCCATCAATAGAACCAATTTCATTATATGTCGAATGATATGATACCAATTCCTCATATTCATTTTCGATCGATGAATGGGTTATGAATTCCACAAAACTTCTAGTAGAGAACGTCAAGTATATCCCCAGATCATTGATCCATTATCAATATATCAAAAGAATACTAATTCAAGATGATAATCATGAATAATAAGATCTCAAGATGATTTTTCTAAGGAAATTTACCTCTAAACATCCACTTTTTTCAAGGGATATCACACCGATCAAAATATATTGTCATTGACACATGAAAACCACCATTGTTCTATCAATGATCCACACATCCATCATTGGTTGTCATAGGAATTCATAGATCATGAATATACATGAAGAATATATGATTCATATCAGGTAAAAAAGTTAGATAAATGGGGAAATAGAAGAACAAATAGTTTTACATCACATACCACAAATCTATATCTTCAACACACTTGGATTCTCTAGAATTTGGCTTTGGAGGAGAGGAATTAATCAAGGAAGGCTAGAGGATCATTAATTTCACTCATACATAGTTTGGCTTAATAGTTTTACAAATTGTTCACCAATCACGTTCCCTTTTAGGGATTTTAGATAGGCCACATAGTTTTACCACATGACATTTTAAATCATGGTCCTAATGTGTTGTTGTACACTAGATCCAACCACATGATTTTATAGGTGAGGCTTCATGGTTTTTCAAACATTTCACCTTACCACAGACCATCCCTTGAGCCTCTTCCTCCAACTGCATGATTTCCTAAAGAATCCGCATGGTTTTGGAAAACTATTCTTAAAGAATCCACCCCTAAAATTCCTCCAAAACTTTTCAGAACCACTATTAATCCACCACATCTCATCCTAAAGAATTAATATATCAAAAAAATATAATTTAAAATTGAAATTCACTCCTAACACACTTTAAAAATCCTAGTTCATTATATTCTACCCCTCTAAAGACTTTTTATCCTCAAGAATCATCTCTAGGAATCCCGTTTGAAAAACTCAGGCCACTAAGCCTCAACATCTACCTCCTTCTCTAATGTCTCCTTATATATTTTTCCATGCCACCATATAATCCAGAAAAGTGGAACTATATTACCCCGTCAAAGTTTCTCTCACCATTCTATAATCCATATGGGGTGTTCCACATATGATGTGTTAATCTCTAGCTCAACATCCTTATAGTCGATTACATGAATGGGATCAGGCATGTACCATTAAAGATGAGACTCATGAAACAAATCATGCATTACTAGGTAATGATAAGGAAGATCCATATTTTTCACCACTATTTCAATCCGTTCTATGATCATGAAGGGATTGATATAGGATGATTCTATCTTCCCTTTCTTCCTCAAAAGTTAGTTGTATCACTGAGGAATTAGTCCCATAAAAACCGGGTCACTTGTAGTAAAATAAAAATTTCTCTTCCTATGGTTGGAATACTATCTTTTCCTTATCTAAGTAATGATCATCCTATTATGAATAATCTACACTCTCTTAAAGGTATCATGTACCATACTGGCCCCTAACTACAGACTCACCAGCTTCGTGCCAACAAAGAAGTTAATGAAATGTTCCTCCAAAGAGTGACTCATAAGGTTCCATCTAAATAAAATACCAGTAACTGTTTTATTATGTGAACTCAACCAAATCTTAGAGACCACAATAAGCTCCAAATATGTCTAGGGAACAATCCTAAAGCATATCCTTCAGTATGTGAATTGTTCATTTGGACTAACTATCTATATATGGATGGTATGCTATGCTCAATCTCATATGAGACCCTAATGAATTATGAAAACCCAACCCAAAAGATGTGGTAAAAATGAATCTATATTATATACATTATTATGGGAAGCTTCATAAAATTATACTACATCATTCATATATAACTTTACTAGTTCATCCACTAAGTGAGTCTCACTGCTTGATAAAAAATGAGAATGTTTCCTTATCTGATCTAAAATCACCCAAATAACATCAAAACTCTTCAGGGTCCATGGTAACCCCATAAAAAATTACATAATTATGTCCCACACTTCCACATGGGCGTAAAAAGTTGTTGGATAATTCTTCCAGAACATTGGTTCTCAGTCTTTATCATTTGGAAGGTAAGGCATGGTGAACTAAATCCAGCAATGTCCCACTTCATCCTTAGCCACCATAAATATTACCTAAATTCATGGTACATATTTTTCACACTTTTATGTAATAACCACTTAAATGTATGGCATCCAATTGTAAACTCCTCCCTGATATAAGTAGGTACTATAACTCTCACAAGTACATTGATTACATCAAAACTTCTAATGACCACTCGATTATCAGGTCTCCTTCAAAAAATTATTATTGCTTCAATGAAAACTCTCAGTCAGTTTCATGTACAATATTTACCCAGCATACCAAATAATATGTGACCATTATAGAAGAAAATATCATCGATAACTGACACTCAAAAGCATCCATCCCCTAATTTTCCTACAAAATCATCCAGAACCAGTATTCTTCTAAATGATACTCACAAATCTCCTCAGCTACCTATAAATTACAGATAAGAGAATCTATAATGAAATTAACCTTACTAGGTGAATAATACATAAAAAATTCAAAAATATCTTGATACTATAAAAAATTCCTCTACCTAATATTTAGATCCATCTGTGTGAAGATACAATGAAATCACTTGTGGTCAGTGTAGACAAAAAAACTCTCACCAAATAGGTAGTATCACCAACAATTCAAAGTGTGGGACACAACATCCATATCCAATTCATGATTAGTATATTTATAATCATGGGATAAAATATGATGTGATCATTAAGAAACTATTATCTCCATATTCATCAGCACCACTTCCAAACCAATACTAAATTCATCATAGTATACTGTATAAAAAATCCATAAACTAGGAAGTATTAACACTAGAGCTGTAGTCAATATCTTATTCAGATCATGAAATACTTCTTAACACTGTTCTAACCATTGTAACTTCACTCCATTCTTTTTCAATATAGTCATGGGTTATGATAAATGATTGAATCCATGAATAAAATGATGGAAATATCACGCTAAACTAAGAAATATCCTGATCTTGAACACATTGCAAGGACTTTTCTAGGGCATCATTTCCTACAATTCCTCAATGTCCATTGGTATACCTATCAGAGACACCACATGATCCAATAAATTCTCCTCATGTATCCAAACATACACTTTTACATCTTGTAACAAAGCCCATGTTCTTGAAATATACTCAGAACTATATCAAGATGTCCGGAATACTACTCTAGGGATGGTGAGTAAATGAGGATGCCTTCAATGAACACCATAATGAATGAGTTCAGATATGGGTGGAATATCTTGTTCATGCTATACATGAACATTTTTTGCAAATTCATTACTACCAACATAATCACCAAGTACTCATATAGCCCATACCTACTCCAAAATGTTGTCTTTGGGAAGTCCTCCTCTTGAACTCTCAATTATTGATAGCCTAATAAAAGATTAACCTTATAGAACCACTAATCACCCCATTACTATTGTAAAAGATAATTGATCCAATGTATAAGATGTATATTCTTTACTATCACCTTGTCTAGCTTCCAGTAGTATATTTAGAGTCAAATACTACCATCTACCTTCTTGGAGAATAAGATAGGTTCACCCCATGGTGATGTAATTAGCCTGATAAATCCCACATGCTCTAAGTCCTCAAGTTACACCTTGAAATCCTTAAACCCAAATAGCTCAATATGATAAGGTGGTCTAAAAAAAGGTTTCACACCCAACATTATTTATATATAAGAGTGAACTCCTCTATTAGGGATAGGTCTTTTGATATCATTTGGAAATAATTTCTAATAGAAATCTGCAATTGAAGGAAAATATGAGTGGCCTATCACTGATCCCGCAAGAAGATCCAAGTTTAAACTATGAATCATGATCATCCCAAGATGAATCAAATATTGAAAAAACTCTACCTTATCTCATTTAACATTATCTAATCATCACATACTAATCTCCCTTCAGTGAAGTAAATGAAACATGTCTCTGATAAAAATCAATGCGAGCTTGGAAGTTGGTCATACAGTTCATGAAAAAAATACCTTTAAATCTCTTAATATCTAGAATCATGAAGTCCCAAAGATTTCCATAACCAGAAATGATTATAGAAAACTCTATGAATCAATAAATATGGTCCACTTTAATTCCCAAAAGTTTATCAATGGAAATTATCTTAGAAGAAATCTTAACTGGTATGTCAAATCTTACATCATCTTGTAGATATATGAAGGAATGAGAAACTCTGGTAGTGTTAAAGCTGTTATCTTAACCTCATGATACTTCAGATCCTCTACATGGAAAAGGATTCCAACAATTATTTCAACCCATTCCTCAATATAATGAGGGCCTCTAGTTCCTGAGAAGGATGGAAAATATTATAGTTGAAAGTTATGACATATTCAACCATAGTTCTAGATTCTTATGCCTAAGTGATCACTAAGAGAAAGAATTTTGGATAAAGTGGACCTACTCCCTAACCGTAGAGTGTTAATGGGATCATGCTCAACTGTATTCTACTGCATGTATGGTGGTATAGAAGTAAAATCCTTGCTTGTAGTATTATTCTAGCCCACTTTTTATATAGTCTGATAAGACTATGTCAAGGATGTATTATCTGAAATTATGAAATAATTTTTGAGATATATAAAGGCTTCCCTATAAGTCTACCTATAAACTAAGGTATATCCCTCCTATCAATAAACAATTTTCTCCATCCCTATACATTAGTCACAATTATATACATATATATTTAAACATAACAGTATGTTCAGGTTCTACTAATTAGTGCATGCATAGATATATCACACAAAAGAGTAAAAATATATCTTAAATAGATATAAAAATTCAAGGAATTAAATTAAAAACTAATTTTTCGAACAATAATAGGTATATATATGGAATTCGAACCTATGTTACTAATGATGATGCATGAACACGCCAAAATATTCATAAAATAGTATCAAAAATATTCTCAATTGTATCTCAGAGTTTTGTTACATTTGATCTACCCAAGAACATGGAAACACATATACCCCAATCCCACATAGTTATATTCATACTACTATGACCTAGGTTAGTCCAAAAATAAAAAAATAAAACTCTAAATTGTTACCATTTTGTAACACAGCGTCCCAAACCATCAGGTCTGAGATGGAGAGTAAAATGACATCATGCATGCCTCCCTATATGCAAGAGGTTGTCGAGTAGAAATGAGGTTCTAAGCTCATCAGTGGGGAGACTATACCCGCAGTATCATGTTCTTTCACAAATAATAATATAATAGAATACAATAAAATTTAACAATCAGAGTAAACATATAAAAACTATGTAAATTGAATACTACTTATATAAATAAGTAAATAAGGCTCCCAATATGGAAAGACAAACCCATTAATAAGTTAAATTTGGTAAATAAAAAAAATATCCATATCCTCTATAGTACATCCCAATAACACTCCCAGATACATGCTCCTTAGCTTAACAATCTTCAATAGGCCCCTTTCACTTGCTAAAATCCTTATACATGAAGTCTGTAAACACATTGAAATTTCTCTATAGGATGTGAGTAATAAAAATCAGTAGGGAACCAACATTATATCCTTAAAAAAATTTCACATTAATTTCAAGTGTATACCATTATAGAAATAAATGTGAAATCAAGCATAACAGATACACAATCATGCACAGAGAAATCATGCACTAACCAAGATACCACAAACCCCCATCTATACCCACTTCATTTACTGTCTAGATAGATGATAAAGGGTCATCAGAAATGAACCTGAATAACCAAAATGTTGGAAACATGTATCTCGATGTCCTTAAGGTATCAGTATGATCATGCTACTTAGTATCCTCATGAAACCAAGTTCTAGAATGTTCCTCGATATTTTTAAGGCATCATGTTCTATTCAGAACAGAAGGCTACCATGCTCTAACCATATATAGGGTTCCACCATCTTCATCATCACATGGCATGCACACTTCCCCTCAAAGGGGTAATCATACCACAATGGTCACCTATAATGTATTCCAAGAACCGAACCCTTATAGTCAAGATAATACACAACAGGGTAGATCATGATAACAACCATAGTATGACATCATATGAAATATAGTATCATCATATAAAAATTTCTGAATCGACAACAAGCATGTTAACAAGATAATCTAGAAAAAACTCATGTAAACAAGGATTAAATATGGATATATAAACAATTCACTCAACCACAAGCAGTCAATATCAACCAAGAACAAAAAATCCTTCCAACACATGAATTATACCATGGGAAAAAGTGAATATGAGTTTCCCAAATGGTAAGTAACTTCATACCACAATGTTGATTGTAAAAACCTCCAAACTTCATCAATTATCGAAGAATGAACCACGTTGCACACCACAAATAAGAAGATCACATGCTAAGGTTTCCTAACTGTAGTTCTTGTAAATTAAGAAGCGGTTTATAATGGAAACCCAAGAAGATTCTACATAATCAAGGGTGGTTCAAGAATTACATACATTAAATAAGTTTTCCAATGGAACCAATTACATGATATGTTAAAGTAGAGGATGCCAATTCACTAGATCTGTTGTCGATTGAAGAACTGTTCATGGATTCCACACCAATTCTAGAATAGAACCTGAAGTCTATAAAATGACCATTAATCCATCATCAATATTCCAACAAAAGAAAGAATAAAGATGAGATCCAAGAATAATAAGATCTCAATATAATCTCTCTAAAGAATCTTACCTAGAAACATCCACCATTGAGAAAGGATATCTCTTTAGTCAAAAGATATTTTTTATTAACATTTTGAAAACAACACTTTGCTATCAAAAATAAAACAATCCATCATTGGTTGGAATAGAAATTCATATATAGTTCAGCAATATTCTATATATAAGATTAATCTTCATAGAAATAAGGTATATCAAGGAGTAACCCAAAGAACAAATATTTTTATATCACATACCTAAAATATAGATCTTTAATGAACTTTAATTCATTATAATCTAGATTTGGGGGAGAGGAATTCATCATTCAAGGCTATAATATCCTTAGAATCTGAAGGGGATTCCTATAAAAAGAAGAGTGGGAAAAAAGACCAAAAATGGACATTAATGAGGAATTTATATCATTAATTTCATGAGTGCATGGTTTTTACAGATAGATGGAAAAACCGTGCACCCACCATGTGCCATTTCTGGGCTTCTAGAAAATTCACTAGGTTTGGCTACATGGGTTGTTAAATCAGACTCTAAATGTGTTGTTGGCCACTAGAGCTTTCTAGATAGTTTACTAGGTGAGGACGAATAGTTTATCAAACCTTGAACCAAACACATTGTTGGCCACCAGAGCTTATCAAATTGTTTTCTAAGTGATCCCACATGGTTTTTCAAACCATGTTCCTTAACTATAAACCATCTCTTTAGCCTATAAATTTAGTTTCACAGTTTCCTAGAGAATCTGCAAAGTTTTTTAAAATAGTTCTTAAATTGAGAACCCTGAAAAAATCCAAAAAAACTCTCTGAAACCATTTGAAACCATCAGAAACCCCCAAACATAACACAAACGATTCATATCTCAACAATATTTGATTAACAACTAAAATTAAATCATAACAAACCTAAAAAATATGAGGTTGTTACATTAGTATTTCCCATATTCTTGTTCACTATATAGAATAAATAAATATATTTATTCATATCATTTTTCTATTGGTGAATCAGTGTAAAATGATTTGGAAGAAATTTCTCTATGTTTTTCATGTTAAAATTGACAATAAAACTTGAGAAACATTAATGTAGAGAATAGAGAATGAGATCTAGGCATAACTCCATGTCCATATTGAATCCTAAATTCTCACAACATGAAATATACCTTACCATCTTGAGTATATGATGTCTGACATGGGATACCTCTCTTAAAATGCACATGAAGAGTGATTTGGATATTCAATATCTCTATTATCTAGTTATATCTTAGTAAATTTCTTGGAGAAGAGACATCTTAGAGTATGAATCTCTATATTTATGCTTATTTTACTTCTTTCTTGAAATTGATGATATCATAATATATTTTATATCTAATACCTCATCTACATATCTCTAGTAGAAATCCTTATCATTCACATTGGCTTCCTAATAAGGATCAATACTTAGTGTATTGAAGTACATAATATTTCCCCTCTTTTCATAGTATAATGTGTACAAACCTATACTACTACTAAAAATTTGAACTTGTAAGGACATTAATTTTTTCCAAAATAGATTAAAAAATGGCAACTTTATGGAATTTCATTCCATTTTCTACAAAAACTTATACTTAATTTTAATTAATTAATTTGTACATATTTAGTAATTTTTGAATATTTTTTTAGTTTTCAGTATTTTTGTAATTTTTTATAATTTCTATTTAATTATTTATCTGTATTATCAATTAATAATACTTTTTATTGTAGATTAATTTTATATATAATTATGTAACATTATTTATTATTATTAATAGTATCATTATAAAAATCATTATAAAATTATATTAACATTTATTATTAGTGTTAATATTATATTATTATTTTGTTTATAATTATAGTTTCCTCTAATCATATCTAATTTTATGCATTTTATTAGTGAGAGAGAGAGTGTGTGTATGTGTATAAATCTAATAATAACTAATTAGTTACATTACTATTATTTGTTAATTTTTTAACTCATTATTTTAGAATGAGTGTTTTTAATTTTTTGAGTTTTTTTAAACCATGAAAGAGTGTTAGGTGATCAGAAGTTCATCTAGATAATACAAGAGGACTCTTCTCCTTTGTATCTTCATCATCAGTCTACAGATCCATTATCATTCCTCTATTCTAGTGCAGATTATCCGACACCCATCCTCTCTAACAAGTAGGTGAAATTCATTAGGGGACCACTATCTTATCCTCCCCCATCACTACGTATAGAAGAGCTCTATAAGGTTGTATGTTTCTTCTTATTCATGGAATCATCTAGCTACCACTATCATTCCATCGAAGCATAACAATCTTAAATAAATTCCCTTTACCATCATGATTTCTAAGAAGACCAAGACCAATGTATCCAACATCATTGGAGCCGTCATCCCCATCCACTATGAACGACATCTTATTGCAGGTGTCTCACATCACACCCCTCACTAATACAGATCATGAAATATTTCATGTAAACTTTTATCAGTGATCAACAAAAATCACCGAGAAAGGGCGGGGAGGGGCTTTTATCTGAACTAGCTAAAAGAAATAATAAAGGTAACTTTTATTAGTGCAAAAAAAGAGATGATAAAAGGGTTCCCTTTGTCATTTCTTTTAATAGCACTAATAAAAGTGACACTTTATCAGCGCTTTTCTTAGCGCTGATAAAATATATACCATTAACAATGTAAAAAAGAATTAATAAAGGGCACAATGATTAATTTAATTTATATATACATATTTATATATTTTTAAATAATATTTATATTACAATATATATATATATGTGAATATAATATATTTATATGATTTATATTACTATTAATAAAAAAAATATTATCAACCTTATTTTCATAATGTAATATAAAAAATTATTAAATTTATATTAATCAATAAAAATTTTTAATAGTATATTTATATACATTAATTAAAAAATGTTAATATAATTAATATAAATATGATATATTAATATTTAATTAAAATAACTATATAAATATATAAATGAATGTATTTATTTAAATAAGTGCTTCATATTTGAATTTATATATTTATATTCACATTAACTATTTAAAATATATGTATATTCATTTGTATGTATATGTTTGCATGTGTATGTACGTGGATGTATGTGTATATGTATACCTGTGTGTATGTTTGAGTTGTTTGTATATGCATGTGTTGTGTTGTGTGAATGTGTCTTGTGTATGTGTATGTTATGTTTGTTTGTGTATGTATATATGTATGTGTGCATATATATATATGTGTGTGTGTGTGAATATGTACGTGTAGGTATGTGTGTGTGTGTGGATGTATGTGCATGTTTATGTGTTTTTATGTGTGCGTGTGTGTATGTATGTATATGGAATCAGTATATATATTTGAATGTGTATGTATGTTTATGTGGTATGTGTATGTTTATATATATGTATGTGTATGTGTATGTATGTGTTTATGTGTGTGTGTGTGCATGTGTATGTGTATGTGTATGTGTTTGTGTATGTGAATGTGTATGGGTATGTGTATGTGTATGTGTACGTGTATGTGTTTGTGTATATATTCATGTGTATGTGTATGTATGTATACATGTATGCCTATGCGTATGTTTGTGTGTGTGTGTGTGTGTATGTGTATGTGTATGTGTTTGTGTATGTGTATGTGTATGTGTATGTGTATGTGTATGTATGTTTTTGGAGTATTTGTATGTATGCATATGTATGTGTATGTATGTGCATTCACGCTTATGTAATTGTATGTATGTGTATATGTATACATACATGTATGTGTATGTATATGCATATGCATGTGTACATGTATGTATATGTGTATCTGTATATGTATGTTCATATGTGTATGCGTATGTTCATATGGGTATGTGTATTTGTATGCATATATGTGTACGTGTCTGTGCATGTATATGTACATATGCATGTGTATGTGTATGTGTATGTGCATGTGTATGTGTATGTGTATGTGTATGTGTATGAGTATGTGCATGTGTATCTGTATATGTATGTGTATGTGTGTGTATGTGTAGATGTATGTCTATGTGCATGTTTGTGTGTATGTGTATGTATATGAATGTTTAAGATGTATGTGTATGTATGCATATGTATGTGTATATATGTGCATGAACGTGTGTGTAATTTTAATAGTCTGTGCCATCTCGAACTGTTGCTTTTCCATGTTTTGGCGTTGTGGGTGCTTTAGAGGAGGGTTGAGAGGTTTTGTGGAGGTTGGAGTTGTAATAGAACAACATCATGCCATTTTACACTATAAAATATGGTTTTACAGAAAATGTTTAATCCAGCCCAACGCGCCATGTTTTTAAGGAAAAAAACCAATGTTTGAGGGTTTACATCGTAAGAGTGTAGTTTATGCCATAAGCCTTGCAGAGCCCATGGAATTTACGGTGTCAATGTATAATTTACACCATAAATAGTGTGAGTAATTGGTTGTTTATAAACCTATTTCATCCAATTCTCTTATCATTTACCGATTTTTCTCTATCATTTTAGAAGAACCATAAGTGATTTTGGGAGACCTTCAATCCCATATTCCCTTGGATTGATCCTTGGGTTCTGGTGATTTCTCGTTGGTGATCGGTGGTGAATTTCATCTTCTTTACACCCGTGTTTCCTTTTGTTGTTTTTTCAGGGATCCAATGCAGTGGTGTTTCTTTGCCTTGGGGAGAGTTTGGGATATATTTTTTATAACCCTTTTGTGCATTTCAGGGTGACCATGGTTTTCTGTGTGTGGTTGCATGTTGCGGGTTGTTTGTTCTTCGCCCCGTGGTGCACAACGAGATCAGAAATCTTCTTTAAGGTTGGGAATCCTCATTCTAATATGTTTATATGTTGTGTGTGGAGATTTCATGATTTTAATTCGTTTGGGTGGATGGTAAGGGTCAGAGTAACAATATAATTAACTGGAATAATTGAAATTGAATCATATGGGGAGATATTTCATGATTTTGTTTTGATATATGTTGCTGTTATGATAATTCCATGTTGTTTGCCTGCAGAAAATAACAGATTTGGGGAGTCTTGCTTTCACACTAGATGATATATTCTAAGACACTTTCTATGTTTTTGTGTGATCTAACCTTGAATAAAATGCTAAATAAAATATATATGGTTAATTAACTAGTTTCCAATGGATTATGGTTTGTGTGATAACACCCATGCTAAATAAAGAAATAATAAAATGAAATCCCTTGAATAAATGTGGATGTTGGGATCTGTGTTGTTGTGTGTGCTTGAGCTTGACGTGTTTCCCTACATGGTTTGGGATGTTGTGTGGTGATGGAGGTGACCAGATGGATTGTGTGATTTGAGGCATTATGATATGGTTTTTGGTTGGTATGGATACAATATGGGTAGTTTTTCAATGGGGTGTGTGGTGGTTATGGGGAAAAGTTGATGCGGGGAATGGTATTTGTATTGAGGAGTGTTTGATTTGAGTAGTGATGATGATGTCTGGTGATGATGTGTAGTTTTTGTGTGTAGTAGATGTGTTGTGAGATGTGTTTGGGTATTGCGATGTGTGGTTGTTGTGGTAAGATGATTTTTCTTGGGTAGCATAATGATGATGGTTTATGTGAGATGGGAGAGTTATTGTGAGGAGTTTGTGTCAGTTTCCCAATTAGACATGGAATAATTTGAGATGATAAAATGAAACACCATTGGATGGTAAATAAATGATATGGGATGGAAATTTTTGTGTGATAAATGGATTAAATTAATTTCTAATTAAATGAATCGGTTAATTAAATGTGAATGAAGTGGATCAATAATGAAATTTAGGGGGGCATTTTAGATCTGGAAGTGGTGATACCCTAAATAAAGGTTGAAAATTTTGTGTGTATTGTGTGGTGTGTTTAATATGGTATTGGAAGTGGTTGTGAAGGTTAATTTTCGGTGTAGTGGTGGTGGTATACGCTAGTGTAGTTATTTTAAACTCATAGGTTGGGTATTGTGTTATATCTATATATCATGTATTTTATGTCATTTTTATACATGTCCAAACTGAGTTGGATAACCTTACCAATGTTTAGAGGTTATGGGTTACATGTGTTTTCCCCAACATCCAGGATAGTGGTGATATGGGTGGCTAGCTACCCACTCTTCCCCACTCTTCCATCAACAATGTTCACCGAGGTGTCTTTAGGAAAGATGTGATGTGATGGAACATGTTTTTTTGGGGTGAGATGAGACGTGATGAAGAAATTATGTGATGTGATACCTTTTGGGATTCATGTGTGGTAGGAGGAGGTAATGAAGTTGAGGTACTTTACGTTCATGATACCCTATTTCTCCAGATATGTGATGAGATTATGTGTGATAGATCAAGTGACTTCAGGAATGATGTCTTGTGATGGCCCAGATGCCTTTGGTAAGTATGATATGTGATTATTTTTTGTGATATAACCAGATTCTAAACCATGTAAGGGTGTGGTAGGTAGTGATATGTCTCGAACAACATCAAAGATGGATGGTTTTGATGTCACGTGATACATATGGAGGGGATGGGAGCACATGAAATTCCATTTTGGGACGTTAGAGAGGAAAATTATTGGGGAAGTGATAGAAGGTAATTGTGATTTGTTATATTCTCGATGCGACATTATTATGATGGATGTTGTATTTGGTGAGTAATCCATGGTGCGGTCAAAATTGGTGAGTTTTCATGTTTAGTAGCTTGTTGGTTCTGTTATTTTTTTATTGGAGATTTGGCATCCTCTTTCCCAATGTGTGATTAAGACCTTGTTTATGTCCCTACTAAGTATACACATTATGATCACCCTAAATATTAAAACTATTTTTTATGTTTTCAGGATTAGTTTGGAGAGCAATCTAGACATTTTTTTCTTGGGTTTTAGAGCTTCTATTGAGTCACTTTTATAAGACTTGTCTTTTGGTATATATTGGATGATTTTAACTATATTGGTTTATTTGTATTCATGCATTGTGTGATGGTTTTTTGGATACTTTTATATTATAAACTGGAGTTGTTTGGTGGTTTTTATCCTATCTCATGGTCTTGTTTTATTTATATAGGGAAATTCCTCCCATATGTGATATTTTTATACTTGGTGCTAGTCGCAAACTCCGGCCCTACTAGAGGTGGGACTTAGGGGTCATTATCTCTCTTCCTTCATTATAGAATCTTTATAGGGAGGGCATATGAAAGAGTAGTATCAATGTTTTGTTTTGAGAGATATGATTAATTTTGGATTTAGGTAGAGTTAGTATTTTGTGGGTTGGTAGGGAAATAGTGCTAGTTGACCTTGGTGCATGACATAGGTCAAGGAGACTGGCTAGGACATGGGATTATCGGCCCTCCATGATCCAGTTCATGGAATATGAGATTATAGAATGACCAAGATAAGTGGAACTATTTACAGGGTAATGACCTAAGAGAGGTACATGCATCCTCAATGATTGTGTTCTTGTTGATTTGGGTAATTTTGATAATGTTAAATTGAATTAATCATATAATTGTTGATTAAATTCTTTGATACCAGGATTAAGATGTTCTCCTTGATTTTCAAGAATGTATCTCTATCATCATCTATAAGTGGCTCAGGCATTTGAGGTTTAAAATGATGATCCAGTTGATTGTATGAGGGTTTAACTAATATAGGACTATGAGTTTTTCTAAAGGGATTATCATGACTTTCAACAGAAAATTATCGGAATGTTTGAGGGGGAATCTTAGATTTGGAGATGGAGTGATGAATAGAGGACCTGAAGATAACTTTCATCCTTCTTTGAGAATGGGATGAGTGTTGGGTGTTGTTTTTAGTAAGTAAATTGTGGGTCATGGTGGATTTTGTTTCTTGGTGACTGTAATGAGGAAAATGTTTTGTGTCTTAAATTTCATAGGGTGTTCTGTTTAGAGTTCCTTTTATCGATGACAAAGGGAAACAAATAGTTTTAGTTGCTTTCTCTTTAGTAGGGGAGGATGAATGTGTGGGATACTGGGACATGGTTCAAAGAATTCTTTAATTTATCCCTAGATGTTTTTCAATATTAGGAGTTTAGAGTGTGACATATGGATGAGGATTTATGCCTAATGATAAGATATGTGGTCCCTTTGATTAGGCTTCATACATACCAGGAGGTGTATAAGAAAACAAAACATATTGAGAAGATGCATCCCTTGGTGGTTGATCCTTGATAGGGTGGTTTTATGGGTTCCTTGAGGAGTATAATTTCAGGAAGTAGCCTATGGGTGTTCATGCAATCCATGTTTTGACCAGTGGGAATCTGACCATAACAAATATCTTTCAATTATTTTATAGTAGTTGGATCCTAAAAACCTTCCAGAGGATTTCCATTATCATAATATGACTACAGAGGACATGGTAACCACCATTCTCGATTCCCAACCACTCAGGGAGTCCAATATCAAGTTGGTGTTAATGACCCTTTTCAGTAGTAACAACAGTTGCCTCTGAGGTAGTTTCAGCAAAAAGGACTGTAACAACCCGCTATCTTCCTTCAAGTGTACCTTGTATTTTCTTTTTAGTTTCCATTTTTTGGGTGAATTGTTGGATTCTAGAGGATGGAGATCTTTTTCCTAGGAAAATAAACAAAAGTATTGGGTTGTAAATATATTTGAATTAAATGGAGTCTGGGTACAGGTTTTTAAAGGATTTATAGTATTATACTTGAGTTCAGTGAATACTAGGGTTTTTTTTGGGATTTTGAGTAGAATTTGTTCTTTTTGGAGTCTTCTAGTTGATTTCCTGTCATTAGAATTTTACACATCATGAAATTTTTACATGTTATTTTTTTTCGAATAGATGTCGTGAGTTGGTTCAAGGTGTGAAAGGTTTACACACTATGAATCAAGTTCAAACTATGTATTAGTTGTGAAGAAGATGTTGTCATGTAGTTTAGGGAATGAGTAGTTTACATTCCATGTATTGGTTTCACATCATGTAATGGATGAGATTGAGATTTTTAATTTGAGGTGATGAATTTTCCATCATCCTTTTAATTCATAGAATTATAATATTTTAAAGGGATTCACAATATGTAATATTCAAGTCCAACATGTTTAAATTCATGGCTCAACTGAATATTTTTTAATTCATTGTGCATAATCCCCTATTGTGACCCAGAGCTCTCCTAGGTGAGTTTGGAAGATCTCTGCTCCTTTTGGATCATTTATTCGGTGATTAATTATCATTTTGGTTGCGGTGTGTCTCTTGGGGTAAGAGATATTTCCACTTATTCATTGTCTTTATTTTTAGCTATATTATTTTTTGTGGTTTTCATTCAGATTCATGATTTATTGGTGTCTTCTATTGATCCTTTTGGAAATTGTTTTTGAAAAAACATGGCACATTTGGAACCTTGGGTACATCTAGAAATAGACATAGGTGACCATAGTGTGTGTGCCACTACTAGGGGTTACTTTTGTGATATCAATATAAATTTTCAAGAATAAAAATTAGTTGAAAATAACTTAGTCCTTGTTTAGGATTCTTTTATATCTAGTATGTATTCCCATAGGATAGGGACCAAATGGAGTGCTTTGCCTTTTATACATGGTTTATCACATTATGATTTATTTCATGGATATTTTCTCATATGTTTAATTTACCTATTTTTATTTTATACCTGATATATTCATGTTTTTTGAATATAGTATTCATTTATAGAAATCAAAGGAAATTTTTACAAATTGTTATGTTTATGAAATTTCTTTATAAACTGGATTTTTTTGAAGATAAAACTTTAGAATTCTTGATATTTGAACTTGTATATATTCTTAGGTGGTATCCTATTTGGATATATGATTACACCCGAATTTTTCCTTTGGGTAGATGTACACCTTATTTTATAGGACTCGAGTAATGGTAATTGAATCATGTATCATTCCAGGTTCTCTTATCATTGGTTTCCTACGTAGTGGGATGTTTTAGAGGTGATGGTTGGTCACCTGAAGACTTGTTGGTTTTTTCTTGAAATAATTTTCTCATTTAGCCTATTTGGACCAGGTTGTATAGATCATTTTGAATCTATTTCGTATTCATTTTACTCTAGTTTTATGTCATGTATGATTATATTCATGATTTTTTTCATTATCTTTTTTATACATCATTGTGATGAGCCAAATTAGGTGGCTTGACTAGTTGACCTGGGTTGGTTCATTACAAATTGGTATCAAAGGAAGGTTCAGACTAAAGTGTGTTAACACTACAAAATTTTGGTTCTATGTATTGGGTAGAAATGAGTTAGTACTATCAGAATTAGTGTAGTAATTTTGGGATGGTTTTAGGCTAGCTAACTTCCAGGTCTAAAGTTGAGTTTACATGGGTGGTTGTAAAATTTTTACTAGGTTTGAGACTTTATATTTGAGGTCATTTAAATGAATTTTATGGTATGTTAATTTAAATAAACGTCTTCTTTTCTTATGTTTTCATCTTAGTTCATATAATTCTTATTTTTTTCAATTATTAACATTTTAAAGCTTTGATATCAATACCAGAAGTGGTCCTATGATTTTTTAATTTTCTCATGACTGATTGGTTTTTGTCTTGTTTGTTAGACAATTCCTCATGGAAGAGATATTCCATATCCAAGAGAGGAATCTAGGGGATAGGATTCATAATTAAACCCTACAATGGGCCCTTATTTGATAGAAGTAGTAATTTGTACTATTTAGACACTAGGTTAAGTGGGTGTTAAGAACCTAGGATGAGCAGTGGACCACGACTTAGAATTTAAAAAGAAGCATCCACTTCCCTTCCATGGTGAAAAAGGATCACAATGAATCTAATAACTTTTTATATTGGATTTAGAGGAACATAAAATTCTTTAATACTTTTAAGGACTGTAAGGTGGATTTGGACACGTATATTCTTAAAGGATTGAGAAGGATATGGTGGACTCAATTGTGAAAACTATATTTTATGAGGATATCACATGGGATTATTTTAAAAAAATATTCAATAAGTAGTTTTTTCTAGAGACATTACGTGCAGCAAAGAACCATGAGTTTTTGACCTTAGAGAAAGGGTAACATACTATTCTAGATTCTTCCATAAGTTTTGATGAAATAGTGCATCTGTCATCGAATGTTATCACTAATGAGTACCTAAAGTCTCAGAGGTTTAAGTTGGGGTGATCATAAATTGGTGTAGTGGTTAGCCATGGTGTTTCTTCTAGATATAAAAGGAAAGAAAAAGGATGCAGGTTTCCTTCAGGACCATTTTTAGGGGATTTATATAGATCGTAGAATATCGTTTTATATCATTGTGGGTGTCCTATTCATACTAATTCATGTTTTATGAAGGCCCACAAGACTTATCATCATTGTGGGAAATCTATCCATCTAGAGGGTTTTTGTGACAGGATTTACTAAGGTAGTAAGGTTGTATCCAAATTCACCAAGGTCTCATAGGTTAATATTGATGCTTCCTAGAATGGTGGATCTTATCTTTAGGATAAGGGGAGGGGGTGTTCATGGAGCTATGAAAGCCTAGGGATAAGTTGATACTGGGTGTCTTAATGTAGAAGATTATGTGCCAGAGGAATCAGAAATAGGGCCAGCTACTATTAGAGGTAAAATGTTTATTTCTTCATCAATGGTGCTATCTTCGTTTGATATAGGTTCTACTTATTCTTTTATTTCATAAAATATAGTAAACATGTTGGGACTATGTTCAATGATTATTCCATACATGTTGGTTCATTATATCTTTTTGGGAAAGGGGTCTGATCAAGGATTCATATACCCTGCGTGTTGGGTGATAATAGCTCAAATTGAAGTGGAGTGGTACTTTTCAGTGTTCAATCAGTAAATATTTTACTTTATTATATTCATGGGTTTTATTATCATAATTATGTATTAGATATATTGTTATCATCATTGAGTTCAACTCTTATCTTCTTTTTGGGACACTCATGTTTTTCAGGGTGATTAGGATTCTAGATCGGGAGGGGAAACCTCAATTTTTATTTATTCTTGGGTAAAATCATGCCTATTTTTAGAGATTATTCTTGATGTCATTGAACCTTGTTTTTATAGTTCTCTTCTTTTGGTGGTGTGTGTGTAACCCAAGGTCCTTACAAATTATTTTTTTCTAGGTTACCTCTATAGAGTGGGGTTGAGTTTACTGTTGAACAACTCCCTGGTATGATGCCCATTTCTATGTCATCGTGCCACATAGAACCTGGTGAGATTGTTAAACTTAATATATTTATTTTAGATCTCAAGAATAAGGGATTTATTCATACTAGCATGTCCTTATGGGCTTTACATATCCACTTTAAAAGAAGGCATATGGGAGCCTCAAACATTGTATGAATTATCAGAAGTAAAATCATGTGATTGAAAAGAACAAAAATAAATTTCCCACGACTAATGATCTCTTTGATTTGATTAGATTGGATTGTTGGTCTTTAGATATTGACTTGTGTTCAGGGTACCATAAGTTGATATTACAAGAATAGGATATACCTAACATAGATTTTAGGAGTCGGTATGGTCATTTAGAGTTTTTGGTTATGCCATTTTTACTAACTAATGATCTTTTGGTGTTTATGGAATTAATGAACTAGATATTTCCTTATTTATTGGAATATTTTATTGTGGTGTTTGTGGACAACATTTTGGTTTACTATAAGTTAAAGGAATAACACATATACCATTTGGATATCATTATTATAAAAATGAGGGATCATCGTCTGTATGAAAAACTTTCCAAGTGTAAGTTTTTTACTCAAGAAGTAAATATTTTTGGGCATGTTATATTTGATATGGGGGTCTTAGTGGATCTAGAGAAGGTACAAGTAGTTATATCTTGGAATCAACCCACAAATATGTTTAAAATCTGAATCTTCTTGGGATTGTATTGTTATTATAGGTGGTTTGTTTGGTAATTCTCCAATATTTCATCTCGAATGATAGCATTAACCTATAAGGGTGTAAATATTTAGTGAAATTATAAGTGTCAGAGATCATTTGATGAACTGAAGGCGAGATTGACTTTAGCTCTACATTTGATTTTTCTAGAACTAGTTTTGGGTTACGATGTTTTATTTAATTCTTCGATCACGGGTTTGGGGTGTGTCTTGATTTTGGGGAGACAAATGGTTTCCTATGGTTCTATATAATTAAACCCTCATGATAAGAACTACCTTACCCATGATCTTGAGTTGTCAGTGGTTATGTATTCTCTCAAAACATGGCATAACTACCTCTTTGGAGAACCTTTTATGATATATTCTGATCATAAAATATGGAGGTATATTTTCACTTAGAGGGATCTGAACTTATAACATAGATCCTAGGTGGAGTATCTCCAGACATTTGATTTTCATATTTCTTATACTCTAGGAAATGGTAATTTGGTCGTTGATGTGCTAAGATGTAAATTACCGACATAAGAAGTGAAGGAATCAGAGGAAGAGTGGCCTTATAAGCATTTTCTTTTCAAGATGATCTTGGGAATGGAAAAAGCTAGAGGGAAAGTATGTTTGGATTCGATGAAAGCTGAATTATAATTTGATGAGGAGGTTTGGCTCGAGTAGATATCTAATCGCAAGTTCCAACGATGTAGTAAAATCCCTTATGGCGAGGAGGCGCTGGGTGAGTGGTCTCGGTCTCCCATCAGAGCTTTTTTGCTTTCGTAGAAGGTTTGTTATTATTATTTCCCTAACATAGGAGTTCATGGATAGTGGACACCATTCTTATTAGTATTCACACCCAGGTAATACCAAAATGTATCATTATTTGAGATGTCAGTATTGGTGGAAGGGTGGTCATACATGTTTGAGTATTAAAGAGGAACATTAGAGGTCTATTGGGTTATTTCAACCCTTACCCATTCTGGTATAGAAATTAGATGATATTTCTATGCATTATATCGTTGGTTTACCATATAATCCTAGTGGGAAGGATGTAATTTGGGTGATCATTGATTGAATTATGAAATCATTGAATTTCCTACCTTTTAAGGAGTTAATGATGGTGGAACAACTTGAGTACTTATATGTCAAAGATATTGTGATAATTCATGGGGTTCATGATGCGTTTTTTTTTTCAAAAAATTACCCAACGTAAATATCCATGTTTTGGAATGTTTTTCTGGAGGTGATGGGTTATCAGATAAAATTTAGCACAAAATATCATCCAAAGATGGATGGATAGACAGAGAGAATTATCCAGGTTCTTGAGGATATTCTCTAGTCTTGTGTTCTTGATTTTGGTTGTTCTTGGGAAAATCATTTTCCTTTAGTTGTGCTTTCCTATAATGATAGTTATCAGTACTCAATCATAATGGTTCCCTTTAAGGTATTTTATGGGTGACCATATAAATCTCCCTCTTATTTGAAAGATAAGGGAGAGCAGTTTTTGTTTGGGATGAGTCTCATTTAGGAGACGATGGAAAAGGTGGAATTAATCCAGAATAGTTTTTTCACAACATAAAGCCAACATAAATCTTATGTGTACCATCAATGCTGGCCACTGGAGTTTGAGGGTGGACATTGGGTATATCATAAAGATTCACTTCTCTTGAGACATCATCGATTGGGATTAGAGGGTAAGTTGGAAGAGATGTTTGTTATCCCCTTTGAGATCATGTAAAAACATGAGCATGTGGCATATCGGTTGGAATTACCATCTCACATGACATTGATTCCTGATATGTTTCATGTTTCCCAATTGAGGAGGTGTCAACTAGATCCTTCCACTATGATTTTATGGGATGATTTAAATCTTAATCCTAATACCAAAATTGTTGAGTTATCGGTGAAGATTATGGATTGTTAAGAGAAGGTGTTGTGTGGTGAAATAATTCCTTTGTTTCATGTATTGTTGTAGTGAATACATTATTTCAATGACATGTGGGAGTGGGAGTTACTAAGGAGGTATCAGTGGAATTCAGTTTTTACAAGTCTAGGAATTTAGGACTTTCTAGGGACAGAAATAATTTATGTTAGAGAGATTATAACTTCCCATTATCTTCCTTCAGGTAAAACTGGTCTTTTTTTTGGTTTCTATTTTTGTTTGGGTGCATCATGAGATTATCGAGGTTTGTGATCCATTAATGGGGAAATGACATAAATAAGAAGGGATTATGTTTGTTTATATTAAATGGAGTCTTTGTATAAGTGTGTTAAAGGATTTGTAGCATTCTCCTTGAGTTCAGAGAAAACCAAAGTTGGTTTGGGTCTTCTGAGAAGAATCTGGTCTCTTTGGAATCTTCAGGGTGATTTCACAATATGAGATGTTTACACGTCATGAAAGGTTTACACAACTTAATAATTGTTCATTTATTATGTTTTTTGTTGGGAATATGTTGTGAGTTTATTCAAGGCATGATAGATTTCCATGTTGTGAATCAAGTTCATGGTCTATATTGGTTATTAGGAAGATTTCTTGAATTGGATCAAGTTGTGAGAGGTTTACACTTCATGTATTGGTTTCAAGTCATGTAATTGTCAAATTTAGTATTTTTAATTTGAGGTGATGAATTTTTAGAACCTTTTTCATTCATGGAATTACACACTACACAATGAATTCACAACATGTAATCTCTGAGACCATCAGTTTTAAATGAATGGATAATCTGAATATTCTTTAATTCAGTGTGTATCCTCCACTCTTATGACCCAATTCTCTCCTAGGAAATTTTGGAAGATCTATACTCCTTCTGAATGATTCATTTAGTGATTGATCATTGTTATGGTTATGGTGTGCCTCTATGGGTAAGAGATATTTCCACTTCTTCATTGAATTTGGTTGTAGTTGTGAGGTTTGATATAGTTTTATTTTATATTAATGATTAATTGGGGTCTTCTATCGACTCATTATAGCTTCTGTTCATGCCTTGTCTTTTTGAGGATGATCTTTGGCTTTCTAATCTTCATTGTTGAATAAAAATAGGGTTTTATCGTTCTTGAGGTAGGTGGATCTATGAAAGTGTTTCTGATTCTTGGATTGATATATGTTCTGTTTTAAAAGGATTTACTTTGATTGAAAAGGGTTTATTATATGTGATCATGGTTTTAGAAATGGATTTAGAACAAACATGGACATTTGGAAGCTTAGGGGCGTCTAGAAATAGACAGTAGTGACCCTAGTGTGTGTGACATCACTAGGGGTTACCTTTGTGATTTTGATAGACTATGGAAAGACTCAATATCAGTTGCAACCAACATAGATTATAATTATTTTATGACTGGTATGTTTCCCTTAGGTTATGGACTAGATGAGTTTATTTATATTTTATACCATGTTTATCGCATGATGCTTTATTTTATGGATATATGATCACACATTTAATTTACCTATTTTTATTGGATACCTAATATATTCCTATTTGGTGAATATGGTATGAATTTATGGAAACCAAGGCAAATGTTTAAAATGGTTACATTTATGAGAATTATTTATAAACTGATTTTTTTAAGAAATAACTTGAGCATTCATGATATTATAACTTGTATAGATTATTTGGTGCTATCCTAATAGGTTTTGTACTCAATCCTACGTTTGCCTTTGGGTGGTCTTAATCCTTGTTTTGAAGGACTTATAAAAATGGAAGGGAATTATATAGCTTTTCATGTTCTATTGTATTCGATTTCCTTCAAAGCGTGATGGTTTGGTGGGGATGGTCGGTCCATAGAGACTTGTTGGTTTTGTCTTGACATAATTTTCTGGTATAGAATGTTTGTATTGGATTTTATGGATATTTTTCTATCAATTTATTCAAAACTATACAATAGTTGTATTTCTTTTTTCGTTATATTCAGGAAATGTTTACATTGTCTTTATTATACCTCACCGTGATCGACCAACTCAACTGGCTTGATTAGTTGACCCGGGTGGGTTTGTTATAGGGACCACAATCACTTGTTCATTAGCTGAGGGAAAATGGATTTGGTAGGGTGTAGATTCATTATGTTTATTTTCCATTAGTATGTAGTATAGATCATGAACATGGAAGCCAGTATCATAGACGTATAGGAGTTGGTCATGGTCAGATGCATGTGTTAGAGGAAGCAATGTTGACCCAAATAGTAGTAGTTCAAGGTATGATCAGTTTATCATCTACACTAGTTTGTGACTTTTCAAATTCATGAGCCTCACAATCTTTTGTTTCTACCACTTTAGTTTATACCGTGGAACTGTATATAGAGAGACTTCCAGTAACCCTACTATTATCTACACCTATTGGAGGTCAAGATGCTTTGTTTGATGTGTGTTGGGGGTGTAGGCTAGTGATGGGGCCACACTGGTACTTGTGATATTTCCTATTGTTTTATATATAAACCTATGACTTTATCCTTGGAATATATTGGATGTGTTTCGTACTTGTAGTCATCGATTGTTTCTAGAGGAATATTTTTGTTTTCTGACTTGGAGGGACAACGAGTAGCGTTGTTTGGTGAGTGAGGTTATCAGATGGGTGATAGGAAACTGGAGACTCTTTTTTCACAATTGGTAGATATTTCAATGTATCTTTAGGTGGGGTATGTTCCCAAAGTGGTTGGTGGAGTTCCTATATGTTTTCATGAATGAGGTTGTGGAACTAACCGCATGACATAATGTAGAATTTAGGACAGAGTTGGAACCTGAAGAATCTTTGATTTCAATGGATCCCTATAGAATGTCACCTATGGAGATATATGAGTTGAGATTATAAGTGGATGACCTAATTTAAATGGGTTTTATCTGACCAAATGTGTCTCTTTGGGGTGATCATGTTTTGTTCACTAAGAAGGTGGATGATGGTTTTAGGTTGTGTAACAACTACCAGAGGTTGAATCCAGTAATAATCAAGAACTGTTACCCTCTTCTAAGGATCAAAGATCTATCCAACCAAGTGAGAAGAGCTTGCTGTAATTTGAAGATCAATCTACAGTCTTGATATCACTAGTTTAGGGTGAATGATTTGGATATCCTGAAGGCAACCTTCATATGTAGGTATGGGAACATTAAGTTTATAGTCTTGTTGTTCAGTGTCATGAATGCACCAGCTCTGTTCATGGATATCCTGAAGTCCATGTTTTGAGATTTTTTGAACCATTTTAGTATCATGTTCATCAAGGATATCTTGATCTACTCAAATTCATAGGAGGATCATGTCAGGAAACTCATAGCTATCTTTTGAGTTTTTTTATGACACCAACTATATGGAAAGTTTTCTAATTGTGAGTTTGGGATACAAGAATTTAATTTTATTGGAAATGTGGAGTCTCAAAAGTGTGTGTGACTAGACCTATGAATGGTTGGGGTAGTTGTTTCTTCCAAAGAACCCAAAAATGTGGTATAGGTTCATAGTTTCCTTGGTCTCATGGGATATTATCAAAGTTTTGTGCCCAATTTCTCTCTAGTTACAGCCCTGATTACATCTTTGACTAGGTTGTACTATACCATCATGTGGATATATTAGTGCCATTAGTGTTTATTTACCTAAAAGAGATGTTTTTCAGTGCTCCATTGTTCTAGTTTTGTGAGGAGGGAGTTTTGTTCATGGTTTTCTGTGAATATTCTTGTTTGGGATTGGGAATTATGTTGATGCAGTACAGACTAGTGATCTCTTTTGGGTATTGGTATTTACGTACCCAAAATATTAAATATGCCTCACATGGCCTTTAATTAGTTAATGTTGTGTTTACACGGAGGTTGTGGCCGCATTACCTCATCATTGAGTGCTTTGTGGTTTCCACGAACCATAATATCTAGAAATAATTTTTCTCCAACTAGGATCTGAATCTACTCTAGTGGAGGTGGATGGAGTTTTTTCATGTTTTTGAATTTTAGATCTCTTACACCCTAGGATAGGGGAATATTGTTTCTTATTTGTTGAGTTGGATGTCCCTAAAAGATGTGTCTTGGGAGTCTAAAGATGTTTGGAAATGGATAGAGGAGTTTACGATAATGAATCATGATGTGGGATAGAGTAATAGTTATGGTTGTCTTTATCAAATGAATATTGATTTACCCTTAACATGAAAATTTGATGAATCTCAGTGGGGATACTCAAAGGTAGTGGTGATTCCCAATCATGTTGTCCATGGGGATTCTCTAGAGGGATGGTTGGAGGATGGTCAATACTGGATGTGGTTCCAGGTGAGGTTTTTCATTCCACATGAATTGTGTGAGGGATTTATTCATGAGTTTCAAATATTACCTTTATCAATATACCCAAGTGCAACCAAGGTGTATTGAGGTTTAAGAAGATAACTTTGGTGTTTAGGGAAGAAAATTTTTCTGGTAGAGTTTGTAGAAAGGTATCTAGTTTATTAGAAAATGAAAGAAGAAAACCATATTGTTAATGGGTTTTTTCAGTCCTTAGATGTTCCCAAGTGTACATAAGAATACATATGGAATTATTTCATCATTTTGATACCCTAATCTTAGAGAGGATGCAATGTGGTTTGGGTGGTATCAGACTGATTGATGAAGATGACTTACTTTATAGAGAGTTATTTCATAACTCTTACAATAAAACTCCCATATATTACAAGGTGAACACTTTTATTCAGTATCCATTTAAACCAAAAAACTTTTAAGATAGAACAATTTTTCTTTTCATGACACATCTTCACCATTTTGATCTTAACCTCATCCTTTTCTCAACTCACCCTTAGAACCTGTGATTTTTTTAAATTTTGGATGAGAAAAAAATCTCAAAAAGGTAAATAAAAATAAAGAATCCATTAGTCCATGAAAACTTATATGAAATTTCCTTTCGAAAATAATCTTCTCTCTCAAAATAAACATTTTGTTACCTAATAAATCATCTTTTGTACCCAAATAATTTCCTAAATCATATAATAAGAAATATTAAAGTCAAAATAAAGCTCATAAAGGATTCTATGAAATCATGAAAAATCATAATAAATATTTCAAAAATTTATATCTTTAAAACCTATGAAATATCATATAATTTCTTTTAGCTTGTTAAATTTTAATATTTCGATGAAAACAGATAGCAAGAGTAGATAAATATTATAGTTAACATGAGGCGTCATTTTCAAATCATTATTACTTACACATAGAATAACCATCATGGTCATTATTGGGGTAACCATCAAAGTTACAATTGAAATAAATATCATGATTATACTTGGAATACCCATTTTAATATATTCCTATAATCTCTTAGGTAAAACCTAATCGG
Source organism: Viscum album (assembly GCA_963277665.1). NCBI lineage: Eukaryota > Viridiplantae > Streptophyta > Magnoliopsida > Santalales > Viscaceae > Viscum > Viscum album. The sequence goes on from OY728122.1 coordinate 1,629,357,629, forward strand.
TTAACTCCATCCCTTTAACCAAGGCATTAGAAAGCTATAACGGGCTCACCAACCCTAATATTATAATGGAACCACCAATTCTCTTAAAAAATTCCTAAGAACCACAACAAAAATAATGTATACAGATATTTCATTTCAACCTAAAACATAATTGAAATATGGGGTTATTGTCTTTGAGGAATAGAAATACCATTAAATATCATTAAAACATTCTAGAGGAAAATAACATTTATATTTGAAATTACTTATTTTTTTTAAAAAATTGTGCACCTAAAAGAAAAAACAATCATTGCAAATAACCATGTAAACATATAAAGGAAGTTGAAAATAAAAAAATAGTCATGATGGTGGGAAAATTCTTTCATGCTGTATAAGTTAAAGAATATTTCTTTCTATATTTTTATCGAAAAAGTCACTAAGTGCCTGCTTTTGAAATTGAAAAAAACATTTCATTAAAACATTTTTTAAAAATTAAAACATCGGTAAAAATGACATTAAAATCATATAATAATAGTAAAAATATACATTAAATCATTTTTAGAAAGATATGATATGTATATAGAAGAAAAAGATAGTTTTAAGGAAAAATTTATATAATATTTTTAAAATAATGGCCCTTACTGTGACCATGACTCTTCACATACGATCTTTATAAACCTAAATAATAAACCTAGGTTAATTTATAATTCATTAAGACCTTTTTTCAAATTTATAATTAATTTTATTTTGTCTCTTACCTTTCTGTATTTATTTAAATAATTAATTAGATTCACTTTGTACATTTTGATGATATTCGGTTCATAAGTCCCAAATGACTTATGTATATTGAGTATGGTCAAAGAGGTAATTACTCCATTATCCCCATAATAATAAACATTAAATAATTATAATTTTATACATCAATTATTCTTTTAAAATCAATTATGAAATATATTTATAAAAAAATGAAATATGCTACAATCATGGAGGTGGTTGGTCATACGTACACATGAGTAATGTTTCCAATTTTAGACGATCATTATGGAAAGAGGGTAAGTATTATTTTATCTTTAAAAATTATCACCATATAATAAATATAAACTAATTTCTTTAATTATACTTATATATATCATTCATTTGATGTGGTGAGGAAAAATTAATCACGTCGCTTCGTGTAGGTGGTAGTCCACACGTACGTAGGAACGACGCTATCATTTTCAATGTGTATAGAATGTTAAGAAAATATATTTTATATTTTTATTAAATATTGATATATATTTCATAAATATTATATATATATATATAACTTAAATAAATCATTATAAGTAATCTTGAGAGACGATGATGATGAAAAATTACATTGTCTCACGAGGCGGTAGTCCACCGTACACACAAAAAATGAATTCCTTTCCCATTTTATGGATATTGTAGATGAATATATGTTATTGTATTAAAATAATACCATATAAGTATATGTAATATAATATTGTTATTATTTTATCTTGGTTAAAGAATATTTTTAGGAGTTGGAAGAATAAATATAACTAAAACATGCGATTAAAACTACACTCGTTTTTGGAAAGTATCATTCGATTAACACCTTAATCATTATAAGGTTGGTATTATTCATAAAAAAGACATAAATGGTTTTTTTGGATTTTTAGAACCAAATTATTATTGAATAGTGAATGAATGAGAAGAAGAAGATCCCTTTTATAGGATATAGGAGGGTAACTCATGGAATTTACAAAAATATTAAATTAAATTTAAATTAATTCTCAATTAAAAATTGATCAAAATAGATTTATTTATAACTTTGGAAGAATATAGGTAGAAATATCTCTCATAAAATAGAAATTTGATTTTTGTTTTCGATATTTCCACCTTTACCTTTTGGTTTTAAGCCCTCATTAAACCCTTTTACACTTACAATGACACCACATCTTTTTACTCTTTGAGGGTCAATATAGTTACTATAAATGGAAAATCAAAACATTAATGGACCATGGTTGATATTATAAATAATATCCTAATAAATGTTTTGAATATAATATTTTTATGAATGTTTTTATTTTTAATAAAATACTATTTAGTATACTATACCATTAATGTATATTTTTAGAACTATTCGTTATTATGACTCTAATATATTAATGAAAAAAAGTAAAATACCAAAAACTTATTTTATTATATCCATAACATGTCAAGTTAAACTATAAATTTTTTTAGATCGCATAAATTATCTTAAATTATATTTATTTTAATATTTTTAATATCATTTATTTGATTTTTCAATTAATTTAATAATTATTGCATCACCATTGTGTAAGAATTTAACGTACATATTTATTAACTAAAAATTAAAAATAATTTACATTGTTGAAGATAAGTCTTTTATATTTAAAATTACTATTTATAAATGAACACATCCTCTAGTTAAACCTATGCTAGATATATTATATTTAATAAAAACAAGAGTGTTACATTTTAAATTTTCTTTAAATAAAAGATTATAAAGGTTATAACCACACCCAAATGAAAAAAGGACATATAATAGAATATTGGATGATTATAGACAAAATTGACTCATAATATAATCTTAAGAAAAGTGTTTGGGTCATTTTATAATCCTTATCATTTTATTTTTAACTTTAATTATTTGATTTACTGTTTACTATAGTAAGAATAATTAGTAAAGTTATTATTCATATTGACCTAAAAAGGGACCAATTTACAAAAATTTTACCCCATTGTTACAAATATGGAATCCAATATTAAAAATTCTAAAGACAGAAATTTTTGAACTTAATTTGAAATCAATTTGAAAAAACGTTTTAAATGTAATTTTATAGAAAAATATTGTTTTAAAAAATAAAATTGTTTACACTTAATTAAAGAATAAAATCCAATTAAGAAACCAAAATTGGATAATTTTAAATAAATATTAAATAATTAAATTTTAACACTAATCCAAAATAAAATTATAATTTGTAAATACTTAAAAAGAAATTACAATTTTTAATAAAAATCAGAATTTTCACAATTCATTGAAAACTAAATATTTTTGGAATATTCTAAAAGCATTATCCTAAGATATTTTTTTTCTTATAAATTTATAAATTAAATTCATTTTTTGAAATAAATTTTCTAAATTTTATGAAAATTAATTTTAATATTCACTCGTAAAAATTAAGAAAACCCATTTCTTGAGAAAGCATATTTTTTGAAGAATAAAATGAAATTACTAAAAAATGAGTTCTTATTTATAGAGAGTTAATTAATAAATTATAAATGAGTAATACCATTATATATTTCATAACATGGTTAATAATATTCATTCCCTCCTATTTAAGAGGTTAGTTATAATAGTTAAATTAAAATAATAATAATTCATTGATCATTTAAGCTCAGTGTTACATATCTTGTAAAATATCAAATATAGTCATTCATTTTTTTATAAAAAATATCAAGATATTAAATATCCCCATTAAATCGTCACAATTTTAACTCGGGATCCAAAACCGAGGGTTTGAATTTTCAAAATAACTTTGGTGAAATTATCATATTGTAAAAGGGTTAATAAAACTTACACTTTAAAAGGGGAGTATGAAGGTCATCTAGAACTACATATATCTAGGTTTACATGTGGGAATACATTGGTGGGATGTGAAAATAATTATATGTAAGAAAAAACTAACTTCCAAGGACTGATAGAGAGATAAAAAACATGGTCATGAGAAAGTTACAATCACAAAATTGTAAATTTATGATTGGTTAAAAGGCCATTATTTCTTGGTAAGAAGAGTAAATGGATAATGGTTTTCTTTCAATATCCTTTTCATATACTTGATGAATTACTTTATCAAATACACTAAATGCATAAAAAAATATACTTGTCCAGAATAATTTCATCTTTCAATAAACTTCCACATAAACTCATCAATTTTCCCTAATGATGATTATTCAAGATGATTTTGTCATGTATGAAGCACTAAAATCAACTTCTAATGCATAAAATAATACAAAAAGGTTAAAGAGATATTCCTCCAATATTTATATATTACCCAAAACTAAAGTGGTAAGAAAAAGATAAGATAATTACAAAAATGAATAAACTGTCATATGATGAAAAACTACATTAATTTTCAAAATTTAGTAGTAGTACCCAAAACTCAAATTAGATCATTAAATAAATAAATATCCTTAAAATTACTTCCAAATATTATAGAATAAGATTGAAACCCAAAAATCATATGGATTTTATCACATGGTATTCAAATATAAATTTAATATTTATCTCGAAACAACATCAATCACTCTTAACATCTCATACCATAAATATAATTTCTCTAAAAACATAATCTCCAAGATATGATAATAATTTATATAAATATACTAAATCACCATAGTAAAATCATATAATCATCCAAAATATAATTCAACCTTTATTCCTAAACTAAAATCCCATAATATTCTATTTACCTTAATCATATAGGGTTCCCAAAATAGTGAACTTCTTCTAAAATAACATTAATCACATAATCCCTAAATAAGTTTTCAATCCCATAGTTATCTATATGATAAAACATATATTCTAAAAATGAACATAACCTTTATTTTTCAGATCTATTAAATAAATAGAATAAATTTCATACTAAATAGTATATCACATAGGCTGGTAGTAGGTGATGCACCCTTATCTCTTTGTGGTTGTGTGTTCAAGCCTCACAACCTTGCTAGATGTCATGGGCTATCGGCCAGCCTATGAGTTTTCCTTTTTCTAAAAGTATATTAACAAAATCCTTATAAAATTACCTGAAGTGTGAGAAAAATCCTCAAAACTAATCTTAATATATTCAAAATTAACTAAATATTTTATCCTCAAAGGTTATCTCATACCATTCATTTTTCATCCCAAAAAATGTAACAATCCAAAACTACATCTAAACCAAAGGTCATACAAACCCTAAATATTTTTAAAAAAATTAAATTTATGTCCACTAAATGAAAATATAATTCTTCTCAAAATAAAGTTTTCAAATGTTAAACTTAAGGGTTATAGTTTCCTTCAAAATAAATTTATCTGAAATTATTTCTGTCACATAAAACATAAAAAGAGTACTAATTCTTATGATCATCCTTAAATCATAAATCTTTAATCCCTATATGAAGGCACATAAATCATTCAATGTTATTTATAATCTTTTAATGAATATTTTATATCTTATTACATAATTCATACTTCCTATAAAAAATATTAATCATTCCCTAAGATTAAACAACATAAAAACATAGGCTAAGATGTAATCCATACTTTAATATGTCATTTTTAGTTTCCTCATCTTCAACTACAATGGAATTAGGCATTGATAAAAATTCATATGTATGGTCTCTCTAATCCTGTTCTTGAGACATCCATCCTAGGCCATTGATTTACATAATGATCATTCCCCCCACAAATAAAACATTTAATTGAAACATTGGGAATAACTTCTTTCCCCTTTATAGAATTAGTTAAATCCTTCATTTTTCCTTGGCATATTATTTCTGTATGACCTCCTTTACCACATATAAAACATCTTCCTATTATTTTGAGATATTTTTCAGGGTGCGTCTTCCCACAATCATGACAAAAAGGTTTTGAATATATTTACCTTTATGATCATTATCACATAAACATCCCCATGTATTCCTTTCTATCATATTTAAGGCATTAGGAAACTCTCCAAGGTTCAGGTTATTAATCAATTATCCTAATATCAGGTTAATAATAACCACAATATTTATCACCATAGATCTCATTCTATTTAGTTTCTCTTTTAGAAAACCATAATATTTTCCTCCACGTCCATTATTACTTTGTTTCCCACTGGATCCATCCATTTATTAAAACCAAAATTTTCAGTGTGGTCATTTCAATAAAATCACAATATACCATCTTATGAGGAGGATAAACACTAACATATCCTTATTCATTTAATTTTAAACTCTTTTGATTTATAAAAAATAACTATGATTCTTTCTAACATACTATCCTTTGTGGTTGTATAGAACTTTTATCTTATTTTAAAATAACATCCTAACCTTTAAATTTATTTAAACCCTACTCTGACAGAAACTGTAAGGACCTTACATATTCTAGTGACTTTAAACTAGAATTAACTTTACTATATTACCAAAGATCATTTAGGTTGTGAGTTCTATAGATTTAGGTCATAACTATTATATAAATAACCCATATATTAATAATTCAACACTCCTATTCAATATCCATTTTTCCTACAAAAAAAAACTTTTAAGATATAACAAGTTTTCCTTTCATGGAACATCTTCACAATTTTGATCTTGACCTCATCCTTTTCTCGACTCATTTATAAACCCTATGAAAAAATTTTAAAAAATGGGATGAGAAGAAAAGATTAGTAAGGGACATAAATAGAATGAGTCAATTATTCCATGAATACTTATAAAATTTTTCTTTTCGAAAATAAAAATTAGGTTCAAAATAACCATTTTATTACCAAAGAAATCACCTTATCTGTCAGAGTATTTTTTGTTAAACATATTATAATAAATCCTAAATCCAAAATAAAACTCATAAATTTTTATTTTAAATCATAAAAAACTTATAATAAACCATTCAACATTTTGAAGTATAATATAATTTCCATTACCTTGTAAAATTGGAATATTTCCTTAAAAACAAATGGTATGAATTGATAAATCATGTATGTAAATTGTGGTGTCATTTTTTTATCATTATTACTTACACATTGAATAACCATCATGGTTATTCTTAGAGTAACCATCATAGTTACACTTGAAATAACTATCATAGTTATAATTGGAATATCCATCACATTATATTACCATAAAATCTTAGGAAAAATATTATCTGTTAACACTAACCCTTTACCCAATTCATTTGAGAGATATAATGAGATCACCCACCCTCAGTTTATAATGGAACCACTCATCCTCATAAAAAATTCCCAAGAACCATAACATAAATAAAGTACATGGAGATTTCATCTAGTCATTAAAAATAAGTAAAATCAAGGGTTGTTGTATTCGAGTAATAGAAATACCATTAAATATCATTAAATCAAAATTAATGAAAATGACCAATCCATTTAAAATCAATTATTTTTTTAAAAAAACTATTCACATATAATGGAAAAAATATATTTTAAAATAACAATATAAACTTGTAAAGGAAGTTCAACGAAAAAATTATTCATAAAGGTGAAAAATTCTTTTATGTCATATAACATAAAAAACATTCCCTCCCTATTTTTTAGAAAGGCCATAAAGTACCTCATTTGAAAAATTACAAAAAATTTCCATTAAAACATTTTATAAAAAGTAAAACAGGGGTAAAAATGACTTTAAATAATAATAGAATAATATTAAAAATAATCTTTAAATCATTTTTATAAAAAAAATCACATGGATATGGTTGAAAATAGAGTTTTAAGGGAAAATTTAATGAAGTTTTTTAAAATAATGTCCCTTAACATGAGTCTCAATCGTCACATATGTTGTTTGTATTGATGAATAATAAATGTAAGTTAATTTATACTTTATTTAGAAATATTTTTATTTTTATTATTCTTTTTATTCTATCTCTTACCATGCTATATTTATTTACTTAATCAATTAAATTCATGTTGGTTGTTTTGATGATATTCGGTTCATATGTCCAAAATTAATAATGTATTTTATCTATTTTGAATTAAATCTTTAATAAATCATCACTAGAATAATAATAATGACCTAATTATAATTTTTATACATAAATTATACTTTTTGAAAACAATTATGAAAGATAGTTATGAAAAATGAACTATGTTGTAATCATGGAGATGGTGTGTAATACGTACACATGAGTAATATTTCCATTTTCAATGATCAATATGAAATGAGGGTAAGTATTATATTATACTTCCATAATGATAATAATATCATAAATATGACACAATTTTTTTAATTATACTTATATTTAACTTCCTTGTGATGCAGTGATGAAAAATGAATCACATTACTTCTTGGAGGTGGTAGTCCACACTTTCTCACACACGACGTTATCATTTCCCAGTGTATGGTATGGTAAGAAATTTTGTTTTATATTATCCTTAAATAATGATAAATATGGAATTAATATCATACATATAACTTAAATCCATAATTATAACATGTCTTAAGAGTTAGTGATGGAATACAAATTACATCGGTTCGTGAGATAGTAGCATGTCGTACACATGAATGAGGAATTAATTTCCCATTTGATGGATGTTGTAAATGGATATAGTTTATTATATTAGTATAATATCATATCAATATATTAACGATACTATTTTTATTATTTAATTTGTGTTGAACAATATTTGAAGGAGGTGTAAGAATAAATAAACCTAAAACGTGAGATTAAAACTATACCTCTTCTTTAGAAAGTCTCATTTGATTGACACCTTAATCCTTCTAAGGTTGGTATTATTCCGATAACAAAACATGATGAATGAGAATAGGTATTTTATTAAGATATTTTTTAAGGTATTTTTAGAACCAATTGGTTATTTAAGAGTGAATGAATTAGAAGAAGAGGTTCCCTTTTATAAAAAAGGAGGGGAAAGACTAAAATTTATCAATATATTTAATTAATATACATTAATTTTCAATAAAAATTGAATAAAAACAGATTTATTTAAAATATATGATGAGGATGGGTTGAAAGGATCTCATAAAATAAAAATTAGTCATGTATTTGTGTTGTTTTTACCTTTATCATTTGGTTTTGACCCCTCATTAACCCTTTTTACACTTACGGTAACAACACAGATTTTTACTCTTTGAGAGTCAACATAGTTACTATAAATGTACAATTGGTCCATAAATGGACCATAGTTGATATTATAAATAATATCCTAATAAATTTTCTTAATATAATATTTTCAGAAATTTTATATCATTTAATAAAATATTATTAATTATAATATATCTTAAATGTCTATTTTTCTAATTATTCAGCACTTTAGCTCTAATAACATCATAACAACAAGAAAAAGTGGAAAAAATTAACTTATTATACCTTTAACATGTCATATTAATCTAAAAAAATCATGTATCATATAAATTCTCTCAAATTATATTTATTTTAATATTTTTAATATCATTATTTTAATTTTACTATTAATTGAATAATTATTTCTTCAGTGTTGTGTAAGATTTTAAGGTACTTATTTAATTTCTAAAAATTAGAAATAAATTACCCTAATTAATATAAATAATTTATATTTTAAATTAAAATTAATAAGCAGACAAATACCATGGTTATACCTATTAGAAAAATATTAATGTTTTAAAAAACAAGAGTGTGATATTTTTTACTTTTCATTAAAAAATATATTTTAAAGCTTATAATCAAACCAAAATGATTTTTTTCCATATAAATTATTATTGGATGATTTTGGAGGAAATGTAATCATATAATAAATTTAATTCAGGTTTTATGGTCACCTTATAATCCTTATAATTTTATTCATAACAATAATTACCCGATTTACCCTTTACTCTAGTAACAAAAATTACTAAGGATACTATTGAAATTAATCAAAAATAAAAGTGACATATTGGATAAATTTGGAAACACTAATTAGAAATATGGAATCCATTTTTAAAAATTAAAAACAAATAAATTTCAAATTTTAATTTAAATTCAAACCTCTAAAATGTAAGGAAAAATAGATTTTTTCAAAAAAATCACCTTTTAAAATATAAAACTATTTTTAATAAAATAAAGTATGAAATATTTTACAAAAAACATAATTGGGTTATTGTAAATCAAAGTGAACTAATTAAATTTTAAAACTAATCTAAAATAAAATTTTAATTTGTAAATACTTAAAAATAATAAACAATTTTTAATAAAAATCAGAATTTTTAGTATTTATTGAATAATAAATATTTTCAAAATATTATTGAAATTTCATTCTAAGATAAGTTTGATATTATAAATTTAAAAATTAAATTCATTTTTTGAAAAAAAATTCTATAATATCCAAAAAATAATTATAATATTCAGTCAGTTTGAAGAAAACATATTTTTTCATGTATAAAATGACTACTAAAAATCGAGTTCTTATTTAGAAATAATTAATTAATACATTAGTAATGATTAATACCATTATATATTTCATAATATGGTTAATAAAATTCCATGTAGTAAATTTAATGCCTAGTTTATAACAATCACTTTAATATAATAAAAATTCATTGTTTGTTTAAGCTTGGTGTTGCATATCATGTACGATATCAAACATAGTCATTATTTTTTAAACACCTCAGGATATTATTGTAATATTTTGTGTTCTTGTTCTTGTTATGTTTTCTTATAGGGTTTGGGTAGTTGTGCGGTGATAGAGGTGACCGACTAGGCTATGTCATGTGTAGGGCTATGATGCGATGGTTGGTTTGAACGGATGCAATGCGGGAAGTTGTGACATGTGGTTATAGTGTGTGGTGGTTGTGGTGCACCGCCATTGTGGTGAGCAGTGGTTGTGGTGCACAGTGGTTGAGTTGCACATTATTGATGGTGTGTGGTGGTGATGTGTAGTTCTTATTTTAGGTATTAATGTTGTGAGGTATGGTTGGGCTATGTGATATGTGGTTTTTATTGTAAGACAGTTTAGTTAGTGTAGCATGGCGATGCTTGTTAATGTGATATGGATGATTTTTTGTAAAACTTTTGAGTTAGTTTCTCGATTATCCATGGAATAAATTAAGATGATAAAACAAAAAAATAGGTTGGTAAACAAACGAGATGTGATAGAAATGTTTATATGGTAAATGGATTAAATGTATTGAATTTTAAAGGAATGAGTTGTATAAATTTTAATGAAGTGTCTTCGTAATGAAATTTAGTGGGAGTTGTTATATCTAGAAGTGTTAAACCCATAAATGAAAGTGGAAAATGAAGTGTATCTTGTGTAGTGGTTGTGTGGTGTGTTATATATAGTAGTGATAATTGTGGTGATAGTTGATATGTGGTGTAGTGGTGGTGGTGGTATATTCTAATGTAGCTGTTGTGAACCCATAACATGGGTATTTTTTTCTATCTATATACTAAGTATTCTATATTATTTCTATATGTGCTCCACCCGAGTTGGATAACCGTACCCACGCGCAAAGGTTCTGGGTTCTTGGTGTCTTCCCCAACATCTAAGAAGGTGGTTATATGGGTGGAAGGATACCCCCTCTTCCTCACTCTTCCTTATACAATAACGGTATATGTGTCTTTGGGTGATATGTGATGTGATGTCCTAGGTTTTTTCGGGAGATATGATATGTGATGAGGTTGTTATGCGATATGATATATGGTGGGTCATGCATGGTACGTAGAGGGCATGAGGTTGATGTACTTCAGGTTAATGATACCCTGCTATTATGGATATGTGATGAGATATGGTGTGATGACCTAGGTGTATTCTGGAAAGATTTGTTTCGAAGGCCTAGGTTTCTACAGGCAAGACGAGATGTAGTCATTCCTGATGCTAGCACTGCATGCTTGAGCTTGTGAGGATGGGGTGGGTAGGGATGCATCCTAAAAAACATTAGATAGGGATGGTTTTGATGTGATGTCATAAGTATGGAAGGTAAGGGAGCACATGAAATTTGATATTGGGATATGAAAGTGAAAAATTAGTAGGGAAGCAACAATAGAGAGCCTTGCATTGTTACAATCTCAATGTTTTATTACTATACTCGATGTGTGATTTGGAGAGTGAGCCATAGTGAAGTTGGGATTGGTTGGTTGGCAAGTTTTGGTTCTTGTTGGTTTAGCTATTTTTTCACTGGCACATTATCATTATCTTTCCACATGTACACTTGAGACCTTGGTTATGTCAATACCGAGTATACATGTTATTCTCACCCTGCATACATAAACAATTTCTTAGGTTTCCAGGAGGACTTTGGGGACCAGAATGGACTTTTCTAGCATGGGTTTTGGATTTTATATTGAGTCTCTACTGTATGAAATATCTTTTGGTATATATTAGGGATTTTTTATTATATTGGTTTATTTATGTTTAAGCATTGTGGGATGGGTATTGTGTTACTTTTATATTATATGCTGGTGTAATTTTGTAGTTTTAATATTATATCCTGATCCTGTTTTATTTTTAGAGGGTAATGCCTCCCATATGTGAGATTTTTATACCCTTGGTTCCAGTTTCCAACCCAAGGCCTACTAGGGATGCTACTTGGAGGGAATTATCTCTCTTAATTTATTGCATTATATTTGGAGGGAGGTGGTCATGACATTAATCATACGTATGTTTATGTGTTAACATACGTGTTTGTGTATGTATAGGCATCTGTATGTGTATATGTATGTTTATGTGTGTATTTGTATGTGTCTATATATGTGTATGTGTGTGTATATATGTGTGTATATACATGTATATATTTGTTTGTGTATGTTTATGTGTATGAATGTGTGTATGTGTACATCTGTTTATATATTTAATATTATTTATTCATTTTTAATGTTTATTTATTTTAGTATTTTCTAAATTTATCCATTTTTAATTGAAATATAAAATTCTAAAGGTTAATAATTAATTATATTTTTATATTGAATCAATACGGTGTGTACATCAATATTTAACAATCATATAAGTATTTAATTATTCATTTCTTCTCATTTTTTTCATTTTTAGGTGTTTACAATTCATTTAATTAATTTTATGTATTTACATTTTTAAAATATTTATCTAATTTATTTAATTTTATTTATTCATTTTAATATTATTTAATTTAACATTCTCTATTCATTTTTAATATTTTTTAAATTTTTAATATTTTTGGAATTTATTAAATATTTGATATTTATTTATACATAATTATTTACTAAGATTTAATATTTTCAATATCTTTTTAATTTATATGATTAATATTAATTCAATTTTATTTATTAAGCCATAATATTTTAAAATTGTTTGAAATTTATATAATTAAGCTACTTAAACAAATTTTTTAATAAATATTTTTCTTTTTTGTACGTGTTTTCAATTCATGTAATTATTCATATAAATTAATTTTTTTAAAATAGATTTTTTATCTAGTAAAATTTAATTATTAATTTTTAATATTGTTTCCTTTAATATTATTAATTCTATTTTATTATATATTCTTTCTTTTAAATTTTAGCATTTTCTAATATTGTTTTGTACATATTTATTTTTTATGTTTCAATATTTTTAATGTGTTTTAAATTTATATTAATAATATTTATTCACTTTTGTTTATTAAGTTTTAACATTTTTAATATGTTTGAAATTTATATTATAAATTTATTTAAAATCATTTTTAGTAATTTTATAATTTAAATAGTTGATATTAATAATTTTAAATATTTTTTATTTATATAATGAATTTTTTCCCATTTTATTCATTTTCATGTGTTTGAAAGTTATTTAATTAATGTTATCAATTCACTTTTTTAATATCTTTGTAATTTATGAAAATTTATTTATTCATTTTTGATATTCATTCATTCGACATTAATGTTTTTTAATATTTATTAATTTTTAATATTTTTATAATTTATCCATTTTTTAGTATTTATTTATACATATCTATTTATTATGTTTTAATACTTTCAATATGTTTGTTATTTATATGATTAATTCATTTAAAATAATTTTTTAATATTTTTTATAATTTAAATAGTTTCTATATTTCATTTATAGTAATAATATTATTTATACAATTAATATTATTTATATATTCATGTTTTTTTCATTTTTTTTAATTTTTTAGTGTTAATTATAACGCTGAAAAAGGCCTATTTTAACAGCGATAAAACGTAAATGCTAATGAATACTACTATAGTGAGTTCTTATGTTTTTAGTGCTGATAAAATATACTTTTATCAATGCTTTTTAGTAATAACTGATAAAACCCTTCACTCTATTCATTAAAGAACCCTAGCATCATGTTTACATCGCACCACACTCAAGCTCTCACGGAACCAGAGGTCTGTTGTTGCTAAAGATGATTGTTTTTAAAAAATATAGCCTAAAAGCTGAAGATATGATATTCTGAACTTATCTTTAAGGAATCTTAGTCGATCTTTCTCCCCAGTCATGAGCCCAAGAGATCATATTATTAGTGGGTCTTGGGTAACGGGGTTCCTCATAGCATGTATGTGCATGTAGTGTGGGTGGGTTCCATATTGGTAATCATATTTTGGCTTGTGTGCTTCAGATTTTTACATGGGATCCTTCTCTAGTTAGAAACATTTATAGCATTAGTCTAATACTACAGTTCATGGGGGTGATTAAATTTAAAATCCAGGATAAATAAAATTTTAATTTTTCCTATTCTTCTTTAAGAAAATTAAGAATTTGAATAAAATATATTCCATAAATTCTAAAATGTAATAATAATAATCAAGGTGATTAATTTGTTTCAAACATAGTAGAAGCATTGTAAAAAATAAGTAATTTATTTCGATATATGTTTTGATTATAAAATATTGTAATTTATACCCTAATACGTATCTAATTTTAGAAATCCATCGGTTTCTTGTGAACATTGACAGTGACATGGAGTGAATTATCCCCTTTAATGAATCCAGTTAAAAAATTGATTTATGTTATGTGACTTATTATAATAAAAACCCAGTGTTACAATTCCTTAAATATATATAATTATTGTTCGTTGGATATTCTAACAAGTCATCGATGTAATGGAAATTTATATCAAATATGATGACTATATGTGTTCATATATAAAGAATATAATTTTTGGGTTCTAAGCTCATAATTTATATGTGTTTTTTTGATGAATATTAATATTATTGAATCAAACAGCAAGGATAAGAATTGAAAATTGATGGATTTCAATCATATAACAAAATAGTATGAGTATTGGGTTAAAGAGTTCACCAATTTTATTAAATATCATGCATATGACTCTTCTAAAATCCTTTTCCATGTTTACATTGTTTTTATTGAAGACTAATTTGTCTATAGTAGTTGTAAGAACACTTGATCTATCATTGAATAGATCAATGCTATAAATGTTGGACTAAACATGGGGTTGAATGGAATTTAACTAGTGATTTTGATAACAATGTGTTTTATGAATCATCTGATATGATTGCTAGTGTGAACAATGTTGAAGACCATATCATGAAAATTATTACAGGTGTAAAGGATGATGAAGATCATATTGAGGAAATTACAATAGAGGTGGAATATGTACTTCGTGATTATCCAAAACTGTTTTAGAAGTTAAGGAGTTGTGTAAATATTTCATTGTAGACTAGTTTAACTAAATATAACACACTGGCATCCACATTGACGCGATATAATGTTAAATATAGAAACATATGGAGTGACAACGAATTTATTGAACTACTTTCCATCTTGAATTATGTCCTACTAGAAGATGATGAGCTCCCTTGTTGAACAGATAATGCTAAACAAATTATAAGTTTAATATGTATGATCTCTAAAAGAATATATCCCTATCCAAATGACTTTATATTATTTCACAAGGACTATGAATCACTTAAAAATAACCAAATTTTGGTGTGTCTTGATAAAATAAACACTAATCTAGTATTTTGACAATTATATGGTACTTTTTAACCATTCAAAGATTTAGGCACCTATATGTAAGTGAGGAGACTATAAGGAAATAGATGTGGCACACTTATATAAGAAATCATTTCGGGAAACCTTTTCACCTATTATACTTTTGTTAGTGGAAGAAATTTGATCATAAGAATCCTATATTTAGAAAATAGCCATGAAAAATTCATCTTTCACTATCTAAAAATAGAGTCAATCCTTTTGGTTTTTAAAGCAGCACTCACAATACATGGTTGGATATGTTGGTAAAATTTAACTTTCCACTATGGTTATGGATGAATCTAAATTACATTATGTTTCATCAACTTATATCATGACCCAAAAACTAAGTAATCATATTTATGTTTATTTGGAACCATTGATTGAAGATTTTAAATTTATTTGGGATTCATGTGTTATGTTGTATGATGCTTAAAAAATAATTATTTCACATTGAGAGACATGTTTTATGGGAAAATAAAGTAATTTACTAATTATGAAATTATTTCTAGGTATATAATTTAAGTTACTAAAGGGTTTCCCATTTGTGAACCTGGTATACACTTAGGTTGAAACATTCATCGAATATAGTGTTTCTAGGAAAATGTAGATTTCTACCCTGATGAAAAAAATATTAATCTTTTATAACATCTTTTTTATGGGAATATAGAATAAGGTACAACACTATCCCCACTAACATGTGATCAAATATTGGAGAAAGTGAAGTATATGGACACTTTGTTTGGAAAAACATTTTTGAAAAACTTTATGAATACAAGTTCGATGAGGATATTAGATTTTTTTGAATTACCAAACTGTAATTTTCTATAAATTAGAAATTTTCTTGACTTCATGCATGTGGAAAAATAATATATGTTATAACGTCACTAGAAAATTGCTAAATTCACTTAAAAACAAAGGATGTAATTAAGGATAGGTTTGACATAATTGACATGGGGATATAGGAATAATTGGTGCCAATTATTGCTGTAACATGGGCTTTCCTTTCTCAAGCAACATATACTCTTTCCAGGAAAGAGATATATCAATTTTTCAACTTTCTCAATTATGTAAAGGTTCTAAAATGTTACTCATCAAATATTAAAAATGTCATGTCAATAACCAATTTAATGTTAAGGTCCTAAAATCAGATGATAGTCATTTTTTAATGTAAGATCAAATGCCATTAGATTTACATTACATTTTTCCTAAGAATTCTAATTTATAAATTAACCAAGATTTGTTTCTTTTTCAAAGATATATATAGTAAAGTTATAAAACCATTGAAATTTCTAACTATGGAAAAATAAAATTAATGTCATATTATGTGAATTTTATATTTTCATCATATATTCATTCTTTAATATGATAGTTCACATGGTGGTTTTCTTGGTTCGAGAGATCCATCCATGCAGTCATATATATTAAATAGGGATGTTCCCCATTAAATAATATATGAATATTTTAAAGCATTGTGTCTAAAATTATTGTAATCCAAAAAGTAGGATAATGGAGAAATATTTTTTGAAGGATGTTATTGAATTCTATACTAACTACCTATCCAATGTATATGTGGTCTTATATGTTAGAGAAGGAAACAATGATGGGATTCACATACTCGATAGCGGGGATAAGTCCTTTTAACCATTAAATTGAAAATATAGAGTTCAATAACAAATTTTTATTTTTTTGGAATATAAATTATGTTACCTCATATAATTATCTATTCACTATTTCTTTTACATAATATAAATTAAATGTTCAACCAATTCTGGAGATAATGAATTTTTCAAATGTCGATTCTCCCAATCCTGAGGAATAATAGGTTTCTCAATATGCTGATTCTCCAAACATATAGGAAAAATAAGTTTATCCAGACGTTGATGCTACCAACACCATAGAACTACATATTAATGTTGATGAAGCTAAAGAAAATGTATATGTTGAAAGAAAAATGTCCCAAAAAACCTGATTAACATAATTCAATGGTGTTAACAAAAATTACTAAGGTGAGAAGAAAAAGAATCAAATTTGATGTTAGATGGAATGCTTGTGACTAGCCTATTAACACCAAAAAATCCATTTTCCTTAGTTACATTGGAGTTACTGCTCAAATGAACATTTTTATTTATGTGGATACATGAAACAATGTTTTGTACATGGTTAAGTAAATAATTCAGGAATATATTAGTGTAACATTATGATATGTTCTCTTTATTTTACTAAAAAAATAAAATAATCAAACATTGATTTACTCTTCTTTATCCCATGTAGATTTTATTTATATTAGATTAATGTTGAATTAAAATTTTATTAATCATTTCTTGAAATACTCATCGAGTCTTCAATATAATTCATTTGAATTATAATCCCATAGATGTTAAAGGGAAAATAAAACCACACCCACAAAAAATGTATAAACATATGATAAACTAGGAAATGTGGAAAGTGTTTATTAGTTATCATGAGGAGGTATCTTTTAAGGTAAATTATGATTGATAAAAAATTACTTGAAAATATGTGTATTGATCACATTTATTAAGAGTTTTAAATTTATTAAATAGTAATTTAGTGAAGAAAACAAGCAGCATGAATCAGAACCAACTTACTCCTACTGTAAAGTTTTAATGTGGGTATGCTTCACTTGAAAAAAATGGAATGTATTTTAAATTGTTAGTAATAATTTTATTTGGTATGGAAAAAAAATATAAATTTTGTTCATTTATTTATGTGTATATTATTGGAGGAAAATAAAAATCCACTTACATATCACATCATGTGTTATTGAAGGAGGCTCATTTAAATAAACAAGAAATACTGATAGATTAAGACACCCAACAAGTATGGGGAATTTTTTTAAGAATGACGTAATTAAAAAAAGTTTTCTTTAAACATGTATTACTTAAAAATGATTAATTATTTTCCTCTATTTTTTATCTATTTTATGCACAAGAATAATAATTGGTTGTACCTGATGAAAAACTACTATCAATGGACTTTAAGTAGACATAATAAAATGTCCATGGTGAATATGTGGGTTTTGGAGCATTTCCAAAAACATATTTTGATAAAATAAATACAGAATGGGGTAAAGATAATAAAATGGAGGAAATGTAGGAAAAAATAATTTCTCTAGAAGAAAAAAATAATTGGAAGTGTGTATTATTAGATAATTTTATAGGAAGGTATCAAATAGAATAAATAAAACATTAACAACCACTAAATGAGGATACCCTATATTTTAGGCGAGCCATTCCCCATAAATGTCTACCTTACCAAAGGTAACTAATTTTTTCATAATTTTTCTTATGAAATGTGAATTAGGTAGACACTAATTAATTTCATGTACAAATATTCTATATGATGACAATTATTTTGATTTATATATACCGATACACACTCATCAACTTGTTGTGAGGGGTACAATGTAAAATATAGAAAGAGGTATTCTACACAACAAACAACTTTGAAAAGTTCACATGAGAGTGGGGATTCATGTACATCATGATATGAGTGATGATAAACCGTGTCTTCTTGATTATATGGATGTTCACATTGTCAAACCTTTTATTTGAACATGTGTTTCATTGTCAATTAATATTGTAAAAATACATGCCGATAGGGAGGTATTCCTTTCTAGTTTATTTTTTATGGTTTTTTAACAATTAATGAAAAAATCATGAACTGAGGAATGTTATTATAGACATAGAAAATGTAGGATAAATGGAATGTCAAATCAAAACAATCCAAAGGATTAACCAATTGATCAAAAACTCCATAAAAATTACCTATACCTCACCAGTTCAAAATTTTCAATTACTAATATTACAGGTACATACAGATATTATGTTCAATGATGGTGATATACCCCTCATTTATTTTGAAGAAAAATTTATAGAGAGGACATTATAGGATTCCATGGTCTTGAGAATATTGACGAAATCCTCAACCATGGATGGGTAGGAGTCCAAGTTATAAATGTATACATGAGGCATGTTTTCATAATTTTATTATCCAATAGATGATTTAATATATTAATTACAATTAAATATTATTCTTATTTTTAGGCATATATATAACAGTATTATTTTAAGGGAAAATCACATGAATAAAATTTTTCAATCATTATTCCTCAAATCACTTATCGATAAAAATGGTCATTGAAGAAGTTGAATATTCATTAATAGTGGAAAAAATTCCCTAATTTTTTAAAACAAACTTAAAAATTATAGGCTCTTATTAATGTAACACCCCAGGTAAATAAAGAATATTAAATTTTCATATATATCCATATTTGTGAATAAAATATTAATATGACTTTAAAGGGGACGCTATGCTCGATGGCGTACCCAACACGCAACAACAAGTTTCTAGGGAATCTTACGTTGCACTCTAATAATAAAATAATATTATTTTAAATGGTAGTTACCATGTAGCAGTTGTATTGGAGGGAATGGATAGAAATAACTAAAATATTATTATACATGTTTTTAAATGGTTTTACATTTATCCAATAAAAGATAAAGGCTTAAAATATGGAAAGAATTCAATTTTAGATGTATATGCCCTAGTTTTCACTAAAGGTTCACTTATCACCTTTTGATGGTGAACCTTCATTAAATATAGTTTTTTTCACTCTTATACATCCTTTAGGACCAAATAAAACTCTTCTTTAGAATCGGGACATCAAATTTTACTTTGTGTAAATTTTTGGTATTTTTCCAATAAAGTTCATTTTTTTAATGAATAGTGTAAAATGTTGTATTTTAATTCATAACCTCTTTTTAATCTAATTTATTTATATGATTATATTATCATTTGAATTGTTTTTAAAGTGAAATTAGAAAATATTTTTACCATTAAATCCAATAGTGGTCGTTGGAGTTAATTTTACTTTGAAATCGGACTTAAACTAGTGTCAATCTTTTGATACTTATTGTTTCATAAAAACATGCTATTTGCTCTGACAGCGGGAATTAATTATTAAATTAATTAATGTGACTTATATGTTTCCAATTTTGTAAAATAGACTTCATTTTTGAATTCGTAATATCAAATATAGCTTAGGGATAATTTTTGGTAATTTTCTGAAAAACATCAATTTTTGATGAATAGTGAAACCACTAAGTGGTACTTATAAAAACTAATTTTCCATTTAAATAAAATTTTTCCATCATTGTGTTTTGATTTTCAAAAATCCTACATACATGGTTGTCATTAAGAAGTAAAATTTGGTTCAATGGGATAAAAATAATTTTTTGGTGAATTGTAACTTATTAAGTTTTTAATCGCGATTAGTGGTAATTAGTGTAGTTTAAGGTAAAAATAATGCTTTAATAAAATGAGATGAGCTTGACACATGTCCTAACCCTATTTTTTGTGTCATGGCCGACCAGTAAAACCCATGGGTTGATTTAGGGGACCCCATGGAGCCACTTGGGTGAGATAATGACTTTAATGCCTTTTTTTAAATAAAGGTGAAAATGACACTAACATAAATTGTTTTACTAAAACAATTTTTAGAAGGGGTTATACTAATCATATTTTTTATTATAAATATTCATTAGAAAGCTAAAAAAATTTCTACATCATGGTATTTTTTTATAATTTTTACACTTTAAATAAATTAAATTATATATGACATCATGATGATGCAGCGATGACTTCATTATTTAACGATTTAAATAAAATGGAAAGATAATGTAATATCTAAAACCTACACATGTCCAAAACCTATTGGATGGGAATATTTCGAATACTTATCATCTTATCTTAGAAATATATCAATTTGGGTCCTTAGAAATTCGAAACACTTTTGAAAATAAAATAATAGTTTCATGATTTCCAAAAGTGCCCCTCCTATCCTCTTATAAAAGGCCCCCACCTCTACCTCATTTCACACACTAATAAAGACTTTGGATAGGCCTTCCCCTTCCCATTTACTCTCTCCACATCCCTATCCTCACTCCCTTTGGGCATAATCCTTTCAAAGGAAGCCTTTAGGCTCAAATCCAAAGGAGTTACACTTTTAAAGGTAATTCATTCTCTCTTGTTCATTTGTTTTATTTTGCTTCTCCAACCCCCTAAACTCTTTTTATTAATTTTTTTGTAACAACTACAGTATATTAAATATACTAGTATGTTGTTATAATAAGGATTCGAGCTACACTTACACACACCTACATCTAATGGTTAAAGAACATACGGTTTCCGTGGATGGCGAATTTCTGCCTCACGAAACGATGATTGTTCCACACTCATATAACACCTTCAAACGTGGCCATTAAGATGTCACTATATTTATTTATGATATATAATATGTTTATGTTTTACTAAATCTTCAGTATTTTTCATTTGTGTCTTACCTTTATGGCTTCCATTATGGGTATACGCGATATCTTCATTTAAGGAAGTGCGGACTACCGCCCCCTCAAAGTGATGTGATTCGTTAATTCCATATATGGGACGTATAAAGGATGGATTTAAAGTTATTATATATGATGTTATACTTTAATTATAATATAACTCTATATCATTATTATTTATTTCCATTAAAGTATGAGATAGAAATGAAGTAGCGTTCATGCGTACGTACGGCTTACCGTCTCCATGAACGGTGCATTTCATTTCTTATCCCCAAATGTAATGTACTATTAAAAGTATATGTATATAATGGATATATAAAATGAATGATACATCTAAATGATTAATATAATTCTGGAATTAAAATATACATACCTCCCATTTAATTTTAATTCCATTAATATGAGAAATAAATGAAAGTAGCGTTCATGCGTACGTACGGCTTACCGTCTCCATGAACGGTGCATTTCATTTCTTAACTCTAAATGATTATGTAATATCATAAATACATGTATATTCTGGATATATATTATATACATGCTATCCAAATCAGGAATGTCATTCTGGATATAAAGAACCTTTGACCACACGAACAAAATGTAGTTGTAAGAAGTCAATTTTCGACTTAAGAACCAAATATCGAAAAACAAACATTATTAACTTAAATGGTTACATAATGTTTATAACATTGAAATAAGTGATATAAAAGGAATAATGAACTTTAAAAAGGTTGTTAATAAAGTAGAAATTAACTCAATTTTATTATTTAGGATGTTAAAGAACGAACAAGACAAGTTGGACCCGAGGTAAGGGATCTTACTCCTCTCTTTCTTTTTAAGTACACTCTTTTATGTCATTCCCTCTAAAGCTCATCATTCTTGTTATTTGGATGTTATTTTATATTACACTTACTATAATTTTTATGTTCATGTGATGAGAGACCCTATTCTCTCTCATCAATCCATTTTGGAAGTTTTGAGTGGCGCCGTTAGGCTACCGAATTTTCGTAAGAGATCTAACCCCTCTCTTTCTTTTTAAGTACTGCCCTTTATGTCACCTCTTTTAAGCTCCTATTTTTTATGATGGGGGATGTTCTTTCATATTCCTATTTCTGTACATTTTGTTTTAATGTGATGAGATACCCTATTTGATCTCATCAATCTATTTTTGGAAGTTTTAAGTGGCGTCGTTAGGCTGCCGAGTTTTCGTAAGTGATTTTTCATCTCACTTTTATTCCCATGAGATTTATGCTACATTTGCCACAATTTCCTTTGAGTGGTGTATGTACTGACCATTATTTTACTCATTGTGTAATATTCTTTCATTTATGAGTATTTACATCAATGATGTATTGTCCTTCTTTCACGGGGCGTATGTTTCGAAAGATACCCAAGTCGGTAAGGGAACCTTTCACCCTCCTCTTTTTAAAAGACTTCGTTTGTTATGCCTTTTAATTAACATACAATTATGTTGGGATATGTTCTTCTATATCCTGATTAATGTAAATTTTATGTCCAAGTGATGAGATCCCCTTTTTATCTCTCATCAACTCATTTTCTGAATTTTTGAAGTGACGCCGTTAGGCTGTCAAATTTTTGCAAGGGAACTTCTTAGCCCAAATTTGATTCTTTGGGATAAACTTGTACTCCTTGAATATGTTTTTCTATGAATATGTGTGAATAACCTCTGATTTTTTTACACTTAATATCCACTTATATTTGGTGTATTCGTTTTTCACACATAATTATGTAATTTATTTATCCTTAAACCAAGGATACCGTCTTTGTAAGGGACTTCGTCTCAATCTCCTTTCATTGAGTCATATTTCATTTTATACACAACTTTCTTTTATACGGTGTATAAACCCCTTTGACTTTTACTTTTATACAAAAGGAATCTTTTTCCTAGAAGCGTTTTACAAAATGACAAAAAGGAATGTTTCTTTTAACCTACGCGGTGACAACGTCCTTTTCCCCACCGCGAGTATTATTTGGTCTTTGGCTTCCTCAACAAGACATAATGTTTTTAAAATAAAATAAATACCATATACTCTTTTATGTATTTTGGTATTGAAAATGGTTTTGATAAAGGATTCTATTGTGTCAATATATTTATGATATATTGTGATTGAAATGTGGAAATGTTATCATTCCTTTATATTGGTTTTATGTTTTATGATTTTATATTGGTACTTGGACATTTTAACGGGTGGTTACGTTATAAACCATATGACGGGTGGTGTTGTGAATACCAGGATGGGTGGTTACGTTATAACCTCCAATGCATTGGGTATGGAAGTCGGCCGTATGGATATTCCATTAAGTATGTATGGAAATTGGCCGTATGGCTATTCCATTAAGTGATATGTGTGGGAGTCGACCGTATGGTTATTCCACTTAAGTATGTTTATGTCCCAAGTTACCTTTATCTATGTCATGTGTTCTTTATATGGGTTTTATGGTAATCCTTTGGTTACAAAAAGGTAAGTAATGATATTTTATTCAGTGAAGAGTTTTTACTACTTCGTAAAGGTGAAACGTATTACTTTGATAAAGTATACATGGTTTACTTTTTGTTTTGATAAACTAACAGTTTTTATTCTTTTTGTATCCCTTACTGAGTTTTTATGCTCATCCCAAGTTTTTGGAATGTTTTTCACAGGACTTAGCATGGAATAGGGTCAAGGATGGGATCAAGGGAAAGTCATGCTACCTAAAACATGAAACTAGACATGTTTCTTTTTAAGAGTTTTTATTTTATGGAAATTTAGTAGAAGAGACTACTTTGTAATCTTTTGAGATGTAATAGTTATGTCCTAACTCTCTAAAACTCTAAACCTGAAAAGATCCTCAATGTGAATTATTCATTTAATTCAATTTTATGTAAGGTTTAAGGCTGGGGCCTTATAGTTGGTATCAAAGGTCGGTTTAGATAACTTTAGAGGTTAGGGTATTCTTTAAGCATAAGTGACATTACCATAATTGTTAGGATTTCAGACAGAGTCCTTGTTTTAGATAAAGTTATTGAGTAAGAATATATTAGTGTTTATCTTCCTCATTAGTACATGATGGTTTTGTTGGTATACTCACACTGACATTTCTATTTTTAGTGAATGGATGGATCTAGCAGGCACCAAAGAGACAACAGGTTTGAAGGAAACTGTGGTGGTTCTCTGATTATGATACTAGATAAAATGGGGGATTTAATGAGGAAACTCGTGGTTGTTCTAAACCAACTATCAAGGAGTCATGATCAACCACTTGAACCTTGGTATGTTCTGTAATGCATCATGTACAAGATGACCAATCGATATGGAAGTTCAGGTAATAATTATAAAGGTAACCATTAGAGTTTATATGATCCTTAGTTTTGAGGTAATTATGGGTTATTATATGATATGATGGAAAATGATGGGCATGAGATAAACTTGAGGTTAAAATATGTTATGTTTATTTTTGATGATTTTATCCCTTTTTGGGGAATGATTTAAGAATTATATGGTTTTGGAAAAAGGACAACACGCAGACCGTGTGACAACCCGTCGCGTCAGACAAAGCTGCGGGAATCGAACCCACAACCAAAGTGCGACTGGTATTTATCGGCTACCACTGGACTACGTGAAGTCCGTGGTTAGTTTGAATGATTCTTTCTAGTTATATGATTTTATGAATTAAGAGTACGTTGATTTTGGGTTATTTATGAAAATGATTGACCTATCATGGAGGATATGTAATTAGGTTAATTACTTTTCAATACGAGACATTAGGAGCAACAGATGTTGTTTGGAGATAAATGTTATGATTTAACTTGGAAGACTATGTTACTAAATCCTTCAAATGTTTGGGTTTCAATCTTAGATTGGTTTACTTTGAGGAATTTTATGGACAAATTGTTTATCAGATGGTCCTTGTTGAACTTTGGGTTTTGTTGGACAAATTTTGGATATTAAGAATAGATTTTCTTTCTAATGGGTTATCCTTTTCTGGGTTATCTGATCTTGTACTAATCTTTTGGGTTTTGGTTTTGGTTAAAGTCTAAAGACATGGGAAGTATATAGTTCTCTTTTTTGGGTTAGGTAATTCTCTAGAAGTTGATTATATTACTCTTAATGTGAACAAGTCTCCCTAAATACTCGTCTTTTGGAAAAAAAATATGAGTTTGTGTAAGGAATCTAATAAAATTTGAATGTCAACATGATAAGTGATTATGTTTCCTTATGAATAAATTCCTCAATAAAAAGTAACTTAAAACAAAAATGTTTTCTATTAACTTTTCCTACTGGGGAATCGAATACCGTTTAACCCATCACATGTTTGTGATTTTCTCATGGTTAACTTTCTCCTAAACATGTTTTTTATCACTCTCCATCAGAACATGACCCTATGTTTTCTCCTCCATGTCCATGTTTTCATACTTGTAATCCCAGTATGGGTTAACTCAGGTGACCTTTGTACTTATCTTTCTTTATTTTAAAGTGATTGTTTTACCGACTCTTCTTCCGATGTGGGACTTTCAAGGATGTTTCCAAGCCCAATTTTAAAATTGCGAGGACACAATTTCCAAAAGGGGGGAAGGATGTAACACCCCAGGTAAATAAATAATATTACATTTTCATATTTATCCATATTTGTGAATAAAATATCAATATGACTTTAAAGGGGACGCTATGCTCGATTGCGTACCCAACACGCAACAACAAGTTTCTAGGGAATCTTACGTTGCACTCTAATAATAAAATAATATTATTTTAAATGGTAGTTAACATGTAGCTGTTGTATTGGCGGGAATGGATATAAATAACTAAAATATGATTATACATGTTTTTAAATGTTTTTACATTTATCCAATAAAAGATAAAGGCTTAAAATACGGAAAGAATTAAATTTTAGGCGTATATACCCTAGTTTTATCTAAAGGTTCACTTATCACCTTTTGATGGTGAACCGTCATTAAATATATTTTTTTTCACTCTTATACATCCTTTTGGACCAAATAAAACTCTTCTTTAGAATCGGGGCATCAAATTTTACTTTGTGTAGATTTTTGGTATTTTTCCGATAAAGTTAATTTATGTAATGAATAGTGTAAAATGTTGTATTTTAATTCAAAACCTCTTTTTAATCTAATTTATTTATACTATTAGATTATAATTTGAATTGTTTTTAAATTGAAATTAGAACATATTTTTACCATTAAATCCAATAGTGGTCGTTGGAATTAATTTCACTTTGAAATCGGACTTAAACTAGTGTCAATCTATTGATACTTATTGTTTCATAAAAACACGCTATTTGCTCTGACAGCGGGAATTAATTATTAAATTAATAAACGTGACTTATATTTTTTGAATTTTGTAAAATATAATTCATTTTTGAATTCGTAATATCAAATATATCTTAGGGTGAATTTTTGGTAATTTTCTGAAAAACTTCAATTTTTGATGAATAGTGAAACCACTAAGTGGTACTTATAAAAACTGATTTTCCGTTTAAATGAAATTTTTCCATCATTGTGTTTTGATTTTCAAAAATCCGACATACATGGTTGTCATTAAGAATTAAAATGTGGTTCAATGGGATAAAAATAATTTATTGGTAAATAGTAACTTATTAAGTTTTTAATCGCGATTAGTGGTAATTAGTGTAGTTTAAGGTAAAAATAATGCTTTAATAAAATGAGATGAGCTTGACACATGTCCTAACCATATTGGTTGTGTCATGTCCGACCAAGAAAACCCATGGGTCGATTTAGGGGACCCCATGGAGCCACTTGGGTGAGATAATGACTTTAATGCCTTTTGTTAAATAAAGGTGAAAATGACACTAACATAAATTTTTTTACTAAAAAAATTTTTATAAGGGGTTATACTAATCATATTTTTGATTATAAATATTCATTAGAAAGATAAATTTTTTTTCCAAATCATAGTATTTTTTTTATAATTTTTAGACTTTAAATAAATTAAATTATATATGACATCATGATGATGCAGCGATGACTTCATTATTTAACGATTTAAATAAAATGGAAATATAATGTAATATCTAAAACCTAAACATGTCCAAAACCTATTTTATGAGAATATTTCTAATCCTTATCATCTTATCTTCGAAATATATCAATGTGGGACCTTAGAAATTCGAAACACTTTTGAAAATAAAATAATAGTTTCATGATTTCCAAAAGTGCCCCTCCTCTCCTCTTATAAAAGGCCCCCACCTCTACCTCATTTCACACACTACTCAAGCCTTTGGCTCAGCCTTTCCCAACCCATTTACTCTCTCCAAATCCCTCTACTCATCCTAGAGGATTCCCTTTGGGAAGAATCCTTTCAAAGGAAGCCTTTAGCCTCAAATCAAAAGGAGTTACACTTTTAAAGGTAATTCATTCTCTCTTGTTCATTTGTTTTATTTTGCTTCTCCAACACCCTAAACTCTTTTTATTCATTTTTTTTGTAAAAACTCCAGTATCTTAAATATACAAGGATGTTTTTACAATAATTATTCTAGCTACACTTACACACACCTACATATAATGGTTAAAGAACATACGGTTTCCGTGGATGGAGAATTTCTGCCTCACGAAACGATGATTGTTCAACACTCATATAACACCTTCAAAGGTGGCCATTAAGATGTCACTATATTTATATATGATATATAATATGTTTATGTTTTACTTAATCTTCGGTATTTTTCATTTGTGGATTACCTTTATGGCTTCCATTATGGGTATACGCGATATCTTCATTTAAGGAAGTGCGGACTACCACCCCCTCAAAGTGATGTGATTCGTTAATGCCATATGTGGGACGTATAAAGGATGGATTTAAAGTTATTATATATGATGTTATACTGGAATTATAATATACCTCTATATCATTATTATTTATTTCCATTAAAGTATGAGATTGAAATGAAAGTAGCGTTCATGCGTACGTACGGCTTACCGTCTCCATGAACGGTGCATTTCATTTCTTATCCCCAAATGTAATGTACTATTAAAAGTATATGTATATAATGGAGATATATAATGAATGATACATCTAAATGATGAATATAATTCTGGAATTAAAATATACATACCTCTCATTTAATTTTAATTCCATTAATATGAGAAATAAATGAAAGTAGCGTTCATGCGTACGTACGGCTTACCGTCTCCATGAACGGTGCATTTCATTTCTTACCTCTAAATGATTATGTAATTTCATAAATACATGTATATGATGGATATATATGATATACATGCTATCCAAATCAGGAATTTCATTCTGGATATAAAGAACCTTTGACCACACGAACAACATGTAGTTGTAAGAAGTCAATTTTCGACTTAAGAACCAAATATCGACAAAAAAACATTATTAACTTAAATGGTTACATAATGTTTATAACATAGAAATAAGTGATATAAAAGGAATAATGAATTTTAAAAAGGTTCTTAATCAAGTATAAATTAACTCAAGTTTATTATTCGGGACGTTAAAGAACGAACAAGACAAGTTGGACCCGAGGTAAGGGATCTTACTCCTCTCTTTCTTTTTAAGTACACTCTTTTTTGTCATTCCCTATAATGCTCATAATTCTTGTTATTGGGATGTTATTTTATATTACACTTACTGTAATTTTTATGTTCATGTGATGAGAGACCCTATTCTCTCTCATCAATCCATTTTGAAAGTTTTGACTGGTGCCGTTAGGCTGCCGAATTTTCGTAAGAGATCTAACCTCTCTCTTTCTTTTTAAGTACTCCCCTTTATGTCACCTCTTTTAAGCTCCTATTTGTTATGATGGGGGATGTTCTTTCATATTAATATTTCTGTACATTTTTTTGTAATGTGATGAGATACCCTATTTGATCTCATCAATCCATTTTTTGGAAGTTTTAAGTGGCTCCGTTAGGATGCCGAGTTTTCGTAAGTGATTTTTCATCTCACTTTTATTACCGTGAGATTAATGCTACATTTGCCACAATTTCCTTTGAGTGGTGTATGTACTGACCATTATTTTACTCATTGTGTAATATTATTTCATTTATGAGTATTTACATCAATGATGTATTGTCCTTCTTTCACGGGGCGTATGTTTCGAAAGATACCCAAGTCGGTAAGGGAACCATTCACCCTCCTCTTTTTAAAAGACTTCGTTGGTTATGTCTTTTAATTCACATACTATTATGTTGGGATACGTTATTATATATCCTGATTAATGTAAATTTTATGACCAAGTGATGAGATCCCCTTTTTATCTCTCATCAACTCATTTTCTGAATTTTTGAAGTGACGCCGTTAGGCTGTCAAATTTTTGCAAGGGAACTTCTTAGCCCAAATTTGATTCTTTGGGATAAACTTTTACTCCTTGAATATGTTGTTCTATGAATATGTGTGAATAACCTCTGATTGTTTTACAATTAATATCCACTTATATTTGGTGTATTCGTTTGTCACACATAATTATGTAATTGATTTATCCTTAAACCAAGGATACCGTCTTTGTAAGGGACTTCGTCTCAATCTCCTTTCATTGAGGCATATTTCGTTTTATACACAACTTTATTTTATACGGTGTATAAACCCCTTTGAATTTTATTTTTATACAAAAGGAATCTTTTTCTACGAAGAGTTTTACAAAACGACAAAAAGGACTGTTTCTTTTAACGTACGCGGTGACAACGACCTTTTCCGCCGCCGTGAGTATTATTTGGTCTTTGGCTTCCTCAACAAGCCGTAATGTTTTTAAAATAAAATAAATACCATATACTCTTTTATGTATTTTGGTATTGAAAATGGTTTTGATAAAGGATTCTATTATGTCAATATATTTATGATATATTGTGATTGAAATGTGGAAATGTTATCATTCCTTTATATTGGTTTTATGTTTTATGATTTTATATTGGTAGTTGGACATTTTAACGGGTGGTTACGTTATAAACCATATGACGGGTGGTGCCGTGAATACCAGGACGGGTGGTTACATTATAACCTCCAATGCATTGGGTATGGAAGTTGGCCGTATGGATATTCCATTAAGTATGTATGGAAATTGTCTGTACGGCTATTCCATTAAGTGATATGTGTGGGAGTCGACCGTATGGTTATTCCACTTAAGTATGTTTATGTCCCAAGTTACCTTTATATATGTTATGTGTTCTTTATATGGGTTTTATGGTAATCCTTTGGTTACAAAAAGGTAAGTAATGATATTTTATTCAGTGAAGAGTTTTTACTACTTCATAAAGGTGAAAATTATTACTTTGATAAAGTATAGATGGTTTACTTTTTGTTTTGATAAACTAACAGCTTTTATTCTTTGTGTATCCCTTACTGAGTTTTTATGCTCATCCCAAGTTTTTGAAATGTTTTTCACAGGACTTAGCATGGAATAGGGCCAAGGATGGGATCAAGGGAAAGTCATGCTACCTAAAACATGAAACTAGACATGTTTCTTTTTAAGAGTTTTTATTTTATGGAAATTTAGTAGAAGAGACTACTTTGTAATCTTTTGAGATGTAATAGTTATGTCCTAACTCTCTAAAACTCTAAACCTGAAAAGATCCTCAATGTGAATTATTCATTTAATTCAATTTTAAGTAAGTTTTAAGGCTCGGGCCTTATAATTAATACCCTAGATGTAGTGGTAAAAATATACAATTTAATCATGTAAACTATATTTTCATTCCATTCATTACTCATTCCTTTTTGATTATTATGTATCTTTGGTTTCTCAATGAAATTAATTTGGATACTCTAAATGTTTCTTTTTTTAGATTCAATGCGTGGATAGAGAGAAAATTGACCACACTTCATGACATTTATCAATTTTTAATACACTAAATGAAATATTTTACAACTAAAATTCAAGTTATACATTTTATAATATGTTTTAATGAAAATATTTTTATGATTTAGTGGTGTTTAAATATCATCCATGTCATGGCATGAGGACAGTCCTTGAGAACAATAAGCCTATATAATTCTATAAGAGGATAAGTATTAGGGTATATATAATAATTTTTCACTATCAAAACATATTTCAAAAAAAATTACATATATTTATCAATGTTTCTACGGTGCTAAAAAAATTAAATAAAATATTTTGGTTAATATATGTAAATATTTATGAAAGATATCACAGTCAATCGAAAACTAGCTTCCTCAAAGAGGAATTTCAGATAATAAGTGAAATTTTATTTTAAATATTTATTAATTCTTTGTTTATTTATATTTATTCATTACTAATATGTCTACCAATATTCCATGTATATAAAAGAGGAAATAGGTTTTTTTATTAATTAATGGTAATAATACAATGTGTCAGAATGTCTGTAGACTTCATGAAGATTTCCCAAGGGAAAAAAAGATTTGACATCATTTTTTTCAATTTGGACATTGGTTTTAAACCAAAATATTTAAATGTGGCATTAAAAAAAGGGTTTCAACATTCGTTTTTTAAAAACCGATGCTGGAAATGTGACTCATCATTTTTTTCAGCATCGGTTTCTCTAATAAACTAATGTTGAAAACCAACATGATTTTCCTTTTCAGTGTCGGTTATTTGAAAACGGATGATAAAAAGTATAATCAACTTGGTTTTCAATGTCGGTATTTTAAGAAAATGACACCGAAAATGGTCTTTGGTGTCAGTTTTACAAAAAAATTTATGCCGAAGACATTGTAGATTTGTTTTAATGATATGGCATCAGTTTTGATAAAAACTAACACCGAAAGTTAAAAAAATTAGAAAGTTCTGAATATTACACCCCCAATATAATTAGAATCCATATAAAATAAAAACCTTATAAAACAATCAAACAACATGTATCATTGACTAAAAATATATAAAAACAAACATACTTTTATCTATTTAATCAAAAAATTATCTACCCATTTTTATTATAAAGTCGAATTAAAAAACCCATACCAGAAATTTAAAACATGATCATTATTGGTTATTCTTGATTAATTTATTTGATATCATTATTTTCAAACATGTATTATAACAAAAGAAATAGTTTTTTGAACAATTGTTATTCAGAAAATGTAATACTAATCGTTAAAATTATAATATACATACCTCAAATCATAATCGCAATTAACAAATAGTTCATAAAAAATATCAAAGGTGGTTAAGTTTATCTTTCATGTATTAATTCACATCGTTGAACATTTACAATAACATTGAATGATATAAGATTTCAAAAAATAAAACTATGATAGAAAATATAAAATAATTAATATGACTAACCTTATCATATTCATTCGTTACTCGAGTTGTGATTATCTCTTACATGAATTGTAGAACATAATAACTACATTTTACATTTATTTATTGACAATGACATTTCCTTTAATAAAACATTAACATGATAATGAAAACCAATATATATATATATATATCTAAAATAAAAATATTGTCTAATATAAAAAATAATTACCTTTACTTGGACATAACATATTGCATGTGGATTATTTATTGAGAAGTGATATTGGTTAAATTTTTTCCATGACCTGAATTTTCATTTATATGAACTAATAATACATGTAAAAAAATTATAATTAAACATAATGAGATTAGAAAAAAAAGAACTTACTTTTCTAACAAGGTGGATTTTTTTTACAAACACCACCCGAAAAAGAGAAAAACCAATATAATGTGTATTCACTTAGAAAGAATATACCTATCTTCCAATGAACCATACAATACAAAAATTTAATATTTAGTGAAATTATAGTGAACAATAGTTCATAATTATATTTTTGTTATTACCCATTATGAAATAGAAAAAACTAACACCCAATCTCGGTTATTAATAACCTCTCAGATATATATGCCACTCTATTTCCAGTCAACACATATTGCTCAGCTGTTAAAATGTATTCTAGATCTATAAAACCATAAAAAAATATGCTGTCATTTTGAAAAATAAATATGCATTGATACCTAATTCAAAAATTAATATAGTTATTCAATTTAAACCATAATTAATTAAAAAAAATAAAAAACTAAAACGTGAATTTACTCATATGGAAAACATCTAAAACACATTCACACCAAGCTCTTCAAAATAAATTATATCTTTGATATAATTTCAGAATATTCTCAATGGAGAGTCTCTTACACATATATCAAGTGTCATCTGAAACTCATTGATATTATCCAAGGAAGAAGAAACCTAAGATAGTCTTTCTATCCCCACATAAATATATGAAGTACCTATAATTTTTTCTTCATGAGACTTTTATTTCCTTTGTGCCTTTTATTTTTATTTTTTATAGTCTTATATATGTTAAATTTCAGAAACATTTATAAGTAATTTTCAATCAGATGTAATTAATATTTTATAAAAACACAAAACTTGTATAAAAGGTAATGAAGAAGGATAGTTGTACACAGTAAACAATTACCCATATAATCCCCAAATCTGGTAACCATCATGGTATGGAATGGTATTAGAGTAGTAGTATCAATAATATCATGTATTAAAACTCTTACATGATGCATCTACCTAGGATGGTGATGTACCGAATCACCCAAAAAATTTATTACTCTGAATGCTACAATATTCACATTAAGATAACATGCATACAACTCACAGAATAAGGTTGGGTTTGAGTGAGGAGGTGGAGGATCTGAGTAAGAAGGTTAGACAGGCTGGATAGGCTGGGCAGGCTAGGAAGGTTGCACAAACTGTGATTGTATCATAAATTGTTCTAACAAAATTGTGGCACAAATTCTTGAATTTGATCACCTATGGACTGTTTCATATCTTTCATCGCATATTTTAAGGATTTTATTTTTGAGACTCTTTATTTTATTACTTTGATGACCAAAAACTTTCTAAATACTATAACCAACCTCATATCATCTTATGCAGCCGGGGTGTTCCGGGTTTCCTAAAGTAGTGGCTAGAATGTCCATCCTATCATCAGGGATAAAAGATCCCTGTATCGATTGGTCCAGAAGTTCATACTGAAATGAAAAATGAAAAAGATATATTAGTGTTGTTAATTTATAAATTACAAACATTCATAAAAAATAATAATTATTTACTTACAAATTCTTTTAGATACTTCCTTAGCTTTCTCTATAAGATATTTTTTCATTTTTTCTTCTTATCACTCTTTTTCATTTCTCATGGTGAGTGGGTGGAGATGGATGAATTAATTAGACCTCATCAGAACCACTAGAAGACTAATCAATTAATGCTTCAAACATTTCCTCAATAATTTTTTTCTCCAATAAATGATACCCTTCATGTGATAAAGTATGAGGGTATACATTCAACAACTGGATGTCATGAGTGGATTTCCTAGATTCCATTTATATAAAAAGTAAACTAATAAGTAATTAGGTTCATATATAAAAAATTTTACAGTATATTATAATATAATTATCATATCTGAAATGCTTCATCATGTCATGAAGAAACAAATTGCTTCCATGTATTTTCATCTCAAAACTTATTCTTGTGGCATGAATTTTCATTTTGTTTCTTTCCAAACACATAATTATTTTATCAAATTTTTCTTGAAATCCATCCATCAAACCACTTCTAAAGTAATACATATTTTCTAAACTAATTTGGTTTCTTCAAAATTGAAATTCATATGTAATTGCTTAACATAAATATTAGTCATTTAAAATATATCATATTCGAAAAAGGAAATATAATAAATCAATTTACATATTTTACCTTTATGTACTCCCAAATCTGGTTTATCACCATAATATCTATAGAATTCCAATTAGAATATAAAATATTAATCCTGCAATGGCTCTGCATGGTGATATAGCAGATAATCTACATTTCATTTAGGCCAATTTCATTATTATTATCATCAAAACTATATGTAATTAGTCAACTACTCTTAAAAGTGACAGTTTTGGTAAATGTGTAATTCCAGGTTTACCAACTCAAGAATTCAATTTTGAATACTAATAGTAGAAGAATCCACCAATGATGTCTTATCATAAGTCCTACAATTATTTTTTATAAATTAAAATTTTTCTATCATTAACTAATTTCATTAATAGATATTTAATAAAATGAAAAAAATACAATTACCATGGTAGATGTTTCGTATGTATCTGTATCTGTATCTATCATTGAAATAGTAAAATTTAATAAAATTATTATATACCAGAATATTATTAGAGAAGTCAGTAATTAGAATATAGGAAAATATAAATATGTAAGTAAAAAAAGTGTGACACATTTGTAAGTTCTAAAAAAATTATGTTATAATTCTTAACAAAAAAAAATATGAAATTTGAACTATTAAATATAAACATTACTTCTAAAAATATATAAACATTTAAAAATTTAAAAATCAATGTTTTAAAAGGTTTTATCAAATGCGTAAATTAAAACAAAATATAATAATGTACGTCAAGTATTTCAATGAAAAAATATTTAACCATAATCGTGGAATATCAAAGTTTAACATAAAAAATCAAATAAAAAAATCAAATATATATAATTAAATATCAAATAGTTTTTAAATAAAATAGTTTCTATACATGTAAATTTTAAAAAATAAATATAATATAAATAATTACCAGATCAATTAAGAGAGTAATTTAGTGTTTTCCAATATCCCTTCAGCATGATAATTTCATACTTCATGCACTATGTCTACGTTATAGTCATTTTTATCATGAAATTGTGTAATAGATGAAGAATCCTAAAATAAATCCATATCATCATCATTATCCTCACTATCCAAATGACTTATTTTCTCTTGAAAAAAATTGAACACTAATCATTTGATGGATCAATGACCCAAAATATATACTTTTCATGTGTGTCTATGATAAATGGTTCCTCATTACAACGAAATATTTTGAAATCAACCAGTTTAAACCCATATCCATCATGTTTCACACCACTATTACTTAAATCCCAATTACACTAAAACACGGTGACTCAAAATTTAAGACAATAAATTTCCCATATTTTGTCAAGAACTCCAAAATTTTTTGTCGATGCAGAAATTGGGTTTTTATCGTTTTCACTCATAAAATATAGTTCTTCAGTAATGACCATTACATAACTATTTTTAATGGTAATCTTTTTATCCATATTCTTTGTGTAAAATTTTTACCCAATAATATCGAAACCAGACCATGTGATCACATTAATAGATGGTCCCCCTACCAACCAATTTAATGTTTCTAATGCAGATATATCTATGATGAATTTCTCTTTAAACCATAAAACAAATGTCCTTTATGCTCAATCATCATCCACCTTTCATTTCATTTCAAATATCATAAATTTATTTCATCAATATGTGATGATATATATGATGAAACCTCATATGGGTTGTTCAAAATGTATAAATGTGTCGGTATCACATCATCATGTGGAATTAAATTTAAATTTAAGACTTGAATACCTATACCATCACTATCAACTATTATATATCGAGATATAGGGAGACCAATTTCCTCCACTTCATACAAATAACCAGTACATTACTCAATAAATTTTTATGACACATATTTTTGAACAATAGAGGCCTCTGGTCGATATTTATTTTTAACATATCCCTTTATAATTTTCAAATATCTTTTAAAAGGATACATCCCTCATAAATAAACATTCCCACATATTCTTATCTCATGAACCAAATGAATCACCAGATGAACCATTATATCAAAAAAAATAGGTGGGAAATAAAATTATAGTAGAAAAAAATAATAGATTCTGCATTATCTAACACATCTAAAAAATTTGGATCAACAAATTTACTACAAATGGATTATAAAAAATTACATAACATGATGATAGTCTTTATAACAGCTATTAGCAATATACCAAGTAGTGCAACTGGTAGAATTTGTTTCATCAATAAATGAAAATCGTGGGATTTGATACCTATTAATTTACAATCCTTTAATGACACCAAATTCTTAACATTTAAAGAATTACCACTGGGTAATTTAATACCATGAAGACATCGACAAAAAATCAACTTCTCAATATTTCTTAATGTGTGAAAATATAGAGGTAAATATGTTATGTTTCCTTTTATAGTGGGATCTAACTTCACACGTATTCTCATTGATATCAAGTTCAATATAGCAGGAAATACATCTTTTATTATTTTATCTTTTCATGTATAACAAATTTCCAATCAAACTATCACATTTGTTTTTATCAACATGCATAACATCTGTAATGAACTGACCCGGGTTGCCGTGAAACCTGACACCTGACCTGATCCATCACATACCTGAAGGGAATTCCTGATCCCCACGGGATGGCAACAAGAACCTGAGCATCGAACAAAAAAACTGAGGGACTGATTTCACCCAACTTGAAAAATCACACACCATATATATATCGATAAAGAAGGAACAATGGAAGACTAACAAATATATGTGCCAGAACTGTAAGGAAAACAGTGGAAACTGAACAATTGTAATAGTAGCTAAAACCCAAAGGACAAGTATGTCTGCAAAGGACTCAAAACCAAACAACTACTCCAACGATGGAATGGACGAACTCCAACCATCTCACCACCAGCTACCCATTCCAGCTGACACAAACCTCATCACTTCACTAAGGTACCTTGCCTTTCCCAGCACTAGAATACAAAAAAAGGTCTATGCACCACTATAGTAGTGTTAAGGGTGTGAGCTAACAGGCTCTGTAGGATCCCACCCAGGTGTTACATAACAATTCTCTGTATAACAACCATGTATGCTCATTTTATTATAAAACATGGCATGATAAGTAGTAAAGAAGTTTTATAGAAAACATGGTAAATTTTCCTTTTTCTACAGTTCTAAACAAATGAAGTTATAATAGTTTCAAGAAAAGTTTCCATATAATATTTCACAAGAATCAACATGCATGTCAAGGATAACTCATAAATCCATTCAAAAAAATAATAATCACAGGTATCACAACACCAAGGAATACTATAGGTCTAGTAAGCAGACTACTCGTACCAAAATATTCATGTGCACAAAAACTGATCCTAGTACAATAGGCCATGGAAGCAGAGGAATAACCCATGAGTAACCCCCCCCCCCGAAAAAGTTATTATTGACCCCCTAGAATAATGGGCATAAGAAACAATGGGAAGCTGAAAGAAAAACCTTCTTGATAACCACAAAGAAATGGATGATGACCTGAATCTAACCTTCCATCTAAGTACCCATGGTAACTTGTGTGCTCTTTTTCACAATTCAATTTCAATACTTTTGAAAACCTTTCAAAACCATTTCCCAATCCATTTATCAAAATCCAGGGAAAACGAATTTCCTTCAAAACCAATTTTCAACACACAGAAAAAATCATGCCAATTTTATAAATCATTTTATAAGGAAATATAAATTAGGCTCATTATCATAGGCTATAGATGGAACCACCTACCTCAAGTTCCAGGTTGCACACGTCGGCAACAGGATCCAAAACCATGAATGAAACCCATAAACACCATTGGAGACCCTAGAATCCAATCCATGATAATATTGACTCAAATAAAAAGACAAAAGGTTGGAAGAAGAGGGGAAATCCCCATAACTTGAAGAAGAACGCCTACCACACCACAAACAATTAAGGGGAAAGGCCTCTGGAACAAGATCTAACAATGGATCTAAAGAAGATGAAAAAGATCAACCAAATTAGATCAAAGGATCTGATAATGCAAGGCAAGGGTGCTATCGTGATCAACTGCAAAGTAGAACCTGAAAGAACACTTACCTAGAGAGACACACCATAGAAGAAAAAATGAAATGGAGCTGATCAGATCGATCTAGAAGTTTAGAAGCCTCTAAAATTTCACAAGATATGTTTAAGTTTGAGATCCAAGAGGTTTGGGAGAACAAGGCTGAACGAAGCTGAAAAACACATGAATTAATCCTGGGTGCAGGCCGAGTTATGATGTGTACCCCTTGGTCATGATGTGTAGGCCTCGCCAGATAAGTTACGCTGAAAACCCCATCGCCTTCGGTTGAATAACTTATATTTATGCCCTAAACGATATGTACCTATGGTACACAACGCGTACCAGCTCACGACATGATCCCCCAGTTCACAGCGTGATCTCCCAGTCCTCAACATGAAACCAACACGAAGTACACGTTGTGTACTTCAGGTACACAGCTAGTACCTGCTCATCAGTCTATAGTAAACCAAGAAAAAAACACATAAAAGGATTTCTAAAACCAGGAGGGAACATAAAAAAAGGAAACTAACCTAATCAAGGTAACGAGATGTTACAAACTCCCCACTATAAAGACTTTCCATCCACGGGAAGTCATGTGGATGATGTAGTCCCTATAAAAAGATGTGGACACTACTCCCTCATCAGTGACTCGCATTCCCAAGCCTCATGAGAATCTGATCCTTGTTGCAATAGAACTCTGGCCAATATAATCGACTTCCCATGAAAGAAGTTTTCTTGAGATTCAACAATCTCAACTGGTTTCTCCAGAACAAAATCATCTAGATCTAACATAATTTCTTCCCAACTCAGAACATGAGAGAGATCATAGTGATACTTACTAAGTT
Source organism: Viscum album (assembly GCA_963277665.1). Lineage (NCBI taxonomy): Eukaryota > Viridiplantae > Streptophyta > Magnoliopsida > Santalales > Viscaceae > Viscum > Viscum album. The sequence continues at coordinate 1,629,398,143 of OY728122.1, forward strand.
GAGATATATGGAAAACTTCATGATTTCCCATCAACTGAATCGACAATTCTAATCGATAAGCAACCTGCCCAATCTATTCAGTGATCTGAAATGGTCTAACATATTTTGGATCCAACTTTCCCTATTTTCCAAGCCGATGGTGACCCAATCGAGGAGAAACATTCATGGAAACCCAGTCACCAACAGAAAACTCCAGAGGATGGCGATTCCAATATGCATACGATTTCTATCAACTCTGGGATATAACCAGTTGTTGTCGCACCTCCTGAATCATTTCTGATGTCTCCTAAACCATACTTGGTCCATCCTAAGATACATCACCCACCTCCTCCCAATAAAGAGGTGATCTGCATGGGTGACCAGAAAATGCCTCAAAGTGAGCCATTTTTATTGATGACTGATAAATTATGTTGTAAAAAAACTCAACTAGTACCAGATAGCTATCCCACTATCCACTGAAATCCTAGACACAGGTACGAAGCATATCTTCCAAGATCTGAATGACACGCTCTGTCTTGCCATATGTCTATGGATGTTAAGATGTGCTCAACTGGAACTAAGTCCTCATTTACTCTTGAATACTCCTCGAGAACCTTGAGGTAAACTGATGATCCCTATCCAAAATAATATAAGAAGGACTCTAATGCAACCTTATAATCTCTTGTGTATACAACTTACCTAGATCTTCATCTTTAATGGTGTATTTGATCAGAATGAAATGAGAATACTTCGTCAACCAATCAACAAATACCCAGATAGAATTTTTTCCCTTGCGGGTTCTGTGGAAACCCAAGAACAAAATCCATGGACACCTCATCCCATTTCCAAATCGGCACCAGATTAGGCTGAAGCAAACCAGAGGGTTTCAAGTGCACTTCCTTTATCCGTAGGTAGGTGTAACAGCGGGACACATATTTTGAAATGTCATGCTGCATACCTGGCCACCATAACCACCTTCTCGTGTCACAATACATCTTCATAGTGCCTGGATGAATGTTCTATGAGGATCTATGACAATCAAACAATACAGAACTCCTCCCAGATGCTGGGATGACAACTCACTTTTTGAAGTGAAGTATGCCATATGAAGAAAAAGACCAACCAGGAATGGTCTCCCCACTATAAAGGATTTATAGAGTCTTCTGAAACTCATAATCCTTCTATTGACTTTAAAAATAGACTTCAAGAGAGATGATAGAAACCTAACACTGGTCAGATTCATACCCGAAGCATCCTCCTGAGCCTCCAAGTGAAACTTATCAAAATGACCCATAAGATTCCACTCCTAATTCAATTCCAGAACAGCCAGTGATGGTATCTTACTGATTGGAGTGTCCACAACAACATTCACTTTCTCTGGGGTGTAGACGATGTCGAAGTCAAAAATTTGGAGGTATTCCACCCATTGACTCTATATGAGATTCAGGTCTTTATGATAAAAGATACATAATCTTATGATCACAGAACACCATAAACTTCCCCCCAAAGAGATAGTGTCGCTAACACATAAGTGCATGCATCACCGCAGTAAGCTCTGAATCATGAGTGGGGTAGTTCTTCTCATGCGGTCAGAGCTGACAAGGGACATAAGTGACCACATTATCATTATGCATTAGCACACATCGCAAACTAGTGCCAGATGCATCAAAAAACACCACATACCCCTTACCGGGCATAGGTAAGATCAGAATAGGTGTCGATGTCAAAATTCAATTTAGTTTATCAAAAGAAGACTGAAACTTTTCATCCCACGAGAATCTCACTGCCTTCTTGGTAAGAGAAATCAAAGGCGATGCCATCTTAGATATGTCCTTGATGAACCATTAGTAGTATATAGCAAGACAAAGGAAGCTTCATTACTCAAATACATTCTATGGTTCCTTCCAAGAAAAAAACAACTTTTACCTTCTCTAGATCAACTGATAATCCATGTTCAGAAATTATATCCCCCAAGAATTTCACTTCTCGAATCTACAAAGTACACTTAGAAAGCTTTCCATATAAATGGTAATTTCTCATAACTTCCAGAACCAAACTCAGATGGTGCTCGTGATCATTCTCACGTTTTGAATAAACCAGAATATCATCCACAAACTCAACCAAAAAAGTGTTAATCTGTTGATGGAATATACTATTAATAAATTCCATAAAAATTGTTGGAGTATTAGTTAGACCCAAAGCCATTACAAGATATTCATAATGGCCGTACCTTCTCCTAAAGGCTATCCTCAGTATATCAGACTCTCTGAATCTGAGTTGATAATGTCTCGACCGAAGATAAATATTCGAGAACCAATTCTACTCCTTTAACTAATCAATAAAATCACCCACATGAGGAAAAGGGTATTTGTTCTTAATCGTTACCCAGTTCAACTTCCGATAATCCCCACACAACTGAAGTGAACCACCCGCTTTCTGAAAAAAAGCACAGTGGCTTCCCAAGGATAAACACTAGGGCGAATGAAACATTTCACTAATAGGTCATCCAATTCAATATTGAGCTCTTTCGACTACACTAGTTCCATATGATAAGAAGGCATCAATATCAGTTGCGTACCTCGCACCAAGTCAATCATAAACACTACCTCTCTCTCTAGAAAAAGACCAGAGAAGATTTCTGGGAAAATGTCAGGAATGTATCTAATGACAACATGAATATAACCAATAGAAGAAAAGTCATAAATATCAAGTGAAGCAACAACTAAAAAAATCAGGAGGTCTGGGTGGGAATGTCCTGCATGACCTGACCTTGGGCCCCACTCTCCCTGAAACACATGAGAGCTACCAACGGTAACATGAACCAAAACATTCCGATGATAACAATCAACCTAGTCTCAATGAGTAGTAAGAAAATCCATACTGATGATGATTTCAACTAGATCTAGATGAATAATGAGAAAATATCAGACCAACTCTGTATCAACTATCGTCAATGAACAAGGACACTGAAACCCTTTTTCTTTCCTCTTGCTAAGAGGTGTTGCTAAATCCACTACAAAGGGAATATGTTCTGTTGTAAGTTTAATAATATCAACAAAATGTGTAGATATAAATGAGTGGTAGGAACTAATATCAAACAAAACAATTGCTACTGATGCCGTAATAAGGAGTTTACCTCTCACTATTGTCGGACCTGTATCAACTTCCATTGGACACTCATATACTGCATGTAAATTCTTCACTCCTAAAGCCTATTGCTGGAGCCCTATAGACTTTGTAGTTTCTGACTACTCCAATGTATCCTTTGGAGCCGAAAACCCCTTACCATAATGAGGCATATTCATACACTGAAAAAAATGCTACAGATGACCAACACATCCACATCTATTGCATGCCTTTGCAGGCATAGGACAAGAACGTCTAGTGTTTCCTCCCTTACCAAACTGATAGAAAGTCAAAGGCACACTTCCAGCTGTAACCGATGGTGTAGAGGTGGCTCACTGCTCATACCCACCTCCACCACTTATGCGACGGTCCGGACACTTTCTCCTCTTCCCATGCATGCCACTAAAGTTGTCACCTATTGGAAAAGAAGTTGCGGTAAATCCAACTTTTCCGGCCATGTTCATCTCAACCAACATTTCCCTATCTACCTTCTCTATATAGGTATAAATCTATAACATTAACACTTGTGGTTGAATGTCTAGTATTAAGCTCTAGAGGTACTTCTACACCTTCAGCTCAACATTCTTTACCACATCTGGAGAAAAATGAACAAGCTCAACTAAGCAGTTAGTGTATTCCGACACTAAACGCTCTCCCTACTGCAATTAAAGAAACTCTGGAGATTTTTCCAAAATTATAGACTCCAGAAAAAAAATACTGAAAGAAAAGCGTCTTGAAACCTTTCTATCTAAGCCCACATGTCTATCTTCCTAGACCATAGAGTCCCACCAATGATTTCTAGAACCCTCGAGTATGAATGCTGCACACCTCACCCTGATATTCTCAAGTGTCTCTAGGAAGTCAATGATTTGATCGATCTTGTCCATAAAATCCTCCAACTCTTGAGGTTTAGTCATCCCTTTAAATGTTGGTGGCTTCCCACATAAGAACTCCCGTGATTGATCTCTTTCTTCTCTAGCTCCTGGATATACCTCAACCACTATGTTCTGAACTCATGGAGCATCCTCATCAACAACAAAAACTACTCGTATGATAGTCTCGATAATATTCTGATCCATATGTGGATTTCCTTGAGGAGCATCAGCTGTACCCTCCTAAGGAACCTGTAGAAGATGTCTTGGAGGTATACTACTCCAAACCGAAACATAAGAATGATTAGACATAGACCAAATATCAATTTAACTAGAAAACTCATAAGAAAAAAATGAGAATTTAAAAGCAAAAAAACAACACTGGAGACATATATCCCAACATCCCATGGTATCTTGAGTTTCGTTACAACAAGAGCTGGTCAGGCTCTTATCGCAACATACCTCCCAAGTCCGGAATGTCCTATCTAAAGTCTAACAAAAGTACCAAGAAAACAATTATTGAGGATAGACTGTCCTATGATACCAAACAGTAATGAACCGGCCCAAGTTCCCCTGAAACCCGACACCCGACCCAATCTGCCACATATCTGAAGGGCATTCCTGATCCCCACAGACTGAGGAATAACACCCAAGAATAGAACAAAAAAAATTGAGGGAATGATTTCTCCCAACCTGAACAACCTCACAACATATATATATAGAGCAAGAAGGAACAACAAAAGACTAACAAATATATATGCCAAAACTGTAAGGAAAATAGTAGAAACAGAATAATTGTAATAATAGCTAAAACCCAAAGGAAAAGTTTGACTGAAAATGACTCAAAACCAAATAGTTACTCCAATGAAGGCATGGATGAACTCTAACCATCTCACCACCAACTTCCCATCCCAGCTGACCCAAACCTCATTGCATCACGGCAACACCTTGACTTTCCCTACACTGGAAGACAAAAAAAGGTCTACGTACCACTGTAGCAGTACGCAGGGTGTCATCTTACAAGCTCAGTAGGATCCCTCCTAGTTGTTCCATAACATGATTCTATATAAAAATCATGTATTCTCATTTTAAAATAAAACATGATATGATAGGAAGTAAAGAAGTTTTATAGAAATCATGGTAAATTTCCATTTTTCCACAGTTCTAAAAAAAGTAGGTATAACAGTTTCAAGCAAAGTTTCCATATAATCTTTCACAAGAATCAACATGCATATTAAGGATATCTCATAAATCCAATCAATACAAAACAGAAGAAAATGTGTCACCATACCAAGGAATACTATATGTCTTGGTAGTAGACTACTTATACCAAAATAATCAAGTACACAAAAACTGATCCCAGTACAAAAGGCCTAGGAAGCATAGGAATACCCCAATATTAAACCCCCCAAAAGTCACTATCAATCCCCTAGAACAACGGCCCTAGGAAACAGAGGAATGCAGCAAGATAAACCTCCTTGATAATCACAAAGCAATGGATGATGGCCTCAAGCTAACATTCCACCTAAGAACACAAGGTAACTCATCTTCTATTTTTCACAATTCAATTTCAATGCCTTTGAAAACAATTCAGATCCATTTCACAATCCATTTATCCAAATCCAGAAAAACCCAATTTCCTTCAAAACTCATTTTTAATAAACAGAAAAAATGATGCCAATATAGTAAATCATTTTATAAAGTAATATAAATTAGGATCATTATTATAGGCTAGATACGGAACCACCTTACTCATGGTTTGGGCTACACACACCCGCTAGGGGATCCAAAAATAATAACAAAATACAACAACACCAATGGAGATCCTAGAATCCAATCCATGATACGATTGATTTAAATCTAAATAAAAAAGGTTGGAGGAAGAGGGGAAACCCACATACGTCAAAGAAGAACGCCCTCTGCACCACAACCAATGAAGGGGAAATGCCTCTGGAATGAGATCTCACAATGGATCTAGAAGAAGATGATAAATATCAACCAACTTAGATCAAATGATCTGATAACATATGGCATTGGCGCTACCACGATCAACTGCAAATAATAACCAGAAAGAACACTTACCTGGAGAGATGTACCATAGAATAAATGATGAAATAGAGTTGATCGAACCGATTTTGAAGGTGATACTCCTCTGAAAATATCCTAGGAGAAGTTTAGGGTTGAGATCAAAGTGGTTCGGGAGAACAAGGCTGAGCGAAACTAAAAAATTTGTATCTTAAACCTAGGTGCGGGCTAGGTCATGATGTGTACCACTTGGTCATGATGTGTAGGCCACACTGGATAAGTTACACAAAAAATCCATTGCCAAGTATTAAAAAACTGATATTTATCCCCTATACAACGTGTACCTTAGGTACATGATGTGCACTAGCCAATGTAATGATCCCCCAGTTCGCGAAGTGATCTCCCAGTCCTCGATATGCAACCAGCACCAAGAACATGTCATGTACTTTAGGTGTATGGAATGTACCTTCTCATCAGTCTATAGTAAACCAAGAAAAAACACATAAAAGGATTTTTAAAACTAGAAGGGAACTTAGAAAAATAAAACTTAACCAATCAAGGTAAAGGGATGATACAACATCAATGTTATGTTTTATCTCTATAAATATCCAATAAGGTAGTTCAAAAAATATAGATTTTTTCTTCTAGATAATTTTTTGAAGACCAGAACTTCTTTTCATTCCGAATGTAGAATCAATATTTTCTATCCCATCATAATATTTTCAACATATAATGGTTGTGGGGGAATATTTATTACTTTAAACCCATAAATTCTTTTTTCAATCTATGATAAGGATGATAAATTCATAAAAATATTCAATGTCCCATGTACATTGTCTTTCTTCCGCTCTGTAATTGATAATATGATGTATCTTCTTCCCAAATTGGACATGATTTATGTCCCTTAATACTATATCCAGATAAGTTTCCATACACAGTAAAGTCATTTATAGTGAACATTATCATAGAATGAAAAGGAAAATACTCTTTCATGTATGCATAAAAAACATTAACAATTGTCTCCCATAGTAGTTTAAAATCATCAATCAATGGTGAAAGATACACATCAATATAATTTTTTAGTTTTATTGTCTATAAATCATCAATATCATCATAAAAAATATATTTTCATACATATATATGGGGAAAAGTTTTAAACTACCAACAAAATTAGCCATGAACTATATTGGATACTTAGGCTTCGATATAGATTCATTCCATAAAAAAAATACCATTATGATATTTCTAACTTCACATCCAAAATAAATTTTTTTATTGAATATATTCCACTATAGTGAATAAGTAGGGTGATATAAGTTAAAATCAGAGATACACTTATCTAAATACCATCTTAAAAATTTATTCATCAATTGAATTTGAAAATAGATGCTTCAAACTGGGAATTATTGGAAGGTTCCAAATTTATTTAATAAAATATTTGATTCTGGTACTTGAGAATGAATCACTGTTGAATTATCAGAATAATATGAAAGAATTAGTAGGTGAAATTTTTGGAAAGTATACAAAATTGATTTTGAATGAGGTTAGATTCGAATACCTGAGAATGAATCTGAATTGAATTTTTCACCCATCTTATAGCATTATGTCCCACATGTAGGAAAATTTGATAAATATTCATATGATTTCCAATACAACACATAATCATTTGGGAAAGAATGTATCTTTTTACACCCCAATCCAACTCGGAATAATATTTTCTTCGTCTCATAATTGGAATATGGAAGTCCATTTTATTTTGGAAGTATCTCTTTTAAAAGCACAAGCAAGTTAAGGAAATTTATCCAATTATGATCTATTAAAAAGCTTAAATTGAAATATAATCAATGAATATATTACTAATTTAAAATTTTTAAAATATATATATAAATATATGATATGTAAACATAAACACATTAAGAAAAATTATTGGTAATCAGATAGGAAGCATAAATGATTATTAGAAATAAAATATAAACTATTCTATTAAAGATATTTATTTTTCATGATGTCTGTCATGTAAATCCAATATAAATCACATCTAATGACCCCAGTATCAATTATCAGTAGAAAATAATGATTTTCTAAAATATTTTTTATTAAAATATGACCATTTGAATATTTTTTAAATATTATTTCAAAATAATATGAAATTTTATTAATTCTAATATTTTCGTTCATATATAGAAATATCATATATTTTTTAAATCATTTAAAAGTGTTAAATTTAATTTATTAAGGCCAATTACTCAAAATGTTAACATATTTTATTTGAAAAACCCCATTGTCATATCAATTATATATCTTCTGAATTTCCAAAAATCTAAAATTTTTATATCCATATTATATATATGTGGTTTATTGATATTATAATTTAATTATTTTCAATCATCTAGAATGTATTAGTTCATATTACATAGTTGTTACATTATTTCGGTGTCATGTGTGTAAAAAGGTATTGGAAATTGTATTTATTTAAATGGTGAGAAATAAGGTGTCATTAGATGTGATGTAAATTATATTGATGAACAATGAAAACATATATCTTATTTATTGCATAATATCATCATGATCATATGATAATTTCAGAAAATAAAAGGTTTTTCAAAATAAATAAACATTAACAACATTTATAAAAAATAATTAGCTACATACAAATAATTGAAATGATAACTCAAAAATATAGCTAAATGATAAATAATTTAACATAAAAATAAAAAAAATAAAAAATTCAGAGTTCATCAAGGAAAATGGACGCTTAATCTAATGTTTATCCCACAACTTTATTGAACGAATAAACACCACAAAGATCTAACAAATTTTTTTTGTTGAAATGAACAATAAACAACAACAAAGAAATAAAAGAAAAATGCAATTAATGTTCGGCCGTAAAACTATTTCTGAAGAGAAATACTTTCGTGGATAATGTAACAATGATATAGGATGAATAATCAAGCCCACACATGGCCAAATGATGATAAAAATCTAATAAAATCAATAAAAAATAGTCACTGAGGGTCAGCGGGTCACTGTCGGGGTTGTCTCGAGTCAAGAAAAAAGTTATTCAGATCCAAAAAATGAGTGTTATATGATAATGTATTATTTTTAAATTGTTTTTTGTGTTTTGTTGTAAATAAAATGATGTTAAAATTTATTTTTTAAAAACATTTTGTGCCGGTTTTTTGTGAAAAATGATGCCAATTTTTTGTTTTTTAAATTTATGGCATCGATTTTCTCAAAAACCGACATTGTAAATTATTATTATTATTTATTTATTGTGCCATTTTTTCTTACAAAAAATTACACCGTAAATCTATTCAGTGCATTTTTTGGCATTGGTTTATTAAAAAACTAATTCAAAAAGGTCAATGTGAATATTTTTTTGGCAACAGTTTATGTTAAAACTGTTGTGAAAACATGCCACTAATACATTTTCATGATTTTATAAAAAACTACTTCCATAGCTTTCACTTTGAAGTTAATATTTCTACAAATGTACGAATTCACACTACTAATTTTGTTAATTTTCTACAGTATTTAATCTATGTTTTATAGTAAATTTAATTATCATTTTTATCTAATACTTATTTTTTTATTTTCATATAGTTAATGAAGAAATGAGTTTCTTGAGAATTGGTTTTTCTATGACCATTTTGTTCTCTATTAAGAGCACAAAAAGATCAGAGAAAAAATAATTCTCGATAAAGATTCTAATAAAGATGATATAATCTAGAATTATTTGTTCTATTCATAGAGCTATTAATTCTTTATTTGATCTGTTTATGTTTAGTATTGTGTTTTTTTGTTTGTAAATGGCTCAAAGTGCATGTTTTTATTTTAAATTGACATTTTAGTTAAAATATTAAAGACATACTCAAAAACAAGAAAACACATTCATATTTTCTTTATAATTTAGGAAAACAATCCCTTAGTCATTTAGGATGTGTATGAATTACTCACACCTCAATCTGATATAAATTCTGACTTATATTACTCAAAATGAGTTTTTTTTCAGTTTAAAAATGACATTTTAGATAAATCTTGTTCTGCTCACAAAAAACAGAGAAAACATACTCAATTTTCTTGATAATTTAGTAAAATTATCCATAAGTCTTTTTTGATGAGTATGAATCATCCTCACATCAATGTGACACACTATATGATCATTAAGACTCAAATATTATTTGTTCAGTTTAAAATGATATTTTAGTTAAAAAGACATATAACATTATCAAAACTAAGAAAACACATTTGTATTCTTTTAAAACTTTATTAAAACTATTCATAGTTCATTTTTTATGTGAAAAAATCATCCAAACTTTAATCTGACACACGATGTGACCGGTATGACTATAAACATGGGTTTTAATTAAAAAAATTGTATTTATATTAAAAAGACACATGACATACCCAAAATGAGAAAATGAATTCAATTTTTTTATATATTATTAAAATTATACATAATTTATTTTTAATTTGTATGAATATTAGGCACCTCAATCTGATACATGGTGTGATTGATATGAAATGAAATCTTTTGTTTTGGTTTTAAAAATGACATTTTAGTCAAAAATGTGTGTCACTCTCTAAAAATAGAGAAAAAAATCTTATATTTTCTTAATAATTTTATAAAATGGTAAATAAGAAATTTATTATTTGTAGGAGTCAACCACACATCAATATGTAACACAATGTGACTGATATGATTCAAAGTGTGTGTTTTTAGTTTAAAAATGAAATTTTAGTTAAAACAATGTGTCACTCACTAAAAACCTATAAAATAGTGTTTTGTTGTATTGGTACTTTAGAAAAATTGTCTTTAAGTCATTTTTTGATGTGTAGGAATCAACCAGACATCAATCTGATTCACAGTGTGATTAGTATGACTCAAAGTGTTTGTTTTTATTTAAAATTGAAATTTTAGTTCAAAACACATGTCATATACTCAAAACCAAGAAAACACATTCATATTGTATTGGTACCTTAGTAAAATGATACATGAGTCTTTTTTGATGAGTATGATTCAAATATACCTCAACCTAATAAAGGGTGTGACTGATAGGACTCAAAATTTTGAGGTTTCATTTTAAAAATGATATTTTTGTCAAAAACAAGTTTCACTCATAGAAAAAATAGTATAAATGCTTTGATTGTATTGATACTTCCGAAAAATGATACATGTGTAATTTTTTATATGTGGGAGTTATCCAAACATCTATAAAACGCATGGTGTGATTAATATGACTCAAAGATCATGTTTTTAGTTTGAAATCTTCATTTTAGTTTTAAACAGAGGTCACTCACTGAAAACCTACAAAAAATTATTGTATTGTATTTATAATTTAGAAAAATTATCCATAAGTCATTTTTGATGTATATGAATTAACCTTACATCAAAATTATGCATGGTCTGGCCAATATTACTTAAAGTTTCTATTTTTATTTAAAATTAACATTTTAGTTCTAAACACATGTGAAATACTCAAAAATGAGCGAACACGTTATTTTTTTTTAATAATAAAGAAAAAATATCCACAAGTAATTTTTTATATATAAGAATTAGATGTACATCAATCTATAACACGGTATGCCCGATATGACTCAAAATGTATGTTTTCAGTTTAAAAGGAAATTTTATTTAAAAAGGCATGTGGCATACTCAAAACTAACCAAAAACATTTATATTGGTTTGATACTTTAGAATAATGATCCATAAGTCATTCGTGACACATAGGAATCATCTATACCTTAACCTAATACATGGTTTTACTAATATGGATTGAAATGATTGTTTTCATTTTAGAATGACATTTTAGTAAAAAAACATGTGTCACTAATTGAATGGAAATAAAAATTATTAGATAATATTTATACTTTATTATATTGATCCACATATCATTTCTTACATGTAGTAATTATCAGCACATCAATCTAATATATGGTGTGACCAACATGACCCAAAGTGCATGTTTTCAGTTTAAAAATGAAATTTTATTTAAAAACATGTGTTACACATTGAAAACCTAACAAAACACTTTAATTTTCTTGATACTGTAAGAAAATTATCTTTAAGGCATTTTTGATATATAGGAATAAACTGCACATCAAGTCGACACATGTTATGATCAGTATGACTCAAAAAGTATTTTTTATTAAAAATTGACATTTTTGTTTAAAACACACATCACATACTTAAAACAAATAAAATTCACTCATATTATCTTTATACTTTAGTAAAATGATCCATAAATATTTTAGGAAATGTTGGAATTAACCACACATAAATCTGACACACGGTGTGTCCAGTATGACTCAAAGTGTATGTTTTTAGTTTAAAATTGACACTTAAGTTAAAAACACATGTCACATACTTAAAACTAAAAAATTAACTCATATTGTCTTGATACTTTATCATAATGATATGTAAATCATTTCTGTTGTGTATAAATTAACCACACACTAATTTGATACATGGTGTGCTCAGTATGACTCAAAGTGTATGTTTTTAGTTTAAATGTGACTTTTTATTAATGTATTTTTTCATATTTATGTTTAATTTATTTCATTACAGTATTTTTAACAAAATATTTTTTATATAGGAACACTTGTTTACTTGAGATGAGGTGGTTTTTTTGGGAACTGGTAGTATGATCAGGCTTTTTGAGAGGGGGTCGGGGGACAAATACAATGGGACATTAATGTTTTTAACATGTTGATGTTTATGATGAATTTTAAGTACCAATGTAAGTGTACAAAACAATGTTTGAAATTCATATAATATATTTTTTTTCATGTATTTGTGATGTAAATTTTATTGAAATTAATTTCTATATTTTTATGCTATAGTGTGCTATAATTTTGTATCACATTAGATGCAACATGTATTTTTTCTGTTCAAGGAATGGTATTAAAAAAATGTCACTTTATCGGGGAAAAAAATATATTGATAAAGTGTCCCCTTTATCAAAACTACAAAAATCATCGATAAATGACTCCCTTTATCAGTGTTAATCTATCACTGATAAAGGCCCCCCTTTATCAATGCTTTTTTAAATGCTAATGAAGGACTCTTTTATCGGCATTAGTTTTAGCGTTGTTAAAAAAATCATCTTTTAAAGACCCTTACAACAACAATAATTTTTGAGAACTGATGAAGGCTATTTCTAGAAACATTAAATCCAATATCTATAGTAGTGCCTCTTATTTTTCAGAAATATTTCATGTTGGATTGAGTAATATATAGTGGGTGATGGAAACTTTTTTTTTTAGGGTCATGGCCTGTGATAAAGAATTAATAGTACACATCAACAACTTGCATAGTGACTCAGTTTGATGTTAGATGGACGATGTGATTCTTTTGAAGGGGTGATCATCGAGTAATCACTATTTATTATTTCATGTGTCATTTTTTCATTACCCCGAACTAAATTCACTGTGTATTAGTTTTTACAAACATTATTATTTTTTCATGTTATTGTTTTTGAACCATATTTAATCCCTAATGAATTTATATTAATAGGATATTTATTTATTTATTTAAATATATATCTTTGAATTAATTTAAAAATATATTTTGGCACAAGTTTTTATATTTATTCATGTGATATCTAATAAGTAATCTTGATCTATATAAGCATCAAAGAACTTACATTCCAATACAATAAAAATCACCTTCGGCAACCACTAAAACTGGTCGTTATTTCCTATTAGTTGCACAAAATGAGAGATTCTTTTAGAACATCATTATTACCTATAGAAACTATCATTTGGTGAATCCTATAGACCATAATAAGGTGGAATATATTAATTTATAAATATATCCATAATAAATAATTATTTTTAAATTATATCATAATTTAAAAACCATAAAAACCATTATCATTCAAATATTAAATAAATTTCCCCCTGGTATGTTAAATCGTAAGATTATAAATAACCTTTTCCAATCATCTTCCAATATCTGTTCCAATTATCTAAAAGAAATTAATATGAAAAATATTAAAAATATAATTAGTGTACTAAAAAAATTAAAAAATAAAATAATTGATATATAATAGAATATTTAAATTAAAACCTAGTACACTAGTCTATGTTCATTGTAGTTTGAATATATTAATAGTTTCTAATCAATTATTAAATTTAATATTTCTTATTCAATTGTTCCAGGAAGAAAGTGTGTCTGATTGATGTTCCATCTATACACACATGTCAAAAATAATAAAAAAAATGTTTTCCAATGATTTCACAACATTATGAGGTTGTTTTATATAGATATGAACATTAAACACATGTTTTCTTAAAAAAAAATAAAAAGTGTATTTCTGATCATCCCAAAAAATATAGAAACTTTGATTAAAATTCCTTATACTCCACCATTTTTTAATTCACTTTATGGTTTTTCTCATCTAATTTCTTTGAATTAACAGGTCATTCAGTTGGTTTTAACACCCTAAAGAATTTTTTAAAGGGTGTCAATCCTTTAAAAATTATTTATTTATTTATTTTAGGAATACTATATATTTGATTGATGTGTCTTCAACTCATAAATTTCTAAAATATTACAAAGATATTTTTCTCATGATTTCACATCATTATAAGGTTATTTTCTATAAATATGATTGTTAAATGCATGTTATGGGTTTTCAAAATAGAAAAGTTCATTTTCAGTGATCCAAGGTAAAATAGAACCTCAAATTTATGTTTCGTTACTCCAATATTTCGAAAATCACTATACTATTGTCTTTTTTCTGATTTCATGACATTCATTTGTTGTTCAGTTGGTTTTGACTCCATAACACTTGTTTTTAAAGGGATTACAACCTTTAAGAATTTCTTATTCAGCCATTCTAGATAGACCCCATGTATTTTTGATGTTTTTTTATCTTACACATAAAAAAATAATACAAATACGGTTTTCATATGATTTCACATCAATATGATGCCATTTACTATGGATTTAACCATTAGATGCATGCTTTAGTGCTTTAAAATAATAAAAGTGTATTTATATTAATTATGGGAAACCAGTACCTTGAATAGATCTCCAATTAACTTAACAATTACAAATTCACTATAAAATTGTTTTCATTTTATTTCACAACAGTTAGAGGTCATTCGATTGTTTTTGACTCCCTAATGCATGTTTTTATGGGGTATCAAACCTTTAAAATAATTTATTCAATATATTTTGTTATACTAAATTCCCAATTGACATGTAGTTTTCCCATACAAATAAAAAATAATAATAATAATTTCTATGATTTCACATCATCTTAAGGTCATTTTCTATATATCTGAACGTTAGATGCACATTTAGTATTTTATGACACAAAATGTGTGTTTCTAATAATCATGAGAAAACTAACCCACTTATTGATGTTCTATAGGATAAAACATTTCAAAAATAACTCTGGTTGTTTTCTTATGATTTCACAACATTCGTAGGTCTTTCGATTGGTTTCGACCATGTAACGCTCACTTTTAAAGGGAACCTGACCTTTAAACCCTACTTATTCAGTCATTTCAGGAAAATAGTACATTTGATTGATGTTCTGTCTACCAATTCACATCATAAATAATAAAAATATGTGTTTCCTATGTTTTCACATCATTCCAATTTTTTTTCTATAGATAAAGTTGTTAAACACAAATTGTCTGGTGTTTTTAAATAAAAAAAGTGTGTTTCTGACCATCATAGGTAAACAGAACCTTGGATTGACATTTCTTCTACACCACTATTTAAAAAATCTATTTATAGTTATTTTTATTTGATTAAATATAATTTTTTGGTTTTTTTTATTTTGATCCCCTGACATACAATTTTAAATGGATTCAAACCTTTAATAATTACTTATTCAATTGTTCTGGGTGGACTACACATCCTATTGATGTTCCATATTCTCCTACACAACAAAAATAATTAAAATATAGTTTTCCTATGATTTAAAATTATTCTATCTTTATTTTTTATTTATCTGTCTATCAAACACACATTTTTGTGTTTTAAAATAATAAATGTGTGTCTATAGTTTTTACGGGAAAACAAAACCTCAAATCGATGTTCCATATACTCAATCATTTCAAAATTCACTGTATTATTTTCACCATTATATTTCATTCAGTTGGTTTCGAACCCCCTAACAAACATTTTTAAAGGGTGTCAAACCTTTAATAACTTCATATTATATCATTTTGGATAGGATACATGTCCAATTGATTTGTTTTTTCATGTACATGTTACAAATAATACAAATATGATTTTCTTATAATTTATTTTCCTTATGGGGCCATTTTCTGTGAATCTAACCCTTAAACCCATGTTTTTTTATTTCAAAATTTTTTTGAACTTATGGTCATTATGAGAAAACTTGTCCTCATATCGATGTTTTCTCTACTCCACCATTTCACAATTCACATGTCATTTCTTTCATTTGATTACATGGTATTTATAAGTAGTTCAGTTGATTTTGATCCCCCGACGTACATTTTCAAAGGGCGTCAAACCTTTAATAACTTATTATTAGATCATTTTGGGTAGAACACATGTCCAACTGATGTTTCTTCTACATATAAATGTCAAAAATAGTAAAAAAGTATTTTTACAATTCCTTTTTATCATTATGAGGTCATTTTCCATGGATATGGCTATTAAATGCACTTTTTGGTGTTTTAAAACAATAAAAGTCTTTTTTTGATAATCCTGATAAAACAGAACCTCGTATTTACTTTCTGTCAACTTTAACATTTATAAAATCATGTTTTAGTTGTTTTGGTTTTCTTATTTCATGTAATTTAGAGGTTTTCCAATTGGTTTTTCCCATTGAAGCATGTTTTTAAATATAATCTAACCTTTAAAATTTGTTTAATATGTTTTTTAAGAATATTTCATGTCTAATTTATGTTCCTTCTATTTGAAAACATCAAAAATAATAAAAATATGGTTTTTCTATGATTACATGTCATTATGATGATGTTTTATATGGATCTAACTGATCAAAGAATGTTTTGGTGTTTTAAAATAATAAAAGTGTGTTTTTAATCATTCTAAGAAAACAGAACCTCGAATTGATGTTCTATCTAATCCACTCACTGAAAAATCACTATATGATGATTATTTTTCTGATTTTATGGAATTCATAGGTCATTCGGTAGGTTTGAACCATAGATGCATGTTTTAAAAGGTTGTTAAATCTTTAAAAACCTAATATTTGGTTTTTTCTGGAAAATACACTTTCAGTTGACGTTTTGTCGACTCATCCACATAAAAAATAATACAAACTTGGTTTTTGATATGCATGCATGTGTCGTTGAATTCACATGGGCTACAATCAGATTATATTTTTTTGTTTACCCAAACTTAAGTTGCTACTAGGGCATAATATAGTGAAAGAACAGAGTTGATCCCGCAAGGAGTGTAAGATAGCACAAAAAATTGATGGATGAAGACCTTTTGGGGGCAGGATTCCTTTTTAAATGGTTTGAGTTGGGAGTTCAATATCTAAGGGTTCATGGTTTTCTTTAAGAATGAGAGAGGGGTTGAGATCAATTTTGTGTATTTGTCGAAAGGATGATCTTAATTCTAACTTGACAGGATCTTAAGGTTTAGGCTGGGAAGAAAGAGGAGGTCACTTATTGATTTTAGTCAAATCAACTAGTTCTACCTATGAGATAATTATTCCTTGATTGGTAGATAGTGACTGCATAAATTCCTTAAGATTTTATTCTAAGTCATAAAAAATTTTAGGCTATTATTCATTGCCTAATCTAATCTAACTACGATAGGTTTTTTCACTTGAATACCCCATGGTCAATGATGTTCAAATGAATTGGATAGAAAATTAACTTCTATCTTTATTACTATCCCTTAAGGTTACTGATTTTAGAATTAAGGATTTTATTAGATTCAGATACACCTATTCTTGATCCCTACCCTGGGTGGTTTATCCACTCCTGGTAGGATGGACCTAGAAGAAATAAAGATATAACATCATATTCAACATTCTAAGAATGATTGAATTTAAATATTCAAAACACATGCAATGATTCATATTCCCTAACTGAGATGATTATGAAATTGGGATTAAATAAATGTAAATCACAACTTGATTAAATACGTACTTGAAATTAGGGATAAAATGGATACAACACGAGTTTGACAATTGGCGATGAATGAAAGTGATGATGAAAAAGGGAATGAAGTTGTGATGAAAAATGATCCATAATTCTTTTATTTAAACAAAATAATGAAAATAGAGAAAAAAATTTAGTTTAGAGGAGAGTGAAATAGAAGGAAACTTGAAGGTAATGAAAAACACAGAAATCCTATAATCTCGAAGCTCTCTATCTTTTTCTCCCAATCAATCATTAAATCAAAAACATGGTTATTATAGATGAAAAATTACACTATGGGTAATGTGATTCACATCGTGTAATGCGGACTCAATGTATAACTATGTGGTTTTTGTAACTATGCGTATATAGTGCGTATCTCATCTAAATTTGAAAGTATGACTACTTTCATGACGTGAATCCTGGTTTCACAATGTGTTCTGTCCTTCCAGATAAATATTAGAGTCTTATTCTTGTTTACATAGTTCATGACGTGTATGGTACACTAATGATGTGTCCCGGATTCTTCACTTGAAATCTTCACTAATTTCTTCATGGATTGGTTCACGACGTGCTGGATACTGTGAAACCCAATTACACTATGTGAACTATTGTTTTCACGATGTGTAATTGGAAATGTCTTATCTTTTTATGCATTTCCTCCTTTCAAACCTTGGAAGCTTTATTCCTGAAAAATTCAGCACATACCAAGTTCTTTATCAACTAAAGAAATCAAAATAATTAACTAAATGATAGTAAAATGTATATATGATTTCATTAGATCAAATTACCCCACACCTGAAAATTTTTATATCCTCAAGAAAAAGGGTCTCAACAATGGTTTTAAAAAAGAAAAAAAAAATTAAAATAGGAAACAATCATTATGTCTTGGTAAATAAAACTAAGTGTAAGAAGAAAAGGTTAATCTACTGAATCATTCATGCATAAAAAATAGGTAATTCCTCATGGATTAGTTATTTAATCGAATTCTAATCTTTTAATTACTTTCTATTAAATATTCCTTGAATTTTATACACATTTTCAATTTACCTCACAATGAGTTTTATCTCATCACTCAGGGTAAAATAAAATTACAGTTATAGTCACACCCTGTGTAGAGACCCGAAGCCTGACGTACATTGACATTACATTACTTTTGCGGAATACTTAGTACATAACAAAAACACACACACAAGGATCGTAATAGTTTAGTGTCTTTGGAAACTCGGAATATAATCTTCTAATCGTGGTGAAATATCTTCAACATCACCCATAAAGATCTTCCTTTTTTTTACCTAAACCCTTTCTTTATATCCTGGGGAAAAGAAAATATAAAAGGGTGGTCTCAAATGCTTAGTAAGGGTAAACAAAAGAAATATCAATCACATCGTATACACAAGCACATAACTTTTCGAAATCTTAACCTGCAAAAGAGATCATAATTTCATAACATGGGATAAATCATGGCAGTGAAATGTAATCACAATAATCATAACTTAAAACATGAAACTTTGTGGCATTCACACATAATCATAGAGAATCATTTCTTGTTAGTCAAGACTCATTTCCAAGACTATCTTAGTGGACAAAGTCCCTTTCTGAATCGAGTAACCCTCGTTTCAGTCCTGTTTCACTGAACCGGTATAACCTACCATTCCAGCCATGTCTATCTCATGAGATATAAAATCTTTACCCAATGCATTGGAGGGAGATATAGGTCCCACCCATCTCATAATGATACCATTCTTATGTGTGCCACAAAATTATAAATCATACATCATTGCATAACCCATGTAATACAAATGGGAATCTTAAACATCATGACATCATAAAACAATTCATATAAGATAAAGGAATTCATAAAAATAATTCCATCACTATATAATCAAATCAATGTAATAATATGGATAAAAACAGAACCCTTTATTATTTTAGATGGAAAATAATTTTGATAAAACACTCGAACTTCATTCTTGAGGAAAATATCCTTTCTTCTTCAAAAACATTTTTCCTTTCTTTACATGTCATACAACTTTAAACTTAAAGAAGTTGATTAAAAATAAACTTGAAAACTTGTAAAGGATTCTTCTTCGAAATAATGTTTTAAAAATCCATTCATGCCGTATAAGTTAAAAAAAATATTCTTCGTACTTTTGTCGGAAAAGTCAAAAAGTACCTCGTACGAAAAATGACAAAAGATTCCTTTCATATCCTTTACTAAAAACTCACCGAAGGGTAAAATTCAATTTAAACAATTTTAGGTGGATGGAAATAATATTAAATATTGAGGAAACATGGATGTGGATGATAAAATATACCCCAGTAAATTCCAAAGTAAAAACAATCTCGGATAAAAATGAGATTGTGATATTTCCCTTACCTTAGGTCCGATTTGCTTCGTATGTGTCCGAACCACCTGTATAATGATTTAAATAATGTCATTGATTTATTACAGAATCATATTCATTGTTATGATATCATATATGGTTCACTTATGACTTTATATTATCCGTTCTTTTGTAAATTCCATGTTAAAGAAGCGTTTTGGGTAAAATTGTTTCATTTATCGTAGGTGTTTTGACTTGTTGTTCTTGACATTATTATTACATATATCATGATTTACTTACTTACAGAATATAAAATATGATTTATATAACATATATATTCAGTATATATATATATAATAGATAGATAAATGAAATGAAAAACACCGTTCATGGAGACGGTAGTCCGTACGTACGCATGAACGCTGTTTTCCTTTCCTTATTGTCTTGAATGGAAGTAAGTAGATGACATACATATATATATGTACATAAATCCAGTAGCTTTATAATGTCATATATTTCATTATTATTTCTTATATATACTTTGTAATCATTCTTAAATGGTTAACATGGAGAATGAATCTCATCACGTCGTGGAGACGGTAGTCCGTACGTACGCACGAGCGATGATATTGTTCCCATGGTCGTGGAATTGTATTGAAGTGTATGTATACTATTTCAGTATCAATATAACTTTATAATAATCATATATAGTTACTCATTACACCATTATACCCATCCAATTAATGTGGTGGTGGAAAATAGATTACACCACGGCGTGGAGACGGTATTCCGTACGTACGCACGCGCGGTGATTTCCTTTTTCCGTAGGATGGATAGAAGGTTAATTAGATTTGTTTCATATTTATAATAACATATCAGTATATAATAAATACTGATGTTATTACTTTATCATGAAACAACTAAAGAAGAAGAAGTTGAAGAAGAAAGAAATTGAAAAAGATCGGTAATGGATATTACCTCTTTTTGACGCGCCTTTTCTTAGCCTCCACTTAAAGAACTAAGGATGATCTTTGAAGAAGACCAGGACCTCTAGGATGATACTAGGGAAGTGGAGAAGAGATTTTGGCAGAGGTTGGCAGAGCTTGAAGGCTCAAAGTTGTGTGAGGAAGAGAGGGAGGAGGTGCCCTATTATAAGGGAGGAGAGGGGCACCTTAGGAATATCTCAAAATATTATTTTATATTAAAGTCAAAATCGATTTATAATGGTTCCAAAGGGTCTTATTTCGAAGCTAAAGTTGGGATGAGTCGAAATCCTATCAACCAATAGGATTTAGACAAGTTTAGGTTATTATTTTAACCTTATCAATTAGATTTAACTCTAAGTTAAATAATTTAACTTTTACCGTGTCTTTTTGTTTTCTTACACCATATTGTTAATACACTTACTATAACATGCCAAACGAACCCCAAATTGTTTATTATTAATATATATATCCCTATATAAGTCATTTGGCCGAACCTTATATTTTTAGGAATAAAATAACAATTAATAATATAATATTAGATTTAAAAACTATTTTGTGTCAATTTTGACACTATTTGATATATGATTTTTGTGAAAGTCATAACAGAATTATATGCTCTAAACAAGTTGATTAAATCAACAATAATATATCATAGTAACCTATAAAATTAGTGGAATTCATAAAAAGTCTCAAATTACATTTATTTTGGTGTTTATAACATCAATTATGTCAATATTTCATTAATAAGATAATTGCTGCATCATCTTTGTGACATGGATAAATTAAATTATTTGATGTCTAAAAATTACAAATAAACTACCATTATGTAGGAAATATTTTTAGATTTCTAATGAATATTTATAGTCGAATTTATCTTATGTATAACCCCATATTAAAAATGTTTTACTTATTAAACTTAGATTTTAACTATTTTAACCCTTCTTTACATAAATAAACAATAAATGTCCTAATCTAATCCGAGTGGGGCTAAGTGGTCATATTTTATTCCTAAGATTGGTTTTGGTAGAATTACACTTGTCCAATAGAATTATAACATGTGTTAGGGTAATAATAATATCATTTTTACCCTTAATTACCCTATTTACTTTTAACCGTGGTAAATAAAAGTAAAAAGTTACTATTCGCCAAAAATTATTTTCATCTCATTGAACCACATTTTACTTACTGACATCAACCGTGTCTCTCGGATTTTTGAAATTCCATTCACAGAAGCGGTAAAATTAAGTTTTATGAAAAATTCAGTTTTTTAACTACCACTTAGTAGTTTCACTATTCATCAAAAATTGATGTTTTTCAGAACAATGCCAAAATTTCATCCTAAACTATATTTCATATTCCGAATTCAAAAATGAAGTCTATTTTACCAAATTCATAACATAGAAGTTGCATTAATTAATTTTATAATTAAATCCCGCTATTAAAACAAATAGCGTGTTTTTAAGAAACAATATCTATCAATAGATTGACACTTGTTTATGTCTGGTTTAAATGTGAGATTACATCCAATGACCAACATTGTATTAAATTGTAAAAATATATTCTAAATATACTTTAAAACCACTCAAATTAATAATTTATCACTATTAATTATTTCGATTGAAAAAGTTGTTTTTAACTAAAATTTAGTAATTTTCACTATTCATCAAAATTTGAAAGTTATCCGAAAATCACCAAAATTTCACCCTAAGCTAATTTCGATATTACGAATCCAAAAATGAAGTCCGTTTTGAAAAATAAGATTTAAAAAAATTCAAAAAGTGGTTATTACTATTCATAACGGCTAGTTTTAATAATATTTTAATAGCATATCGTTGTTTAGTGAATCTCGGTATTGCGTATTACACACGCTATCGAGGAAGGTCGCATTTGCGTGTAATGCAAGGCAAGTCAAGGATGCGTGTTGTGCAAGCTCCTTTTGGTGTAGCGTACAACACAAGACATTAGTGAAATTAAAAAGAATATTTTTCATAAAATCTTGGGCTGTTACTTTCTACCCCCCTTAAAATGAATTTCGCCCTCGAAATTCGTCGGGGTTATAAATGGTTTACTATTCGAAAGTTTCTTTAATAGAAACCCACATCGTAAAAAGGAATACCAAAACCAATATTTAAAAACAAAAGTACGAAACTTAACAGTTACCCAAATAAACTAATCACTGGGTTTCCACATAGGTGAAAATATGGACATGGAAGAGAAATATAACCATCATGTTCTGATGGGGAGTTGTAGAGAACATGGCTATGGAAAAGCCAGCAATCAAAAAGCCATAAATTTGTGACGATCTAAGGTACCATCTGATTCATCAGATATAAGATCACTAGGACAACATTTTTAGTTTTCAAGATCGTTTCTCTAAAGTTGAATAATTTGAATTAGAATAAATACTTTATTTTGGTACAATCTCACTGTTGTTCGTGCCTTGAACAATTTCCACTTCATCTCTTAAATAAATTAAGTTGAATTTGTTATTCGTGAAGTGTTAGCAGATCATGTGATAGAATGACGGGTCATTCCATCTGTCTCAAACAAAATTTTAACAGAAGTTATTAATCATATATGGTTCCTAAAATGGACTTATACTTCATATATCATACTTCTTAATATATTAAAACTAGTTTCTAATAAACAGGGACTTCCTGTAGGTCAGTGGTAGGCGATAAAGGCCAGTCGCACTTCGGTTTTGGGTTCGATTCCCACAGCCTTGTCCGACGCGATGGGCTATCGCCCGTCCTGCAGGTTTTCCTTTTTCTAAAACTATATTACTATAACATCCCATCAATAATACTAACTTATGTCCAACATAATCCATTCCAATCATTAGGCTTATCCATAATACTGCAGTCCACTCTCATAACATAGTGAAAACGATTACCAGAGATTTAATACCATTGTTGATCCCCATATAGCATAAGATATGTTTTTTGGTCACATTCCAAACATTCAAAGGCCTTAATCTTGTACTCTCTTGAATACCCATTGAACCATAGTGAAAACTTGAATGCAGTTAAAAGTTAACACTTTCCATATACCAAAATCTTCAAAATTCTATATACTCAAACCATGATATCACATAGTCCTTATATCAATCATGAGCTCATGAATACTGTTAAACATTTCATTTTCTCGTTTTCCCTTCATTATGCGCATAATATCTCAATCACTTTGAATACCACATTAGACCAATACATAAATATTCCAATATTCCATGATACAACATTATTTTGGAATCCCATTACATAAACACTTAATCATTCCACTAGATCGTTGTTATATTCAACATTGCCAATAGTGATCGCATGTGACTTCCCTTTGTCCTTTTCCTTAAGCGGTTGCTCATGTCGATCATCACTAACCCTTGGATTAGGGCATTTATTAGCATAATGCCCCATTTCCTTGCACTTGAAGCATTGAAGTTTTGGTTGTGCTTTCTCTGCAGTGTTTTCTTTATTCACATCATTAGAATCCCTTTTTCCATTACTTCGACACTCAGCTGCTCGATGACCTTTTTTTCCACACTTAAAACATTTTCTAGTCCCTTTAAGACAATCTACACCATGCTTCTTTCCACACTTTGTGCATAAGGAAACATTCATCTTCTTTTCACCATTATTCTGAGATTTCTCCTTGAACTCCATCTTTCGTTTCTTGTCAAAACCATGAGATGGATATGTAACACCAAATTCCATTTCTACCTTGATAGCACAACGCACAATTTCTTCATAGCTACTGAAGTCTCTTATAGCTAATGCCCTTCGAAGACTTGGTTTTAAGCCACTGAAAAATCGATCAACTTTACTTTCAGGTTGGATGATAATGCCAGATGCATACCTTGCAAGTCTTGTAAAATTTTCTTTGTATATACCAACAGATTCATCATCCTTCTACTTCAGCTCAAGAAACTCCTTTTCCATCTTTGTTCGAAGAATACGAGGGAAGTACTTACTGAAAAACAAGTTCTTGAACTCGTCCCATTCCATGGACTCAATTTCATATTTTGGCCTCGTATTCTTGATAAGATTCCACCATTGATCAGCTTCACCTTCCAAATGATATACTGCTAAAATGAATTTATCATGTTCAGAACATTGAAGAACTGAAAATATCTTTTCAGTGGCACTGATCCATTGTTCAACAACAAGTGGATCGGAAGTCCCACTGAAAGAAGGTAGACGTTGCCTCATGAAGGACTCAATAGAATATTGTTCCCTTCTCTGCTCATTTGGAAGTACAGAATGATTCATAGCTTGTGTAAGGATAGCAATAAGACTTTTCACTCCATCTCCCATAACATTTTTTTGTTCAGGAGGACAATCATTGCATTGTTCATTGCATTGATCAACACGGTTCCTTCGGGTTCCAGCCATCGTCTAAAACCCAAAAAGAATAGTGTGAGAGGAAAAAATCATGCTAGGGAAAACAACATAATAAAGGGGGAGTAACTTCAATATCTAACATCTTTGATTAAATTCTAAGATTGTTAGCGCAATTCTAGGACTATAACCTATACGTATACTTAACCTTAGGGACATCCCTAGACATACCTTAGAAATATCTCTAGGGATCCCACTAACGTTTTCGCATCCTAGTTTCGAAAGGTTGACTAAACCTTTCCTCTGATACCAACTGTAGAGACTCGAAGCCTGACGTACATTGACATTACATTACTTTTGCGGAATACTTAGTACATAACAAAAACACACACACAAGGATCGTAATAGTTTAGTGCCTTTGGAAACTCGGAATATAATCTTCTAATCGTGGTGAAAGATCTTCAACATCTCCCATAAAGATCTTCCTTTTTTTACCTAAACCCTTTATTTATATCCTAGGGAAAAGAAAACATAAAAGGGTGAGCTCAAATGCTCAGTAAGGGTAAACAAAAGAAATATCAATCACATCGTATACACAAGCACATAACTTTTCGAAATCTTAACCTGCAAAAGAGATCATAATTTCATAACATGGGATAAATCATGGCAGTGAAATGTAATCACAATAATCATAACTTAAAACATGGAACTTTGTGGCATTCACACATAATCATAGAGAATCATTTCTTGTTAGTCAAGACTCATTGCCAAGACTATCTTAGTGGACAAAGTCCCTTTCTGAATCGAGTAACCCTTGTTTCAGTCCTGTTTCACTGAACCGGTATAACCTACCATTCCAGCCATGTCTATCTCATGAGATATAAAATCTTTACCCAATGCATTGGAGGGAGATATAGGTCCCACCCATCTCATAATGATACCATTCTTATGTGTGCCACAAAATTATAAATCATACATCATTGCATAACCCATGTAATACAAATGGGAATCTTAAACATCATGACATCATAAAACAATTCATATAAGATAAAGGAATTCATAAAAATAATTCCATCACAACATAATAAAATCAATGTAATAATATGGATAAAAACAGAACCCTTTATTATCTTAGATGAAAAATAATTTTGATAAAACACTTGAACTTCATTCTTGAGGAAAATATCCTTTCTTCTTCAAAAACATTTTTCCTTTCTTAACATGTAATACAACTTTAAACATAAAGAAGTTGATTAAAAATAAACTTGAAAACTTGTAAAGTATTATTCTTGGAAATAATGTTTTAAAAATACATTCATGCCGTATAAGTTAAAAAAAAATATTCTTCGTACTTTTGTCGGAAAAGTCAAAAAGTACCTCGTACGAAAAACGACAAAAGATTCCTTTCATATCCTTTACTAAAAACTCACCGAAGGGTAAAATTAAATTTAAATAATTTTAGGTGGATGGAAATAATATTAAATATTGAGGAAACATGGATGTGGATGATAAAATATACCCCAGTAAATGCCAAATTAAAAACAATCTCGGATAAAAATGAGATTGCGATATTTCCCTTACCTTAGGTCTGATTTGCTTCGTATGTGTCCGAACCTCCTGTATAATGATTTAAATAATGTCATTGATTTATTACAGAATCATATTAATTGTTATGATATCATATATGGTTCACTTATGACTTTATATTACCCGTTCTTTTGTAAATTCCCTGTTAAAGAAGCGTTTTGGGTAAAATCGTTTCATTTATCGTAGGTGTTTTGACTTGTTGTTCTTGACATTATTATTACTTATATCATGATTTACTTACTTCCAGAATATAAAATATGATTTATATATCATATATATTCAGTATATATATATATATATAATAGATAGATAAATGAAATGAAAAACACCGTTCAAGGAGACGGTAGTCCGTACGTACGCATGAACGCTGTTTTCCTTTCCTTATTGTCTTGAATGGAAGTAAGTAGATGACATACATATATATATGTACATAAATCCAGTAGCTTTATAATTTCATATATTTCATTATTATTTCTTATATATACTTTGTAATCATTCTTAAATGGTTAACATGGAGAATGAATCTCATCGCGTCGTGGAGACGGTAGTCCGTACGTACGCACGAGCGATGATATCATTCCCATGGTCGTGGAATTGTATTTAAGTGTATATATACTATTTCAGTATCAATATAAATTTATAATAATCATATATAGTTACTCATTACACCATTATACCCATCCAATTAATGTGGTGGCGGAAAATAGATTACACCACGGCGTGGAGACGGTATTCCGTACGTACGCACGCGCGGTGATTTCCTTTTTCCGTAGGATGGATAGAAGGTTAATTAGAGTTTTTTCATATTTATAATAACATATCAGTATATAATAAATACTTATGTTATTACTTTATCATGAAACAACTAAAGAAGAAGAATTTGAAGAAGAAAGAAATTGAAAAAGATCGGTAATGGATATTACCTCTTTTTGACGCGCCTTTTCTTAGGCTCCAATTAAAGAACTAAGGATGATCTTTGAAGAAGACCAGGACCTATAGGATGATACTAGGGAAGTGGAGAAGAGATTTTTGAAGAGGTTGTCCGAGATTGAAGGCTCAAAGTTGTGTGAGGAAGAGAGGGAGGAGGTGCCATTTTATAAGGGAGGAGAGGGGCACCTTAGGAATATCTCAAAATATTATTTTATATTAAAGTCAAAATCGTTTTATAATGGTTCCAAAGGGTATTATTTAGAATCTATAGTTGGGATGGGTCGAAATAATATCAAACAATAGGATTTAGACAAGTTTAGGTTATTATTTTAACCTTATCAATTAGATTTAACTCTAGGTTAAATAATTTAACTTTTACTGTGTCTTTTTGTTTTCTTACACCATATGGTTAATACACTTACTATAACATGCCAAACGAACCCCAAATTGTTTATTATTAATATATATATCCCTATATAAGTCATTTGGCAGAACCGTATATTTTTAGGAATAAAATAACAATTAATAATATAATATTATATTTAAAAACTATTTTGTGTCAATTTTGACACTATTTGATATATGATTTTTGTGAAAGTCATAACAGAATTATATGCTCGAAAAAAGTTGATTAAATCAACAATAATATATCATAGTAACCTAGAAAATTAGTGGAATTCATAAAAAGTCTCAAATTACATTTATTTTGGTGTTTATAACATCAATTATGTCAATATTTCATTAATAAGATAATTGCGGCATCATCTTTGTGACATGAATAAATTAAATTATTTGATGTCTAAAAATTACAAATAAACTACCATTATGTAGGAAATATTTTTATCTTTCTAATAAATATTTATAGTCGAATTTATCTTATGTATAACCCCATATTAAAAATGTTTTACTTATTAAACTTAGATTTTAACTATTTTAACCCTTCTTTACATAAATTAACAATAAATGTCCTAATCTAATCTGAGTGGGCCTAAGTGGTCATATTTTATTCCTAAGATCGGTTTTGGTCGAATTACACTTGTCCAATAGAATTATAACATGTGTTAGGGTAATAATAATATCATTTTTACCCTTAATTACCTATTTACTTTTAACCGTGGTAAATAAAACTAAAAAGTTACTATTCACCAAAAATTATTTTCATCTCATTGAACCACATTTTACTTACTGACATCAATCGTGTCTCTCGGATTTTTGAAATTCCATTCACAGAAGCGGTAAAATTAAGTTTCATGAAAAATTCAGTTTTTTAACTACCACTTAGTAGTTTCACTATTCATCAAAAATTGATGTTTTTCAGAACAATGCCAAAATTTCATCCTAAACTATATTTCATATTCCGAATTCAAAAATGAAGTCTATTTTACCAAATTCATAACATATAAGTTGCATTAATTAATTTTATAATTAAATCCCGCTGTTAAAACAAATAGCGTCTTTTTAAGAAACAATATCTATCAAAAGATTGACACTTGTTTATGTCTGGTTTAAATGTGAGATTACATCCAATGACCAACATTGTATTAAATTGTAAAAATATATTCTAAATATACTTTAAAACCACTCAAATTAATAATTTATCACTATTAATTATTTCGATTGAAAAAGTTTATTTTAACTAAAATTTACTAATTTTCACTATTCATCAAAATTTGAAAGTTATCCGAAAATCACCAAAATTTCACCCTAAGCTAATTTCGATATTGCGAATCCAAAAATGAAGTCCATTTTGAAAAATAAGATTTAAAAAATTTCAAAAAGTGGTTATTACTATTCATAATGGCTAGTTTTAATAATATTTTAATAGCATATCGTTGTTTAGTGAATCTCGGTATTGCGTATTACACACGCTATCGAGGAAGGTCGCATTTGCGTGTAATGCAAGGCAAGTCAAGGATGCGTGTTGTGCAAGCACCTTTTGGTGTAGCGTACAACACAAGACATTAGTGAAATTAAAAAGAATATTTTTCATAAAATCTTGGGCTGTTACACACTGTGTACATACTCATAACCATAATCTTTCATTGGTTCTATCATATCCCCTTTGTAATAAAAAATAAAAAATTAGTCATGAGGGATTCAGCGATTAGGTTCTGATGAATGTGACGCTGTGGGAAGGTGAGTAAAAAGTAAAAATCAAGCTCAAAAGGAGGGTAAGATCTAAAGTATAATGCATGAATGTCTTGATAAGTGTAATACAATGACTCCTCCAATATAATCAAGTCCACACTCCTAGTAGCTCAAGTTGGATCCACATATATTTAAATTAAGTGAAAAAAGTGTATCCTTTTCCTTTCCTTTTTATCTTGTATTTTTATTTTTTCAGAATTCATGTCTAGCCCAGATATCACATCTGTCCCCAAACCACATATGATCCTTCAGGGGATTCCTTGGTCTAGAAATGGTGATTTTTGACATTTATAATACCCAACCCATGTCAATTTATATTTTCTTCTATATATTGAAAAGGAATAAAATATAGGTTAAATTATAAAAAGTATATGTAGATCATAAAAAAATAGTTTCATGAGTAACACAATACATCTCTGCAATAAAATCATCTCATTCTGTCTAAATGCTTCCCCACACTTGTTGAATAGTAAAAATCATACATTACGTTAGAGTAGGGTAGGAAGGGAATATTGTCTTGGAATAAATCCATCCTAAAAGGTCATTCATGGAAACTATAGGTTTGACGAAGGAAATATGTAAGTGGGTATCAAGAGAAAGTGTCCGAATAAAAATTGCCTAAATCATTTTAAAATTGTACTTGTTCAGTCATAGCCTCAATAAGATCTCAATTCAAGTTCTGATAGGTTTACATGTCCCATATATCACTCAAGAAATATTCTCTAAAGAATAAGAAATTGTAGGCTTATAATCATCTCGAGTAATGAGAAAAACAAAATAAATTGGAAATCACATTGGGTATACAACCATGTAGTAAGTCAATTGACCATAATTTCAAAAATGTTGAATTTGACTCAAATTTCTTATCTCATAAATCATTCTAAAACTCTAAAAAGTTACAAAACACGGATTCTATAAATACCAAGTTAACTTTTTTTATTTAAATGAGTATAATGTTTTTTCAGGTTTAAACCATACAAATAAATTTGAAGAGTGTGTCCTAGACATATGAGAATATGAAATAATTCAAGTGTATCGAAAGTGAAACTTACAAAAAACTCCCCCATACATATAAAGTTACAATATACTCACTATTCATGCAATTATTGTGGGAGTTTTATATAAAATAAAGATAAAAAATTAAATGGTAGGATGAAAAATTGAAAAATGAGGGAATTGAGAGCTCCCTATAAAAAGTGACATGTCATGAGGGAACTTGGGATGTATTTTTTTAAGTCTGGTTCACCTGAAAATGGTCTCGAAAACAATTCATGCACTAGATGAAACATTATTACTCAAGTTTGAAACATTTATAAGTGTAATAAAGGGAAGGTGCATAATATGATGAGAAAGGGTAACCGATTTTATTTAAATGTAGCAGAGTTTTATAATAAATTTCAAAAGATACTCAAAATTAGAAGAACGAGACTTAATCATGGAGACTCAATATAGAAAAGAAATAAACTATAGGTTCCCTCTAATAAGGAAATTAAAAAATGATGTCAGCCAGATAGATGGATCAAGATATTATATAGTGGGGTCCATCAGCTCAATTGCTCCTCTTGCATTTATGGCTACTGGTGGAATTTTCCTATAGCTCGCGGGGTCTCTTGACTAGATTGATAACTTCAGGGGAAGTGTGAGCCAGAATGATATGTGGAAGGAATGGTATCATATCTTTAGGTGGGTTTTTCTAGGCATAAATCTCCAGTGAAAGTTTTTGAAGTTGATGTTCTATTTTTTCACACACTGGGTTACCCATTGTACTAGAACAGATGGTGGTATCGGGCCATCGACAATCATAGATGACACATAGGAGCTATACATGGATATTTAAATAATAAAATATATGAACAACAAATCAATTAGAACTGACAAAAAATAAATTCCCATACATATAAATGGGGAGTACAAAATTGTTTCCATACATAGATGAAAAAATGTAAATAACCATCCTTATCATAAAAACTATATAATAAAAAATTAGATAAATAACCTCTTGAGATTAGTCATTAGAGCCAAAAATCTCTTCCATCGTCAACCAAAGATCTATTGGGACTGGTTACGGTCTGTCTAGACCGGTGCCTGTAGCTATAGGAGTGGGTGGATAAAAAATAGAGGGTGGCATATTGGAGCTAAGAAATGGGCTAGAGTGGGTGGTGGAGAGTTGCAGATCTGAAGTAAGGCCATGGGTCTAGATGATGGATTGATGAAGGGAACCTCTATGGTAGCAGCAGTGACCTATTCATGCAGGCAACCACCTAGGCAGAATCGAAGGTTGTCAATAGACACCTAAAATGTAGATGGGAACTCTAGAAAAAGATACCTATAGGTCTCCTCTCATATCTCAATGATATAGTCCACATGTAGTGTCTCTAGAAGTTCGAGGAAGACATCCCTGATGTTCAGTTGGTCTAGGATGGGTTGGTCCATGGTCTTGTTCGTCTGAAGTGGATTTCCTACAACCTGATGAGGTTGACATGGTGCTTTTGGATGGAAAATCATAGGACATGGTGCATATGGAGGTTAGCAGCACTGGAAGATTCCTCAAAGGTGGAAGAGGATTTGGCCTAAGCAATTGGAACATTACATACTATTGTAGGCGGTGCAGATGTTACGTGAGGTGTAGTGTTGTGTGGGAACTTGGGTGGTGGCTGCTATTCATGGTCTGATGCTGACTTGGAAGGTTTCAGCTGCATTGTTTTGGTCCTCACCATTTCCAAGGGATGGTGGGTTAGTGTTTCAGTGGAAACCGAATGAGGAGGTGGTGGTTCACGTTTGTGGTTGTGGAGGGGGGTGTGGGTATGCCTCTAAGAGGGAAGGAGGAGGTTCGGTTTGGGGATGTCGAGAGAGGAGGAGGAGTTGGGGATCATTTTTGGGCTGCCGAGCAAGGAGTAGGAGGAGAGGTAGGGAGGTAAGGCGAGGGGAAGGAGGTGGAGAGGTTGGAGATGGAGGATGTGAGCGTGTGATGGGGGAGGAGGGGTTTAGGTGTTCAGGAGGTAGGAGGAGGAAGGTGAGGGGTCAGGGTGGTTTGGGGGTCATGAACCAAGCATTGATGACTGGTGTTTTTTTTAAACAGACTTGGTGAGTTATACGATGTGTAACAGGATTTCACATCATGTACTAGTTTCTTAAAATAAAATTTTGGATAAAAAAGGTACGCATTGTGTAATAGGGTTACACGGCATGTAATTTAATGTTTTATCTTAAAACATTTTCATCCCAAGAATTCATCTCCTGGTAGAACCTAAAATTTTATAAGTATACCCTAATACAATATAGTCTTAAATGACCAACCCTTGGTTGCCTCCCAGACAACGCTTCCTTTATCATCGAGAGCATGACTTAATTAAGGCCTAACTGAACATCAAGATGATGACACAACATTCACGTAATTTTTATTGAAATATTTTAAATATTTAACCATTCATCTTAAAAGGTGGTCAACCCTCTCTATGAATTTTGATGGCCCCATAAGGGAGAAAATGAATGAATGTGAAAGGGTTGGACCATCGATATTTCAAATTACTAGGGAATCGTTTCAGTCCTTAGTTGAATAAGAGGACCTTATACCCTAGAAAAAATATACACCTTTCAATGCATTGATCATTCAATTTCTTATTATTTTCCCTGTAGATCTTGGTATTGTCATAGATTTCTTCCAACTCATTCAACTATAACATCTGAGCTTCTCCTACTTTCTTAGAATCCAAATTCAGCTTCTTGATTTCCCAATACTAGTGACGCTCCATTTTAACAGGGAGATGACATGGTTTCCCATAAACTGGTATTAACGGTGTTGTGCCTATGTATTTTTTTATATAGTGGGATATTCCCATAGTTCTATCATCTAGTTTTAGACTCCAATTTCTTCAATTACAGTTAAAAGTTTTCTCTAGGATTTTCTTGATCTCCCTATTTGACAGTTCAACTTTCCAAATTGTTTGTGGGTGGCAGGGAGTTCCTATATTATACTATATTCCATAATTTTTAAGCAATATATCCACATATTTTTTGGTAAAATATGTTCCTTGATCACTAATGATTAATATTGGAAATCCAAATCTTCATAACACATTCCTTTTCAGGTTGTTCATGGCTACTTTTGTTGTGTCATGTGATGTTTCTTTGGCTTCTCCCCATTTGGATATATAGTCAATTCCAAAAAGAATGTAGGAATTTCTATGTGAAGTGGGAAATGGTCATATGATGTCTATTCCCCATACATTGAATATTTTGTCTTCCATGATAGGGTTTTGAGACATTTCATTCCTTTTTCCAATATTCCCAATTCACTGGAACCTATCATAGCTTTTAAAAAATTACCTTACATCTTGTTGTATCATGGGAAAGAAAATTCTACTTTGTAAAATGTTTTCTACAATGTTCTTGGGTCCATGATTTCCTCTGGTTGGTAATGTGTGACACATTTCTATTACATTTTGGATTTCGAATTTAGGAATTTAATATTGTAATAATCCATCCACGCAACACATCAAAAGTAGTTATTCATCCTAGAAGTATTGTTTTTCTTCATCAAAAAATATTTTCCATTGTTGATATGAAAGGTCTTGGTACAAGAATCTTATGCCGAGATAATTAAAAATATCATAAAACGATAGTTTCACTTTAATGCTGAATTGAGTTTCATCCATGAAATCAAATTTAATATTAGTATCATTTTTGTCCTTGATGATGGGAAGAGGAAGCAAGGATAAATGATCAGTAATCACATTCTCCATGTCTTTGGTGTCTTTGATCACAATATCAAATCCTTCTAGTTGGATGACCCACCTTATCATCCTGGGTTTGGAATCCTTTTTGTTCATTAGATTTCTTTGGGTAGCATGATCAGTATGCACAATCACCTTGGATAAGACCAGATAGGTTTTTTATTTCTCAAAGTCATACACAATGGCTAAGTATTCCTTCTCTGTAGTAGTGTAGTTGACTTGGGATTCACTCAGTGTTTGGCTAGCATAGTATATAGGATAAAATATGTTACCAAATCGGTGTCCCAAAAAAACACCAACAAAAAATAGCTAGAATCACACATTAATTCAAATTCCTTATCCCGATTAGGTGAAATGATCACGATGGATTTTTATAGGCTTCTATTCAATGTTTTGAATTCCTTTCAACATTATTCACTGAAATCAGAAAGATATTATTTATAAAATAGGTGTGTTAATGTGTGGGAAACTTTTGAAAAGTTTTTAAAAATCACATTTAGAATCCAACAAGGCCCAAACAGATTCTTATACCCTTATCTGATGAAGTTTCGGGTAAATCCTTGATGAGATTGATTTTGGTCGGATCGTCTTCCATGAAATATCTAGAAATTTTATTCCTTAGGACAATGACTCATTTAACCATAAAATGATAATTCTGCCAATTTAAAACTAGTAATTTCTCTTCATAACATTGTAGTAATATGTATAGACTTCTTAGGCCAACTTAAAATGATCTTCCATACACTGAGAATTCATCCATGAATATTTAAAATAATTATTCGATCGTATCATGGAAAATATACCTCATTAATCTTTGAAATGATTCTAGAGCATTACCCATTCTGAATGACATGCTCTTATAGGTCGATGTGCTAAACAGATAGTTGAATGTGGTTTTTGGGAAATTAGTTGGGTCGGATGTAATTTGAATATATCCTAAATATCTGTCCATGAAACAATATAATTCATGTACTATAATTATTTCAAACATTTTATCCATAAAGGGAAAATGATCTTTTCTATTTCTATCATCAAGCTTCTGTAATCCACGAAAACTCTCCATTCAGTTATGGTGCATGTTGATATCAATTCATTCTCCCCAGTATTCTCCACGGTAATCCAACCTTTCATAGGAACTACTTGAAGCGGGCTCACCCATTCCCTATCAAAGATGGAAAAGATTATTTCTACATCCAAAATTATTAATACTTCCTTTTTAACAACTTCCTTCATTGGTGGTGTGATCCACCATTGAGGTTGATGTTTCATTTTCACATCTTCCTAAAGTATAATCTTGTGAGTTCATACTGTTGGGATAATTCCTTTTATGTCTACAACTCCCCAGTCAATTTACTAATTATGTATTTACAATAATTCAACCAAATTTTCTTCATTTTCCTTTGATAGTTCAGAATTGATGATAACTGGTAACAATGTTTAAGCTCTTAAGTATGAATACTTAAGGGTAGTGGGTAGAGACTTCAACACTACTGTTAGCGGTTGAATGACTGAGGGGTTGAAGGGTGGTAATATATACCTTGTGAGAAGTTCGTTGAAACTTAAGTCCTCAAAATAATACTTTTCATCTGCATATGAGAGTGACTCTTCATTTTCTTATTATATTTCCATGAACTCATTTCCTTCTTGGGTAAAAAATATGGCCTCACAATCAATGGAATCCTATAATTGTTTAGAATCTTTGACAAGATTGAATACTGCCTATTATTCTCTGACCCAAAATAACAAATGTCTGTGATTCAAATCTATCAAATCCTTTATTGTGTCTATGAATAGTCATTAGATAATAAAGGGGATGTGATCTTTGACTTCCATGTCCAGAACTAGGAAGTATGCTTCAAGGATGAATTTCCCAAATTTGACTAGGAAATCTTTGATAATTACTCTAGGACACTTCACTGATTGGTCTGTAAGTTATAGTGATACTCAAGTTGTTCTGTGCTCTTTGATTCCCAACTTGAGCAATACACACATTGGAATTAAGTTTACGCTTTCTGCAAGATCACACAGAGCTCTTCGAAATTTGAACTCTCTAGTAATACATGGAATTAAAAGTATCTCTCATATTTGGCAAGATTTTCTATTTAACCATAGTAGATCCATTCATTCAATGATATGAAACCAAGATCATCCACTTTTTTATTGTTGGTCAGCTGATCCTTATGGAATTTGGCATATTTTGGATTTTGAGAAATTTCTTCTACAAATGGTATGTTGATATGAAACTGCTTGAATATTTCTTAGAACCTCTTATACTATGCCTCTTGTATTCTTTTTCATTATCTTTTTAGAAAAGTAAGAGGTGGATTTTAGGGTGGTGGCACAACATAAACTAGTTCTTTGTGTTGTTCAAGAGTTTGGGTGTCTGCAACTAATGATATTTCTTGAGTTGTAACTTTTATGGTTTTATCGAATTATTATTCTTCCACTAGAGGTTGATTATACCATTATTTAGGTTTTCTTCCGACTCTTCTACTTGGTTTTTGAAAGATCAAAAATATTTAAACTTCTTAGCACCACAACCTTAGTTTCTTCCCTTGGGTGTGTCTCTATATTACCAGATAAAGTGCCTGGTAATCTATTAGACAATATTTTTGAGATCTGACCCATTTGAACTTTGAAATTGTGCAAGGAACTTCATTGGTTCTGCATATCCATATCTTGATTTGTCATTTTATGGTCTAATTTTAGAAAAAAAAAAGTTTCCATCATGTTCTCTAGGTTACTTTGGAGAGGGGCGGGTTGTTGTTGAGGTCATGGCTGAGCTGGATGATACTGCTATTGTGCTCTTTTGGGGAAAGGTTGTGGCCCCACTTATTGATGTGGTCTTGGAACATGTTTCATTGGAGGATACCTTGGTTGTCCCTCATTTATTAATGGTTCTTGGCCACTTCATTATTAATAGTATCCTTGATTATTCTGAGGTGGCTGCTCGGTAGGCCACTACTGATAATACTACTATTGTTGTTGGAATGGTGGGTTTTGCTGATTATAATTGATGTAATTACAATCTTGAGCTTATGGTTCTTAAACTCATGCCTCACAGTCTTAGTATAAGTGTGGTCCACTACACATTTTTCATGATTTTATTTCAATTACAGGGGTAGGAGGGGGTTGTTTAGCAGACAACGATAGTGAATCTAGTTTTTTATTGTGATTCGACTTTCACTACTAGTCCTGTGTTCCCATCCACTTAGTGGATACCATTATGAGGTAGTCCATGATCACTTTTTGACAAGATATCATTTTATTAAACTTTATCTAAGATGATCTTCTAGATTCTGGTGTCTTGAACATTATTCTTCTATTAGAGGAAGCATAAAAAACTATGTGCGTGGCTAGTTGCAGGCCTTGGTGGAGTGTTTGTAGCTAGATCCACATGTCTAAACCATGGCATGGGTACATCCTCATCAGCTCCTTGAATATCCCCCAAGCTTCCCATGAAGATTCTCTTTCAATAAGAGCAACGTTCTGAATTTCATTCTGGAGTTTCCAAGTCTGGATCGGTGGGAAGTATTTTTCCTAGAACTTCCTGGCTAGATCATCCCAGGTCATTATTTACTTGGGATCTTGACTCCTAATCCAATAATTGGCTCTCTCACACAAATATAATAGAAATACATGGGGTATTATTGAGTTTTATGATACTCCCTAGTTGTGAAATGTATCTCATACTTACAGGAAGTTAGATATGTGCTCGTGAGGATATTCACTCTGAATTCCACTAAATATTTCCATGTTTTGGATCATGTTGATGATTCCAGGCTTGATTTCAAAAGTATAGTCTTAGATAAGTGGAGAAACTATGCTTGGTGTATCACCATGTATAGATGGAAATCCATAATCCATGATGGTTCTTTCTTGCTGCATCAGGTGCTCCCCATGAATCAATTGATGTATATTCAGAGGATTTTGTGGGTTACTTCCCACTTGATTGTATTGAACGACCAAAATTTCCAATAAGTATGAAAAAAGTTACCGTTCGATTTCAACATTGAAGGCTAGTTGTTCCTGTGTCTCAAGGATCATTTAACGAGTCGAAAGACCTCAGTACGTACACTATACCACCATAAAAGAGAATGAGAGAAAGTGTTTGTGGGAAAGGTAATCCCTGGACCTTGTCGATGGTTTGACGGTGTGATGTACATCTATAATTAGTCCCTGGAAATGATGCCAAAATTTTAAGAGCTTTCACACATTGTTGAATTCATGTGGGATACAGTAAGATTAGAACTGTTTTGTTTTCCCAGACTTCACTTGATACTAGGGCATAGTATAGTGATAGTCTGGAGTTGATCCCATGATGAGTGTAAGCTGGCACTAACAATAAATGAATCAAGACCTTTCGTGGGTAGGATTCCTTTTGAAATGGTATAAGTTTGGGAATTATATATATAATGGTAGATGGATTTCATAAATAATAAGAGAGGGTCTGAGATAAATTTTGGGTATCTTTAGAACGGATAATCTTAATTCTAACTTGGTAGGATCATTAGCTTTAGGCTATGAAGAAATCAGAGGTTTCTAGTTGATATTGGTCAAATTAACTAGTCCTACCTAGGAGATAACTAATCCTTGATTGGAATATAGTGAAAACCTAGATGCATTGATCTTGGATTCTAAGGAATAAATAATTTAGGCTATTGGTCATAGCCTAATCTACTCCAACCAATATGGGGTATTTCACTTGAATACCTCTTGTCCAGGGATGTTTAAAATAATTGGATATACAATGAACTTATATCCAGATTATTATCCATTAATGTTACCACATTTAGAATTAAATATTTTATTATATTAAAATACAGCTACTCTCGATCCCTACCCTAGGTGGTTGAGCCACTCATGGTAGGATGGAATGAAAACAAATAAAAAAAGAACATTATACTCAAAATACTATGAATGATTGAATTTAAATATTTAACACATATCCAATGATTAAGATTCAATAAATGATATGAGCATGAAATCAAGATTAAAGAAATGTCAATCACAACTTGATTAAATACTTACTCGAAATGATGGTGAAAATGGATGCAAAGCGAGTTTAAAAATTGGTGAATAATGAAAGTTATGATGAAAAAAAGGAATGAATGTAATGATAAAAAAGTCTGATGAGTAACACATTACATCTCCATAATAAAATCATCATGTGATGTCTAAATGCTTACCCAAAATTCTTCAATAGTAAAATCATGCATTACACAAGGGCATTCTAGGAAGGGAAAATCAGCTCGGAATAGCTCCATCCAAAAAGGTCATTCATGGAAACTATGGGTTTAAAGAAGGAAAGATGTAAGGTGGGAATTAATAAAAATTAGCTCAAAAATGATTTCTTTAATCATTTTAAAATTTTACTTGTTTAATAATAGACACAATATGATCTCAATGCATGTTCTAATAGGTTTACATGATGTAGGGATGTTCAAATGAATTGGATAGACAATTAACATATATCTTGATTACTATCCCTTAAGGTTACCAAGTTTGGAATTAAATATTTTAATAGATTCATATACACCTACTCTAAATCCCTACCCTAAGTGGATTAACCACTCATGGTTGGATATAATGTAAAAAAATAAAGAAATAATGTTGCACTCAACATGCTAAAAGTGATTAAATTTAAAAAGCTAACACACATGCAATGATTTATCTTCACTAAATGAGATGAGAAAGGAATTTGGATTGAATAAATTTAAATCATAACATGATTAAATACTTAATTGAAATGAGGGAGAAAATGGATAAAACACATGTTAACAAATCAGTTATGAATAAAAGAAATTATAGACCAAGGGAATGAAGGTGATGATAAAAAATGTTCCACAACAATTATATTTAAACAAAATTATGACAAAATCGAATAAATTTGAGTTTAGACTGGATTACAATATAAGGAAACTCAAAGTGAATGACAAAAATATAAGTCATATACTCTAGAAGCTCTATAGATTTTTGTCTGAAGATCTCCTTCAAAAATCTTCAAGCCCGGTGCTATATTTATAGTAGAACAATTATATGATGTGTAATGGGATTAATGTCGTGTAATGCTGAATCCATGGATATCTCCACAGTTTTTGAATCTATGCATATCTCTTGTGTAACTCATCCAAGATTTGAAAGCTTTACTTCTTTCACGATGTCAATCCTGGTTTCATGATGTGTTCTGGCTTTCCAGCTAAATTTTCATGTGGTTTTCTCATTCAAATTGTCCACGACATGTATTAGGCACTCATGATGTATACTACCTTTTTCAATAGAAATATTCATGACTTAGTTCACGACTTTTTGGATGTTGTCAAACCCTAATACTTGATGTGAACAACTATCTCACTATGTGTAATGGGAAATTTCTTCTCTTTTTCAACATTTCCTCCTTTGAAACCTTGGAAGCTTTATTCCTGAAAAATTCATCACATACCAAGTGCATTATCAAATATAGAAATCCAAATCTTTAAATAAATGAAGGAAAATGTATATATGATTTCATCTTGTCACATTTCTTATTATTTATCATCATTCAGAGTTTTTTTCTATATATGTGTCCATTAAACTAACCTATTGGGGTTTTAAAATAATAAAATTGTGTTCTAGTCATCTCAGGCCAACAGAACCTCTGATTCAGGTTTCAACCACTTCAATATTTTAAAAAACACTATACTATTGTTTTTTCTGATTTCACGACATTAAGAGGTCATTTAGTTGGTCTTAACCCCATAAAGAATGTTTTTAAAGGTCCTTAAGCCTTTAAAAACTTTTTATTCGGTCATTATGGGCATAAAACACTTCCATTTTATGTGTCATCTACACATACATATCATAGATAACAAAAATATGGGTTTCTTCATATTTCATGTTATGATGATGTTTTTTTCTATGGATATTACTGCTAAGCACATTTTTTAGTGTTTTAAAATAATAAAAGTGTATTTCTAGTAATACTAGTAAAAAATTACTTTGTATTGGTGTTCCATATACTCAAACATTTAAAAATTCATTGTACATTTTTTTAATATGATTTCATGGAATTCAGATGTTGTTCGTTTAGTTTTGAACTCCAAATTCTTGTTTTTAAAGGGCATAAAACCTTTAATAAATATATATTTAGTCAATATAGGAAGACCACACATCTGATTAATAGTATGCAAACTTATACAATTCAACAATAATAAAAATATTTTTTTATTATTTCACAACATTTTGAGGTCATTTGTTATGGTATCAATAGTTAAACACATGTCTTTCTATTTTAAAACAATAAATGTGTTTTTCTAGTCATCCTAGTAAAATGATACCTCATACTTATGTTCTATCTACTTTAACATTTCAAAATTATTTATACT
The DNA here is from genome assembly GCA_963277665.1 of Viscum album. Lineage (NCBI taxonomy): Eukaryota > Viridiplantae > Streptophyta > Magnoliopsida > Santalales > Viscaceae > Viscum > Viscum album. The sequence goes on from OY728122.1 coordinate 1,629,440,656, forward strand.
GTTTTTTCATTTGATTTCATAAAATTTAGAGATTTTTCTGTTGGTTTTGACCCCCTAACATGCCTTTTTAAAGGGCATCCAACCATTAAAACTATTTATTCAGTCATTTTGGGAAGAATTGATGTCTGATTGATGCGTCATTCTCTAATGGCCCGAAGGCCTCCATTTTTTATTTATTTTTGGTAATCCACCTTTCAAGGGGTGAGGTGGAACCCTTACATGGCCCGTAGGCATAAGTATTACAGGGCTCATAGGCCTTAGAGGAATTCATTTCCCGTAGGCTTCAAACATTACATACAACCCAGACTAACTACTTGGATCTACTCCTCCCCAGCATCTTCAATGCTTCATCCACTTTTACATGTCACAAATAATATAAAGGGTTTTCCTATGGATTCACATATTTTTGAAATTTTTTCTTTGGATATAACCGTTACATGCATGTTTAAGTGTTTTATAAATCTAAAGGTGTTTTTCAGATCATCCCTAGAATATGACACATCTGATCAACATTTTTTCTACTCGAACATTGAAATAATTACTCTCCAGTCATTTTCATATGATTTCATGATATTTAGAGGCCATTTGGTTGGTTTTGACCCCCTCACACACATTTTTAAAGGGTGTCAAACCATTAGAAATTGATTATTTTTCCATTCTAGGTAGAACAATTGTCTTATTGATGTCTATTCAGCTCATACAAATAAAAAATCAAAAAAAGTAGTTTTAATATGATTTCAGGTCATTTAGAGGTCTTTATATATCTATATGATCATTAAACACAAACTTTAGTGTTTTAAAACAAGAAAAGTACATTTCTCATCATCCTAGAAAAGAACCACATAATGGTGATTTCTAAAATCTACCAATTCAAAAAATATTGTACAATAGTTATTATAACGACCCATACATTACAAACATTTTTAATACTTAAAAATTGAAGTATGATTATTACAAGATATAACAAAACCATGAAAGGACCATATAGGTATGGTGTCTTTAGAAACTGGGAAACATAAACAACTGGTTTATAAAGAATCTACATTGCCTCCAATTTATTTCATCATATCTAGAGTCCCTTTTGGCATAACCTACTTAATAACCATCTTCCTGACCTGGGGAAAGAAAACATAAAAAGGGTGAGCTCAAATTCTAAGTAAGGGTAAACAAAGGATATGTCAATCACATCATATTCATAAGAACATATCATTTTGGAAATCTTAACCTGAAAAAGAGATCATAATTTCATAAGATGGGATAAATCATAGAAGTGAAATGTAATCCCAATAATCATAACTTAAAACATAAAGATTTGTGGCATATGCAAATAATCATATAAAATCATTTCTTAGTATTCAAGACTCATTTCCAAGACTATATTAGAGGACAAAGTCCATTTTTGAACCGAGTTCACTCCTCGTTTCAGTCCTTTTTCACTGAACCTGTTTAACCTGTCGTTCCAGCCATGTCTATATCATGAGATATAAATATTTACCCAATGCATTAGAGGGAGATATAGGTCCCACCCATCTCATAATGATACCATTCTTATGTGTGCCACAAAATCATAAATCATACTTCATTGCATAACCCATGTAATAAAAATGGGATTCTTAAACATCGTGACATCATAAAACAATTAATATAAGATAAAAGAATTCATAAAAATAAGTCCATAACAATATAATCAAATCAATGTAATAAAAGGGATATAAATAGAACCCTATATTATCTTAGATGGAAAATACTTTTGAAAAAACACTTGAACTCCATTCTTGAGGAAAATATCCTTTCTACTTCAAAAACATTTTTCCTGTCGTAACATGTCAAACAATTTTAAACTAAAAGAAGTTGATTAAAAATAAACTTTAAAACTTGTAAAGGAAGATTCTTGGAAATAATGTTTTAAAAATCCATTCATACCGTATAAGTTAAAAAAACATTCTTCTCGTACATTTGTCGGAAAAGTCCAAAAGTACCTCGTACGAAAAACGACAAAAGATTCCTTTCATATATTTTACTAAAAACTCACCGAAGGGTAAAATTGGACTTAAAAAATAGTATAAAAATATAAATATTACATATTGAGGAAACATGGATGTGTATTATAAATATCCCCCAGGAAATTCTGAACTATAAACAATCTCGAAAAAAAATTGAGATTGCGAGATTTTCCCTTACCTTAGGTCTGATTTGCTTCGTAAGTGTCTGAAACTCCTGTATAATGATTTAAATAATGTCATTGACTTATTCCAGAATCATAGTCATTGTTATTATATCATATATGGTCATATTATTAGCTTCTTATTAGTAATATTTCATTGCTACTTGTTATTAGGGTGTTTATTACTTTTTGTTCTTATGCGTGTTTTGACGAATAAATTCTTAATCTTCTCTTTAGGTTATAGATACCTAATTTTTATAATGTTATTAGTGTAATATATATCATATTTATTCACTAAATTCATTTATATAATCATTATGCAATGAAACTCATGTATAACGAGTCGCATCACATCGTGGAGACAGTATTCGGTACGTACGCACGAGCGATGATATCGTTCCCATGATCGTGGAATTGTATTGGAGTGTATGTATAATATTTCAGAATCAATATCACTTTACAATAATCATATATATTTATTCTTTACACCATTACACCCATCCAAGTAAGGTGGTGGTGGAAAATAGATTACACCACGGCGTGGAGACGGTATTCTGTACGTACGCACGCGCAGTGATTTCGTTTTCCTTAGGATGGATAGATGTTGAAATAGGGTTGTTTCATACTTATAATAACATATCATTATATGAGTGATACTGAAGTTATTACTTCATAATGAAACAACTAAATAAGAATAAGTGGAAGAAGAAATAAAGTTGAAATAATTGGTAACGGACATTACCTCTTCATTGAAGCGCCTCTTTGAGACCACCTTTTAGGGCACTAAAAATTGGTCTTTGAAGAAGACCAAGACCTCTAGGATGTTTCTATGGGAGTGGATAGGAGCAATTGGTAGGTTTTGGCCGATCTTGAAGTCTCAAAGTGGTGTGAGGAAGAGAGGGAGGAGGTTCCCTTTTATAAGGGAGGAGAGGGGCACCTTTGGAAAAACTAAAAATATTATTTTACTATAAAGTCATATTCAGTTTTAAATAGCTCAAAATTGATTTATTTTGAAGCTAAGGTGGAGATGGGTCGAAATAATCTCATCAAATAGAATTTAGACAAGTTTAGGTTTCTATTTTAACCTTATCATTTAGATTTAACTTTAAGTTAAATAATTTTACTTTTACCGTGTCTTCTTGTTTTCTTACACTATAAGGTTAATAAACATACAATAACAAGCCAAAAGAACACCAAGTTGTTTATTATTAATATATATAACCTTATCTAAGTAATTTTACCTAACCTTATATTTTTAGGAATAAAATAACAATTAATAACATAATATTTGTTTTAAAAACTATTTTATGTCAATTTTGACACTATTTGGTAATTGATTTTTGTGAAAATCATAACAGAAAGATTGGTTCGAAAAAATTTAATTACATCACTAATGACATGTCATATGAACATAGGAAATTTTTTTAAATCATAAAAATTCTAAAATTGCATTTATTTGGGTATTTATAACATCAAGTATGTCAATATTTCATTAATAAGATAATTACTTCATCATCATTGTGTCTTAAATAAATTTAATTATTTATTGTCTAAAAATTACAAATAAAATACTATTATGTAGGAAATCTTTTTAGATTTCTAATTAATATTTATTGTCTAATTTATCTTATGTATAACCCTATATTAAAAATTATTTACTTATTAAACTTTGATTTTAACTATTTTAACCCTTCTTTAAATAAATTAATAATAAATGTCCTAATCTAATACAAGTGGGTCTAAATGGTCATAGTTTATTCCTAAGGTTGTTTTAGGTCGAATTACACTTATCCAATAGAATTAGGACATGTTTTAGGGTAATAATAATATCATTTTTACCCTTAATTACCCTATTTACTTGTAACCGTGGTAAATAAAAGTAGAAAGTTACTATTCGCAAAAAATTATTTTCATCTCATTGAACCACATATTACTTACTGACATCAACCATGTCTCTCGGATTTTTGAAATTCCACTCACAGAAGCGGTAAAATTATGTTTTCTGTAAATTTGCAAATTCTCCTAGGAGGTGGGTAAAAGACGGTGAAAAGTTCAATAAAATTTTTAAATATCTAAAATTATTATAAAATGACTCCAATGAATTGCATTGATCATAAATAGGTATTATGTATCAATTTTGACTTAAAAACATTTAAATAAAATAAATAATTATTTAAATGAAATGTCGGTTTTTAAATAGTAACCCAATGTTTTCATTACTCATCAAAAACTGAAAGTTTTCAGACAAAAATGTCAACCTAGGCTAATTTCATTATTCCCAATCCAAAATTGAAGTCCATTTTGAAAAATAAAATTCACAAAATTTCAAAAAGTGGGTATTACTATTCATAACAGCTAGTTTTAATAATATTTTAATAGCATATCATTGTTTAGTGAAACTCGGTATTGCGTACAATGCAAGCTATTGAGGAAGGCCGCGATTGCGTGTAAAGCAACACAAGCTAGTGTTGTGTGTATTGAAAGATTCCTTTGATAATTTATATAACATAAAAACAAAATATTACTCATAAAAGTCTCGGGTGTTACATTCTACCCCCCTTAAAATGAATTTCTCCCTAGAAATTCGTCACTTTGTAACAAACAGATGAGGATACCTCTCTCTCATCATATCCTCAAGCTCCCATGTAGATTCTTCAAATTGGTGGTTCCTCCATAAAACATTCACCAAGCGAGTGGTCATGTTCCGTAGGACATTTTCGCTATGATCCAGAATCTCTATCGACTGTTCTTCATAAGAAAGATCTTGCTCCAGCGGTACAACTTCTGAGCTGAGTACATGTGAAGGATCCGGTATGTACTTTCTCATGAGAGATACATGGAACACATCGTGAACTTGGGAGATATTCGGTGGAAGCGCCAATCTGTAAGCTACCTTCCCAACACGATCCAGTATTTCGAAATGACCGATATATCTGGGGCTCAACTTTCCCTTCTTTCCAAATCTCATTACTCTCTTCTAAGGAGATATTCGTAATAACACTTTATCACCCACTTCAAACACTAGGTCTTTTATTCAGTTGTCGACATAACTTTTTTGTCGACTCTGAGCTGTTATAATGTGTTGTTGAATAGATTTGACCTTTTCTACCATCTCATCAACATGATCAGGTCCTAATAGCTTTCTTTCCACAACTTCATCCCAGGAAGTTGGAGTCCTACATTTCTTTCCATAGAGAACTTCATAAGGAGCCATCTGAATACTGGAGTGAAAGCTATTATTATAAGAAAATTCCACCAAAGGTAGGTGTTGATCCCAACCACCTTTGAAATCCATAGAGCAAGATCTCAGTATATCTTCTAGAGTTTGAATCATCCTCTCAGACTGACCGTCTGTCTGAGGATGATAAGCAGTGCTAAAAGTCAACTCAGTATCCAGAGTATGGTGAAGACTTCACCAGAAATTTGAGGTAAACCTCGGATCCCGATCAGAAATAATAGAAATTGGTACTCCATGCAATCTTACCACTTCCTTTACATATATCCTGGCTAGCTGATCTAGGGAGAAATCCTCTCTAAAAGCAATGAAGTGTGCAGACTTTGTATGACGATCAACTATGACCTAGATAGCATTATTGCCTTTGGATGTTTTAGGAAGTCTGCTGACAAAGTCCATAGTGATGTTTTCCCATTTCCATTCTGGTATGGGTAATGGTTGTAACATCCCCTTAGACTTTTGTCTCTCAGCTTTAACTTGCTGACAAACCAAGCATTGACAGACATATTCAGCAACATCTCTTTTCATGCCATCCCACCAGAAGTACTCTTTCAGGTCCCTATACATATTCGTGCTTCCGGGATGAATAGAGAATGAAGAACTATGAGCCTCATCCAGCAGCTCCTTCCTTAATTCAGGGATGGGAGGAACACAAACCCGATTCCTGAACTTTATTATCCCATCACAATAAAGGTTGAATTCAGGAACATTTCTCACCTTCTTTTGTAACTCTACATCTTCTTTCTATGCCTCTTTAATCTTCACATGTACATATGGTTGAACATTCATTTGAGAAAGATAAGATTTTTCCCCTTTCATTATAATTCCAAGATCCATCCTTTTTAAATCCATAAATATTGGATCTTTTTTTATCCTCATCATGGATAAGCTAGCATGGTCTTGTCGACTTAATGCATCTGCCACCTTGTTTGCTTTCCCAGGGTGGTAATGAATTGAGCAGTCGTAATCCTTAATCATCTCCAACCATCTTCTTTGGCGCATATTCATCTCCTTTTGTGTGAAAATATACTTTAAACTTTTATGATCAGTATAACTGTCACACCTTTCTCCATAAAGATAATGCCTCCAAATATTTAATACAAAGATTACCGCAGCTAACTCCAAATCATGAGTTGGGTAATTTTTCTCATGGATTTTCAATTGTCGTGAGGCATAAACTATCACCTTATCATTTTGCATAAGAACACACCCCAACCCCTTCTTGGATGCGTCACTATAGATCACAAACCTTTCTCCACTACAAGGAAGTGTGATTACAGGTGCACTGGATAACCTTCTTTTCAACTCCTTGAAATTCTCTTCACATCCCTCTATCCATACGAACTTAACTCCTTTTCAATTCATCCTGGTGAGTGGATTAGATAATCATGAAAAATATTTCACAAAACGTCGATAATATCCATCCAAACCAAGAAAACTTCGGATCTCAGTTACTATTGTTGGTCTCGACCATCTTTCGATAACCTCTGTTTTTGCTGGATCCACAGATATCCCCTCTTTTGAGATTATGTGACCCAAAAATGAAACTTTTTGAAGCCAAAATTCACACTTGGTAAATGTGGCATAAAGCTTCTCCTTTCTCAGGGTCTTCAATATAATTCTCAAGTGATCTTCATGTTCTTCCTTGCTCTTTGAATAGAAAATAATATCGTCTATAAAGACTAGCACAAATTGATCAAGATAGTCTTTAAAGACTCTATTCATTGGATCCATGAAGATAGCAGGGGAATTAGTAAGACCAAATGGCATCAATATAAATTCATAGTGTCCATACATTGTACGAAAAGCCGTCTTTGGTATATCATCCCTTTTGACCCTTAATTGATGATACCCTGAATGAAGATCAATCTTGGAAATGTATTGAGCTCCGCGTAGTTGGTCAAATAAGTCATCAATGCGTGAGAGAGGATATTTTTTCTTGATAGTGATCTTGTTAAGTTCTCGATAATCAATGTAGAGTCTCATTGATCCATCTTTCTTCTTAACAAACAGAACAGGTGCTCCCCAAGGTGACGCACTAGGGTGTATGAATCCCTTATCAAGATTCTCTTGGAGTTTCTTCTTCAATTCCATCAACTCAATTGAGTCCATTCTATAATGTTTCTTTGAAATAGGCAAAGCACCTGGTATGAGTTCTATAGAAAACTCGACTTCATGATTTGGTGGAAGACCCGACAATTCCTCTGGAAAGACATCGTAAAACTCCCGTACAATTGGAATATTCTTAATCATGAGTTTCTCACCAACCATTTGAGATAAATAACCTTCATTTAGTGGAATCAAGACCCATAAGATGGAAGAAATTTCCATTGGAAGGTTATGTTCATCCTTGCATCGATAGAAGATCATAGATTGATTTGGAATATGAAATGTGACTTCCCTTCTTTGGAAATTGATATGAGCTCCATATAGAAAAAGCCAATCCATGCCAAGAATCACATCAAATTCCACTATAGGAAGGATCACAAGATTTGAAGGAATCACTTTCCCACAAACATCAATCGGAGAAGAATTATAGACTTTTGATGCGACTGTTGTGCCATTAGGGGTTGTCACAGCTAACTCAACATCTAATTGTTGAGGTAATACGGTGATACCCATAGAAAATTCTTCAGAAATAAAAGAGTGGGTGGATCCATAATCAAATAAAAAATTTGCTACTTTAGAGTGGATGGTAAGTGTACCTTTCACCACTTCGTTATCGTACTCCATATCGCTGATAGAAATTGCATGTGACTTTCCTTTGTCTTTAGCCTTAAGAGTTTGTTGACGTCGATCATCATCAACAACACTTGGATTAGGGCAATGATTGGCATAATTCCCCATTTCCTTGAACTTATAACATTGAAGTGTAGGAGGTGCACTATGTGTAGCTTTTTCTTTGTTTTCATCACTAGACATCTTCTTCCCATCATTGTGGAATTCAAATGCCCAATGACCTTCTTTTCCACATTTGAAACATTTACTTGTCCCTTTAAGACAACTCCCTCCATGTTTCTTTCCAAACATTGAGCATAAGGGAAAACTCATCTTCTTTTCATTGTGATATTTAGATTTTCCTTTGAATTCCATTTTCCTCTTCTTATCAAACCCATATGACTGATGGGTTACTCCAATCTCCGTCTCAACATTGAGAGCACATCGAACGATTTCCTCGTTGCTATTGAAGTCCCTTATGGCTAATGCCCTTCGAAGACTTGGTTTTAAGAAACTAAAGAATCGATCGATCCTACTCTAAGGTTGGATAATAATTCCAGAAGCGTACCTTGCAAGTCTTGTAAAATTTACTTCATAGGTACCAAAAGATTCATCATCCTTTTGCTCCAATTCAAGAAACTCTTTCTCCATCTTTGTTTGGAGAATACGAGGGAAGTACTTATTGAAAAATAAGTTCTTGAACTCGTCCCATTCCATGGACTCAATTTCATCCCTTTTCCTCGTATTCTTAATAAGATTCCACCATTGATCGGTATCTCCTTCCAAACGATACACTGCTAAGATGACTTTATCATGTTCAGAACATTGAAGAGCTGAAAATATTTTTTCAGTAGTACTAATCTATTGTTCAGAAACTAATGGATCAGTAGACCCGCTGAATGAAGGTGGACGCTGCCTCATTATGGATTCAATAGAATGTTGCTCCTTCCTTTTCTCTTTTGGAAGTCAAGCATGATTCATAGCTTGAGAAAGTTGTGTGAGCATGGCTACAAGATTTTTCATTCCAGTTCCCATAACGTTTGGTTGCTCAGGGGGGCAATGATTGCATTTCCCATTGCATTCTGTATTAACATGGTTCCTTCGGGTTCCATCCATTGACTAAAACCAAGAAGAATAGTGTGAGAAACACTAATTATAATAGAAAAACCACATAATCAAGAATAAAATTTCACACTTAAGGTCTTATCATAGGTTGTTCATGTCCATTTCTAAAACACTAAGATTGTGTTCTATGATTAGACTTATCCTTAGGGTTCTTACTAAGGCTTTCACATCCAAGTTTCCTAAGGCTGACTATACCTTTCCCCTGATACCAACTATAACGACTCATACTTTCCACACATTGTTAATACTTCAAAATTGAAGTACGCTTATTACATCATATAACAAAACCATGAAAGGACTATATAGGTATAGTGTCTTTAAAAACTGGGAAACATAAACAACTGGTTCATAAAGCTTCTACATTGCCTCCCATTTATTTCACCATATCTAGAGTCCCTTTTGGCATAACCTACTTAATAACCTTCTTCCTGACCTGGGGAAAGAAAACATACAAAATGGTGAGCTCAAATGATCAGTAAGGGTAAACAAAATAAATGTCAATCACATCATATTCATAAGAACATATCATTTTGGAAATCATAACCTGAAAAAGAGATCATAATTTCATAACATGGGATAAATCATAGAAGTTAAATGTAATCCCAATAATCATAACATAAAACATGAAGATCTATGGAATACACACATAATCATAAAAAATCATTTCTTAGTATTCAAGACTCATTTCCAGGACTATATTAGAGGACATAGTCCATTTCTGAACCGAGTTCACTCCTCGTTTCAGTCCTATTTAACTGAACCGGTTTAACCTGTCATTCCAACCATGTCTATCTCATGAGATATAAATCTTTACCCAATGAATTGGAGTGAGATATAGGTCCCACCCATCTCATAATTATACCTTTCTTATGTGTGCCACAAAATCATAAATCATACTTCATTGCATAACCCGTGTAATAAAAATGGGATTCTTAAACATCGTGACATCATAAAATAATTCATATAAGATAAAAGAATTCATAAAAATAATTCCATCACAACATAATCAAATCAATGTAATAATAGGTATAGAAAAAGAACCCTATATTATCTTATATGGAAAATACTTTTGATAAAACACTTGAACTCCATTCTTGAGGAAAATATCCTTTCTACTTCAAAAACATGTTTCCTTTCTTAACATGTCATAAAATTTTAAACTAACAGAAGTTGGTTAAAAATAAACTTGAAAACTTGTAATTGAATCTTCTTGGAAATAATGTTTTAAAAATCCATTCTTTCCGTATTAGTTAAAAAAACATTCTTCTCGTACTTTTGTCGGAAAAGTCAAAAAGTACCTCGTACGAAAAACGACAAAAGATTCTTTTCATATCTTTTACTAAAAACTCACTGAAGGGTAAAATTGGACTTAAACAATTATATAAGGATATATATTACATATTTAGGAAACATGGATGTGGATGATAAATATTACTCAGTAAATTCTGAAGTATAAACAATCTCGGATAAAAATTGAGATTGTGAGATTTTCCCTTACCTTAGGTCTGATTTGCTTACTAAGTGTCCGAAACTCCTGTATAATGATTTAAATAATGTCATTGACTTATTCCAGAATAATACTCATTGTTATGATATCATATATGGTCATATTCTTAGCTTCTTATTAGTAATATTACATTGCTACTTGTTATTCGGGTGTTTATTACTTTTTGTTCTTATGCGTGTTTTGTTGAATAAATTCTTATTCTTATCTTTAGGTTATAGATACCTCATTTCCAGAATGGTATTAGTGTAATATATATCATATTTATTCACTCAATTCATTTATTTAATCATTATGAAATGAAAATCATGTGGAACGAGTCACATCACATTGTGGAGATGGTATTCCGTACGTACGCACGAGCAATGATATCGTTCCCATGATCGTGGAATTGTATTGGAGTGTATGTATAATATTTTAGAATCAATATAACTTTACAATAATCATATATATTTATTCTTTACACCATTATACCTATCCAAGTAAGGTGGTGGTGGAAAATATATTACACCACGGCGTGGAGACAGTATTCCGTACGTACGCACACGCGGTGATTTCGTTTTCCGTAGGATGGATAGATGGTGAAATAGGATTGTTTAAGACTTATAATAACATATCAGTATATTAGTGATACTGATGTTATTACTTCATAATGAAACAAATAAAGAAGAAAAAGTGGAAGAAGAAATAAAGTTGAATGAATCGGTAACAGACATTACCTCTTCTTTGAAGCGCCTCTTTGAGACCTCCTTTTAGGGCACTAAAAATTGGTCTTTGAAGAAGACCAAGACCTCTAGTATGTTTCTAGGGAAGTGGAGTGGATAAATTAGCAGGGGTTGTCCGAGCTTGAAGGCTCAAAGTGGTGTGGGGAAGAGAGGGAGGAGGTGCCCTTTTATAAGGGAGGAGAGGCGCACCTTTGGAAAAACTAAAAATATTATTTTATTATAAAGTCATATCTGGTTTTAAATAGATCTAAATAGATTTATTTCTAAGATAAGGTGGGGATGGGTCGAAATCGTCTCATCCAATAGAATTTATGCAAGTTTAAGTTTCTATTTTAACCTTATCATTTAGATTTAACTTTAAGTTAAATAATTTTACTTTTACCGTGTCTTCTTGTTTTCTTATATTATAAGGTTAATAAACTTACTATAATAGGCCAAAAGAACCCCAAGTTGTTTATTATTAATATATATAACCATATCTAAGTCATTCGGTTGAACCTTAGATTTTTAAAAATAAAATAACAATTAATAATATAATATTTGTTTTAAAAACTATTTTATGTCAATTTTGACACTATTTGGTAATTGATTTTTGTGAAAATCATAACAGAAAGATTAGTTCGAAAAAAGTTAATTAAATCAATACTAACATGTCATATTAACATATAAAATTATTTGAATTCCTAAAAAGTCTCAAATTACATTTATTTGGGTATTTATAATATCAATTATGTCAATATTTCATTAATAAGATAATTACTGCATCATCGTTCTGTCATAACAAAATTACATTATTTATTGTCTAAAAATTACAAATAAAATACAATTATGTAGTAAATATTTTTATCTTTCTAATGAATATTCATAGTCTAATATATATTATGTATAACCCTATATTAAAAATGATTTACTTATTAAACTTTGATTTTAACTATTTTAACTCTTCTTTAAATAAATTAATAATAAATGTCCTAATCTAATCCAAGTGGCCCTAAATGGTCATATTTTATTCCTAAGGTTGTTTTTGGTCAAATTACACTTATCCAATAGAATTAATACATGTGTTAGGGTAATAATAATATCATTTTTACCCTTAATTACCGTATTTACTTTTAACCGTGGTAAATAAAAGTAAAAAGTTACTATTCACCAAAAATTATTTTCATCTCATTGAACCACATTTTACTTACTCACATCAACCGTGTCTCTAGGATTTTTGAAATTCCACTCACAGAAGTGGTAAAATTAATTTTTATGTAATTTGCAAATTCTCCTAGGAGGTGGGTAAAAGACGGTGAAAAGTTCAATAAAATTTTTATATATCTAAAATTATTATAAAATGACTCCAATGAATTGCACTGAACTTAAATAGGTATTATGTGTCGATTTTGACCTAAAATAAATTTAAATAAAATAAATAATTATTTAAATAAAAAGTCGGTTTTTAAATAGTAACCCAATGTTTTCACTATTCATCAAAAATTGAAAGTTTTCAGAAAAATTCAAAAATTTCACCCTACGCTAATTTCATTATTCCGAATCCAAAAATGAAGTCCATTTTGAAAAATAAAATCTAAAAATTTTCAAAAAGTGGGTATTACTATTCATAATGGTTAGTTTTAATAATAGTTTAATAGCATATCATTATTTAGTGAAACTAGAGATTGCAAACGATGCAAGATATCAAGGAAGGTCACAGTTTCGTGTAAAGAAAGCCAAGCTAGTGTTGTGTGTAGTGAAAGATTACTTTGATGAGTTATATAACATAAAAACAAAATATTTATCATAAAAGTCTCGGGTGTTACAGTTCTTGTCTGATTTCATGATATTCAGAGGTTATTCAATTAGTTTTGACCCCGTGACACATGTTTTTAAAGGGATTCAAACTTTTAAAAATGATTATTCCATCATTCTAGTAAGATTGCATGTCCAATTGACATGTTATATACTCATACAAATAAAAATTATGAAATTATGGCATTAATATGATTTCACATCATTCTAAATTTTTTATCTATAGATCTAATTGGTAAAACCACATTTTGGTGTTTAAAAATAATAAAAGCTCATTATTAGTCATCACGATAAAATAGTACTTCATATTGATATATTTTCTACTTCATAGTTTAATAATTAATTGTATATTTGTTTTCTAATTTGATGGAATTTAAAGGCCATTCAATTGGTTTAGACCCCATGATGCATGTTTTTAAAGGTGGTCAAAACATTAATAACTGCATATTCATTCATTCCGGATAGTCCACACCTCCGATTGATGTGATGTATACTCATTCACATATCAAATAATAAAAATAAAATTTTCCTATAATTTAATTACATTCCAATTTCTTTTTATATGGATCTAAAAGTTAAATTCTTTATTTGGTGTTTAAAAACTACAAATGATTGTTTCTTGTCATCCTGGGAAAATGACACCTCATTTTGTAATTCAATTTTGTCTACTATTTCACAGTTCACTATACTATTATTTTCATTTGATTTAATGGAACTAAAAGGTTATTAAATTGGTTTTGACCCACATACTCACATTTTTAAAGGGTGACAAACATTTAAAAGCAAATTATTAGATCATTTCAGGAAGACCACACATCTGATTGATGTTTCATCTCCTCATACACATCATAAGTAATGAAAATATGGTTTTCCTACGATTTCACAATATTCCAAGGTCATTTTATATATATCTAACCATTAAATACATTTTTTGGTGTTTTAAAATAGTAAAAGTTCATTTTCAGTCATTTTGTGAAAATCTGTAACACCCCGAGATTTTAAGAAAGAAAACTATGTTCCATATCGTATTTGACACACAACATTGAGCTTAAATGTCCTATAAAATATATAACTTTTATAACCTAGTTGTTAAATTAGTGGGTAGGAATAGTATTAACAACCTTATAATATATATATATATATATTACTTAATATAAATTATTGATAAATTTTTAATAAATAATCAATCAATTTTTAGTAATATCATTATATTCTTTTAAAATATGTTTGTTCAAAAATTATTTTTATGTATTTTCATGAAAAAAATATTATAATTAATATTTGAAACTTTTGGAAAATGTATTTGATAAGATGAAATTAATTTTTAAAATTTTAATATCAAAATTTACTTTGGGTAATGATTTTGGTTTTTTGGAAAATATTTATTTTCCAATCAATAGTGAAGAATACAAATTTTTGTAAAAAAGGAATTTTCTTTTAAATAAATTAAGCAATTTAAAATTACGTATATTTTTTAAATATTATATCAAGTAACATAATAATTAATTAATTATATTTAATCCACTTAATATCATGTTAATCAACTTTATATTTTATTTTAGTATAAGTTTGGTTTTGTGTTTAAACTCAGGATTTTCTAAAGGTTTTTTTAAAGTTCATAATGTTTCTCATTTTTAATTAACTAAAATACCACCTAATGAGAAATTTTTTATGTTAGATTTATATATTATATATCAATAAATATTAATTTATATTAATATATTTATTACTATTAATGATAGAGTTAATATAAAATCATCTTTTTCTTAAAAAATACACTTCTGGAAAACCCTCGTTTTGGTTGTGTATATGGGTTTTATTTTAAATATAATTTTTCCAACTATATTAATATATTTGTTAAAAATAGATTCCATATTTAGAATAATCATAATAATTTTTTTCTAATAAGTCTACTTAATTTTTTACTGTAATGAATAGTGAAAAGGTAAAAAATAATTACCACGGTTAAGGTAAAAATAAGTTTCTAAGGGGTAAAATAAAATGATAAGTGATAAAATTACATATAAACTAGACTAAAATATATTTTATAGACATTATTAGACCTTATAATATATAGATATCTATAAAAATCAATTTTGGATCCCTTTGGAATGTGTAAAAACATGGGTAAACCTTTTTAATTTCAAAGATTAAAAGTGTGTCACTCGCATCAATTATAAAAGGCCACCCACGATCCTCTATTATTTTCCCCATAAAACCATTTTTTGTCTAATAACTATCCAAATAACTTCCAAAATTTCTTATCCTATTCCTAGGAGACATGTTTTGTTCATAAATCCATTTTAGGAATACTTTGGGTAAAATCCTAAAGAGGTGGTCTTAGAGGATGTAAAATTCCTAATTATGTGTTTCTGTTTTATTTCTTCTTACACCACATTAAAAAATTATAAAACTATAATAATATGGTAAAAAAATTTCTATTATATACTAATATGTTATTTTATTAATTTTATAACTTAAATACATCTCCTCTTCCATCAAATGGTATATGAAATCATCATTCATTTGTATGGAGGACTACCGCCTCATGAATCGATATCATTCATTTTCCATCATCTCTACTCATGAATTGTTGTAATGAATGATTTAAAGTATATATATGATAATTGTAACATAAGTTTACTTATAGAGTTATGATATCACATGTATCTTTTTTACTTTCCATTCCATGGTGGATACGATAATGTCGCTTGTGTGTATGACATACTACCTCCTTGTGAGGTGATGTGATTCATTTTTCACTAACACTTCACGTATAAGGTAATAATGATAATGTTAATGAGTATGTGTGATATACATGAAATCATAATGATATTAATATCATATTTATCATTCTTAAATGATAATATATAATTTTATTTCTTAAACTGAAAAATGACAACATCATTCGTGTACGTGTGGACTACCGCCTCCACGAAGCGACGTGATTATTTTTTCATTACCACATAAGAAGAATGATATATATAATTATATTTAAAAAATAATATTTTATTTATGATATTATGATAATATATAAAATATAAAATAATACATACCTTCTTTCCAGAATAATCATTGAAAATGAACGTTACTCAAGCATACATACTACCCAACATCTCCATGATCGTAACGTAGTTAATTTTTCATAAAAAAATAATTATTGGTTTTAAATTTATAATTGATGAATAAATATGATAATTATTTCTTGATTATTATTCTGGATATGTTGAAATAATTACCAATTTTACCGTGGATAACACACAGATCCGTTTTGAAACAATAAACCAAACTTCCCCGACACACCCGACGTTGACTTAACTTATTAAATATTTAAATAAGTCATTAAAAACAAATAAAATAAATGATTTAAGTATAATATATTAAACATATAAAATTTTCTTAATAAATAAAATAATTTATTTAAGCTTATTATATAGGTCTTAAAAGAAATACATGGAAAGTATGGGCTCGAGATAATGGTTCTTCTCATCTCGCTTTTACTCATGTGATATATATGCCATATTCACCACTTATTTTTATTATGTGGTTTATACACTATCCATTTTACATGTAAGATAATAAATTCTCAATATATATTGTATTTTAAGTTTCAATATTAATTATTCCATTCCAAGGGAATTGACTTGAAAGTTACTATGTGGTAAATGTTTTCTTAACTCAATTTCATTTAATTGGGTTATAAATCTTCTTCATTTACTCCATTGTGATTAAATTATGTGTGAATCGATCTATTATTTTTTACTATATGTCTCCACTTTGTTGTTTTGGATTTAAATTTGTTACACATAATATATCAATTGATTAACACTCAATTTAATGATGTGATTTTTGTGAGGGTTAATTGTCCCAAATTTCATTCTTTGGTACATATATCAATGATATGTACCTATCTTATTTTATGAGGTTTATATAATTCCATTTTGATAGGTTATATCCTGAATCTATTTATTTTAATTATATTTGTTGAATTATTTGAAGTTATTCTTTCATGGGGATTATGATTGAAGAGTTTTCAAAGTGGTCAAGGCTTTATGTTGCAATATTAATCCTTTAAAGATTTTTTATGTTCAATTTTCCATTGGAGGAAATCATATGATCTCATATATTTCTTCTCCACTTGTTATGAATGTTTATAACATGTTTTATTTCCATTTATGAACTTATTTATTGAAGATTTATTAACAAAATCATTTGCAAGTGATAAAAATCTTGTATTTTCTTTTAGATTGGGTATATTTCTCTTCAATATCCACGTTTTCTAAAAATAATTAAAAATTATTCATTTCTAAAAATAAAAGATTTTATAAATCCCTTTTAAATGATATTTTATATTATTTTAAAATGTATTAAAAGAAAATTTCTTAATGATATCCAAACGGGCCACCTTTGACTCCCTTTTTCAAAATGTTTTGAGAAGAATATTTATTTTTAACACTTATAACATAAATAAGTTTTCCAACCATCATTTATATTATTTTCCAGGAGTTTCCTTTATATTTTTCCAAGTTTTTTTTAAATGAAAAGTATTTTCAAAATATTTTGTGATTTTTTAGCTTTTAAAATTTATTTTCAAATAAAAAGGGTATTTTCCTCATAAATTTTTTTAATGATATTTTAATGGTATTTACATTCATCAACATTAAAAAAAATAATGATAATTATTATATAAATAGTATATTTCATAATGATACCATCCTAATTCATTCTTTAGATGGATTATGATTGTTTTCAATAGGTTTTTATGGAACCAATTTCTTTTACTCGGGTTAATCATGTTTCAAAGAGACTGTTTTTGAACCCATTTAATTTCCACAGGTTAATCTTATTTCAAATAGATTGTTAGGGAACCCATTTTTTTCATGTGTTAATCATATATCAAATAGATTTTTATAGAACCTATTTCTTTTCTAGGGGATAACACTGTTTCAAAGAGAGTTTTATAAAACCCGATTCTTTTCTATGATTCAATCTTAGATCAAATATATTTTTATGAATCATGTTTGTTTTTCATGGTTTAATCTTGTTTCGAAGATATTTATTCATAACCCATTTATTTTATATATGTTAATCATGTTTAAAACAGATAATTATGGAACCTTATTCTTTTCTATGGGTTAATCATAGTTCAACGATATTATTGCAGAACCTATTTCTTTTCCATAGGTTAATCAAATTATGAATGGAATAATGATTATTTCTTATAAGTTTTACAATGAAATATTAGATTTATGTACTTTATTTATGGTTCTTATACATTTTTATATGATGGGTTCACCTAGATGATATTAGGTGAGACCATTATAGCTTATATAATGGGCCCACCCAGAGAGAACATTAATGTATTAGGTATGGAAGTCAACCATATGGTTATTACATTTATAAGTGTTTTATTTGGGTTTTATAAGTTTTTTATGAAGATAAAATCCAAAGATACTAACATATTTTTGTTATTATTTTTATAGGTTATAAATGATTCCTTTTATTGAGATTTATATCACATGGCTCACGATTAGTTATTCTAATGACTCTTTACTTTTCTAAAGACTTATTCCATGTATTCATGTTTGATGATCCAAGTATTGAGGTGTATGAATATTCTTATATTTTTATCATGTATGTTGATTATGTTATCATACCCTTATACTCTTCTTATACTCACTTATGATATTTAATTTTTTAAGCCTATTTTTACCCTTTTTGGGAATTTGATCTCAAAATTCATATATTTCATTTTCCCTAGGTTATCATGTATAATATTGAATGAATTATTTCTAGAAGGATTCCATATAGATAATTTTTATTACCTAATATGGAATATGAAAATGGGTATAGTGGGAAAGATACTCTCTTGAATTCTTGGGTATTTTTTATGTAAGAGTTTGTCCTAATTATCTAAAACTCTAAACCTATAAGGTCCTTTAGAATATAAGTGATCTAATATTTCCTTTTGATATTGTCTGTTTTTATGGTGAAAATTGGGACACCTTAATCAGTATCAAAGACATAAATTTAATGTTCATGATTTTAACACCAGATCCACGAGTGCAGGTTTATGGTTATTATAGTTGGAATCAGATGAAAGGTTTAGATAACTTTGTAGATTATTATTTAATCATTTGAGGTTATATTAAGAGTTATATATACCCTCATAGGTATATATGATTAAGTTTGATCATAAGTTAAAAGTCGTAGACACCTCTTTTAAGGTTTTAAGTGAGGATATCTTAAAGTGATTAATGAAACATTAGTAGACATTTTATTAGGTTGAAGTATATATAAATATTTGATTTATTATGAAGTATTCCTTTCTATTTTTCACTCATAAGTTTTTAGGTATTGATATCCTTTAGGGTTTATATGATCGTGGATATTGAGGTAATTATGGGAACACAATTTTTATCCTATAGATAGTGATGAGATTGAAAATTGATTTGCTGACTAAGTGATTAATGTTATTTCAAAAGGATATCACCATACTTTTTTCCTTGTAAGATTAAAGGTACAAGATATCCTTTGAGGTTAAAAACACATTTAATTTTTAGGTTATTGAGGCTATTTGGGATATAGTGTTATTCATTCATTAAATTATTTTGTTTCCACTTTGGGTATTACAATTGAATTTTGAATATTAATGTATCGTATGAAGTTTTATTCATTTGAGGAATTACCATACCATGTTCTAACCATTTTTGTTTCGGTTAATTTATAAAAAAAAGAGGAATATATTTTCTTCCATTTTATTGTTATGTGGTCTTTAAAAGATGATTTTAGTGCTTTAGACATGCAATTTCTTCATGAATACTCATTATTTATATAAAAATATTATATTGTGGTGGAAATTGACAAAATGAGGAAATTATACTCACCAAGTAAGTATATCTCCTTATACTCGTAGTATATGCGGAAAATAATTCCTCAACTCTTCGAAAAGGATCTTGAAACAAAATATTATCATATTACTATCATTTCTGATGATACCAATGACCTCTTTCAATCCTTTTTAGTTTATGGTTTTTTAGTTTTTAACTTTCTCTTGATCATTTACTTTCTTGAGTTCAATGATCTTTATAACACACTAATATTTATAATATTTTAATTTTTGAATAAATTTAATTTTTTTTCTATCTTTATTTATACACAACACCATGATAAGATTATGTAACACACAATAATCAGTCATATTTCATTACACGCAAGGCCAAGCTTTACCAAAAAACAATATATTATTAAAATATTTTCATTTAATATAATAAGATATAACCTAGCTATTAAGTTTGAAATTATGAATAATATTAACTAAATTATTAAATTATATGTTTAAATTCATTGGTTATTAATTAATTAGAAAATAATATAAGAACCAATTAAATATAATGAGAATGTTTGTATAATAACTATTTTTATGCTCAAAAAATAATTTTATCACAATATATTAAATTAATTACTATTTGTGAATGATATTAATGAAATGTATATTTTATATATTCAATCAAATATTTTTACATTAATCAAATATATTTGATAGGCATAATATAAGAACAAACTCAATATTACACATAAAAACCTATATTTTTATAAAGGTAGTTTTACTATCTTTTGATGAGGAACCTATTTTAATTTCAACATTTGAAACTTTTATATATCCTACTTTAAAAAATAAAATTATTATTTTAAATTGGAATATTGAAATTTACATTGGATAAATTTTTGGTATTTTCTTATAAGTTTCATGTTATGATGACTAGTGGGAAAATAATGCCTTATAATCCATTTTTTTGAATATTCTAAAAAACCAATTTAAGGTTAAAGGGAACCACACATTTAGATATCCAATATAACCACATCAATATTCCCCCATAAATCATCATCAAATACCCATTTCTAATGAATTCATCATAAAGCATCATCACCGTCGCTAAAAAACCAAAAACCATTGAAAATCACTACTGTCATTGTCGTCGTCCTTTCAACACCATCATCACCACCATCAAAACACCATACTCCAAAGATCAACTAAGGACTTAGTTGCACATAAAACACATAAAAACAAACATTACCAACCCATACATAGAACTGTCATTGAACAAGCATCAAAACCTTTGACTAAAAATAATAGATCCTAAAAACCAAACAAGATCCAAAGAGACACTGCAATCACCGATGGGAAAACCTTCAGACCACCAATGAAGAAACCCAGAAAAAATGGAAATGTGGACGAAACCCTAAAATAAAAATAAGGAGGAAACTATGTGTTGATACCGAAAAAGAAAATGAAAGGAGACACTGAGAAGTCCCATAACTGTAGAACCGTTCAGGCCAAAACCTCTGAGTATCCATTGCTCTAGCTCCCACCTGGAGAGGAGCAGTGGAACGTAAGGTGAAAGATATGTTATGGTTGATGTTGAAGAAACAATAGAACCTTATCTATAGGGAAATTGAATAAAGGTATAAGGAGTGGGCCAACCGTGAGAGAGAAAAAATGGAATAATCACCAACAAATCTACCATTGGGATAAAGAGATGGATGAGGGAGGTTAAATAGGGAGAAGAAACTCTGAGTGATGGGGGTTTTTATAGTAAACCCTAGAAACAATGAGTATGGAGTGAAGGAGAGAGAGGGAAGAGCTATGGGAAAGTGGAGCAGCCAAGAGAGGGGAGAGAATGAGGAGAATGTAGAGCAATCCCATGAGACCTCCTGCCTTTTACGGTGATAAAATATTTCATTTTAATTATGGATTTCTCATCTAAATAATTTATAGTTTTAAATTGAATTTCTAATTGGTTTTAAATTAAAATGATATAATTTTTTATAAGTCAATATAATTTAATCAATTGGAATCAATTTCACATTGAATTTGGATATAAAAACATTTCAGTGTTTTGACCATTTTCACTTAAAACTCGTTTTATCATTCTATAAACATGATTAATTTTAAAGTAGGTATTTAAGCTTCTATGTTTTAAATTTTTAAAATTAAATTTAATATTTCGAATCAAGTGTTCAAATAATTTAATAGTTTTCTTTTATTTTTGGTCATATGAATACTACATTTAGTAATATTTTAATTACCATGGTTAACGGTAAATCAAGTAATTATGGGTAAAAATAATAGTATAAAATTACCCTAATACTTGTAATAATGTTATGGGATAAGTTATTTTTTAACAAAATTATCCTTGGGCCTATTTTATTTCCTCTTGGATACACTTGGACGACTCTAATCCTTTTATATTATTTTATTCTAAAGGAAGTCTAATATGTCACACTTCTGTTTTGAATAAGTAGCACATTATTCATATTAAGTAATTTAGAGGATATTTTTTACTACAAATAGTAATTTAAAATATAAAATGTTTATCTTCGTCATGATAATTTATTTTTCATTTTTATGGAATAAGTAATTAAAATAATGGATTTCATAATGATGATGAAGTAATTGTTTAATTAATGGACATATTAAATAAATGTTATTAAAAATATTAAAATAAATATAATTTGGAATAGTTTATTTCATTCAGGAATTTTATAAATTAAATGGAAATATTGTTGATGTATTAAATGTTTTTTTAATTTATCGTATGTATTGATATTTTAAAAATGTCAAGAAATGAATAGTGTCGAAATTGACATTAATAATATCTTAAAATAAGTTATATTTTCTTAAATTATATAGAATTAATAAAAAGATAACATGCATATAAATTATTTTTATAAAGATTAAAATATAATCCATGACACATTTATGGTTCGTTTGGAATTTTATAGTAACAATATTAACTCTTAAGGAGTAAAAAATCCAGGTTCTCATGGTAAGAGTTAAAGGGTTTAATTAAGGGTTAAAGCCAAAATATATGGTTAATAATGTGACCTAAACATGTCTAAAAAATATTGGTTGAGCTTTCTTCAACCCATAACCATCTTATATTAGAAAAAACTCAATTTGTATCCATTAATAATTGAAAAATAATTTATGTTGATTTAATACTTTGAGAGTTTTCAAAAGTTCTCCTCACCTCAATTGTAAAAGGGAACCACCTCTATCAATTCCTCACACCCCATTGAGCATTATAAATAAATCAAAAAATGCCCAAATAAGCTCAAAAAATCCCTAACCTAATCCTAAAATCCTCTATTTTGGAAGAAATCAAACCAAGGATGTATTTTGGAATAAATTAAAAGAAGTTACCCAAATAAAATGTATCATTCTTCCACAATCATTTTATTTTTATTTCTTTCTGAAATCCTTCATTTATTATTATTACATTCTTTTATAATAAAATAATTATCCTAAATATAATTATATTTTTTATGTTAATTTTTTTTACCAAAATCAACACACAGATACATCAAATGGGTAACAAATTTACCATTCGTGTAGGGAGAAATACCGCCTCACAGAATGATGTCATTGGTTTTTATATTACCAAATCTCATGGATGGTCATTGTGAGAAAAAAACTGTTTTTTATATTCTAAATATAATATTTATGTTGTCTTAATACTTTTATAATTTTTATATTAAACATAGCTTCATGATTCCCACTTTGTTTAAATATGATAACATCGTTTGTGGAAGTGTGTACTACTGCCTCCTTATAACAATGCGATTCGTTCACACTGTACTTGGAATGTATAAAAGATGGTTTTTATAAAAATATATTATATATATGAAATATATATGATACTTAAATTATAATATACATATATATACTTTACTTTTAAATATTTTTAAAATAGTAAATAAACGAATATAGCGTTCATGCGTATATACGACCTACCATCTCCAAGAACGGTGTATTTAATTTCCTATCTCAATTTTTTTTGGATTATTACAAATAAATATATAATAAATATAAATATAATATTTAAATCATGATTTACATTTTGTATATGAATAAACCATGATCTAATTGATAGGAACAACAGATAACAAGTCAAAACTTTCTCGAGAGACAAGGCAATTAGCACCTGAAATATTGAAAATAACGAAAGAATGTTAACAAATGAGTAATTAGATATTATAAGACGATAATATATGATATAATAAATATTAATATGGTTTTCAATAAGTTATTAACACTCTTAAAACCATTATATGTGAGGTTAATGTATGATCACCCAAAATGAAACGAAGGGTAAGGGATATCATCTCAATTTACATTTCATTGAATCTTATTTGTCGTTATGATCGAATTCACTTTCATATGGTGTATATAATTACATTTGCCATATTATATCAATAATATCCTTATTATCATGATATTATGAGTTTTATTTATTTTTATTCCTTCATTTAGATAATGATTTGAATATTTCAAAGTGGTATGAGACACCCTCAAATTTTGAAGATTATTTTCCTCAAAAATGTTTTAATGATCTTTCAATGGTATTTCCATTCAAAAAAATTAACAACCTTTGTTGTTACTTACCCTCAAATAGGAAATTATTGATATACCTATATCCTTTATTCAATATGGATATTTTTTAAAGGAAATTTTTTATTATTTTAATTGATTATTCGATATGAGGAATGCTTTGGACATGTACGACATGGGTGGGGCACATTTATAGATAGACCCGTGCTGCATTGGTAGTCTCATGAGATGAAATAATTTCCCAAAATAGATGGTTTTTTTTCATATATGATAAACTATCTTGGGAAAGGTCTTGACGGTAAAGGTTCCACGTACCTAGGAAACATGGCGTCCAATAAATAAGATTATCCCTCATTTCGACTCAGATATTATTTATCCATGATATTTTTTATCAAAATATCTATGGATGTATTATATTATATTTTTATTGATTTATATTGAATGTTTTTTAATATATTGCATTGATATATTGATTATTACTTATCTAATTATTTTAATGGCATGTGTTACTAGTTATTTACCTTACCATGCTGATTTATTTACATTGATTCAGTATTTCCTCTATTTTACATACACTTAATGAGAATTTGAGATCACCCTTATTATGATTCCTTTCTCTAGGTTATGAATAATAATCCTATAAATTAGTTTCAATGATTCCATGTTTTTTCTTATTTTATCCTTAATTTTCTTTTCCTAATGTATTATCGGTATCACGTATGTAATCGAGATTTCCAAGACTACTAAATTGATTAGTCCACCAGGATTTGATTCCTTGTAATTCATACCAATGTAATAAAATAATGAACCAGCCTTGGGTTTATGGGGTTGGGCATTATAATTGGTATCATAAAAATTTTAACAGTAACTTGGAAACTATATTTAGGAAACATATATTTGGGAACATAACCCTAAGTTATACATTGAGGATAAGTATAAAAGAACATCCTATAATTTTTGTAAGGTAGATATTTTGTGAGTATTCCTAGTAATACATACATGTATGGATATTACAAGTGGACATGGTTCTGGAACTAATGTACCAAGGAGTGACAAATCTGAAAAGGTTCTAAGGCCTGAATCGAGTGTAACCTGGTACACAACAACATACATTTATGTACATCCGGTTTGACACTCCTGGGGGATACACTTAGGATAATTAACATTTTATTTGCAAACAATTATGAAGTTTTTTAAATTAAATATATCCAAAAAGAAAAAATTTTATGATTATGAGATTATATACAGATAAAATTTTCAATTTATGTTAAGTATTTCACTAGTTGTGAGATTATAAATTATGTTTCACAATGATATAATCTAATATAGTTTATGTAAATGGGATGTGGTGAAATAGAAAAGGTTACACTCATACTGTATTATCTCAACTGATATTTGGATCAATGTTGTTCATTGATCCAAAATACTGGGGAGGAAGAAGAAATCGAACTTTTGGAATGAATAACTTTTAAGGATAAATTCCTCGATAAATACTTCCCTCATGATCAAAAAACTGAGATGAAGAGAATCTTCTTTATCTTAAATCAAAATGATGAAGAATTTTTTGCTGAGTATGAAGCTACATTTACCAGGTTATAAAGGTATACTATGGATTTCATACGCAACCTGAATTGCATGGTTGATCCTTTATTTAAAGAACATAAGGAAACTTTTTGAAGAGAACTGGCGTATCAAACATTTTATTCATGTGATGAAATAGTTTGTATTCTATCAAGAAAGAGAAAAAATTATCTAAGTCATATGGATTTAAAGGGAAGAAAGGGAAAAAGAGAAAGGAATAGAAAATAATAGATAAAGGTGAGAAAGGAAAGAAGGATTTCCCATATGTGATAATTTTGGAAAGAATCACATGAATAAATTATTAAAATTATTGGGAGTATGCTATAAGTGTAGAGAGAAAGGTCACCTAGAAAAATAATGCAAAGGGAAGAAGTAAAATATTTTTATTCAGGGTAAAAAATTCAAGGAGATGGGGAACTATGCAAACAAATTCCCCAAGCATCAAGGAAATATACTTAAGAAAAATATATGGGATCAAGGACAAACATATGTTATTGACACAATCGAAGTGGAATGATTAATGTGGTTATGTATTTGGATATAATAAATTTGTTATAGAATTATTTTATAGATGAAGGTATCATCATATGAATTATGATATATATAAGGATTTTAGAGAAATACTTTTTTATCAAAGATTTGAAATCTTGTGTTGATTGGTACTGATAACCAAGAAAATCGATTAAGTAACAATTTGAACTTTTTGGAAAACCAAATTTTTAGGGGAAGGTGAGCCTTAATATGTTACTGATATTGAGATAATGATTTTGGATAAAGAGTTGATTTATATGGATAATGTAAATTAGATAGAAATACCTACCTTGGAACTGATTATAATACATTGGATCAGAATACATGGAATGATCATAAGGTTAACCATTTATTAAATGGTCTAAATTGATATTTTAAGGAGGTTTTAGAGATTATTTTATTACTTCACCATGTGATGAAACTTTTGATAAGAAAAGAAGTATAAATGGTTCAACTCACTAGGATAAGATTGTACTTATAAAAACGTATCACGTATGTATATTTACTTATATCCTTAGAGAGTGAAAGAATTTATCAACTCCCAGAAAAGGGTCTTAAAACAAAAATGTTGTCCTATTATCAACATTTTTTTTATATTAATGAACTTTATTTACACCTATGATTTAGGGTTTTGTGGTTAAAAACTTTCTCATGAATATGTTCTCTATCACTCTGCATCAGAACACGTTGGTTAGATTTCTCTTTCATATCAATGTTTTCACTAATGTCATCATACTCAAAATCTTAGTATTGTGGTGAAATTAGAATTTACTTTTACATATTACTATGAAGACATGTTATTAACCATATTTATGATGTGAGTTTCTCAACAATTTTTTATTATCAAATATCAAACCCTACACTACCAAGATCAAGCTTAAATTATTAGGAAATAATTTGATTAAGGTGGGAAGAATGTAACACTCCAAGAAATTCCAATATTTTAATTTTTTAATAAATTTAATTTTGTTTCTAGAATTATTTATATGCAACATAATGATAAGCTTATGCTACAAAGAATAATTAGTTATCTTATGTTACATGCAAGACCAAGTTTTACCAAAGAACAATATATTATTAAAATATTGTTATTTAATATAATAAGATATATCATAGCCATTAAGTTGTAGATTATGAATATTACTAACTTACTTATGAAAATATATGGTTTAATTCATTAGTTACCAATTAATTTTAAGGGAATATAAGAATTAATTTAATATAATGAGAATGATTTTACAAAACTATTTTTATGCTCACAAAGGAATTTCATCCTAATAAATTAAATTAATTACTATTGGTGAATGATGTTGTTGTAATATTTATTTCATATATTCAATAAATTATTTTTTACATTCATTTAATATATTTTATAGGCATAAGATATGAACAAACAAAATATTACACATAAAAACAAATATTTTTATAAATGTAGTTTTACGGCCTTTTGATGGGGAACCTATTTTAAATCCATTTTTTTAAAATTTTATATATTATATTTTAAAGAATAATCTTATTATTTTAAATATGAATACAGAATTTTACTTTGGTAATTTTTTGTATTTTTCTGATAAGTTTCATGTTTTGATGAATTGTGATAAAATATTGCATTTTAATTGAAAATAGTGTTTTCATCTAAATAATTTATAGTGATAAGTTTATTTGTAATTGGTTTTAATTTATAATTAGATCAATTTTTTATCATTTAATATAATTTAGGAGATTTTAATCAATTTCATGTTAAATTTGGATATAAAAACATTTCAATCTTTTGATCGTTTTCACTTAAAAAACATCTTTTCTCATCACATGAATGTGATTAATTTTTTATTTTTTATTACAACTCATGTGTTTTAAATTTTTAAAAATATATTCCATATTTTTAATTAGTGGGGAAAATTATTTAAATAGGGTTCTTTTATTTTTGGGCATATGAATAGTAAATTTAGTAATATTTTAGTTACCATGGTTAAGGGTAAATGAAATAATGATGGGTAAAAATAATATTATAAAATTACCCTAAATCTTGTCATAATTTTATTGGATGATCTATTGTAGAACGAAATCCTACTTGGGCTTATTTTATAGCCTCTTAGAACCACTTTGATGACTTTAATCCTTTTATAGTATTTTCTTCTAAGGGAAGTCCAATATGTCACACTCTTGTTTTTAATAAGTATTAAATTCTTCATATATGGTTATTTAAATGATATATTCCAATATAAATATTACTTAAAAATATAAAATTTTTATATTAATCCTGATATTTTATTTTTATTTTTTGGGGAATAAATTATTAAAATAAAGGCTTTCATAATGATGATGTGGTAATTGTTTTATTAATGGACATATCGAATAGATGTTATTAAAAATATTAAAATTTATGTAATTCGATATAATTGATGTCATATAAAAATTATATATATGACCTATACATATTATGGATGTATTAATGGTTTTGGTTATAATTTATCTTGTGTATTGACATTTTAAAAAAATTTAAGAAATGGATAGTGTCAAAATTGATATTAATGATATTTTAAAAAATAAAATATTTTATTAGATGATATAAAGTTATTTAAAATTTAAAATTTATCCAAATGGTTAGGGTAAATTTTAAAATTGAATCTATGAATAATTTAAGGTACGTTTGATATTTTATAGTTAATATATTAACCCTTACAGAGTAAAATCCCAAATTAACAGGGTAAGAGTTAAAGGGTTTAACTAAGGGTTAAAGCCAAACAATAAGGGTAATAATGTGACCTAAACCTATCTAAATTTTTTTTGTTGTGTGTATTTTGACCCATAAACCCCTTATGTTAGAATAAAATAACTTTCTATCCATTTTTTAATTAAAAATTAACTTATCTTAATTTAATACTTTGAGAGTTTCCAAAAGTTCCCCTCACCTCAATTATAAAACGGCTCCTACTCCCACACTTCCTCACACAAAATTTAGAATTATATATTGACCAAAATCTACCCAAATAAGCTTCCAAATTACCTCAACTAATATGGTAATCATCCCTTTGTAAAAAAATAAAAACAAGGAAGTATTTTGGTATAAACCAAAAAGAGTTACCCAAATAAAAGGTAACATTCTTCAACGATCACTTTAGTTTTATTTATTTTACCACTCCTTTATTTATTATTATTAAATTATTATATAATAACATAAGTATTTTAGATATATTGAGATGTTTTTATATTATATTTTTGACCTACACCTCTACACACATTCATCAAATTGGTAACAAATTTACCGTTCATGTATGATGAACTATCACCTCACGGAACGATATCGTTCCTTTTTTCCTTTACCACCTATAATGGTTGGTAATTATTTTGGACATAGTATTTTTAATATTATATATATATATATGATATTTATGTTTTTTTAATACTTATATAATTTTTATACAACACATACCTTCATGCATTCTGTTTTTTGTAAATAAGATAACATCATTTGTGGAATTATGGACTATCGCCTCCTCAAAGGGATGTGATTCATTCACACTATACACAGAATGTATAAAGGATGTATTTAATAAAAATATATTATATATTTGACATATATATGATAATATAATTAAAATATACATATATATAATTTACTTTTCATTCTTTTAATATGGAAATTAAATGAAAGTAGTGTTCATGAGTACATTCGGCTTACCGTCTCTATGAACAGTGAATTTAAATTCCTATCTCCAAAAGTTATGGATTATGATAAATACATATATAATGAATATATATATTATTTTAATAACGTTTTAATTTATAGATAATATTAAACCATGATCTAATTAATAGGAACAGCAAATAACAAGTCAAAACTTACTCGAGAAACTAGGAAATTAACACCCAAAATAGTGAAAGTAATGAAAGAATATTAACAAATGGGTAATATGATATTATAAGATGATAATATATGGTACAATAAATATTAATATGGTCATATAATAATATATTAACACTCTTTAAACCATTATATACACGGTTAAAGGATGATCACTCAAAAGGAAACGCAAGGATAGGGATTTCGTCTCAATTTGTATTCCATTGAGACTTATTTGTTGTTCGACACCAATTCGGTTTTATATGGTGTACATACTTCCATTTGATATATTATATCATGAATAAAATTATTATCATGATATTTTAAGTATAATTTAATGTTATTCCTTCATCATGATTATGATTCAAATCTTTCAAAGTGAAGTGGGACACTTTGTAATGTTTAAAGATTATTTCCCACAAAAAAGTTTTAATGATCTTTAAATGGTGTTTCTATTCATAAAAATTAACCACCCTTATTGTTAATTATCCTCTACTAGGGAATTATTGATAAATATGTATCCTTTATTCAATACGGATATTTGATCAGGCATATCGTTTATTATTTGAATCGATTATTCTATATGAGGAATGATTTGGACAGGTACAACATTGGTGGGTTCGGATTATAAATATCCCCTCGATGCAAGATAATCTCATGATATGAAATAGTTAGCCAAAATAGATGGGTATTTACCTAATATATAAATTTTCTTGTTAAATGATTGACGGTAATGGTTCCATGTACCTAGGAAACATGGGGTCTAATAATTAAACATCTCGCACATTTAGACTCATTTATTATTAATCAGTGATATTTTTTATCGACATATATATAGATGATTCTGTTATTAATTTATAGATTAAGATGGAATGAGTTTTAGTTTCTTACTCGTCCATATTGATTATTCATTGTATATTTATTTTAATTTCATGTGTTACCATTTATTTACTTTTCCATGTTGATTTATTTTTATTGATTTAATATTGCTTCCATTTTACTTACTCTTACTGAGAATTTGACTTGACCCTTATTATGTTTCCTCTACCTAGGTTATGAAGTGGAATCCTTTAAATGAGTATCAAGGATTCTGGTGTTTTACTTATGTTATGATTTATTTTTTCCACAATGTGTTATGGGTAGCATGTGTGTATTCTGGATTTCCAAGTCTGCTAAACTAATTGGTCCCTAAGGACTTGGTTCCTTGTAATTCATCTCAATACAATAAAATAATGTACCAGATCAGGTCTTATAGGGTCGGGGAATTACAATATTTGTCACTTTATATCATTATTTAGGAACTGGACTTTTCTTCCATGTCCAAATCACCAATTCCCACCTATGTTTGCCTATTTTGAAACCTAGTATATTTTATTATATATGACCTTCATATGACATTTTCTCTCATATGAAGAGGATGTTTTATTAAACCCTCTAAAGATGTGGGTATCCAGAAATAATTTATTTTCAATTGACCAAAATTTAATTATGGGGAAAATTTTTAAATCTAAATTATAAAGTTTATTAAATGTCAGAGGATGTACAGCCCTGAGTTTTTAAAGAAGAAAACTTTGTTCGATAGCATATTCAACACGCAATATCAAGCTTAAACAAATCGTGAAATATATAACCATCATAACCTAAATTTTAAATTAGGGGTATGAATAGTATTAACTACTTTATAACATATATATATATATGTAATACTCATTATAAATTATATATAAATTTTTATAAAATAATTAATCTAGTTTTATTAAAGTAATTTTATACATTAAAAATATGATTTCTTCAAAAAGGATTTTTATTTATTTTCAGGAAAAAAATTATAATTTATTTTTGGAAATTTTAGAAAATTTATTTTATAAAATTTAATTAATTTTTTAAATTTGAAGATCAAGATTTACTTTTGTTAAATTTTGGAATTTTTTAGAAAATATTTATTTTTCAGTGAATAGAGAAAAATAACGATTTTTGTAAAAAAAAAGTCTTTTCATTTTAATAAATTAAGTAATTTTAAAGCCACAATATGTTTTGAATATTATTTAATGTCAAATAAGTATTTCTTAGTTATATTTAATCCAATTAATTACCTTTTAGTCATATTTATATTGGATTTTATTATATATATATTTTTATATTAAAATTGGGATTTTTCTAAAAACTATTTTAAAGTTCATAATGTTTTCCTTTTAATTAATTAATATAATACCTAAACATAAATATTTTAAATAAAATTTATATATTATTTAACTATAATTATTAATTTATAGTCATATAGTTATTATTATTAATCATTTATTTAATATATTGTCTTCTTTTTCTAAAAAAAACACTTCTAAAAAACTCGCTTTTTCGTTACGTTTGTGGGTTTTGTTTTAAATTTATTTTTTCGATTTACATAAATTTAATTTGATAATATGTATTAAATATTACTAATAAAAGTAATTTATATAACCTAAGATTGGTCTAATATATAATGGGTGGAAATATTTATTCCTTGTCATGAATAGTTATATATAACACTCCATTTTTTACCCTTTTCCATGTGAAAAATGTGGGTATACCTTTTTCATTTAAAAATATCAAGTGTGTCACCCACATAACTAATAGAAGGCTACCCACTATCCTCTGTTATACCCAACATTAATCCATTTTGGTTCAAAAAAATCCTACCCAAATCACTTAAAAATTACGTCCCCTAATCCTTAAAGACATATTTTGGTCATAAATCCATTCTAGTAATACTTTAGATATAATCCTAAAGAGGTGACCTGAGAGGAGGTAAAATTCCTTATTATGAATTTCTGTTTAATTTCTTCTTCCAAATCCATAAAAAATTCTTCGTCTATGATCATATGATAACACAAGTATCTAATATATATTAAAATATTATTATATTAATTTCAAAAACTAAATATATCTCATCTTCCATCAATGGGGATATAAAATCATCATTCATGAGTAAGGGGACTACCGTCTCGCGAATGGATGCCATTCGTTTCCTTAATCACCTCTCACAGCTTGTTTTTATGATTTATTTGAAGTATATATATTATATTTTTAACATATATATAATTTTTATTTACTATACCTGATTTTGTTTCCAATTCCATGGGGGATACGATAACATTGCTCATGAGTATGACAGACTACCACCTCATGAAGAGATTTGATTATGTTTCCCCTAATGTTTTACATGGAAGGTAATAAGGATATTGTTAATGAATATATGTGATATAAATGAAATAATAATGATATTAATGAAATATTTATCACTCTTAAATGATAATATATCATTTTATTTTCTACACTAAAAATGGATAACGTTATTCGTGTACGTGTGAACTACCGCCTCTATGAAGCGATGTAATAATTTTTCATAACCACATCACAAGAATTTTATATATAATTACATTTAAATAAATATTATTTTATTATGTTATTATTATAATTATTTAACCATAATATAATTCATACCTTCTTTCCATAAAGATCAATGAAAAATGGAAATGTTACTCATGAATATGTACGATCCATCGTCTCTATGATCGCAATGTAGTTAATTTTTTATAATAGTTTTTCATGTCTGGTTTTAAAATTATAATTTATTAAAAAATATTATAATTATTTAATTATTATTTTTATGGATATTTTTAAATAAAGGCTTATTAGACCAATATTAACACACCAAAACCCTTTTGAAACAATGAACCAAACGCCCTCAAAATACCTAATGTAGAATTAATTGATTAAATATTAAAATATGTCACTAAAAATAAATTATATAAATTATTTAAATATAAGGAATTAAACCTGGAAAATTTTATTAACAAATAAAATAATTTATTTAATCTTATTATACATGAGTTAAAGGATATACAAGAAAATATTTGGAATCGGTGGAAGGGTTTTTTTATCTCTCCTTTTCTTATGTGAGACATATTCCATATTCACCAATTTCTTTTATTTTTTGGTTTATATATTATACATTTTTCATTTAATGTCATTAATAATTTATACATCATATTATTTTAAGTTTCAATACGAATTATTTCATTCAAAAGGATTTTACCTGATAGTTACTATGTGGTAAAGGTTTTTTTAACTCAATTTCCTTTCACTAGGCTATAAATATTCTTCATTGAATCCATTATGATATTATTATTTGTGAATTGATATATAAATTGTTTTATTATATATTTACACTATTTTTTTATTTACATTTGTTACACATAATCTCTCAATTTATTGACTCTTAATTCAATGATATGTTCTTTGTAAGGGTTAATCTTCAAGAGTTCATTTCTTTGGGGCATATATTGATGAAATTAAACTATATTATTTTATGAGGTGTATGTAATTACATTTTGTAATGTTATATTATGAATATCCTTATTTTTATGATATTTTAAGTATCATTTGAAATTATTCTTTCATGGTGGTTATGGTTTAAGAGTTTCCAAAGTGGAAAAGGCTTCACATTACAATCTCCTTCCATTTGATATTTTTTATGTTCAAGTTTCATTTGGAGGAAACTATATGATCTTATCTCTTTCTTATCACTAGTTATGAATGTTTTTAAAATGTTTGAATTTTTGTTTCCTACATTATTTATCGAATTAATATTATGAAATCCTTTTGTAAGTAATATAAATCTTGTATTTTTTTTAGATCAAGTATATTTATATTACATGAATATGTTTTCTAAAATGTTTTAAAAAATGTTCATTTATAAAAATAAATTATTTCAAAAATCCATTTTACATTATATTTTATCTTATTTTAAAAGTATTTAAAAGGAAAGTTCTTAACATTTTCCAAATGTTTCACTTTTTACTCCATGTTTCAAAATGTTTTGATAAGAATGTCTATTTTTAAAATTTAAAAATGAATGGATTTTACCACCTTCATATTAATTATTTTCCTTTAGGTTTCCTTTATATGTTTCCTAGGTTAATTTCCATGAAAATTATTTCAAAAATATTTTATTAATTTTTAATTTTTAAAATTATATTCAATGAAAGAGTATATTTTCATCAAGAATGTTTTTAATGATATTTTAATGGTATTTTCATCATAAACATCAACAACCATTGATGACTTTATGATATACTAGGGATATTTTGTAATGATATTATCCTCATTATTTATCTATATAGAATAATATTTTTTTCAAATATATTGTTATGGAACTAGTTTCTTTTCCACTAGTTAATCATGTTTCAGAGATATTGTTATGTAACTTGTTTCTTTTCTATGAGTTAATCTTGTTTCAAATATATTTTATAGAACCCATTTCTTTTCAACTGGTTCATCATATTTCTATGATATTGTTATGGAGCCCATTTTTTCTTGGGGTTAATCATGTTTCAATGTTATTTTTATGGAACTCGTTTCATTTCCATGGGATAACCTTGTTTCAAAGAGATTTTTATGGAACCCATTTCTTTTACAATGATTAATCTAGTTTAAATAGATCAATATAATACCCATTTATTTTCCAAGGATTAATCATATTTCAAAGAGATTTTTATGAAACCTACTTCTTCTCCATGGGTTAACTGTGTTTCAAGTATATTTTCATGAAACTCATTTATTTTCCATGGTTTAATCACATTATGAATGGAATAATGACTATTTTCCTGAGATTTACGACAAAATTTAGATCCATATACTTTATTTATCATTCTAGGACATTTTTATATGTTGGGTGTGTCCAGATAGCACTAGGTAAGCCCATTATAGCTTAGATGATGGTGTAACCCAAATAAATATCTAATTCCTTTTGGTATAGAGATCGAACGTATGTTTATTCCATTTTTAAGGGTTCTATAAGGGTTATGTAAGTGTTCTATAAAGATAATTTCCCAAGATAACAACATGTTTGTTAGAGTGGATACTCAAGAGGGGGGTGAATTGAGTTCTAATAAAAATTTCTGTTAAAACTATTTCTCTTAAAATCCCCCAATTTAAAAACAATGTTAAACTGTAGTGAATCTATACAGAGTGTAAATGTTCAATCAGTTTCTCAAAGATTGATTAGGTCTCAGTTGACTAAATCTGAAGATTAAATAGCTTTTGAAACAAACTTACTGGTTTAAAATAAGTATAAAAACTTGCTAATTTAACTGTCAAATTAGCTTTAAAATAGTTTTTTATTTCAAAGTTATAGCAGTGGAATATGAAATAAATATATATTATACTTATAGACTTAAATTAAAATTCACAGCAAAGTTAACCAAGAGGTTAAGTCTTAAGCCAAGACTTATTCCTCTCAAAAATTTATATAAATTGATCCACACCCTCGATCTGGGGTAAAAAAATGTACACTACTGTCTAGGTCCAAAGACCTCTACCACAGCTATTCACGGGAAAAAAACAATAGCACACAGTCTGTTCAGGTCTTACTCAACCTCTACCACTATCCACAGTGAGAAACAAAAGGTTATGAAGTTTGAGTGGGGATTTATGAATCCTCTAGTTTATCTTAGGAGACAATGTGTGTAAAATAAACAGGGTACACACACTGCTCAAAATGTAAAGATAGAATCACTAAAGGAAGTGAGAAAGAGTTTAGAAAATATCTAGGGATTGGCAGTGCAGCTCTGGACTCATTTGGTTGGTCAAGAAAACTTCTGAGTCCTCTAGTTTCATCTTAGAAAACAGAGTGTCATTTTCTTCTTTGATTCATTGTACAGCTTAGTAGCCTGAGTGCATGAAGTGTTTGTTGTAGTTCACTCAAGATGCAGCTTGTGTTATCCTTGAAAATGAGTAGCTTTGTGTATGTCCAATGTTCTTGGAGTATAGATTTTTCTTCTTTCACAATGCACCACATTTGAATGATATTCAGCTCTGTTCTTTTTCACCAGTGTGCCTTCTTAGTTCCTTGATGCTTGTTGTATGCACACACAGTTTTCTCTACTTCTCTGCTGTATTTCAGCTAGGTATTTCTCTTATCTTTTTGTAGCTTTCAGCTCTGGAAAAAAGGAATGAT
Organism: Viscum album; assembly: GCA_963277665.1. Classification (NCBI taxonomy): domain Eukaryota; kingdom Viridiplantae; phylum Streptophyta; class Magnoliopsida; order Santalales; family Viscaceae; genus Viscum; species Viscum album. The sequence continues at coordinate 1,629,478,269 of OY728122.1, forward strand.
TATTTTTTGCATGGGTACTAGGTACGGTTCCCTGACATGACAATAGAATTAATTAAATATCATTGAATGCATTAAAAACATCAAATTTAACCGTTATCTAAATAAATAAATAGTATTGAGAGTATAGAGTTTGACTGGTTGGTCAATTAGTAGATCGTGTTGGTAAAAGTGTACGGTAGACTTTGTGTAGCTGGTCCTTCCATCGGTAGATCTTTGATCTTGCATCGGTTGCTTATATACTGGTGACTTTAGTTTCATCGGTAGCTCTTGTTATCGGTAGCTCTTGATCCATCAGTAGTTGTTGCTCCATCGGTATTTGTTGCTCCATCGGTAGCTCTTTGCATCCGTAGCTATTTGCATGTGTCGATAGACTTACAATATCAGCTGACTTCTATCTGTAGCTCAATATATTGGTGACTATACTTGTATTGATAACTATCTGTGAACTAGCTCTATTGGTAGACTTCTGTCTATCGATAGCATTTGTCTGTCGGTAGCTCTATCGGTAGCTCATTGTGTTCTGTCGGTAGCTCGGTTGTTGTCAGTATATCTGTTCATATTAGTGACCTTAGTATATCGTTGACTCTGTCTATCGGTAGACTAAGTCTATCGGTAGGCTGAGTACCGGTACCTCTAGCTAAACGCAGACCAGTGACTTAATACTTATCTATTTTATGCAAAACATATCTGAATGGGTTATAATTACATTAGAACTTTTATAAACATGGATAAACAAATACTAAACTATCTCATGGATTATTTTAATATTATTATCATCTTGATCACAGATTGAAAGAAATAATATATATAAAAACATTAGACTGAGATTATCAAAGTATATAAAAGCATAATTGGGATTATCAAAACAGGTGAGTTCAACAATCTCCCCCTTTTTGATAATCACAACTTATGATATTATTATTTAAAAAAAGTGTATCAGAGGATATATAATTAAACTCAATGTTCTCAGAGAAAATAGTATGTTATAAAACATAATTTATCAGAGATAGAATTAAATGTATCAGAGATAAAAAAACCACGATATCAGAGGTAAAATTGAGTGGTATCAGAGAGATAAATGAAATGATATCAGAAGTAATGTTTAGTGGCATCAGAGAGTTAGAGAAAATGGTATCAGAGGATGAAATGCAACATTATAATAGGAGTAAAGCATGATATCTTTTACTTAGATAAAATTTCTCCCCCTTTAAATAATATCTCCCCCCCTGGGTGAATATGTCTTCCACTTTGATACTTAGAGAGTATTTATCCCCCATTGTAAAAGATTGTTAAAATATTTCTCCCCCTTTGTGATAATCAAAAAGTGGGAAACCAAAGAGAAGATGAATAAAAATAAAAATGAGAAAAGAGATGAAAAAACAGTTCCATTTCATCTTCCATATGAGGTACAAAGAAATAAACAAAATACATAGGATTCATATCAAATAGTCCAGCCACTTGATCAATCCACATCCTCAATGTGAGATTTTCCCTTGGGATCAGAAGAGGATTCAGGTGGTGAGGATTCTAGTGAAGGCTTAGGAATTTTGGAAATGACCATAGGAGGCTGAGCAACTGACCTTGTGCCTGGCCTGTATTGAGTAGTCCTTTGTGTGATCATAGGTGTGAGGCTTCGAATTGCTTGGGCAGGTGTCATCTGAATTGGAGAAGCAGTAGAAGTAGAGGTAGGAAAAGAAGGAGGGACAATCACTGGCCTGACATCAATATGCAGAAAAGGCAGCAACAGATTTCTAAAATCCATAATGATTCATCCTACTCTCTCCATAGAAGATATGAAGTCATCCTTTTTCTCCATAAACTTGTCCAATACTGGAGTCAATTCCCTTATCTTTCTAACTTCTTCTCTGAAGGATTGATTGACAGGAGGCAGTTTCATATTCTCAATCAGAAGCTTGAAATGACTGGTCATTTGGGTCTTTGTGTAAATTTTGGAGAAATACGAGTCCACCTTTTCTTTCAATTCTTTTTGAGAAGCAGAGGCATATCTCATGTAGTCTTGGACTATCTTCATTATTTCTCTGGATTAATCTATAGTAGAGAGAACAACTCTGCTCAGTTCAGATGAGTCCACAGAGCCACTGGTTGAGGCAGAACCAATCTCCTCTTTCATCATAGCTCGAATTTGATTCAAATCCACAGAAGGTTTAGATGAAAGAGATCCAAAAGATAAAGATATAGTCTCATGGAAGCTTTTGGTCAATCCACTGATAAGATTTTTAACATCGGAATCCTAGGATTTAATATGATCTTTCATAGATAAGTCCTTATATTCTTGGGATTTTGAACTCATGTAAGAGTCTAAAGAAACAACAGATTCCTTTATAGCTTCAAGATATGATTCAAGTCTAGAAACTTGAGCCTGGTAGTCTTTAACTTCTTCAACAATTTCGCCCATGAAGGATGATAAATTACAGGCAAGAGACAGTTCAAAAGATCTTTCCAACATACTCATATCTTCAGCAAAACTTTGCTTCATCTCAGCAACTGAGGAACTAAACGATTCTTTCAGCTCATCCTTCAGGGATTCCAGATCAGCCCTTGTGATCATATCAGTAGGTGCGACTGTAGTGGGTACTCTTTAAGATGCTAAACTGAATACTGAGTCAGTCATGATCGATTGAACTGAATAGACCAGAAAAACTTTCATCTGCTTTACCTCTTCCACAAAACTGTCCTTAAGATTTTTCTTTAAAGTATCCAGGTCATGCATTCTGACCAAATCATCAGGGAATAACTCAGAATCGACATCATAAGTAATATTAGGTCTATTAAGAGTTGTCTCATTATCTGAATCAGGATAGTCTAAACCACAGACTATAAAACCTGGGTCTTCTTCCCAATCTTCAATTCCAGTAGCCACTATAACACTTCCAACATTGGTTTGATTCTCCCCCTCAACTGGTGCATCCTCAATTAGGATAATAGCATTCTAAGAAACATTCTCAGTAGAATTCTTAGCAGGTATTTCATCCTGAGGAGAATCTTCCACTATCATTTCCATCACTTCAGCAGTAGGAGTGTCTTCCAAAGTAGGCAAGGGTATGTCAATTTCATTTTCTTCCTCAATAGGTACTAAAGATTGTCCAATCACTGGACTAAGGCTCAAATCAGCTGACAGAGATGCCTCACTCTCATGAACATCTTCTTCATTCTCTACAGCAGCCACTTCAATAGCCTCTAATGTAGGTTCTTCCTTATCTGATTTATGTTGATCTAGATTTTTAGGATTTGGGCTAGGAGGTAAGTCAGGATCTCATCCTTAATCAGTAGAGGACTCTTCCTCTTCTGAATCATCACTCTATTCCAGATCTTCTTCATCAGGTCCCAGACCTGGATCCCTCACATCCTTTGGTCTTGAAGGATGATCCATAGGATTGAATTTGTCATAAACCTTCTGGTCATCATTGACCCATTCTCCTCTCCAAGGGTTCCAATTGATTTTTATGTACTTACAAACTTCAGTTGTGATACAGAAATTATTCTTCACTACCATTGTCTCATCTTGAGACTCAGAAACCCCTTTTACCTTGATCATCACAGAGATCATCTTAGCAAAGAATAGGGCATTTGTCTTTGATTTCAGCCTCTTCATATCTTCCATTTGGATCATTAGTAATCTGCACAAATTAAACTTTACACAATGTCTAAAGAGGTGCAGGAGATAGATATCCTGATATCTCAAATTGGAAAATTCTCATATCCTCAGTATCAAGACATGTTGAAATAATATGAATAGAAATTTGTTCTCTCCATCCATTTCTGCAGCAACTACTTGTGTTTGACTTCCATCACCAGTCAGCTCTTCTAAAGTAGTCTCATAGTCGAAAATGTCACTGGTAGGTGGCACAGATCTCGGTACATATCCAGATACTCCTTCATGTGGAACTTTTAAGCACTCATCCCATTAAACAGATGAAAAAGACATCTCCTTTCCATTCAAAAAAGTGGTTACTCGATTTTCATTCTCCAATTTCTCAAAGGTTACAAAATCATAAAATTGTTTCACTAATTTTGGAAAGTAGGGACCATTGTTGTTCGAAAAACACTCTACCCATTTTTGATCTTCAAGAACATCGAGCACTAAGGATCTTCTAGGCAGCATCCATTCAACACACAACTACTTTTCAATCACAATAACTCGATTTTTCAGATGAGGATTCACTGGTCGTCTCCACGACCTAGTTCTAGCGACACCGCCACTACCACTTGCTTCTTGATCAGTCTTCTACTTCTTTGTTTTCGGATCAATAGAGTCATCTCTGATGGTAGGAAGTTTGGTTTTTGTCATTGCTGGTTCGAAGGATTTAGGGTTCACTAAGGATGAAGGAGCTAATGTTTTAGGGTTAAGGTTTGAGGCTTGGTGGATTTAGAAGTACCTCGGACTTTAGTTTTATCATTAAGGAATCATAAAATAAATAAATAAATGAAATAAAGTAAAAACGATTCAGATTCTGGCGGTAGGAAAAAGTTTTATAAAATCGCACATTGGTAGGGTCTATCAGTTATAATTTCTATCAGTGAGGGTTACATCGGTGAGGTTTCACATCGGTGAGAATTTTACATTGGTGAGAATTTTACATCGGTTAGAATTTTACATCAATGAGAATTTTACATCGGTGAGAATTTTACATCGGTGAGAATTAGCTACCGATAAAGGTTAAACATACCTAACTCATTTCTAATGTAACTTAACCTATCTGAACTCAAAGGTTTAGTGAAGATGTCAGCCAATTGATGTTCATTACTTATAAACTCAAGAATTATATCACCCTTTTGGTAATGATCTCTCACAAAATGGTGCCTTACATTAATGTGCTTGGTCCTATAGTGAGATATAGGGTTTGCTGAGATATTTATTGCACTAGTGTTGTCACAGTTGATTGAAACGTACTTAACGTCATATCCGTAGTCCAAAAGAGTGTGTTTCATCCACAGAATTTGTGCACAACAACTACCAGCAGCTATGTACTCTACTTCGGCAGTAGATAATGCTACAGAATTCTGATTTTTACTACTCCAAGATACTAAGGATTTCCCAATAAGTGACATGTTCCTGATGTTCTTTTTCTATCCAACTTGCAACTAGTAAAATTAGCATCTGAATAACTCATTACCTCAAAGGGTTGTCCTTTTGGGTAAAACAAACCTATGTTTACAGTATGTTTAAGATACTTAAAAATTCATTTAACAGTAATTAAATGAGATTCTTTTGGATTAGCTTGAAATCTTGCACACATACACACACTAAACATAATATCTAGTTGACTAGAAGTAATGCAAAGTAAGAATCCAATCATACCTTTGTAATTGATTTGATCCACTCGTTTCCCAGTTTCATCTGCATCCAATTTACAAATAGTACTCATAGGAGTTTCACTTTCCTTAATACTATCCAAACCAAAATGTTTTAAGAGATCCTTTGTATATTTACATTGATTCAAAATAATACCATATTTATTTTGGGAAATTTGAAATCCAAGAAAATATTTAAGTTCTCCCATTAAACTCATTTCAAACTCATTTTTCATAGATTTTGAAAAATCAGTACATAAAGAGTGTTTGGAAGATCCGAAAAAAATATCATCAACATAGATTTGTACTATTAAAACATCTTTAGAAATTCTTTTAATAAAAAGAGTCGGATCATCAATCCCTTTAGTAATACTTTTTGAAATAAGAAAATTACTAAGTCTATCATACCAAGCTCTTGGAGCTTGTTTTAAACCATATAAAGCTTTATAAAGTTTAAAAACTTGATTTGGAAAATGAGGATTAGTAAATCCTGGTGGTTGATAAACAAAAACATCTTCAACAATAAAACCATTTAGAAAAACACTTTTGACATCCATTTGATATAACTTGAAATTCAGATGAGCATCATAGGCAAGTAAGTTCCTAATAGCTTCTAATATGGATACAGGTTCAAAGGTTTCCTCATACTCTATACCTTCCTCTTGACTATATCCTTGTGCAACTAGCCTATCTTTGTTTCTAACTATGTTTCCAGACTCATCAATTTTGTTTCTAAAAACCCATGTAGTGCATATTATTAAAGTGTCATTAGGTCTGTCAACTAATTCCTAGACTGTGTTTCTTTCAAATTGATTTAACTCTTCCTACATAGCCATTACCCAAAATTCATCATTGATAGCATCATTGGCATTTTTAGGTTCTAGCTATGAAAGAAAGGATTGATGTTCAACCTGATTTCTTAGAGAAGCTCTATTTTGTGTCCCTCTATCAAGATTACCAACAACAGCATCCAAAGGATGATTCTTTAGAATCCATGTTGATCTAGTAAAGGCAGGACTAGAAATTTCAAGTTTATCTATAGGTTCGGGTTCCATAGCAACAGATTCTGGAATATTTCCAGAACTGGATGTTTTTACAGCAGGTTCTTTAGATTTATCATTAAGGTCGAGAACACTTAAATATTCCTCAAGATTTTCAAGAGAGGTTTTAGGCTCATGTGGATCAGTTTCATCAAACTTGATGTGAACAGATTCTTCCACACATTTGGTTCTTTTATTAAAGACTCTATAGGATTTTCTAGTTAAATAATAACCAAGAAAAATTCCTTCATCATTCTTAGAAGCAAACTTGTCCAGATTATCCTTTGCATTAAGAATAAAAACTTTTCATACAAAGACTATAAGTAACTAACTTTAGGTTTTCTATTATTCCACAACTCATATGGGGTATTCTTAAGAAATTGTCTAATTAAGACTCTATTAATAATATAACAAGTTTGTATTAACAACTTTAGCCCAAATGTAAATAGGCAGGTCATATTCATTAAGCATGGTTCTAGCTATTTCTTGAAGGGTTCTATTCTTTCTTTCAACCACACCATTCTGCTGAGGTGTTCTAGGAGCAGAAATGTTGTGACTATAGTCACTATGTGAGAAATAATATTCAATCTCTTGATTTTCAAACTCATGGCCATGATCACTTCTTAGGGTTTTAATCTTAAGTATAGTACGATTTTCTACAGATTTAGAGTATTTAACAAAGTAAGAACAAGCTTCACTTTTGTGATCTAATAAGTATACCCAAGAATATCTAGAAAATTCATCTACTAGAACATAGACATAGTGCTTTCCATTTAAAATAGAAACTCTTGAAGGTCCAAACAAGTCTATGTGAACCAAGTCGAGTTGTTGAGAAGTTGAAACTTCTTTCTTTGATTTAAAAGAAACTTTATGTTGCATTCCCTTTTGATAGGGATTACAGACTTTGTCATTTGGGAATTCAAGATTAGGTAGGTCTCTAACTAAGATCTTCCTAGTTAATTTTCTACGTAAATAGATGTTGTAGTGTCCTAATATTTTGTTCCAAAACCAAGACTCTTCATGAAAAGCATTTAAAAAAGTAACATTTTTCTTAGCTAAATAATTTAAGTCAACTGTATAAACATTTTCATTTATTAAAGAAGAAAATACAAAATCATTTTGATAATTAAAAACATTACAGGAATCATTTTCAAATTTCACATTAAATCCATCATCACATAATTGAGAAATACTTAACAGGTTATACTTAAGTCCATCAACAAATAAAACTTTAGAAATTAAAACTTAATTAGAGTTACCAATATGGCCTAGGCCGATGATTTTTCCTTTAGAATTATCACCAAAGGTGACATGGCCTCCATCAACCTTTATTAAACTTTTGAAACATGAATAATCTTCAGACATATGTATTGAACATCCACTGTCTAAGTACCATACCTTCTTGTGAGAACTCTTTAAGCATGTTTCCTACAAAACAGATTTAGATAGGAAATGATTTTGGTACCCAGATCTTCTTGGGTCTAGAAAGGTTAGCAATCAAAGCTTTAGGTACCCATATTTATCTTATGGGTTTCATATAATTTACAGAATCAATAGATTTTGAAATATAAACTTTATTTGGTCTATAACCATATGAATAAATGGTTGAAGCATAGGGATTTACAGAACTTGAACTAGAAGTATTCAGTCCAGATTTAGGAATAAATCTATTCTTAATAAGCTGTCTCTGTCCAGGTTTGTAGCCTATTAGAGTAGTGTATTTTGGGGCCACTTGCTTTCCTAGAATTTGAGTTAGTGTATCCTTTCTATTTGTAAACTTCTCTAAGTATTTTCTAAGTTTTTCATTTGACATTTTCAGTTCTGTATTTTCCTTTAATAGTTGAGCATTCATCTATTTTTCAATAGTAAGTTTGGTTTTGACAGTAGTAGTGAGAGCATGATGTTTCTTCAATTATTTGTATTTATCCTTAAGTTCATTCCATGTTTCTTCTAGCATATTACAGTATTCAAATAATTCCTCACTATTCATGTTTTCAGAATCAGAATTAGAGTCTGCATCATCTCCAGAATAATAGGAATTTAAAACAGGAGTATCTAATGTTACCTTATATGTGTTGGTCATGAAACACATTTTGTCATGATTCTTCTTAGAATCAGAAACTTCATATTCACTTGTGATTTCCTCTGAAAAACTCTCGGTTTCTTTCATAGCTTTCTTTTACTTCTTGTCTTTATAATCATATTTCTTTTTGACTTTTAATTATGGACAATCATCCTTGATGTGTCCTTTCCTTTTACACTCATTACAGACTATTTCATCATTCTTGTTAGCTTTCTTCCAATCCTTCTTCCACTTTCCCTTATTATCATACATTCCTTTGTAGTTATATTTCCTGAAGAATTTATTCTTCCTGTAAAACTTCTTGAATCTCCTAGCTATTTGAGCCATCTCAGCATCACTATCAGAGTCTAAATCTTCACTTGTTGAACTTTCAGTTTGTATTTGAATTTTTTCCTTATCTTTACTCTTAGAGTTAGTAGACTTAAAAGCTACGGATTTTCTCTTAGGCTCATAATCTTCCTCTTTATTCACCTTGAGTTCTTCCTCATAAGTCATTAATCTACCAATAATCTCTTTTACAGGTAGTGCTCCAATGTCACATGACTCTCTGATTGAAGCAAAAGTACCCCTCCATCATTCTGGTAGATATCTCAGTATCCTCATAATTTGTTCCTTAGATGGAATAGCTTTTCCAAGTGAACTCATTGTATTGACTATATCATTAAACCTGAGATACATATCAGAACTAGGTTCATTAGTTTTCATTTTAAAATTTTCATATTTAATAGTATAAGTATTCAATCGCATTTCTTTGACATTGGTTGTTCCTTCATGAGAAACACCCAAAGTATCCCATATTTCATAAGCAGTTTTGCAAGAAGAAATTTTATTAAACTCTTCATCTCCTAAATCACAGTACATGGAATTCATGGATTTATAGTTATTATTATAAGCAGTCTATGTAGGTTCATCCCAAGTTGTTCTTTCCGTTTTTGGAATTTTATATTGAGATTCTATAGCAGTCCAAATATCAAAACCCGTGCTTTCTAAATGAATTTTCAGTTTCAGTTTCCACTGGGCATAGTTTGTGCCATTGAAGAAAGGTGGTCGGTTAGTAGCAGCACCCTCTAGTATATTATACATAGGTAGATTTTAGAAAATAGTTTTAAAGAGGTAAAATTTAGAACTAACAGAAATTTAAGATCTTTAAATATGCAACTAAAATCACAGTTGAAAAACAGAGTATTTCAAAAATCCTTAAACAAAAATAACCTCTGATACCAAATGTTGGTCGGAGTGGATACTCAAGAGTGGGGTGAATTGAGTTTCAATAAAAATTTCTGTTAAAATTATTTCTCTTAAAATCCCCCAATTTAAAAACAAAGCTAAACTGTAGTGAATCTATACAGAGTGTAAATGTTCAATCAGTTTCTCAAAGATTGATTAGGTCTCAGTTGACTTAATCTGAAGATTATATAACTTTTGAAACTAACTTACTGGTTTACAATAAGTATAAACACTTGCTAATTTAACTATCAAAGTAGCTTTAAAATAGTTTTGTATTTCAAAGTAATAGCAGCGGAATGTGAAATAAATATATAGTATAATTATAGACTTAAATTAAAATGCACAGCAAAGTTAACCAAGAGGTTCAGTATCAAGCCGAGACTCAGTCCTCTCCACAATTTATATAAATTGATCCAAACCATGGATCGGGGGTAAAAAAAGTACACTACTCTCCAGGTCCAAAGACCTCTACCACAATTATTCGTGGGAAAAAAAACAATAGCACATAGGCTGTTCAGGTCTTACTCGACCTCTACCACTATCCACAGTGAGAAACAAAAGTTTATGAAGTTTGAGTAAGGATTTAAGAATCCTCCAGTTTAGCTTAGGAGACAGTGTGTGTAAAATAAATAGGGTACACACACTGCTCAAAATGTAAAGATAGAATCACTAATGGAAGTGAGAAAACGTTTAGAAAAGATCTAGTGATTGACAGTGCATCTCTGGACTCGTTTGTTTTGTCTGAAAAACATCTGATTCCTTCTCTCATTTCAGCTCAGAAAACATAGTGTCATTTTTTTCTTTGATTCTTGGTACAGCTTAGCAGCCTGAGTGCATGAAGTGTTTGTTTTATTTTACTCATCATTCAGCTTGTGTTCTCCTTAAAATGAGTAGCTTCGTGTATGTCCAGAATTCTTGGAGTATATTTTTTTCTTATTTCACAATGCACCACATTTGAGTGATATTCAACTATGTTGTTTTTCACCAGTGTGCCTTCTTAGTTCCTTGATGCTTGTTGTATGCTCACACAGTTTTCTCTACTTCTCTGCTATATTTTATCTAGGTCTTTATCTTCTCTTTTTGTAGCTTTCAACTCCGACAAAATGGAATGATTAGTTTTTTCATGGGTACTAGGTACGGTTCCCTAAAATGACAACATAATTCATTAAATATCATTTAATTCATTAAAGACATCAAATGTAACCGTTAGCTAAACAAATAAATAGTATTGAGAGTATAGAGATTGACTGGTTGGTCTATTAGTTGCTCATGTTGGTAAAAGTGTACGGTAGACTTTGTGTAGCAGGTCCTTCCATTATTTGCTCTTTGATATGGCATCAGTTGATTATATATCGGTGACTTTAGTTCCATCAGTAGCTCTTATTATCGGTAGCTCTTGGTCCATCAGTAGTTGTTCCTCCATCGGTAGTTGTTTCTCCATCGGCAGCTCTTTGAATCAGTAGCTATTTGCACATGTCGGTAGACTTACACTATCAGCAGACTTCTATCAGTATCTCGATATATCGGTGACTATACTTGTATCGGTAACTATCTATGAACTGGCTCTATCGGTAGACTTCTGTCTATCGGTAGATCTTGTCTGTCGGTAGCTCGTAGTGTTCTGTCGGTAGCTCGGTTGCTGTCAGTATCTCTGTTCATATTGGTGACCTTAGTGAATCAGTGACTCTTTTTATCGGTAGACTAAGTCTATCAGTAAACTGAGTACCGGTAGCTCTTGCTAAACGCAGACCAGTGAATTAATGCTTATCTGTTTTACGCAAAACATATCCGAATGGGTTAGAATTACATCAGAACTTATATAAACATGGATAAACAATGATTAGACTATCTCAGGGATTATTTTAATATTATTATCATCTTGAGCACATATTGAAAGAATTAATATATAGAAAAACATTATATTGAGATTATCAAAGTATATGAAATCATAATTGGGATTATCAAACAGGTGAGGTCAACACAACACATTTTCAATATTATTTCTATGGGTTATAAGTGTTTCTTTAAATCAAGATTGATATCTCATGGATCATGATTATTGATTCCAAATACTCCTATATTTTATCAAGCCTTATTCCATGTATTCTTATTTGATGATCCATGTATTTATGGGTATTAATATTCTTATGTTATGATCATGAACTTTCATTGTGTTATTATACCCTTATTATCTTCTTATAATCAATTTTTATATTTAATTTTTAATGCTTTTTTTTACTGTTACTAATAATTTTCGCTCACCCTTCTAATGATTACTTCTCTCTATGTCATCAAGTATGATGTTGAATGAATTATATTTAGAATTATTTCATATGTATGATATTTTTTGACTAATTATCTAAAAGTATAAACCTAAAATTTCCTTGAGAATATAATTGAACCAATATTTCCTTTTCATATTGTACGTTTTGTAAGGAAAAAATTAGGTTACCTTCATCAGTATTAAAGACAGAAGTGTAATGTTTGTGATTTTAGAACTGAATACAGGAGATTGGGTTCAAGACTATTATAAAATAAAAATTTAATTTAATTTATATTATCTTGAACATTTCACCAATAATTGTTTATTTTTATTTTGATTTCACATCAGTCATAGGTCATTCAGTTCGTTTTGAACCCCTGATACATACATTTAAAGGGCAAAGAATCTTTAAAAACTATTCATTTCATCAATCTGAGAAAACAAAATGTCTAATTGATTTTAAATCTACTATTACATGTCAAAAATAATACAAATATAGGCTTACTTTGATTTCAAATCATGCGATCATTGTTTTCTATGGATATGATAATTAAAGGCATGTCTTTTGTAAAAAAGTTCATTTCCTATAATCCAGGGAAAACAGAACCTCAAATTTACATACCATCAACTCCACCATTTCAAAATTTACTGTATAGTTTAGTTTTTCTGATTTCAAAGTATTTATAGGTCACTCTGTTTCCCCCCCCCCCGATGCATGTTTTCAAAGGGTTTCCTACTTATAAAATTTTTTATTCGGTCATTTCGGGTATACCGCACATATGATTGATGTCTTGTCTACTCATACATGTCAAAAATAAAAAAAATATTGATTTTCTATGATTTCACACCATTCTAAGGTATTTTTCAATAGATTTTACAATTACATGCTTGTTTTAGTTTTTTATGACACTAAATGTGTGTTTTTGGTCAACACAAGAAAATGAAACCTCTCACTAACATATCATCTGTTAAAAAATCTTAATAATAACTCTATAGTTATTTTCATATGACTTAATAGTAATTTTGGATCTTCTATAGAGGTTTTACTATGACACTATACTATAGGAAACATTTTTTTCTCTATTGTAAAATTTTCTGAAACTAAAAACACTTTTAAATTATTCATCTAAAATGAAATTTTAAATATTAAAATGGTAATGTAATTTACATAATTAATGAGGTGAATCCTAATATAAATCAATAATTAACTATTGATTATGTCCATTTTCTATATCTAAAACATACAATATATACAAATATTATGTATCTTAAGCATATTCAAAAATTCCATATGAGTATAATTTATTTTCTTTTTTACATGTGGAACCACTTGTGTACCATCAAAAGGATGTTTCATTATCACTTAATATATACATGTTAACCAATTTGATAATCTCTCCTCATACTTTGCATGTAACTACTAAAAACACTCATCCATACTGTGTTTCGTAGTCTGCATGGACATATCTACCTCTACCAGTGTGCACATCCCTGCATGCACCTATCACTTCCACTATAACAACAAAAAATCATAAAACATTAGTTCCATAAGTCAAATAATAACCATGACCATCACACCCTATGACATGATGAAATATCACAACTCTATGCATAGTACTATGATGCTTCTCCTATGGAAGCTCTACAAACACAGCATCAAACTAATCATACTGAATATAAATAATGAATTAATAAAAAATTGTGAATAATTTCTATGAAATAAAAATATAATTTTTACTAAATATTTTTTTACTATAATGCCAACAACCTTGGGATCGCCTATCCGATGAGTTGGAACCCATATTGACATCTAATCAGTTGACCCACCTATCCTGTGTAATTACAATAACGGCGAACAAAAAATACATATTTATATTAATATTATACTATAATATTTTTAACATATGACTGAAAATTTATTTCTAAACTTACATCATGTCTAATTTGGGACATGTTTTGAGTGCCAAGTTTAAAAGAAATGCCCTTGATCGCCCAATTATGTGAATGGTGAGAAGACATGGTCTACATTCAAAATATTAAGTTAGTATATATATTAAAAATTAGAGTAATTTATATATTAAAATTAATTAATTTTACTATATTCACCTTACCAGACCAAGACACATCCAAATATAGCCACTGCATGGGAAGAACGTTTAGAGGGACTCATTGTACAATATATGGCACACCAAAAAATGTTTCATAATGATCTCTCTTTAACATTAATTTTTAAATCCTTCCTCAACTTTTGGTATTTATATTATGAATAATACCAAAACTCATTTGGATAGGATCTTCTGTAAAAAAAATATTACCAGTGGATATGATATCAATAAGAAGAAAGTCATGAAAATTTTAAATGTAAATTTACATGAATTTCCCAAAATAATATATCAATCGTATTCTAGGTGAATGAATTCTAATCATGAGTCATCATATGGAATGTGTGTGAGTATCATATCATATGCCTTAATTGAATATCCAATAAACTCACACCCTATCCAAGTGGATGAAATTTTTAATTAAATAACACATCCAGTTAGGCTCTGGAGTTTTAGTATCGAACCTTTCTACCACGACCCCTACATCTATTGGAAGACACACCAAATCAATCTAAAAATAAATATATAATGCAGTTATCAACATCCAAATTTTTAATTAAAATTTATAAATACATTGTGAAATATACCTAGATAAAATTTGAATGAATTAATTTAATAAAATAAAAGCATACATAACAAAAACATCAGGTGAACCACTCTGACCTTCTTATTACATACCTATATTTATAAAAAAATAATAAATAAATTTTTATACATGTAATTAATAAATATTTTAAAAAAAATTAATAGGAAAAAAATTATAGAAAATATTTAATTGATCATAAAAGTATAGTGTATCTCCTTCAACTATCTCTCTAACCCATTTTATATCTTATTATCATATAGCTATAGTGGTTTGGTCAAGATTTTGATCAATAAAGGAAAAGAATTAGGTTCCTCTTTGTTAATCATAAAAAACCCTTCTTCTATACATTTTCACCACAACTTTCCAATTAGAATCAGTGATGAAAAAGTAACTCTACTCTTTCTATGATTCCAATATAAAGGGTTTGTTTCTTACTCAGTCATATTTATATAGGATATTGGTAATGTATACCCACTTAAATTGGGAATTCTCATCTTTTGTAATGATGAGCTATAATAAATATGTCATCATCTAGTTGGTTGAGTTCATTATTCACAATATGAGCACTTGAGTCATGAAACTTCTGAATATTTGAATTTCACATAATTCAATGGATATAGGGTTGTGTAAATACAAATCAATTGAATTTTAAAATTAGTAAATTAATTATTCATATGTATATATGTGTTGAACCACTTATGAAATTTATTTAAATGTGGGTTTTAGATTTTATGGTCAATTTCATGGGGCCTCTCCCATTTTACCTTAGCGATATGCATCCTAAATTACAAAATAGTAAAAGGTAAGTAATAAATTAAATATAGAAAAACAAGGAATAATAGATCAACTATAAAACTAATAGTATCAATGGAATAACTGATGGAGTGTTAAAAAAATGTATTGATGAGCTTGAACCCATTCATAATTGTGTATATAAAACATTATTACTTCTCCAATTGGTATTTATTAATCCAATAGGTTTTATCAAAAAAATTTAAAACTCATTAATATATGAATTATAGAAATTGGTGCACTGATCCATTAAATATCCCTTGGAAATTGATGCTTCTAAATGAGCTCTATTGTTCACATACCATTTTAATGTATTTAAATATCTCTCTATTAGATACATCTATATGAATTTCATGGGACCACCAATAATTAATTCACTAGTTAAATGCATTGTAAAGTGGACAATTATATAAAAAAGACAATGGAAATAGTTTCTGTAAGTGGGACAGTTTAAGAATAATATTATCTAGTTGATTTTTCAAATCACTCGTATGATAGTTCTATGAACATATCTATCTGAAAAAATATAAACATTAATCAATAACTCAATAAATGGGTAGGAAAACAATAATGAATAGAAATTGGAATTAACTATTGAATAAAAACTGATTATCATGACTTTTCACGTCCTATAAGGTATTGATTGTCACATTAACATGCTTGGAGTATTATAGTAATAATCATCATGAACCTAAATGGTATTCAAAATTGAAAGAAATGTTTATTTGTGTTGTTTACTCATTGTGTACTATATAGTAGGAATATATTCCCTACTAACCTCGCCCAAATATAAATGTAAATGTTTTTTCAATCCCATTTCTTGTAGATCGCGTTGAGTATTAGCATTGTCCTTTGATTTCCCCCTAACACGTAAAATGGTACACAATAAATTATCACACACATTGTTTTCAATGTGAGTCACATCCAAAATATGTCTTATAATATTTTCTTTCAAGTAAGTAAAATTGAAGAAAATACTTATATTCTTACTATTATGACCATGATGTCTATTTTTGGCAGGAATGAACTGCCATGTAGGATCTAATAAACCCAAAAAATCATTCATTGTGTGAATTATTTATTGTTCAAGTTAGTAAAGAATTTGAAACCCTTATGTCATTTGTGGTGTTGGTTCATTCTCTTTATTCACATCAAATGACTATATTTTTTGAACTTATGTGGTGGTGGAAAAAGTACATGTGACCAAGGTATTATCACATTCTATAGTACTCAATCTATATATATTTCTTACTTTTATTAAAAAAATTAAAGGTGAATTATATAATTATACTCCAACTTGATATGTTGTCATAAACTAGGAAGTTGGTAATTTTCCATAATAAATTTTCTTGATGTCATATCATTTGATAAGTTATTGATTCAAACTTCATTCCACCATAGGCCCAAATTTCTTTCATCTCATAAATAAATGGATTTATATAAACATAGATTTTATCACCAGGTCCTCTCGGTACATTAACAAAAGTAAAAATTAAATAAAATGGTTACATTATACATATTCATATGGGAGGTTGTATGGAATCAAAACCATTATCCACATGCTATGTGTTTCTCTAACCATGGACCTAAATTGTTTAAAATCATATGATGCTAAACCCAATAGATTATTACAACCATTCTATGGAAATTATGGTTTTCTTTGGTAAATCTCCTTCCTTGACAAAGAATCTATTAGGTGAGTTAATTTATCATCCTATTTGTTTCTATTTGAATTCCAAGTCATCAGTTTAGTAATTTTAGCTGACATGAATAATCTCTTAAACCTTAGTTTGAGTAGGATATAATGAATATGTTTAGAAAAAACCTATTTCCCTTGATTCAAGACCCTATCAGGAAAAATTATACTAGCTTAATTAATATAATTATCATTCAACACGAGAAGTATAAAACATTAAAATTATTATGTCGTGAATTATCTTTTTTTAACAACATGAAATTATTACATAATAAATCAATGGTCTCATATGTAAGTACATGGTTTTTTTTCAACTTGTTAGCATTATAGTATGACTCTATAATTTTCACTCTAGTACAGAGTACCTTCATCAATAGTAACAACAACATGTCATAGGAGGTGTTTTTCTACTGATCCAAGGTCTTTAGGTGTGAAGATTCAATGATGAATGATATTATACTAAATTTTGTGCATCTAGAATAAAAATTATTTTGTACATAATAAATAATATCAAATATTTTTAATGCTTCTCTATCTATAGAAGAACAGGGAATACTCCCTCCAACATCATCATTTATGTCATTACTATATTCAGGTTGAAATCGATGCATCATGTAATTTAGTATTATGTTCATCAGATCAATTGTTCTTAATTGAACATCCATAAAAAATACTTTTTGATTAGTGATAGGGAATAAAATCTTCCTCATGATGTGTCCATGTCTTATAGTTTTTCAAAAAACCTGTTTAGAAATAGATGTTCCCTAATAGTATCTCATTTGTAGAGATATCTGTTTTTAAATTTTCTGTATGGAAAAATAATCAAATCGCTTCGAAATGTACTCATTAAATCAATTAATTTCTTAATACCCTCATAATATTAATAAAAAACCTATCTAGAATATCAATCTATCTCTTATCCATAAATGTATTTAACATAAAAAAATTATTGAAATATATAAACAAAATTTAACAAAAACTAAAAAATTACTACATATATATTTATAAATTAAACATATAAATATGAAGAAAAAAAATGTACTACACATTTTAAATATATTAATAACAATATATGATTTCTTTTAAAACACATTAATGTATTATGTAATTAAAATAAAAAAATAAAGATAAAATATTAAACCTTTTTAAACCTTTATTTTTTTAAACTAAAATTATAAATACGTTCTACCCAATTAAAATAAATAAAAATTTAAATTTTTTTATAATAAGTTTTAATAATAAAATTATCATAAAATTATATATAAAAAATATGATTAAAAATCATTTAAAATTACAAATTATATTTTTTTATAAATTTTTTCATAATTATACCATTAATATGTGAGTTCATAATTATAAAAAGTAAAAAATAAAATTTACACAAATATGATAAATTAATACATTTATAACAGCATAAATTATCATGCAAAAGATTTTTCGAAAATATGTCTATGATAAGTGTGTCCATAATGAAACACAATATTTCATAAAATGATGTTTATAAAAATACAGTTAATTTTTCCATATATTTATAAAATTTATGATTGAAAAAATTTAATGTCAAAAAAAATAATTCTATCTAACATATTTTCATCGATTAAAAATTTTAAAAGATCTATTATAATGAAAATTACGATAGTGTAATCATGGAACATTTATCCAATGAAAAAAAAATACATTCTTATAATAAATAACAAGTTAAATGGAGAAAATTCATTAATATAACAACTGAAAACATTTATTTTTTAGGTCCATGACATTTATAAATACAAGAAATGATATTAATTTTTACATAAAATTTATTTTCATAACATATTTCAATTGAGATATGTGTAGAATAATTTTATTAATAAAGCATATTTCTTTAGATCCATAAAATAATTTTTTGAATATAACATTTAGACATGTAAAATTTTATCATGTAGAGTAAATGAGTAAAACATTTCTTCATAGTCAAAAAATATTCTATACACAAAGGAATGGGTATTTAAAAAAAATCAATGATAGAAGGGATTTATTCTATGATTTCATTCAAAAATATATTTCCCTAAATTGCCTAACTTAAATCCATAATTCCCTAACTTAAATCCATAATTCCCTAACAACCTATAAAACCGTATCTCAAAAATTCATCACCAATGATTGCAATGAAAATCATACTTTGACAATATAAAATGGGTCAGAATTGTTTTGGTGAGTAGGGGATGTTTAGGGGGAGTGGGGTTGCGAGTAGAGGGGAAATGGGTTAGTGTGATAATAGGAATTGGGGAAGGTATTTGGGGGCACCAAATGAGGAGCTACACCTTACATGATATAAGGCCTCAACCTTAGAACATTACTTGACCTTGAGTCAAATCAAGAATTAACATTGAGGATATTTTTAGGTTTAGAGTTTTAGAGAGTTAGGCCCTAACAATTACATTACATCTCAAATATTACAAAGTAGACACTTTCACTTAGTATCCATTTTTCTCACAATAATAAAACTCCTTAAATAAAACAAGAATTATTTTCTTGATAGAAATATTCTTTAACTATTAATTTTTGTTACTCTTCCTCATACCTGCTGAAAAAAATTTCAAAAACTTGTGATGAGCATAAAAATCTCAGTAATGGTCATAAAATAAAGAAAGAAAACATTAGTCCATCAATATATACAATCAATGAAATCATACTATTCAATCATAAAAAAAGATCTCTAACATACCTCATGAAATCATAAGATTTATGAATAACACATAGAAATCATAAATCATAAAATTAACTTGTTGCATGCATAACATACTTACATTGTAGCTTTCATAGCTACGTAAAGAGTTAAGTTTGGAATAATCATCACAATATATTCCCTAAATCTCTTAGGAGAAATATTAACATTTACCTATATCACATTACCCAATTCACTGGAGATCTATCTCGGTCTCACCTGCCCTAGGTTTATCATGGAACCAACTATATGCGTAAACAATTCCCAAGAACCATAATAGAATCATAACACATGAACAATCATAAAGGAAAGCTAACATTTCCACATTGCAATCACAATATAACACTTCAAGAGATTGACATAATCAATGCCTTCTCAAAACCGTTCTCAATACCAAAATATCTAAAAAGGGTATATGGTATTTATTTTCCTTTTAAAAACATTAAGACTTTGTAAGGAATCCAAATATCAACTAATACTCACAGCAGTTGAAAGGTCATTGTCACCGGGTCCCACAGCCTCCAACATCGAGGAATATTTTCATTCCTTTCTCAAACCCTAGTTACCTCCCAGATTTCCCGATGATTTATTTATGCTCAAAAGTTCCTAATCTTCATCAGGGTGATCCTCAGATACTGATCTCTTCATCCGAGTTCTTTGAAGCTTCGAGTCACTTGGATTTAACGCTGGTAGCATGCTTCGATCGGAGAAGGCCCTCGGTTGATGATTTCGACCGCTTCATATTCATAAAGTGGGATTTTCAAGAACGCGCTGTTGTTGGGCTTCTCGACAGTCGCCAATTCATGATTCGATTTTCCTCAGAGGATGATTTGATCCTCTCCTGGTCCAGTGCCCCTCGTAGATGCATCGGATGCCAGTTCTTCTTCCTTCACTAGTCGTTTGATTTATACATGAATCGTGATCTGTCAACCACTGCGGCATGGGTTAGTCTTCCACAACTCCCTCTTACTTTTCAAAATCCTGAAATTATTCACATGATTGGTAATATGGTGGGGTGCTATCTCTGTTCTGATGTCTAAACGTCCACCATAAGTCATCCGGTGAATCCTCGTCTATGTGTGGAGGAGGACGTTGCAAGGCCCATAATCAATTGGGTATGGATTACTGTTGGTGAGGAGTTCAGATGGAGGCAGCCCGTGGTTTTTGAATCTTGGGTAGGATACGGTAACACCTACTGTCGTCTGGGGAATATGGCATCGTACTATCACTCTGAGGTGCTGCACAGAAGGTCTTCTAACTGGAGGGAGAGGGTAGACGAGTCCTCCAGGCCGAGATTGATGTCTTCTGGGGGTGTGGCTTCTGGAACTGTGGATGATGCGGAAAATCAGTCTACAGTACCTTTGAGGAGCTGTGCAGAGGCCCCTTTAAATTCATAAGTGTCTGCAGTGTTTAGTATGCTTAGACATGACCTGAAGTTGGGTGATGGGGTGATTCATTCTAATGGAAATCAGGATTCTGGTTCTAGGAAAGGGGGAAGTACCACAGGTGCTAACACTGTTGTGAGGGAGTTATAGCATTAGGTGTGTGTTCCTGTACCTACTGAAAAGGCTGGTAATTGGTGTAACGAATCAAGGATTCTGGTAAATGGAATTATGGATGATGTTGGAAAAGTTAGTGATACTATGGAGGATTCAGATGTTTGTAATGGGGTGAAAGTAAGGGCTATGATTGATTGGGAGGTAAGCTTCACAGTTGCTACTACCAATCGGTTCTAGGAGTTAGAAAAAGATCTTGTAGAGGATTGCACTTCAATGATTGAGTTTCAGCATGATTCTCCTTTACAAGAAGATGGTAATGGATGAAAATTTGTGTCCCATGGGACTTTATTTAACTAGGAGTCCCCGGAACAGCCAAGGTGTCTTGCTGTGATTGACACCAACGGTCAATTCCAGAAGCGTAGTGGAGAGGATGATAATTTTCAGCAGGTGTTTATCCATGGAAAGTGGGGGGATTTCTATGAGGGTGATCAAGAAAACTATGTTAGTATGATCAAGTCTTCTTTTAGTTATGTGGTCCAAGGCGGGAAGGCAAAGGCGATTGGGGCTCAAGAAGTCTTGACGGTTCCACCGCGATGCAGGTCAAAGAAAGATTACTCCTATCTTCCAAAGCCATTAGCCACTAGGTCCTCTGGTGGCAACAAGGATCTCTTATCCTTGGAGTAGATGAATCTGCGACGGAAATACGCTAAGGTTCTGAAGAATTATGAAATCTCATAATAGGAAATATCTACAATGGAGGAGGATTATGGAGATGGGTATAGTTTTTGTGACATGTAATTTCCTTTATTTTTGGATTTTTATGCTTATCTACTGTCCTTTTCTTTTACATTAATAAATGGTCAGGGGGTTATCCCCTGGCTGAGCTTTTCTGGTAAAGTCATGTATAAATCAAAATATTCCTCAAGTAAAGGATATTGAGACTAAGTCCCTTATGAAGATTTGGAAGCCAAACAACATCACATAAAAATTCAGAAAATGATTTGATGATAGATAAAAGGTTCTCTCGTCACTTGAACATAAAATGTACCGAAATAAGGATATATAATAACATATCCAAACATAATAAAATGTAAATTAAAATACATGACATAGAAGATGTCTTTGACTAAAAGAGGAGGGTGAAAGGTTTCCTTACAACGATTATTTAGTAAATAAAATAGATCGATTATGTTAATTAAAAATAAGTACACATAAGAACTATTTAAATAAAAAATAGGAAATAAAAATTTTATTTCTTACTCAATCATATCATGACATAGTCAAAAAGAAGATGATTAACCCAAAGAATGGAAATTGGGTTAAGAAGTTCCCTTACCTTGTGTCTGACTTGACTCGTTTGATCTTTAATTTCTTGAATAATAAACTTAATTCAATTTCTACATTCTTTAGAAACTTTTTAAAATTTATTATGCCTTTTATAACACTTATTACCTTGCAATAACAATTAGTTAATTATTTGAGTTCATATCGTACATTTTGTCGATGTTCGGAACTTGAGTAAAAAATGAACTTGTTATAATTATAAATTGTCCATTTGGTAAAAAGTACATTTTATCTAGAATAATATTCATTATTTAGATATAATATATATCATATATATCCAGTATATATTTATTTGGAATTGTCTATAAAATTTGGATATAAGAAATGAAATTCACCATTCATGGAGACGGTAAGTCGTACGTATGCATGAACGCTACTTTAATTTCATTTTCATATTTAAAGGAATGAAAACCAAATGATAGATATGTATATTATTATTTAATTATAATATCTTATTTTATATATGTTACATAGATTCATTAACACCATCCTTTATACGTTCCATATATGGTATGAACGAGTCGTGTCACTTTGAGGGGGCGGTAGTTCGCACTTCCTCAAAGAAAATTATCATATTTATACCACATGAAAAGCATAAAGGTATGTTATAAATGATAATTTCACAAGAATATAGATAAAATAAATAAAATAAATGTCATATATAATCAAATTTCCATCATAATGGCCACCATGAGAGGCGGTAGGAGATAATTAAACAATCATCATTTCGTGAGAAAGTAGTTCATCGTCCACAGAAACAGTATGTTCTAAATCCATTATATGGAGGTTTGTGTAAGTTTAGTTTGAATACATATCATAAACACAACCTAGTATATTTTAGATACTGGTTTTGATATAAAATAGTGTAATAAATAGTGTTTATGGGGTTGGAGAAGGAAAATAAAAGAAAAGAACTTGAGAGAAGACATTACCTTTAAATCGGGTAACTCCCTTTGGATTGAACCAAAAGGTTTTTTTGAATTTCCTTATTCCTAGGAGAAGGATTCTAGGATGAAGATAGGGATTTTGGGAGCTTATTTGGGAAGAGTTTTTATGGTCCAAGGGGGCCTGAGAGGTGTAGTAAGGGTTATAGGTAATGGCCTTTTATAAGGGGGAGGAGGGGCTCTTTAGGAAAGTTTGAAAGTGTTATTTTATTATAAAAGTATTTTCGGTTTCAAATGGTCAATCACTCATTATATTAGAAGATAAGATGACTAGTTTTCGAAATAAGCTCGGCCAATAGGTTTTAGACAAGTTTTGGTCTCATTTTTACCTTATCATTTAGCTTTAACCATTAGTTAACTTATTTAACTCTTACCATATCTTCTTGTATATTCATACTATATGGTTAATATAGTTACCATAAAATTCCAAGAGACCCAAAATGAATCATTAATGACATTTTTAACATCATATATTTCATTTGGACGAATATTGGATTTGTAGGACTATTTTATCATTTAATAAGATATTAATTGACTTAAAAACTCATTTATGTCAATTTTTATACTATTCATATCATGAATTTTTAAAAAATCCATAAAAACATGATAAACTATAAAAAACATCAATAATTAAAATTTAACAAGTCATAATCATCCATAAAATTTGTTTATGGAATAAAAGGTTTCAAAATTAATTTATTTTAATTTTTATAATCTCATTTGTTTAAAACATTCATTAATGAGGTAATCATTACATCATCATTGTGACATAAATAAACTTATTTATTTGATGTATAAAAATTATAAATATAATACCATAATTTTGGAAATATTTTTATATTTATAATGGATATTTATATTAAAATATACCAATTATATAACCCCCCATTAAAATTATTTTAGAAAAAAAATACATGTTTATGATATTTTTATTTTTACGTTAAATAAAAAGATATTATTGTAATTATCTTACCAAAGTGGATTCCAAAGGTCAAAAGTTCTACCCAACGATGGTATTGGTCTTCCATTACTCATCCAATAAGGTTACGTTAAGTGGTAAGGAAATGTTATATTATTATAATATTAGTTTTACCTTGAATTACCCTATTTACCTTTAACCACAGTAAATAAAAATCAAAACTTACTATTCCCCAAAAATTATTTTCATCCTATTGAACCACATTTTAATTAATTATGACAACCATTTATGTATTATTTTTGAAATTCAATTCACAAAAGTGGTAAAATTTCATTTAAAGGAAAAAGATGATTTTTAACTACTATGTAGTATTTTTCACTATTCATCAAAAATTGAAAGTTTTCAAAAAAATACAGAAAAATCACACTAATCTAAATTTGATATTCCAAATTAAAAAATGATGTATATTTTATTGAATTCAAAACAAATAAGTTGCATTAATTAATTTAAAATTAATTCTCGTTGTCAAAACCAGAAAGCATGCTTTTATGAAGCAAAACCTATCAAAAGATAGACCTTTGTTTAAGTCCAATTTATGTGGGAAATTACTTCCAATGACCAAAATTGGATTAAATAGTAAAAATATAATCCAATTACACTTTAAAACTTATTAAATGAACAATCTATCTATATAAATATATTATATGAAAATGCAGTTTTGAATTAAAATGCGGTATTTTTTCACTATTAAATAAAAAATAAATTTTATCAAAAAAAAAATATCCAATGTAAATTTTGATGTCCCAATTATAAATAATAATTTTTTTTGTTAAATGGAACATATAAAAGTGACAAAATTTATATTTAAAAAGGGCACTCCATCGAAAGGCAGTAAAATTTCCTTTATGGAATATTAGAGTATTTAATGTTTAAAATCAGATACAATCATATTTTAAGCCTCTAAAATTTATTGGATAAATGTAATATAATTTAACAAAAAAATTTAATCATAATATGGTTTGTTCTGTTCATTCCCTCTAATACAACGGTTAGGAATTAACTCCCATTTAAAATAATAATATTATGTTATTATTTTTTAGTATGACTCAGCCTTGTGTGCAACGTGAGATTTCAGAGAAACTCATTATTGAATGTTCGGTACTCCATAAAACATAGAATATACTTTAAATTAAAATTAAAATCTTATTCATAAGTATTAATATAAATCAAATGTATTAATCTATGAATACCCTGGTTGTTACACATGAGGCGGAGGTTGACAACTAGAGGAGGTTGGCATCTAGGGGGAGGGTCAGTGGAAAGGGGGCTCAATAGTGGGAGAGGGTTAGAAACATTTTGATGGAATCCATGGTGGAAGAGGGTCAGATAATAGGGTAGATCTATGAGGTTGAGGGGGAAGAAGTGTGTGGGGAATAGATAGTGGTAGGGGTATCGATGGTATGGGTTGGGATGGGGGATCGATGGAAGGGGGATGATGGCAAGAGGTTGTGAGGTATCACATGACGTGGAGGTGGGGGAGGGGGGATTGATGAATTAATAGGTTAGTGGGGGTGATGAGGGGTTTTCTAGATGAGTGATGGTAAAATTTGGGCATGGGAGTGGTAAATCCTAATGGATACTACTTGGTAGTTGCTAATAGAGTCAATAGTGACTATTGAATGGGAGTCACCATAATCCCCCCACCCCAAATGCTCAAAATTCTACTAGTGTGTTTAATATTTAATCATATGTATGAGATTACTATTAATTAAATATTGTCACATGAGTGATATCAGAAAAATTAACTTTCATTTTATAGAAATGGGTCTTAGTATTTGAATAAGTGATTCAATACTAAAATATATCATGAATTATTCAGAATACCGGAAAATAGGACATTGAATAATTTGTGTGAAAAATCATATTAATCTTTAATTCTATAGAATCACTACTACATAATCACATTTAATTTTAAATGTTATTTATATCATTAATAAAACAACTAAGTAATGATATTTATATTTTTTTGGATCCATTGATAAATGATTTGAAATTATTATAGAATTAGAGTGTTACATTGTATGATGCTTAAATGAAATTAAGGTTTCACTTTGAGTTTCATGTTTTATGGGATGATAAATGAATTTCCTTATTATGAATTTTTTTGGGATATAGAATTAAATAAACTCTAGGGTATCCCATTTGTGAACAAGGTATACACTCAGTTAAGTTGAACCATTCCGTGAAGATTTTGTTTTTTGGACATCTTTATTTTTTACCATGACAACATAAATACCAATCTAGGATGACATCATTTGATGGTAATTTAGTATAATGTACAAATTTATCTTCACTAAAAGGTGATCAACTATTTAATAAAGAAAAGGATATTGTCACCAATTTTGGAAATCCTTCTTTGAAAACCCATATGAAAAATGGTATGAAAAATATATCAATTTTTCTGAAATACTATACTAGAATTATTTGTATATAAGTGATTTTCTTGATGTAAGTTCATATAAAAGGTTTATGTGATAGTTTCATTGGAACATTACTAAATTCACCCAAAAAATTGATGAAATTAAGGCTATATTGGACATGATTTACATGAGGATATATGAATAGTTTGCACTAGTAAAGGTTGAAAGATGGAATTTTCTTCCTCTAGTAGATTACACTCTTTATAGGCATGAGAGATGTCATTTTTTCAACTTAGTGAATGATGTAATGGTTCCATAGGGTTATTCCTGAAATATAACCAATATCATTTAAATTACTGATTTAATGTTAAAAGTCCGAAAATCACATGAATGTCATGTTTTTATGAAATAATAAATGAATTTATCTTTACGTTACATTATTTCAAAAATTATTTAACACACATAAACTAGTATTTAATTATTTTTCAAAGATATATTTAGTATAATTATATACCTGATGAAATTTCAGACAATAAAAGTAAATTATTGTCATATTAAGTGAATTGGAGGTGTTATTCCCACCATTATTCATTGATATGATGGTTCACTTCGTTATAGAGATCCATATATGTGGTTCAGTAAATTATATATGAATATAACCCATTGAGTAATATATGAATATTTTAAAAGGGTACATCAAAAATAAAATTCATCCAGAAGTTTGTATTGAATATTGATATATTTTTTAGGAAGGTTTTTAATTCTATACTAACTACTTGTCTGATGTGGATTACATTGCTCTTCTAAAATCTCATAATAGCTGGCCGGTTGTGATTGATGGAATTTTCAAAATAGATATTGTTGTAATTACTATTAAATACTATTAGAGGTATCACCTTTAAATGTTACATAATACTTTAAATGTTTTTACATATATTGAAACCCATAAATAAATTATTAGAAATTTGAATCTATTAAGGGATAAAATTTGGATATAAAATACCCATAAATGAAATTTTATAGGATGGTTTCAAGACCATATTTCTAAGGAGTCAACTGTAAATAAAAATTCAATTTCCAAAAAATATTAATTTTTCTCTAGGTGAGAAATTTTGTGTGTATTATCTTATAATGGTTATTTAATTAAAATTTATACGTTCTATAAATAGGATCAGGATAAATTTGACAAAATCCACAATATTAGAGTTACTCTTGTGGAGGAAGCATTGTATGTATCGGCTACAAAGGATATAAATCCAATTTATGAAAATATATCAAACTTTGGCATCATTGAAAAAATATGAGAGTTATATTATATAACATTCCAAGTTCTAATTTTACAATGTAAATGGGTTGATAACATGAGTATAGTTTAAATTAATGAATTGGGATTCATGAAAATGGATTTTTTTGGGAATGTTATAAGGACGAACCATACATAATGACATCACATTCAATGCAATTATTTTTTTATCCTAGATATTTCAAATAATAAGTGTTCAATTATTTTGTTCACCCAAAACCGTTACAGTGTTAGATGTATATTTAATTAAATAATACCCCTTCATTGGGATTTCATAATCATTTCATGATGGTCTCAATATTGAAATGGTCTTATATGTCAGAGGGGACCATAAGGAGGAGATTTAGATACTCAATAGAGGGGTTATATCCCTTCAACCATCAAAGAAGAAAAATAGAGTTCAAGAATCTGGTTAATGTTTCTTAATATACATTAAATTATCTCATAATATTATACGTTCACTACTGCATTTGTGTAATCTAAATTAAATGTTTAAATACCTCTAAAAATAATAGATTCTACATGTGTTGATTCTCCCAATATCATGGAACAATAAATTTCTCCACATGTTGATGCTTTTAATCCTATGGAATAATATATTGACTATATTAAAACCAATGAAACGGTAAATGTGAACAAAAAATGTTTGGGAAAAATAAATACCATAATATAATTATAATATTAACATAAATTATTAAGATGATAGAAAAAGGGAAAAAATATAGGTTGGATGGAATGCAAATGGACATCCCATTGACCAAAAATAATCTATTTTCTTTAGTTACATTAGGGTCACTACCCAAATGCATGTTATGATTGATATAGATTCATGAAAAAAATTTGTTCCTTCACTAAATGGACTAATTAGGGAAGATATTAGGGGTACCATAATGATATAATTTCTATATTTTACTAAAAAATAAAAATAACATGAAGATTTACTTTTTATTATCCCTTATAGACTGCATTTATATTAGGTAAATGTAAAATGAAATTTGTTTAGAAGATATTTGGAAAGGATCATAGAGCCTTTCAGACAACTATTAAAAAGAATCATATTCATGATTTTAAAGGGAAACTAAACCCACTCACACCATATATATATACACCTATGATAAACTAAGAAACGTAGAATTCATTTATTAGCCATCGTGATGAGGTATCATTTTAGGTACATTATGATTCATAAAATTTTACTTTATAATACATGTTGTAATAACATTGATTAAGAAATGATAATTTATCAAAAAATAATTTAGTGTTGAAAATTATAAGTATACATCAAAACCAATTAACCCCTACTATAATACAAGGATGGGGTATGATTCGCTTTAAAAAAAATTGGTATGTATATTAAATCATTAGTAATAGTTTTATTTCGAATGAAAAAATAACAAAATTATGTTCCTTTGTTTATATTCATATTGATGAATAAAAATCCAAATACATTCCCATCCCATTTCATAGGCTATGGAAGGAGTTTTATATAAATAAATA
Organism: Viscum album; assembly: GCA_963277665.1. Classification (NCBI taxonomy): domain Eukaryota; kingdom Viridiplantae; phylum Streptophyta; class Magnoliopsida; order Santalales; family Viscaceae; genus Viscum; species Viscum album. The sequence continues at coordinate 1,629,508,004 of OY728122.1, forward strand.
ATGAATAATAGAAAATGAAAACACACAAAGAGTATGAGAATCATGTGTAAGTATGACATAATAATATTTTTTCTGTTTTAAATCTGTATTACGTAATAGTGAATATATAATCCAATATTTTTTACCCATTCTCAACATAAGAATAATCATTAGTTTCACTTGAGTAATAACTAATTTCAGTGGACTTGAAGTGGACATGACAATATGGTTGTGTTAGAGGTGTTAGTTTTATAGTGTCACCAAATACATATTTTGAGAAATCAAAGACACAAGGGGATAAAGATAAGAAAATATAGGAGATAATATAACATATAAATTCTCTAAAATAAAAAATTAAATTGAATATTGAGTTGTTAGATAATGTTATGAGAAATAATTGATTATAAGAAACACCATAGAAAAAACCACTATATGAAGATCCAACCCCCAAGTTTGAGGCTAGTTGTTACCATCAAAATCCAATATTACCAAAGGAAATTGATTTTTTCATGACTATTTATGTGAAATTTGAATCAGTCATATACTAATTACATTATTATACTAATATTATTTAGGGTGAAATTTATTGTGATTTATATATATCAAAACAAACCTATCTCCATATTATGATGGGAATAATGTATAATATCCAAGGAAATATTATACACAATAAATAACATAAATAAGATCATGTGAGATTAGGTATTCACATATCTCATAATTTGAGTGGTGAGTTACATGTTTTCCTTGATGATCTATATGTTCACATAGTTCTACTTTCTTTTGTAACTTTCTTATCATGGTTATTTGATCTTGTAAAAATAAATATTGATAATGAGGTATTCACTTTTAAATTTTTTTTTGTAAATCGTTTAACAATTAATGAAAAATTTATTAAGTAAGGATTATTATTACTGAGAAAGAAAAATAGTGGGGAAATAATTTCAATTTAAAATAATCTCAAGGATCAATCAATAAATTGAAAAGACCTTCTAGGCGTTCCCTAACCCCACCAATTAAACTTCCACATTTTATAGTATTACAAGTTCATACTGATACAATGTTAAAATATTATAATATAACCCTTATTTACTTTGAAGAAAAATTTATAGATATTATATTAAATATTATATTGGTCTTGAAATTGTAGAGTTATTCCTTAGGCCTGGATGGATAGGAGTCACAATTGTAAATGTATACATGAGGTGCGTTTTCATAATCATTTTTTCTAATAACTTCTCTACTATGTTAATTATAGTTAAATACTATTAATATATATTTTTTAAGAATATATATCAATAATATGTAAATTTAAAACTCCACAAACAATAACTTAGACTCATTGGTCCTCACAATACTTCTACACAAAACTTTAATTGGGAGAAAATGAACATTCAATAATATTGGAACAACTGGATACAATTTTTTAAAGAAACATACAAATGATAAAATCTTCTTATTACTAAAAAATTAGGGGTAAAAATTCTACTATCTAATTATATCAAATATATTTTCATTTCTTTCATTACTTATTCTTTTTTGTTTTTTAAGAAGCAATGGTTTCACATTACATTCAATTGGATGATACGAAGATTTTTTTTGGATTGAAAGCATGGATTTCTAATAAATTGACAAAGCATGATGAACTTTATCCATTTTTAATATACATTAAAAATTTATAAATAAACATAAAGTTATAGGTTACATATAATGTTTTAATGAATATTTTGTTACGATAGGGATGTGTTTAAGTATCATGAAAATCATATGAAGATGGTCTATGAGTATAAGAAGAATACATATATCTAAAATTAGATAGTTGTTATGCTATATAATAATACATCACTATCAACACATATTTAAAAAAAAATTAATTATTTTTCTTAATGTATATTAAGTTCCTGAAAAGAATGATAACAATTATGGTTATTACATTTGAAAATTTATGAAATATATTGTAATTAATTAATAAAATAGCAACCCTAAAGAGGTATTTCTAATGATAATAAAAATTTAAATTAATATACATATTAATAATTTTTTATTTATATTTTTTTATTACTATAAGGACTATCAAAATTCTACATATTCAAAAGAAGAAATATTTTTTTAGGAATGAGTGTGTGAAATACATGGTGTTAAAATGTTTACGGATATCATAAAGTGATTATTTCCTATAAAATTTATAAAAAAACATTCTATAGAGATCATGTAGAGTTGGTGTATCTACTACTAAAATGGGATTTTAGATTTCAAGAAGCACCATGAACTATGTATATAGGCCTTTTGTTCTCTTTATATTCAAAAAACACTTGGAGAAAAATAAATTCTCGATATAGGTTTCAAAAAGGATGGACCACTGAGGTACTATTTATTTTTCTCCCCATGGATTTTTTATTTATTTTTTTTATTTTTTTATTTTTAATAGTGATGCAATGAAATCTATTTTATATCCAATCCTATTTAATAAAAAACAGGTTACAATCAACCACCTGTTAATCTGATACATAGTATGACTATTATGACTCAAAGTGCATGTTTTTGTTTTAAAGTTACATTTTATTTAACAATTTGTGTCACTTAATGAAAAATAAGAAAAAAAAATTCACATTGTTTTGATAATTTAGTAAATTAATGAAAAAATCATTTTTTATGTTTATCCATCATCTTTTTGTCAATATGACACAAGGTATGACCAATGTTACTCAAAAATCATTATTTTAATTTAAAAATTATATTTATTTAAAAATGTGAATCACTTATGGAACAGAATAAAAAAAAATGTTATTATTTTAATATTTTAGTATAATAATACATTAGTCGTTTATTATATGTAGGAACTATCCAAATGTTAATCTAACACATAATGTTCTTAATAAGACTCAAAGTGTACATTTTCAGTTTAAAAGTGACATTTTAGTGCAAAACATGAATCAATCACAGAAAAAGAATAAAACACACTTGGATTATATTGATACTTTCTCAAAACAATCTATAAGTAATTTTTGATATATTGGAATAAACCACATATCAATCAAACACGCAGAGTGCCTGGTATGACTCAATGTGCGTATTTTCAGTTTAAAAGGAAAATTTATTTTAAAATGTGTTTCACTACTGAAAACTAAGTATGCACACTCATATTATATTTATACTTTATAAAAACAATATATGAATCATTTATGATGGTCGAGAATCATTTGAATGTCAATTTGATAAATAGTGTGACCGGTAAAACTCAAAGTGCATGTTTTCAGTTTAAAAGTGACATTTTAGTTAAAAATAAGAATCTCTCAATGAATATAAAGAAAACAAACTCATATGGTATTTATTATTCATGAAAATAATCTATAATTCATTTTTATTTGTCCAAATCGGCCAAATTTCCAACTGATATAAGATGTGAATGTATAACTAAAAGTGAATTTTTTCATTTTAAAACATAAATTTTAGTAAACAATGAGTTTCACTCACTAAAAATCAATAAAACACATTAATATTGTTTCAATACTATAGTAAAATGATCTATAATTCATTTTTGATGCATATGAATCATCTACATCTCATTCTGATACATGATGCGACCAGTATTCCTCGAAGTTCATGTTTTCAGTATAAAAGTATCATTTTGTTAAAAAATCATGTCCCTAAATGAAAATAATTAAACTAAAATAAAATGGTCATTATACTATATATGAACAATCCATTTTCTATTTTTTCTCATGTAGTTTTTATCAGCATGTTAATCTAAAACATAGTGTGATTAGAATGACTCAAAGAGTGTGTTTTCTGTTTAAAAATGATATTTTAGTTAAAAATATGCCATTCATTAAAAGTAGATAAAAACAATCAAATTTTATTATTATTTTAGAAGTAATATCCATATCTCATTTTTTATGTTTATGAATCATCCCCACATTAATTCAATATATGATGCAACAAATATGACTCAAAGTCTTTGTTTTCATTTTAAAAAAGAGATTTTAGTTAAACCGTGTGTTACTCACTAAGAAAATAAATAATACTTATATTATCATTATAATTTCTTAAAGTTGTCCATAATTTGTTTTTTTATGTCTAGTAATCAACCACATATAAATATGACACATGTTGAGGTTGATATGACTCAAAGTTCTTGTTCTTATTTAAAATTGACATTTTAGTTTAGAAGATGTGTTACATTATTAAAACTAAGAAAACACATTCATATTATTTTTATTATTTAGTAAAGTGATTTTTAAATCATTTTTGACCATTAGGAATCATCTGGACCCCAATATGATACATGGTGTGACTGATATAACTTAAAATGAGTGTTTTTAGTTTAAAAGTGACATTCTGGTTAAAAAATGTGTCATTAACCAAAAACTAAGAAAACACACAAAAATGGAATTTATTATTTAGTAAAATGATCCATAAGACATTTTTATTTGTTGGAATCATTCACACATCAATACGATACTCAGTGTGACCGATATGACTCAAAGTGTTTGTTTTTATTTAAAATCAAAATTTTGGTTCAAAACATGAGTTACATAATAAAAACCAATAAAAAATTCTTTTTTTTCGTTATACATTAATAAATAGATCCATAATTAATTTTTTATGTGTATGAACCAACTATACAATAATTTAACACATGGTGTTCCTTGCATGACTCAAAGTGCATGTTTTTAGTTTCAAATTGACATTTTAGTTAAAAACATACATCACTCACTAAAAGCCTAGAATATACACTCATATTTTCTTGATAAATTATTAAAATAATCTGTAAGATCCCGGTTTTTGGAAGGGTTTTTTCATTATGTTTTGGTTGAATCCCTTGTTTCGGGCTTCAAGGGATGTCTTCTGAATGTATGAGAGGTCTTCGGGGTGTTTCAGGGGCTCGGGGCACGAAATAAGGGAATGTTGGGAAAGATAAGCCTAGCCGCATGACCTGTGCATGGCTAGGGAAAACCGTGTGGCCTGCCCAAGTAAACAGTGAAACCCTCCTCCTCTAGACAGTAGCACATGCACGATTTGTGCATGATTTGTCAAACTGTGCGGCCAAACCGTGCGACCTCTTAATGGTGGAAAAAATTACGAAATTGCAACCCCATGATTTTAAGAACCCACTCGGGATTTCCTCTCTATTCCTCTCTCTTCACCCAAGGAATGAACCAAACCACCCAAGAGCTCCAAGATGCTGATCTCCCTCATTTTTAAGTCATTTTTGGTGTCGTTGGATGCGGATCGATGCTCGGGGTATGGCTAATCCCATCCCTGTTTCTCTTATTGGTTTAGCGTTTCTATCTTCTCCCCCTCTTGTTCTGAAGCTCTAAAACCCTATCTTTTTGGTGAGTTCTCGGTTGAATCTCTAAAGGTTGGATGGATTGAGGTCTAAGGACTGGATTGAGTGTGCGTTCAACCATGGTTTCGAGGTAGGTGGTCTACAAACGTTATCTCATAGTTTTATGGTGGATTTATGCTTGTGGGTCATTGCTCATGGTTTCCTTTTGACGAGATTTGATCAACCTAGATGTTGTTGTTATAGAGGGTTCTTAAAATGGTAAATGGGAAACCTCATGATCCACATGGGATGCATTGAGAATGGCTTGACCTAATTGGGGCCATCCATGGGATGTGCCGGCTTTTCCTGGGATTATGGACTGTTATTAAACAAGTGACCTTGTTGTAATAAATGGTATAGCCCTTGAAGAATATGTTGTAATGATTGGTTGATCTTGGAATGGAAGTTAGGTGATTCACCTAGACTTGGAAATAACCTAAGTTTTGTTTGAAATGGGTTTAATGGTTGATTCATGGAAATGATGAATAGGTTAAATGGGTTAATGTGTAAACTGATTAAAGACCATAATGGGATATGTTATGGGTCTAGTGTTGAATGCTTAGTGAGATAGGTATAACACATGGGAATTGGGTGAATGGTTAAATGATGTGAAATGGTAATGTGACAATGGGTTAAGGTATAATGTGAATTCCTGTGTGGTTTGTTGTGAATGGTGTTTGTCAAAAGAAAATGGTATGATGGGTTGATGGTTACTTATATATAATAGCATGTGCACATGGCTTGGTAGAGTGAGGTATGACTTGAGGATCTACGCCCACAGGTCGAGTGAATACTGATGCTATGAACTCCACTCTAAATGCACGGGTTAAGAATGGGGACTGAGGATCCTTTATCCTAACGGTTGCATCCACCCGGACTGAGGCTTCAAGGTGAGGATATGGTTTCTATGAAGAGGTTAGTCCTAGTGAGATAGTATAACGATGTTTTTACCCTCTTGCATGGGATTTTTGGCCTTAGACCCTGGTAACATAATGTATGTGATTAACCCATGGAAAGGTGATGAAATGGTAAGTGATGATAATTTGTGTGAAATGATTGGTAATGGTAGTGCCAATGGATTTGGCTCCTAACTGGTTAATAGAACCTTAAATAATTACTTGGAAATTATCATTCATATTCCTTTTTCATGCACTGCTTGTTCATACAGGATATTTTGTAGACACCGTTGGTGGTGGCCTACAGAGTTGTACTCACACCCTGCTCAGGCCGCCATTGGGTACCCGAGCAGACTTCATGTTTGCGAGTTAGGAGAAGGTCAAGGTTCCTTGCTAGATAGTTGAGTGTACATGGGTAGCACTTGGTGGTGGATTTGGACTTGGAGTCGGGACCATTTTGGGGATTTTGGTCATTGTCTTTATTTTGGGATTTTGTCCACTTTTTCACTTGTTGTAGGACATGGCATATTTATTGTTGAAAATGGTTGTTATACATGTTCCTTGTTTATTTATTATTTTTTCCACAATTAGTTTATTTCGTTTGTGGCTTACTCTGATAAAAGGGGGTATAGTCTCCCCACATGACCAAAAAGACCACTGCTGTTAGTCGGAATCCTTTGGCATATGAGGAGGCGCGCTTAAGGTACTACCCGGCTCGGAGCATCAGTTTAGTGGCTTCCAGGTCGGGGACATTACAAATTGGTATCAGAGGAGGTATTTCTTCTCCTTCTCTGATGTATTTTTATATGGGATAGGTTTCCAATGTTTAAGATGTGTCAGGCCTTGGTAAATGAGATCGTGCTTGGGAGTAGCTAACCCATGTATGAGGGAAATCCCAAGTCACCCTTGGTGGGAAATGTTGTTCATGGTAGTGTGTTATTATAGTTGATGATACTTCACCGTTGGGTGATGCGCATGTGGTTTGATGTGACTGTTTTATGATATTTGTCTCATGGACATAATGGCACGAGGATTTTCATTCATGCATCATTGTAGGCACCTAGGGAAATATGTGACATGCATTGTGTTATACACACACACAGGGTGGGTGGGTGAGGCAGGAAAGTAGGGTGCATCATGCATTTCATCAAACCAAGAAATAATGGGAAGAATGAAATAAAACAAGTGGGTAAATGATGTTTAATGAAATATAAAGTTTTGAAATGAAGTGGGAAATGTTCTTGTAAAATGTTGTGTGAGTTAGGGGTAGTGCCTAGTTGTTTACCCCATCTGGACCATGGCCTGTGGTAGGGATGGTCGGGGCTGTGAATTTGAGGTGTTAATGTAGTTGAATTAGTATATGAAAATGGTTTGTTTTAGCTAGTAAAGAGCTTTTGATGAAATCATGAAAGTTTTAGGGGATGCGTGCTAAATCTCGTGCTTGGCAACGTAGAGAGATGCCACAACGACGTCGGTTACCAGTTGGGCAGTGGGAGGATGTTGCTGAGAACACTCCTCCGGTAGAAGAGCACGAAAATTTGGTGATCAATGAAGGTAGAGAGGACCAGTTATGGGAGAACATGGATCGTCTTATGAAGATGATGGATCGGGACCCAGGGAGGGTTGCACCAAGTATGTTTGAGTTGACCAAGGATTTTTAGCTGCCACATCCTCCGACCTTCACTGGAGAGGGTGGTCCAGAGGCAGTGGAGTTCTGGTTAGAGTCTTTCCAAACGATACTGTATCATCTGTAGATCCCTGTTGAAAAGTGAGTAAAGGTGGTCGTTTATATGTTGTGGGCCCAGGCAAGGCGTTGGTGGGACATTCAGGCTCAGACTGAGCAGGATGAGGGGATGTTGTGGAAGGTTTTCTAGGAGACGTTTCTGGAGCATTTCTACCCAGATACTTTGAGGCAGGAGCGGGTTGCCGTGTTTATGAGCCTGACTTGGGGATCTCTATCGGTGATGGACTACGCTAGTCACTTCACTGATTTTCAATGCTTTGTCTCAGTGTTAGCAGGGGATGAGGCAGCGGTAGCAATGAGTTTCCAGGATGGGATGAGACATGTGATCTGGTATCAAGTAAATATCTTCCACTTGAAGAGGTTTGTAGAGGTGATGGATAATGCACTCATCTCTGAAGGTATCCTGAAGGGAGATTCATGTGGTGGCCTTGTCATGCCAGCTGGGCAGATAAGTGGTGCATCTTCCGAAGGTCAGAAGCGTCGTTTGGAAAGTTTCCAGCAAGGTGGTCAGAAGGGAGGGTCAGCCTCTCAGAGTGGGAACTAGGTATTCTGTTATTTGTGCGGTACGATGGGGAATATGAGTGGTCAGTGCCCTCGACCTCTAATTGATTGTTGTTCGTGCGGAAGGATGGGGCATGTGTAGAGGATCTGCAGGAACCCTCGACAGACGGGTGAGCATGATGATGAAAAGCACGTACCAGGTACGGAAAGGGGATCTGTTGCCCCGTATCAGGAAGGCAGTTGGAGATCCACGGGACATACTGGCAAGGAGGGTGGATGTGGAAATCCAGGGAAAGATCACTCACACCAGAAAGGTATTACGGCATAGGGTGCTCTGGGTGGAGCCTAGGGTAGAGGGTCAGGTCAGCTTCAGGCAGTTCAGTTTGCACCTGGTGATGGCGAGGTCGGACCGTCAACTATTCGAGGTACGATCCCTATAGCTTCTATGTTTTCTTGTGCGTTATTTGACATAGGTTCCACACACTCTTTTTTTCTTCTCAACTTGTGGTAGTGATGGGTTTACCTGTGGAGGGGGTGTGTGGAGTTATGTCAATTGACACCCCATTGGGGGTGCGGGTTGGGGATATCAAGCAGTGCAAGGGATGTGACTTGGAAGTCGGTGGGTATCATTTTCTGTGAGACTTTTTCATTCTCGAGATGTCAGGGTTTGAAAAAATCTTGGGAATTGATTGGTTGGTGTTATATCGGTCACACATATACTGTTATCGTCGTAGAGTATCGTTCAGATCGCTTAAGGGTGACGCTTATGTCAACTGTGGAGAATGGGATGTTCGAACAGGGCGTACGGGGCCGTTTTTTCAATAGATGAGTGGACTCACGACTCAAGTGGCATGTCTCATGATTGATGATGATGAGGGAGGGGAACAATATATTTTTCCTCCCATGGTGGATCGGATTTAGGATGTGTTTCTTGAGGATTTCTCAAGGTTACCACCCAAGAGGGATGTCGAGCTCACGATCGAGTTGTTGCCGGGAGAAGAGTCAGTTTCTATTCCGCCATACCAAATGGCACCAGCATAACTCTAGGAACTGAAGGTTTAGCTTGTGTAGTTGGAGTGTAAGGGGTTTATTCGTCCTAGTATGTCTCCTTGGGGATCTCTCGTACTTTTTTTCAAAGAAGGTTGATGGGTCGTTGAGGCTGTGTGTTGACTATCGAAAGTTGAATCAGATGATGGGGAAAATCGGTACCCTTTTCCTAGAATTGATGACCTGTTTGATCAGTTGAGGGGTGAATCAGTGTTTTCTAAGATTGATATGCGGTCAGGTTATCACCAGATGAGGGTGAGGTCTTCTGACGTACCATAGACAGCTTTCTGGAGTCAGTACAGGTTGTTTGAGTGTGTGGTAATGCCTTTCGGCTTGACCAATACACCGGCGGTGTTTATGGCTTTGATGACCCGAATATTTCATCCCTATCTAGATCAGTTTTTGATTGTCTTTCTTGACGATATCTTAGTGTACTCAAAAACTCATGATGATCATGCCCAACATCTTGACATCGTCTTGGGTGAACTAAGAGAGCATCGGCTATACTCCAAGATATCAAAGTGTCAATTCTACATAGCTGGGGTGCATTTTCTGGGTCACATCATCTCGGAGGCAAGTGTGATAGTGGATCCAGAGAAAGTGCAAGCAGTTGTATCTTGGGAGCAGACCAAGAGTGTTTATGATGTTCGGATTTTTCTGGGTTTGGCTGGGAATTACCAAAGGTTCATTCAGGATTTCTCTCACTTGGCAGCACCACTCTCAGGCTTGACCAAGAAAGGTATCAGGTTCGAGTGGTCTGAGTCTTGTGAGAAATCCTTCCAAGAGTTGAAGAGTCAGTTGATGACTGCACCTATCTTGATCTTACCTGAGCCGAGTAAGAATTACATCGTGTTTTGTGATGTGTATGGAGTCGGACTTGGGGCTGTGTTGATGCATGATGAGCATGTTGTGGCTTATAGGTCAAGGCAGTTGAGACCCCATGAGTGGAACTATCCCACTCATGACCTTGAGTTGGATACAGTGGTGTTCACCTTGAAGTGCTGGAGGAACTATCTGTTGGGAGAACGGTTTACTGTGTTTCCCGACCATAAGAGTTTAAAGTATATATTCTCAGAACGGGATCTAAACCTTTGGCAGTGAAGATGGGTGGAATATCTCCAGTCTTTTGACTTTGAGTTGGTGTACACACTGGGAAAGAGAAAGAGTGTTGCTGATGCTCTGAGCAGGAAGGTTTAGAATCAGGTGGTTCAGGAGTCCAGAACCAAGTGGAAGGTGATGGCTTTGTTTGTAGAGATGCACCTGGAGGTGTAGGAGGAGAGTGGTCAATTCACTCTTACTTCCTTAACGATGGATTCGATGATTTGGAGTCGACTTAAGGAAGGTCATCATGATGATCCTGAGTGTTTGATAATGAAGGAAAAGATTAAAGGTGGGGAGCTACCTTCTGGTTGGGCCGTTGACATGGAAGGTGTTGTTCGTGTTCGTGATCGTGTGGTTGTGCCAAAGTGTGTGTGGGAAGAGTTGATGTGTGAGTTCCTTGCATCAAAGTGGGCAGTGCATCCAAGTTTGACCAAGATGTACCATGATCTACAAAGGCAGTTTTGGTGGCCTGGAATGAAGAAGGAAGTTGTGGGCTTTGTGGCATGGTGCCTTACCTGCCAGCAGGTGAAGGCCGAGCATCAATGCCTAGGTGGTTTGTTGCATCCACTGCTCATTCCAGAAAGGAAGTGGGATAACGTAACACTGGATTTTTTCATGGGTCTTCCGAGGACGTCGTGGAAGAATGATGCAATCTGAGTGGTTGGGGATCGGTTAATGAAATTGGATCATTTCTTACCAATTCAGGAGACCTATACAGTCGACCAGTTGGGTGAGCTGTATGTTCGGGAAATAGTGTGGTTACATGGTGTTCCGTGAACCATAGTTTCAGACCGATATCCATGTTTCACATCGGGATTCTGGCAAGGGTTTCAGAAGGTGCTTGGTACGCAGGTGTTTTTGAGTACATCTTTCCACCCGCAGATACATGGGCAGTCAAAGCGTACGATCCAAGTGTTGGAAGACATGTTAAGAGCTTGTGTCTTAGACATTGGTGTTTCTTGGGAGAGGCACCTATCGTTAGTCATTTTATCCTACAACAACAGTTTTAATTCTACAATTTATATGGAACCGTTTGAGGTACTCTACAGGAGGCCATGTAGATCTCCGTTGTGTTGGCTAGAGGCCGATGAATCTGAGTTGATGGGGCCAAGTCTCGTGCAAGAGACTTCAGTGGGAGTTGAGTTAATCAGGAAGAGGATGGCTATGGCTCAGAGTGGGAAGAAGTCTTATGCATATTGGAGGCGTAGACCTCTTGAGTTTGTGGTGAATTTTGAGATTGTGGAGAGGATTGGCCCAGTGGCTTACCGATTGGCTCTCCCACAGTGGTATGGTGGGATTCATGATGTGTTTCATGTGTCTCAGCTTCGACGATATCACCCTGACCCATCTCACGTGGTTGACGTGGAGGATGTTGAACTTGAGGCTGATGCATCCTTTGAGGAGCATCCGTTTCGTGTGGTGGATCATAATGAAACGGTCTTTCGAGGCAAGTTTGTGCCATTAGTGCGAGTACTATGGAAGAATGGGAATGTTCAGGAAGAAAATTGGGAGTGGTAATCGGATATGCGGGCTCAGTGGCCCGAAATCTACTCTTCGGTGGAATAATGAGGCTTGGAAACTTAACTCGAGGACGAGCCTTTATAAGGTGCGGAGGATGTATGATCTTGGTTTTTGGAAGGGTGTTTTCTTTATGTTTTGGTTGAATCCCTTGTTTCGGGATTCAAGGGATGTCTTCTGAAAGTATGAGAGGTCTTGGGGGTGTTTCAGGGGCTCGGGGCACGAAAGAAAGGAAAGTTGGGAAAGACAAGCCTGGGCGCACGGCCTGCGCACTGCCAGGGAAAACCATGCGACCTACCCAGGTAAACCATGAAATCCTCCTCCTCTTGACAGTAGCATGCACACTTTTTGCGCATGGTTTTTCAAACCATGCATCCAAACCATGAAGCCTCTTAATGTTGGGAAAAATTATGAAATTGCCACCCTGAGATTTTAAGATCCCACTCGGGATTTCCTTTCCATTCCTCCCTCTTCACCCTAGGAATGAACCAAATCGCCCAAGAGCTCCAATAGGTCGATCTCCCTTGTTTCTATGGCATTTTTGGTTCCATTGGATGCGGATCGAAGCTCTGGGTAAGGCTAATCCCATCAGTGTTTCTCTTTTTGTTTTAGGGTTTGTATTTTCTCTCCCTCTTGTTCTGAAGCTCTAAAACCCTATATTTTGGTTGAGTTCTTGGTTGAAGCTCCAAATACTGGGTGGATTGTGGTCTAAGGACTCGATTGAGTGTGGGTTCAACTGTGGTTTCGATGTAGGTGGTCTACAAATGTTATCCCATAATTCTATGGTGGATTTATGCATGTGTAGCATTGCACATGGTTTTCTTTTGATGAGTTTTGATCAACATGGATGTGGTTGGTATAGAGGGTGCTTAAAAACGGTAAATGGGAACCCTCACGATCCCCATGGGAAGCGTTGACAATGACTTGACCTAATTGGGGCCATCCATGGGATGTGCCATCTTTTCCCGAGTTTAGGGATTATTATTAAACAAGTGACCTTGTTTTAATAAATGGTAGAGCCCTCGACGAATATGTTAGCATGATTGGCTGATCTTGGAATGGATGTTAGGTGATGCACCTATACTTGGAAATAACCTAAGGGTTGTTTGAAATGGATTGAATGGTTGATTCGTGGAAATGATGAATGGGTTAAATGGGTTAATGTGTAATCTGATTAAAGACCATAATGTGATAGGTTATGGGTCTAGTGTTGAATGCTTAGTGAGATAGGCATAACACATGGGAATTGGGTGAATGGTAAAATGATGTGAAATGGTAATGTGTTAATGGGTTAAGGCATAATGTGAATTATCATGTGGTTTTTTGTGAATGGTGTTTGTCAAAGGACAATGGTATGGTTGGTTGATGGTTACTTATATATAATATCATGTGTACATGGCTTGGTAGAGTGGAGTATGACTTGAGGATCTATGCCCATGGGTCGAGTGAAGACTGATGCTCTGAACTCCACCCTAAATGCACGGGTTAGGAATGGGGACTGAGGATGCTTTCTCCTAACAGTTGCATCCACCCGGACTGAGGCTTCGAGGTGAGGATATGGTTTCTATGAAGAGGTTAGTCCTAGTGAGATAGTATAATGATGTGTTTACCATCTTTCATGTGATTGTTGGCCTTAGACCTAGGTAACATAATCTTTGTGATTAACCCATGGAAAGGTGACGAAATGATAAGTGATGATAATTGGTGTGAAATGAATGGTAATGGTAGTGGCAATGGCTTTGGCTCTAAACTGGTTAATGGAACCTTAAATAATTACATGGAAATTATCATTCATATTCCTTTTTCATGCACTTCCTGTTCATACTGAATATTTTGTAGGCACTGTTGGTGGTGGCCTACTGAGTTGTACTCACACCCTGCTTGGGCCACCATTGGGTACCCGAGCAGACTTCATGTTTGCAGGTCAGGAGAAGGGCAAGGGTCCTTGCAAGATAGTTGAGTGGACATGGGTAGCACTCGGTGTAGGATCCGTACTTGGAGTCAAGACCATTTTGGGGATTTTGGTGGTTGTCTTTATTTTGGGAATTTGTCCACTTTTGCACTTGTAGTAGGACATGGCATATTTATTGTTCGAAATGGTTTTTATACATGTTACTTGTTTATTTATTATTGTTTCTGCTATTGGTTTATTTATGTTGTGGATTACTCTGATAAAAAAGGGGGTATAGTCTCCCCACTTGACCACAAATACCCCCGCTGCCAGTCGGCAGCCTTTGGCGTACGGGAAGGCGTTCTTAAGGTTATGTAACTACCAGGCTCGGAGCGCCGATTTAGTGGCTTCCGGGTTGGGGATGTTACATAATCCATAATTCATTTTTGTTGTGTAAAAATTAACCACACATCATTCTGATACAAAGTGTACCCAATACGATTGATTGTGTGTGTTTTATTTAAAAATGTCACTTTATTTCAAAACACACAAGACATACTCAAAACCAAGAAAAAATGATCAAATTGACTTGAAACTTTATTAAATGATACATTAATCATTATTATGTGTTTCAATCAACATCATGTCCATACAACATATTGGGGGACCAATATGACTCAAAGAATGTGTTTTCAGTTTAAAATTAACAGTTTAGTTAAAAAAATTGCACCACTAACTAAAAACATATCATACACATGCTAATTTTCTTAATAATTTATAATAGTTATCCATAACTTATTTTTAACATGTAGAAATTTTCCATACATAAATCTGACATAGGTGTTCCGGATATGACTAAAAGTGTGTGTTTTAATTTAAATTCAACATTTTAATTAAAAAAATCTTGAAATGATCAAAATGGAGAAAACATGATTTAATTTTCTTGATATTTTATTCTAATGATTCATAAAAAAGTTTCATGTGTATGAATCAACCACACGTCAATCCAAAAAAACGGTGTTCCCAGTATGACTCAAAGAACATGTTTTTAGTTTAAAATTGATATTTTGGTTAAAAACAATCATCACTTGTTGAAAACTGATCAAACACATTTATATTGTATTGATATTTTAGTAAAAGGATCCATAAGTTATTTTTGACATGTATGAATCAATCTCACCTCAACTGATACAAGTTGTGATTCCTATGAATCAAAGTGTGTGTTTTCGGTTTAAAGATGACATTTTAGTTAAAAAGATGCATAACTAACTGAAAACCAAGAAAACACACTTATATGGTATTGATACATTATATAAGAAATTTACAAGTAATTTTTGACATGTAGGAATTAAATGATATGATACATAGTGTGACCAGTATAACTTGAAGTGTGTGTTTTTAGTTTAAAAAATATATTTTAGTAAAAAAAAGACAATCATTGAAAACTGGGAGAAAAAATCATATTGTCTTGATATTTTGGGACAATTATCCTTATGACATTTATGATGATTTTGGAATGGATTCATTTAAATTTGAAACATAGTGTTACTGATATGACTCAAAGTGCATGTTTTCAGTTTAAAAATTACATTTTAGTTAAAAATGTGTGTTATTAACTAAAAACTAAAATAAAAAACTCAGTTGGCCTTGATACTTAAGGAAAATTATCTATAATTTATTTTTTATAGGAATCAGAAACACATCAATTCAACACACAATGTAGCTGGTTTGACTCAAAGAATGATTTTTATTTAAAATTGACTTTTTAGTTCAAAAGAAGTGTTACATACTCAAAACCTATAAAACAATTCATATTATTTTGATGCTTTAAAAAATAGATACATAAATCATTTTGACATGTAAAAATGACTCTCACCTCAATATTATACATAGTGTGACCGATATGACTCAAAGTACATCTTTTCAAATAAAAGTGTCATTTTAGTTAAAAAAAATATGTCCCTCATTGAAAACTAAGAAAACACATAGGATGGTCTTGATGCATTATTAAAATGATCCATAAGTGATTTCCAATGTGTAAGAGTTATCCATTCATCAATATGATACATGGTGTGACCTATATGACTTCATGTGTGTGTTTTTAATTTAAAATTGATATCTTAGTTAAAAATAATGGTCCATCCACTAAAAATAGTGAAAAAACAAATGTATTTTCATGTTATTTTAGTATAATGACCAATAAATAATTTTATATGTGTATGAATCTATTGTATAGAAATTCAGCACATAGTGTGGCTGATATGACTCAAAGAACATGTTTTTATTTAAAATGGAATTTAGTTACAAATACATGTCACATAATCAAACCAATAACATGCACTCTAATTGTATTTATGCTTTAGTAAAATTATTAGTAAACAGTTTATGATGTGTAAGAATCAACCACACATTAATCTGATACACAATGTGACCTGAATGACTAAAAGTGTGTGTTTTCTATTTTAAAGTGACATTTTATTAATTCACTATATAATATTGATGTCTAATTTAATTATTTATTTTTAGTATTACTGACATAATAATTTATTTATATAGTTTAACTCTTTGATTCTAAAATAGGTGGTTTTTAATCAATTGCTATCATGTTCATGCTCCTGTAGAAGGGACACTAAAGATAATAGAACAATGTGTTTAAATTTTTTGATGTTTGCAATAAATTGTACATATTAATGTAATTTACATATCAATGTTTATATGAATTTTACAATGTGTTTTTTGTTGTATTGTTATATAAAGTTAATTGAAATTAATTTATATATCTATTGTTTTAGTTTATTATAAATTAAAGTACCATCCTGCAACAACTAGGATTTTTTTAGTGATATTTATAGAACTTATATAAGTATCATTTTTCAATGTTAGAAACAGAACTGATAAAAGTTCCATTAATATTACTAAAAAGAACTGATAATGGCCTTTTTTATCAGTGATTTTTTAGCACTGCAAAAAGGATATTTTATCATCTCTATATGTAGCAATGATAAAATTCATTAGCTTTTAAAGAAACTAACAACATCAGTTCTTTTTAATAACCAATGAAGTAAATCTATAATGCTAATTAAGCTCATATATATAGTAGTGAATGAAACATAAATATATTCCAAATAAATTTAGAAACAATGACAAATAAATAAATACTTATTCTAATGTGATAATAAAATAATTGACACCACATGCAGTTGAAGAAGTGTCTCAACTTTGACAATTTATTCTTCGTATATCATGATTCAAATAGTTTTATTTATTTTATTTAGTTTCTTTTATTTCTATAATTTTTAGTTTTAATCACTTTGAAAATCCATCCACTTAAACTTTCTTTAAAGAGAATATTACTATTGTCTATTCACATTTTCCCTATGGGATGAACCATACTACCACTACTAGATTAGTTATATGTTTTCAAAATTTTAATTTTGGAATGTCATTAAAGTGTATAAAAAATTCATAGGGATGTTTCTATGGATAATTTTAGAATTTATATATAAACAATGTAGATTTATTTAGGTTAAAATAATATAAACTGAGAAAATAGGTTACTATTAATCCCAATATGTGTTGTGTTGTATTTGTTTTCAATGTGTGTCAAAATGTGATGGATAAAAGTGCTTGGATGGAAGTTAAAGACCCTAAAATAAATAGAGAGATGTGTAGAGTTTCCATGATTGAAAATATATACTCTAGTTAGCTATAAATATTATATGATAAATTAAGGATAGACTTAATGAATGGAAGTTGGTTATTTCCATGGTTTAAATAGTAAAGAAGAATATTTCACAAATCTATATACTTTTTGTGTTGAACATAGAACACTGTTTTGTATTATAGATGGAAAACATATAGGAATTGTGAGATAATATTATATTCATATGAAAATAAATTTTTTACTACTTGATGTTTATATGAAAAATTTAATGAAGGATCTGAGATAAAAAGGAGAATTCAATTCTTAAATTATATGTTTCTTGAAGATCCATTCACTTAAGAAAGGACATTTTTAATTTAAATGTTCTACTACTTGTTGTCTTATAAATATATTTGGTTTGGTCATATTCGAGTGGTTCCATTAAATCTAAGCACTGTGAATATTTGTTGGATGAATTTATGAGATGTTACACACTATTTTTGTAATGAGTTTTTAGAATGATAGATCCATGAGATAGATACAAAATGTGTGAAGATTAGAATTTCAAGACCATGGTTGTTCCACTGAACAAAACTTCCCTTGGTCAATATGAAGTCTATTCATGTAGTCAATTCACTCATAGTCAATCGAATTTCCACATATGCTCAATCCAGACACACAAAAATGATCTTCATAGTCGATCCGTTAACATGAGCTACGTAATCAGGGAGCTGAAGTTAAAAATATTTAAAAAATAAATGTCCAATGGTAAGAACACATTAGAAAATTTACATAAAAAGCTGGAATGAGGAAAATCGATAATTTTAATCATATATGAAGAAGTTAATTTGTGACCAGTTATGAGTATTGAGGTTCCAATAAGATATTTGATAAACACATGTTTGTGTAAGTAAATCTATCTATGTGTTATGAAATTAGTGTGATTTATATGATACATTAGAGAAATGGGAACAAATTTTTACTTAGATGTTTTAGTTTTAAGGATCCCATATGATAATTTACTTATGTGTAGAATAGTCTGTAAGATAATTTACTTATGTTGAAGTTTGTAAGATAATTTACATTATAAATTTTGAGAATCAGAATCATGATTCTGAATAATAGACTTTGATATTATAAAGAAAGGGAAATTTAATTCTTACTATTCAAGTGTTACATTCTTCATGGATTAAAATTCATGATCAAACATATTATCATGATCCTTGTTGAGATCAAAGTAAGTGAACCAGATATAGGAGATAAAGGTATTTCTAAGAGAGTTCCATGCTATGGAATGAGATTCTATGTTACCTTGCTTATTTGAAATTTTCAAAAAAACCAAATACTATGGATTTTTCTGGGAACATAAATGTAAAATAATTTCATGATTATTAAAATATTATAACAAGGAAATAATTTGAGTATTTAGATAAACATTTATGAATAATTGAATAATTATTTGACATAAAAATTATGAGTTTAAATGTCCCATTTTCTAGGATCTTGAAAAAACATCACATAAAGAGATTCTATGAATTAAAGTCCAAGATATCAGGGAGTTAAAATATGATAAAGACACAAAAAATTCAATTATTATATATATATATATATATATATTATGTATGTTAAAGGACAAAATTGGAGTGATGAACTATAACCATTACACAATTTTCAATTTGAAAAAAAGAGAAGTATAGTTGCTAGTAATCCTTTTTATGACCTGAGATATCAAATAATGAAAGAGATATATAACTAATACTACATGAATGGATGTTTCCTTAGAAAATAAAGAATAATAAGAAATAAAGAAAAGGTTTGGTATATATTTATCAGATCCTACATTCAGGCTGAGAATATGAGAGACCCAACCTATAGTTTTTATATTCTATAAATGTTTGAAGAAAACTGAGGCTACCCATATGATTGTTGCAAGAAAGGAAGAATATATATCCATACAGTCCATGATGGACTCTATCCATCATTGTTAATATTACTTCATGAAAGTACAAGCCCATTTTTTTATATGACGGGACAACAAGCACTCACTTTCTCTCTACCTGGCTGGGTCCAACATAATAAGTTCAAGTTGATAACCTTTCTAATGCTTTATTTGATGATAAGAAGTAATTTTTTCACATGTGATAATAATCTAGGAGTGTTAGGAATGTAGTTATATTTAAGGTGGAAAACATTGTTAAAAAACCCTAGTGTTCTCTTGTATTTCTTTCATATTCTATATCTTCACACTGATCAGAGGAGGGAAAGAGAAAGAGATATCCACTCAATGAATAAGTAGAGAGGTGATAATGAAATAAAATTAAAATTATATTAAAATAAAACCAACCATGATTCACCACCCTCTCAGTGTTGAACACATCCATATATGATCGTAACAATTGGAATCGGATTCATCCACATGTTTACTAGATTCTATTATTAGATTTTTTATTTGAATAATTGATTTTCAATTTTAAAAGGATGTATATATTGTATATTTGAAGAACATTATGATTTCCCTATCAATTAAATTGATGAAGAACGGACTTCCAAGACATTAAGTAACATGAAAAAAGTAAAGGAAAGAGTTGATAAATTCCTCATCTAAGAAAGAAAATAATAATGACTCTATAATAATTGAATTTTTTAAAAGTATAGTTTATGCCATTTTTTATATTGATAATTTATCACATAATGAAATCAATTAAGAGAATTTACCCCTCATAAGTAAATAATATTAAAGATAAATATTACCATTTAATAATTCTGATCATTTAAAATTAGGCATGAAAGAAGAAGAACCAAGCCTGAGATGGGGAGATCTCATCTCTCTATATTCATGTGATAAATCAAATAGTGATTCATATATATATATTCAATGAATAACTTAAAAATCTATCCCCATGAATCAGTGATTTTTTATTTTTAGCTCCATCAAAATCAAGAAAGAGGAGGTCACCCAACTCTAACATGATAATAAAAGTCTATATAATGATTTAAAAAACTGGGTATTGATGTCTAAAAATCTCTCCAAATATTAAAGATCATTAATAACCATGAATGTGGAGCTTGAAGAAAGATGATTCAATTATAAAAATGAATGGATCACTGTAATTCATGAGTAATAATAATTGATGAAAAATGTTGAAGATAGAATCCAACCATCTAAAGAAGTAATTATTGTAAAAATTATCAACTTGTGGTCAAATACAAGAGGAACAAAGATCTTGATCATGAACTAATGTAAAAGAAAAAAAAATCATGAGGATTATGTTGAAAATATGAGGAAATAAAGTGGATAAAAACTAAAATTATTGGAGGGTAAGAAAGGAATCCATAATATAAAAATCTTGGAGCTTGCAATTAAATTAAAGAATCAATAAATAACACAAGATGGATATTAAAAAAAAGTTAAACGAAGAGCTTCTCACACAAAAAATACCAATGGTGAATCTTATGTTAAAAGACCATTATCTAGTGGAAAGAACATTCTGAGACTATACAGGGATCATTTTGAAGTATCCACAAATGAAAAGGAATCATCCATATCTCAAAACTTTAATAATGATAATTCTATTTGTGTGCATAGTTTATACTTAAACTCAAAATATATAAAAATATGGATGAAGAAAAGTGATGAGAATACTACCATCATGTAAAGTATGGATATAAGAGTTTTTATATGGATTTTCCCTAAAATAATCCCCAAAAATTATATAAATAATAACAAATAGTAGGTTATTAGTTCTATAAAATCTACAAAACATGTTGTTTAAAGAAAAAAACAAATATTTTTTGTTATTTTGTTTTCTATAACATATTTAGGAATATGAATGGGTACTCCTGGCATAATATTTCAACCTATAGAAGAAAAGGATATCCTACATGTAGTGGGAAAAATCCTGAGAAACTAAAACTTTCAAAAAGCATTATGAAAAATCTATATACAATAAAAAGATATGAAAGCATGATAATATATTTTAATATTATAATGGAAGTGGTCATAGTGAATAAGTATGAATGTAAAAAATAATTCAAGCATGAAAATAAGATAAATGAGAAGAAAATAATAAATAAACTAAATAATATAAAAAATCCTACCATGTGAAAGTATTATAATAATAATATAGAAAATAACATCCCTAATAAGTCCATTAGGAAATCGGTGAGTTTTCCTTGGGTAAAATGTAAAATAAAAATTGAATTTGATAATAATAACAGGAAGTCAATGAAAGTAGTTTCACCATAAGAGAGAAGGTATTTGTTCCATGGAAATGGGGGACACAACAATGAAACTTGTAAAAAATCCCTGAATGAAAAAGTTAAAAGTAAAAAAGATAAGACAAAATGGAAGAACTGTCCATGGGAGAAATTATAGGACTAAGTTAGTAAAGAGAACATTTTAAAATCGATTTGGAAAAACCAAAATGGATGAGAATATTCCTAAAAGATGTTTGGTAATCTAGCTAGGATAATTGGATAAATAAATAGAACTATAATGGTTAGAATGTTAAGATGAAAAGGTAAATAGAGTTTTACACATGAATAAGAAGCCAAATTTCATGAGAGGTTGTTAAAAAATTACAACCCAATTGTTTCAAAATCACTATGTGGGAGGTTCAAGGAATATGGGCAGAACCCAAATTATTATGTAATAATTATTTGAACCCAAGAATAAATCTATAAAAATTTGAAGAAATCGCCATGTGATAATTTTTACTTGATGAATCATTTTTACAAAGGATATCACACACATAGAAAGAAAAAAAGAACCCATACTCCCTAAAGAAAAATAAAATTTGAAGAATAATTTTGAAAGCATAAAGTGTCCATCTAGACATGGTACTAAATTGGAATGTGAAACCTAGTTGAGAAGGTAATGTTTTTGTTGACTTCCTACCTTCCAATTCAACCCATATTGTGAAGATCTCATGTTTCTCTATTCTTGGGTATCTTCCCCCTAATGTTGTGAATTTGGAACGAGAATATTCTCTTGGGATTCACTATTTTACAACCCCATGACTCTTGAATGCCTATTTTCTTTTTCTATTCTCCCTTATACTATTTTAAAATAAATAAAAAAATTTATTTAAAAAAAATAGTTGAGAAGAAATTCTCAATTTAACTTCTCACATTAATGAACATGGTGACCCACATTATTAATAAATCATGTGTATTATATATGTGTTCTATCCATGTAGAGAATTAAAGGTGATGTTGGTTCACAAATTGAGAACTAATGAGAATAATTAAGATGTAATAACTATTATAGATCTAAATAAATACTCATCTTGGTATGATTTGTAAAATGGAATTATAGATAAAATTTATTGAAAAGAAAAACCATGATGAAGGAAAAGAGGTTACCAAAGCTAGGAAACATCATGATAAAAGTACTGATCTTGGCAGGAATGAAATACATGATGTCTTGAAGTGTATTTGAAGAATGAAATCAAACTTTATGAAGGATTAATTAATGATTCCATCTTAGTGTCATCACAACAATAGTAATACTAAATCTTATAGAATCGCTATTAATGATGTGAAGGTGAAGTTTATTTCTTAAGGGGGAAATTGAGAAGATTACAGGATCATTTAATTCATAAAAATATTGAATTTAGAGAAGGTTCTTGAAAAATAGTCATTTAAAAGGTATGAATGTCTATTATATATTCCTTATTTACCAAATAATTGGTTCTAATTTTAAAGAGTGGAATTTTTGTTAATCAATTAAAATAATTTAATGAAACATGAACTGTTCTAGGGATTTTTTTTAATAGAACCTATTTGTTATAATTAAATTTTTTTAATCTATTTTATGAGTTAGTGTAAAAAATTTATGTTGAAAATGTTTGGGAATATGTGAAAAATTGAGGTCAACGAGTAGTATCTTATTGGATTCATATGGTCATTCCCAAAGGAAAATAATTGAAAAAAGTTATAGTTGGTACCATATTTTATTGATTATAGATAACCTTTTCATCTAAATCAACCCCTCGTATTTTCTATATTGAGAATATATCAAGTAGACATGGGGTGGAATCGTTTATGGAACATTTATTAAAATTAAAATGATATTAATCTCTCTCAAATTATTTTTAATTTTTGTTAATAAGGGATAAATAATAAAATTAAAACAACAATTAGTGAGTATGAGAGAAGAAAAATAATATACACAAAAGGGTAGAACATATTGGCATTACATTTTCAAGTTTATGTTGACAAAAACTAAAAAGGGGGATATTTTTTATCAAATGTTGTGTTGTATTTTTTTTCAAAGTGTGTTTCTATATAAAGTATAAAATATCTTCTAAGGGTGTTGAATAACCCATGATAAATAGAGATATGAGTGGAGTTTACACGAAAGGAAATATGGTTGGTATTGAGGTATAAATATTACATGAGAATTTAATTACAACCTCAAATCTTGGAAGTTGGTTACATACATGTTTCACATGGTAAAGAATAAGAGTTACCAATTCTAGATGATTATGTGTGTCAAATTATGAAAATTAAATTTGGATTATAGATTCATAGCTTGGAGGAATTTTGAGTTTCAATCATATTCATATAAAAATAGAGTTAGAGATTCTTGAAGTTCATATGTATAATTTACTCAAGTATCTGAGATAATAATTGAATTATATGATTCTACTAGAATATTATTAAAAATTCATTCACTTTGAAAAGATAATTTGGAATCTAAATGTGCTACTACATGGTGTTTCATATATATATTTGGTTCAAGATGATTTTAGAGGTTCCATCAATCTGATCATTTTGAATATCTATTGGATGAAGTTCATAGATGTTCTACACTATTTTTCTATGACCATTCCAAGATCTTAAAGTTAAAATAATGAAAAGGATGGAGAGATGACACTACACCTATTTAAGAACTTCCATATTGAGGATTGAAAGAGATATATTATCAGTGTTGTATGCAGACAATTTTCCTTGCATAATGAGGAATAAGAAAAAAAGAAAAGGGTGTGGAATAATATTATCATATATTAAATTTAGGATAAGAAGATAAGAGATCCATCCTATAGTTTCTATATACTATATAACTCTAAATAACATTGAGTCAAACCATATGATTACTGAAATAAAGGAAAAATATTGATCCATAAAATCTAGGACGGACTCGATCCAACACTTGTGATATTTCATCAAGTATAAAAAATCCCATTATCTTGTAACAAGGGAAAAAATACCCTTGATTTATTTGTAATCTATTAGTGTCAGTATAATGAGTTCAAGGTCATACCCCTTTTCTTGTTTTATTTGATAATAACAAAGAACATGTTCATGTATGATAATAACCCTGATATATTGCAGACATAATCATCCTTAGGGAGGATAATTTTGTTAACAAACTCTGGTGTTCTCTGTTGTAACTTTACAATTCTACAAATTCATACTAACCAAAGGATAGAAATAGAAATAGATACCCACTTAATAAATAAGTTGAGTGTTGATAAGGGATAAATGTAAAATTGGATTAATAGTAAAGCAACAATGACTCACCCACCCCTAGTGTTGGTCACATCCTTTTGTGATTCTCACAGTTACTAATCTTAGTGATTCTTCCTTTTAAGAAAATTCAAGACCCAAACAAATTTATAATGGCATGGTAATCACCATATGATTACAATGAACAACCACCCTACCTGCCTATAATGACCGGTAAAATTACAATTTTACACAATCCAAGAGTTCTTTAGGTAGTAGTTGTTATTTCAATGATTATCATTCAAGTTAATATCATGGTCCATGTAATAAATCTTTATCATATTATAATAATTTATACCAAACATTTTATAGTATATATAATCAGGATATTTCAGAAAATATAGAAACATATTCATTGTGTACTCTATCTATATTGTAATATCTTTTAAAAAAATAAAAACTTAACTAAAAATATAAAAACACTATAGAATATGAACTACCTTTCACACTAACAAATGATGATCGACTAATAACTATAAGAACCCAACACTTCAATATTGGTCCCACAATGTTAATTTTGATGATCGAATTGAACTTCAAGAATAGGATTATGAAAATTTTATTTCCCCAATGAAGAATATAGAACTGAAAATGATTCTACTAGTCAAATTAACCTCTTCGAAACCACCTAAACTAGAATTATTTTTATTAGGAATATCTCTTACTAGTTCCATATAAACCAAATCTATTTTAAGATTTTAATGAAAAGATTATTGTATTGATCCCCCTTTCTATCACACAGTAGATGAATCCTCTCCTCCACTACTTGATTCCTTAATTATTATAACATTTGAAAATATTTTCCTATACTCTATCAGATATAATATTTCATCAAAGAATGTCATTTCAAATCCCATGAATATGAATGCACAACCCTTACACCCTAAAGTGAGAATGGCTTCCATTGATGTATACCAACTTATACCTTTTTAGGATTAAAATACACTTGAGTTTAAAGAGGAAATTTAATTGGTACCCTTATTTACTATAATATAATGAAAATTGATCTGAGATACCATGGATGGACACAAACTGGAGCACATCACTTCAAATAACCTATACCCACATATTTATAAGAATAAATTTGAGTTGGTAAAATTTTATAAAATGGGAACATATGAAATAGTTTGAAAGTCACAAAAGTTTTTAGTGATGGTGGTTGAGGACACACACCACATTCTGGAAATTGTGAAGAATGAGATTACTTGGTGGATTCTAAGTCCTTGGTAACACATGCACTAATTGTAAAACATGATGAATGAAATATAAAATAAGTATTTTTGAGAAAGTATCAATCACAACATAATAGAGTCACCTACTCTACTTTATCTTTTCTCACCATTGAAGTCTAAAGAATGTCAAGTTAGAACATAGGTATGTGGGGCCATTTGAGATTGTGGAAAGGATATAAATGGTGGCTTACTAATTAGTTCTTCCACATTGGTATAGTTGGATGCATTATGTTTTCCATATTTCATAGCTCTGATAGTATCACCCAAGTCCATATCATGTTCTCAATGCTAATGATATCGAGTTTGAGGATGATTCATCCATTGAAGAAAATATGATTCGTATTTTGGATTATAGTGATAAGATATTACAAGGAAAGGTTGTGACTTTGGTTCATGTTCTATGGTTGTATGGAAAAAACCAAGAGGAAACTTGGGAGCGAGAATTAGATACGCAAACTCAGCGGTTTGATCTCTTTTCCTTGATAACTCAGTGATGATTGGAAGTAGAGGCATGAGGACGAGCCATTATACAGTGGGGAGGTTGTAAGATCTAGAATTTCTCCATAAGGTAATTTTTGTTTATGATTCAGATTAATTCCCTTATTTTGATTTAAATCAGTGACATTCCAAGTTCACGTGAAGATTAGGGGTTGTTACTGGGGTTCGAGACATGAACAAGTGAAGAAAAAAGAGGTTCTAGGTTGTTTCATAGTTTACGCATGGTTACTGATAACCATGTAGATCAGTCTAGGTAATCGTGCAAAGGGGATGTTTTCAAATAGTGTCATTTGCACGGTTTGCACATGGTTTATAAAACCATGCAGGTAAACCGTGCGGCCTAGTAACTTTGATAAATTTAGAAAAAATACATTACAAGATTTTTGTTTTCCACCCAAGATTTTCCTTATTCCACCTCCTTTGAACCCTAGTGATGAGCCAAGATTACAAGATCTTCCAAAAGGTTAATCTCCTTCAATCTGAGGTTGTTTGGAGTGCCATCAGTTGCGGACTGAAGATCTGGGTAAGGATAATCCCATCTTTTCTTCCTTTTCTTGATTAGGGTTTTATATCTTTGTCTTATCTTTATCCAAAGCACTCAAACCCTTATTCTTTAAGTGAGATTTATGGTGAATATTTAAAGTGGGTTTAGATCAGGATATAAGGCCTTGATTAATGGTGTGTTCTCCAACTGATTTGAGGTAGGTGGTCTAAAAGTTATATCCGATAGTTTGTATTTAGATTTTTGCATGTAGGTTTTTATTCTTACTCTCTTATTGATGTGTTCTTGGTTCCATAAAAATAATGTGATGTATTGAATGTCTAAATACCCAAATGAATTATTCATTATCCTTATGGGATTCATCGTGGATTTTGTGAATTATTTTAGGTCCACCCATGGTGTAACGTCCCTGTTATGGAAGCCACCCAGAGGCGCCCCATACCCAGTTGGTCACATGAACTCAAGTGCATTTCCCCGAATGCCAGAGGCCTCCGACTAGCAGTGAGGGCTTTGGTTGTGATAGTGGGGAAACTATTCCATCATTGGCAGAGTACACATCAGATGTAACCAACATGCAATAGCGGAAGCAGTAAATATCCAACAATAGTAAATAGCGGAAGACTGAGATAATAAACAACTGGAGAAATGCATAATAAATGAAGCATGATACATATGTCTAGGAAAACAGCCAAACAATTCACAATATTGAATACAAATAGTAATGAACCAAGTACAAAAGAAAAATATAACAGCTCCTCAGCATCATAAGCCTAGGTTTGGTCCCATGCACTCCAGATCCATAGCAAGTCATGTACCTGAAGTGGAAGGGTGATTTCCCTTATCTATACCTGCAATAATATAGTCTGTTTTGGCCCAAAAAAAATGGCCCAAATAGGGTGTGAGACTAAATCCCAGT
The DNA here is from genome assembly GCA_963277665.1 of Viscum album. Lineage (NCBI taxonomy): Eukaryota > Viridiplantae > Streptophyta > Magnoliopsida > Santalales > Viscaceae > Viscum > Viscum album. The sequence continues at coordinate 1,629,536,313 of OY728122.1, forward strand.
AGGAACCCACCCGAAGATCTATGCCTAACAGTTAATGAATATATGGTAGGTAAAAGTACAGAAAGCAGTAAACTGGAACATGCTGAACAATAAACAATCCACAGCTTCAATATCAAGAAACAAATAACAATAATCTATGCAGAAATAGGTAACCCTCTAGGAAGTACTCACATCTAGCCCCTCTGGACCTACCTAACAAGTACCAACAACCCTCTGGGCAGTACACTCAGCCTAACCTCTCTGGTTTGGTCACACGAAAAATTATAAGACTCTCTGAGGAAGCTCACTTGGTCAATTCCCCTTATAGTCTAAGGTAGTAAAGGACTCTCTGAGGAAGCTCACACAATCAATACCCTTATAGCCCAATTTGATCTTACGCTCTCTCAAGAATCTCACACAGTCTATCCACCAATAGGCTAATGATCAAAGACTCTTTGACGAAGCTCACTCAGTCAATTCCCCTTATAGTCTACTACACCCAGTTCTCACGACCACGTGTAGGATAATGGCATACCAATTAAATATAGCCAAAGTAAACCTACGGAACTATTTTTCTAAATATTCTACAGCATATCAATAATGCCAGGATTAAAACTCTCTATCCTATAGCAATAGGTATGGAAAACATGCAAAGTAGCCAAACTGGATAACATGACCAAACAGCCGTAAACATAACATGCATGGTAAAAACATCCAAGTCATAGAAAAACAACCCTATTCTTATCCATTAAACCTCTACACAGTCATAAAACCATGGAAGGAAGACAAAATGGGTAAAACGGTAACCTCGCAACACCACGTTCAAGGGTATCAGTGGAAATTGCACATTATACTCAAAGATTTCGAACGGAAAGGAAAAAACCACCTACCTTGGCATTAGGTGATCAATATACTTGAACTTCAATGCTTGAATAGCCTTAAAACATCGTAGATCTACGAAAACATATAAAATGTTCAACCCACGATAACTTGTAAAAGAGGAGGAATTGGAAAACGATGCTCTGGGAGAAGGAAGAACTCACCGATGTGATTACAACGCAATCAACAGTGTTTGAATTAGAGGACGGAAAGAAGCTTGGGGGATCGTTGAAGATCCACGACTATACGTGTTCTCTCGGATGAAGACAACCTAGAAAAAGTGAGTTCTGTCCGTCAGACGCGACTTCGGTGCGTTTAATGAATAAAAAGAAAGTACACAGTGTGTACTTTTGATTTACATGGCGTGTACTCAACTTTTCCGTACACCTCTTTAGGTAGCCTCCATGTCACCCCTACACAGCCGTGTTTGTGGCCATGACACGGCCAGCACACGACCTCCAGCGGCATCGCAGTACACATTGTGTGCTCATTAAGTACACGGTGTATACTTCCAAAATTTCCAGATTTTCCTCTTTTTCTAAAAAATGACCAGAAAAGGAAAAACATACCTGAAAAGAAGATCTGAGTTCTTAAAAACTTACCCCCTTAAAGAAATTCATCCCTGAGTTCCCCTAGCACTGTCTAGAAGAAGAAACCCCGAACAAATCTGGCCACTGAGCTCGAACATCAGCCTCCCTCTCCCAAGTCTCATCATGTACTCACACGTGATATTATAGCACTCGTACCAAAGGAACAGACTGGCCATAGATAACCTTCATACTAAAATCCACAATCCGGATAGGATGCTCCTCGAATGACACATCAACTTCAAGATCAACCTCCTAAGGTTGAGAGACATGAGACAGGTCAGAAAAGTAATTTTAGAGCTAAGAAACATGAAAAATGTCGTTCATAGCCCAGTACCTCTGATGTAACTGCAACTGATAGGAAACCAGCCCAACTCTATCCAACACCTCAAACGTCCCGACGTACCTTGGTGAAAGCATACCCTATCTCCTGATCCTCTTGTGTCCCAACCTCGGTGTAACATGTAGGAAAACCTAATCCCCGACCTCGAACTCCCGAGGTCATCTCCGCTGATCAGCATAATACTTTTTTCGAGAATGCGCAGTAGCCATCCTCTTCTGAACCATCTCTTTATACTCTGTGGTCTCCTGAACAAGATAAAGTCCCTACAAATCTGCCTCTCCTTCCTCCAGCCAATGTTTGGGTGATCGGAATGGCCTACCGTACAAAGCCTCATAAGGTTCTATCTAAATAGTTGCATGAAAACTATTGTTGTAGGAAAATTACACAAGAGGTATATGCTTCTCCCAAGAACCACCAAAATCCAGAATGCATGCTTGGAGCATGTCCTCAAGCTCCTGGATCATACGCTCGGACTGGCCATTTGTCTGGCGGTGGTAAGTTATACTCAAAAGTACCTGCATACCCAATGCCTTCTAAAGCCCCTTCCAGACCCGAGATGTAAAACATGCATCCCTACCTAAAAAAATGGAGTGTGGAACTCCATCTAGATGTATAATCTCACGGATATACTTCTATCCCAGCTCATCAACACTGAAGGTCTCCTTGATTGGGAAGAAGTGAGAAACCTTTGTAAGCCTATCAATGACGTCCCAAACTGCATCATTCCCTCAGGGAAACCTCAGAAAACCAGTCACGAAATCCATCGCGACATCATTCCACTTGCACTCATGAATGGGTAACTACTGTAGAACCTCTGCTGGTCGTTGATGCTCTGTCTTCACCTGTTGACAAGTGGAACATCTCATGAAAAAACAAGCAACGTCCCTCTTCATACTTGGCCACCAATATTGACAGTGTAGATCACGATACATCTTGGTGACGCTAGGATGAACTACACAAACTAAGGAATAAAAATCCTGCATCAGCTCCTTGCTTATATCTGATGGAACCCATACGCATCCCTGGAAGCACGGGATCTCATCATCCCTTATGGTCCTTTCAGGAATAGGGTCCTCTCTTGACACACTTTCACGCAGGACAAGGACTTCAGAATCTGATAGCTGCCTCATTCTCACCTGACCAAGAAGTGTAGAGGTAACAGCTACATAAGAAATAAAAGTTTGCCCATGCCTGTCATGCACCTCCAAATGCATCTCAGAGAATAGATTCATAAGCTTACACTCACTACTGGCCTCGTGAACTATCTGTATCTGAGCCCTCCTACTCAACACATCAGCCACTGTGTTTCCCTTACCAGGCATATAGGAAAGATCAAAGTAAAAGGACTGTAGGTACTTGACCCACCTCTGCTCTCTCAAATTCAGAGCACGCTGAGTGAAAATGTACTTGATACTTTTGTGGTTAGTGAAAACCATAAAATGCTCCACCAGAAGGTAATGTCTCCAACAACGTAGGGCATGAACAACATATGCCAACTCCAGATCATGTGTCGGGTAATTCTTCTCATGTGGCATCAACTGCTGAGACTCGTATGCAACGACTTAATCTTCCTGCATAATCATAGCTCCTAGCCCGATACTTGAAGTATCACAGTAAATAGTATATCTCTTTTCCAACTCTGGAAATATTGGTATCGGTGCTGAGGTCAACCTCCCCTTCAGCTCCTAAAAGGCTGACTCACACGAATCTGACCATAAAAACTTCACACCTATATTAGTCAGACCGATCATGTAGATACCCACAATTGACGTACATAGACATTACATTAATTTTGAAGAATAATTAATACTTGACAAAAGCAGATGCCCAAAGACCGTATTAGTTTAGTGTCTTTCGAAACTTGGAACATAATCTTCTAATCATGGTGAAAGATCTTCAAAATCTCCCATAAAGATCTTCCCCTTTTGTTTTCTTACATAAAACCTTTCTGTATATCCTGGGGAAAATAAAACAAAAAAAGGGTGAGTTCAAATTCTTAGTAAGGGTAAACATAGAGAATATAAAACAATCCCTAAAAATTTGAATGTAATAACATGAATATAAAACATCAAAATCATGAGTAATGACCTAAATATTAGTAGTGCATAGGGCATAGATCATAAAGGAATATTTACCATGATAAAATAGCATGAGAATAAAATAGGTAATTGTGGCAGCCATTAATCACATGTTATTATTTACATAGTATCCAAGGCATTGCTTCCAAGACCATCATAGTGGACAAAGTCCACTACTGAACTGGGTTTACATTCCGTTACATCCTGATATTACTGAACCAGATTCACTTTCCGTTCCATCCATGTCTATCTCATGAGATATAAATCTTTACCCAATGCATTGAAGGAAGATATAGGTCCCACCCATATCATATTGAGATCATTCTTACTTGTTCCACAAAACAATCATAAATCATTCATCACAACCCATAGAATAAAATGGGTTTCATAAACATCATCCCATCTTAACATAATCCATATAAAACAAATGGATATTATTTCATCATAATAAAAATAAAATCATGTAAATAATAGAGAAATTAGACTTGAAACATAAACATACTAAATAATGTCATCATAGATGGAAAATTGTTTTGATAAAACACTTGAAATGAATTCTTGAGGAAAATATCATTTCTGGTTCAAAATCATTTTTTTCACAAAATGCCAAGAAATTTTAAAAGAAAATTATTTTATTGAAAATAATAATGAAATCATGTAGAGTAATATTCATGAATAAAATGCGTTCTGAAACCATAAAAATCCATTCATGCTGTATAAGTTAAAAACATTCTCCTCGTACTTTTACAGAAAAAAGTCAAAAAGTACCTCGTATGGTAAACAAAAGAAAGATTACTTACATAACACAAATTAAAAGTCAAATAGGGGTAAAAATGACTTTAAAAATATATGGAATAATATTAATCACTTTATGAAAAACCTTTTTATGGACATGGATGAAAAATATAACCCTAGTAAATTCTTACGTATAAGGAATCTCAGATAAAAATGAGATTTGAAAAATTATCCCTTACCTTAGGTCCAATTTCTTTTGTACGTGTCTAAAACTCATTGATAGTGGGTTAAAACATATTATTAACTTGTAATAGAACCATAATAATATTTATGATATCATATATGATTCACTTATGACTTTATATTACCCTTTCTTTTGTCAATTTCATGTTAAAGCAGTGTTTTGGGTAAAATAATTTCATTTCTCGTACGTGTTTGGACTTCTTGTTCTTGATATTATTATTACTTATATCATTATTTAATTACTTAAAAAATGTAAAAAATGATTTATATATCATATATATTCTATATATATATATATATAATAGATTGATAAATTAAATGAAACACACTGTTCATGTAGAGAGTAGGTCGTACGTACACATGAACGATGTTTTCCTTTCCTTATTGACTTGAATAGAAGTAAGTAGATGACATATATATATATATACATAAATACAGTAGAATTATTATTTCATATATATCATTATTATTCATTATATATACTTTATAATCATTCTTGAATGGTTAATATAGAGAATGAATCTCATCGCGTCGTGGAGACGGTAATCCGTACGTACGCACGAGCGATGATATCATTCCCATAATTATTGAATGGAATTGGATTGGATTATATAATATCTCAGAATATGTATGATTTTATAATAACAATATATAGTTATTATTTACACCATTATACCCATCCATGTAAGGTGGTGGTGGAAAAACAGATTACACCACGGCGTGGAGACGGTATTCCGTACATACACACGCGTTGTGATTTCATTTTTTGTAGGATGGATAGAAGGTGAAAGGGGGTTTTTAACATTTATAATAAAATATTAGTATATTAGTTATACTTATGTCATTACTTTATAATGAAACAACTAAATAAGATTAAGTATAATAATAATGAAATTTGAAAGAATCGGTAGAAGAGATTACCTCTTCTTCGACGCGCCTCCTCTTAACCTCCTCTTAGGGCACTACATTAGGTCATTGAAGAAGACCAGGACCTCTAGTAGGTGTCTATAGAAGTGGAGATGTGAAATGGGTAGGTTTTGGAAAAGATTTAATGCTCAAATTTTTTTTAATAGGAGAGGGAGGAGGTTCCCTTTTATAAGAGGGGTGAGGGGCACCTTAGAAAAAACATAAAATATTATTTTATAATAAATTCATATTAAGTATATAATGGATCCAAAGTGACATATTTCTAGGATAGGGTGGGTATGGGTAGAAATCATCTCAACCAATAGGTTTTAGACAAGTTTAGGTTTCCATTTTAACTTTATCATTTAGATTTAACACTAAGTAAAATAATTTAACATTTACCATGTCTTCTTGTATTTTTACAATATATTGTTAATAAACTTACTATAAACACTCAATCGAACCCCAATTGGTTCATTAATGTCATATATATTATTATATAAGTCTTTTGGCATAACCTTAGATTTTGAGAACCATTATATCAATTAATAATATAATATTTGTTTTAAAAACTCTTTTATGTCAATTTTGACAGTATTTGGTGTTTTCTTTTTTCTAAATTCGTAACAGCATTATTACTTAAAAACAAATTCATCTAAACTAATCTAATATGTTATATTAACCTAGAAAATTAGTTTAATTAATAAAAACTCTCAAATTAAATTTATTTGGTTATTCATAATAACAGTTTTGTTAATATTTCATTAATAAGGTAATTCCTGCATCATCATTATGTCATAAATAAATTAAATTATTTATTTTATAAAAATATAAATAAAATAAAATTATGTAGAAAATATTTTTATATTTATAATGAATATTTATAGTCGAATTTATCTTATGTACAACCATATATTAAAAATGTTTTAGTTATTAAACATTGATTTTAACTATTTTAACTATTCTTTAAATAAAATAATAATAAATGTCCTAGTCTAATCCAAGTGGACCTAAATGGTAATATTTTATTCATAAGGTTGTTTTTCGTCGAATTACACTTATCCAATAGAATTAGGACATGTGTTATGGTAATAATAATATCATTTTTACCCTTAATTGCCCTATTTACTTTTAACCGTGGTAAATAAAAGTTAAAAGTTACTATTCACCAAAAATTATTTTCATCTCATTTAAACACATGTTACTTAGTGATATCAACTGTGTCTGTAGGATTTTTGAAATTTAACTCACAGAAGTGGTAAAATTACGTTTTATGGAAATTTGTAAATGCTCCTAGGGGGTGGGTAAAAGACGGTAAAAAGTTTTTTTTAAAATTTTTATATATCTAAAATTATTATAAAATGAGACCAATGAATTACATTGAAATTATATAGTTATTATGTATCTATTTTTACCTAAAATAAATTTAAATAAAATAAATGATTATTTAAATAAAAAGTCGGTTTTAACCAATAACTCAGTGTTTTCACTATTCATCAAAAATTGAAATTTTTTAGAAAAATAACAAAAATTCACCCTAGGAAAATTTCGATATTCCGAATCCAAAAATGAAGTCCATTTTGAAAGATAAAATTTATAAAATTTCAAAAATTGGATAGTAATATTCATAACATCTAGTTTATATAATATTTTAATAACATATTGTTGTTTAGTGAAACTCAGTATTGCGTACAACACAAGCTATCGTGGAAGGTTTCTCTTTCATGTAATGCAAGCCAAAAATATTTTTGCATATACTAGAAGCTAATGCAGTGTTGCATATAGCACATGATATTTTTGGTGTAGCTTACAACACAAGACATCAAAGAAATTAAAAATAATATTTCTCATAAAATCTCGGGATGTTACATTCTACCCCCCTTAAAATGAAATTTTCCCTCGAAATTCGTTGGGGATATAAATGGTTTAATACATGAAAGTTTCTTTCATAGAAACCCACATCGTAAAAAGGAATACTAAATCTTAATTTTAATAACTAAAGTATGAAATGTAATAGTTACCCAAATTAACTCATCACTGGGTTTCCACATAAGAGAACATAGGTGAAAATATGGACATGGAAGAGAAATCTAACCATATATTTCTTATGGAGAGTGGTAGAGAACATGGCTCTGAAAAATACAACAATCACAAAGCCATAAATTTGTGATGACCTAAGGTACTATGTGATTCATCAGATATGAGAGTACTAGGACAACATTTTTGGTTTTCAAGATCATTTCCCAAATGTTGAAGTTTTTTTTAATTAAAATAAATAATTACTTGATTTTGGTACAATCTTACTATTGCTCATGCCTTGAACAATTTCCACTTAATCTCTCAAAGAAATGAAGTTGAATTTGTCTTTTTCAAAGTGTTAGCAGATCATGCAATGGAATTATAGGTCATTCCATCTATCTCAAACATAAGGTTAGAAAAAGTTATATACATAAGTCCATCTATGGTGAGATTAGTCGTATATGGTTCCAAAAATGGACTTATACTTCATCTATCATCCTTCTTAATAAAATAAAACTAGTTTATACTCACCAGGGACTTCCTGTAGGCCAGTGGTAGGCGATAAAGGCATGTCACACTTCGGTTGTGGGTTCGATTCCCACAGCCTTGTCTGACGCGACGGGTTGTCTCCCATCCTATGGGTTGTCCTTTTTCTAAAACTATACTATTATAACATTCTAGAAAAATGTTTTATCCTTAAACAATACTATATAATGTCCAACTTAATCCATTCAAACCTTTAGTCTTATCGAAAATACTTCTATCTAATCTCATAGTATAAGGAAAAAGATTACTAGAAAGGTCATCTACCAAGCGTTGAATACCATCATTTATCCCCCATATATCATAAGATATATCTTGTTGGTCACTTTACAAAAATGTGAATAACTTAATTATGTATTCTCTTGAAACATGAATTACTATAAAACCTTAGTGAAAACATGAATTCTTTCAAAATTAAACTCTTTCCACATACCAAAATCCAAAAATTTCTATATACTCAAACCATGATATCACATTGTCATTATATCTATCATGAGATCATTAATACTATCAAACATCTCATTATCTCATTATCCCTTCAGTATGCACATATAATCTAATTTTCAAAAATATCTGAATAACCGTTCATGGTTACCAGTACCATTCAACATATACCTTCAAAAACTTTCAGGAAAACAATAGTGTAACAATCCTTAGATATGTCTTTAATCCATATTACCATTACCTATACAACATAACTCTTGATAAACATAAATCATTCCACTATATTCTTAAAACATTGACCAAGATTAAACAATTCATTCATCTCACATATCATTTTTAGTCTCTTTGTCATCATCAATATAAATACTACCCATATGACCATGATGATTCTCTTCATGAGACTTTACCTTAGGGAATTGGTTTTCATAATGCCCATAAATTACACATTTAAAACATTTAATCATTGTTGATGTCTTAGAAATACCATTATCCTTGTCCATGGTGTTAACAAATCCTTTTCCATTGAAATTACTGGCTTTGTGTCCTTCTTTCCCACACCCAAATCATCTTCCAGTTCCTTTGAAACATTCTCCCTGAAGCCTCTTCCAACATGATTTACATGAGGGAAATTGAACATTCTTTCCTCTATGATCATCATGAAACTACATCATTCTTTTATTAGCTGAGTCCGAATAATTACCAAAGTTGAGATTATTGATCATATTATGAGATTACTAATTAGGAATAATAATGATGTTTGGACTTCCAAATACCGTTTCATTTGGTTACTCATAAAGAATAACCTTCCATTGTCCATCATATCCTCCATTATCATGAATCTTTCTGTTTCCAGCCATTTTCTGAAGCCCAAAAAAGAATAGTGTGAGAGGCAAAACTCATGCAGGGAAAACAACATAATAAATGGGGATTACCTTCAATATATAAAATCATAAGTTTAATTCTAAGATCATTACCATAATTCTAGGACTGTAACCTATACGCATACTTAACCTTAGAGACATCCCTAGAGATACCTTAGAAATATCTCTAGGGATTTCACTAAAGTTTTCGCATCCTAATTTCCAAAGGTTAACTAAACCTTCGCTCTGATACCAACTGTAGATACCCACACTAGATGTACATAGACATTACATTACTTTTGTGGGATACTTGATACATGAAAAAATAGATGCCCAAAGACTGTATTAGTTTAGTGTCTTTGCAAACTCGGAACATAATATTCTAATCATGGTAAAAGATCTTCAACATCTCCCATAAAGATATTCCCCTTTGGTTTTCTTAACTAAAAACATACTTTATATCATGGGGAAAAGAAAACATAAAAACGGTGAGCTCAAATTCTCAGTAAGTGTAAACATATAGAACATAAAACAATCCCTAAACATTTGAACGTAAGAACATGAACATAAAACATCAAAATCAGGAGTAATGACATAAATCTTGGTAGGGAATAAGGAATAGATCAAAAAGGTACAATAACAATGATAAAATATCATGGGAATAAAACATGTAATTGTGTAAACTATTAATCACATGTATTGATTTCCATAGTAGCCAAGGTATTGCTACCAAGACCATCATAGTGGACAAAGTCCATTACTGAACCAGGATTACTTGTCATTCCAGCACTGTATTACAGAACAGGATTCACTTTTCGTTCCAGCCATGTCTATCTCATGAGATATAAATCTTTCATCAATGCATTAGAGGGATATATAGGTCCCAAACATCTCATATTGAAATCATTCTTACGTGTGCCAAAAAATAATCATAAATCATTCGTCATAACACCGAGAATAAAATGGGTTTCATAAACATCATCCCATATTAACATAATACATATAAAACAAATGGATATCATTTCATCATAAGAAAAATCAAACCCTGTAAATAATAAATACATTAGACATGAAACATAAATATACTAAATAATGTCATCTTAGATGGAAAATAGTTTTTATAAAACACTTGAAATGAATTCTTGAGGAAAATATCATTTCTTCTTGAAAACCATTTTCTTTTCAAAAAATGCCAGGAAATTTTAAACAAAAAAGGATTTTATTGAAAATAATACTGAAATATTGTAGATTAAGCTTCATGTATAAAAGGAATTATAAAACCATAAAAATATGTTCATATCATATAAGTTAAAAAACATTCTCCTCGTACTTTTACCGGAAAAAAGTCAAAAGGTACATCTTATAGTAAACAAAAGAAAGATTCCTTCCATAATACAAAGTAAAAGTCAAAGAGGGGTAAAAATGAATTTAAACATACATGGAAGAATATTAAAAACTTTATGAAAAACATTTTTATGGACACGGATGAAAAATATAACCCCAGTAAATACTTACGTATAAGAAATCTTGGATAAAAATGAGATTTGAAAAATTATCCCTTACCTTAGGTCCAATTTCTTCCGTATGTGTCCAAAACTTCTGTATATTGGGTTTAAACATATTATTAACTTGTAACAGAACCATAATAATATTTATGATATCATATATGATTCACTTATGACTTTATATTACCCATTCTTTTGTCAATTCCATGTTAAAGCATCGTTTTGGGTAAAATTGTTTCATTTATCGTACATGTTTGGACTTGTTGTTCTTGATATTATTATTACTTATATCATGATTTACTTACTTAAAGAACTTAAAACATGATTTATATATCATATATATTCAGTATATATATTTATATATAATATATAGATAAATAAAATAAAACACACCGTTCATGGAGAAGGTAGGCCGTACGTACGCATGAACGATGTTTTCATTTTTGTATTGAATTGAATGGAAGTAAGTAGATGAAATATATATATATATATACATAAATCCAATATCATTATTATTTCATATATATCATTATTATTTATTATATATACTTTATAATCATTCTTTAATGGTTAATATGGAGAATGAATCTCATCGCGTCATGGAGACGGTAATCTGTACGTACTCAGGAGCGATGATATCATTCACATTATTATTGAATGTAATTGGAGTGGATGATATAATATCTAATAATCAGTATGATGTTATTATAACCATATATAGTTATTATTTACACCATTATACCCATCCAAGTTAGGTGGTGGTGGAAAAACATATTACACCACGGCGTGGAGACTATATTCTGTACGTACGCATGTGCGGTGATTTCATTTTCAGCAGGATGGATAGAATGTGAAATGGGGTTGTTTCATATTTATAATAACATATAAGTATATTAGTTATACTTATTTAATTAATTTATAAAGAAACAACTAAAGAAGATGAAGTAGAGGAATAAAGAAACTTGAAAGAATCGGTAGAAGAGATTACCTCTTCTTCGACGCGCCTCCTCTTAACCTCCTCCTAGGGAACTAAAGATGGTATTTTAAGAATACCAAGACCTCTAGTAGGTTTATATGGAAGTGGATAAGTGAAATTGTTAGGGTTGGATGATCTTTAAGGCTTGAATTTGTGTGAAGAGGAGAGGGAGGAGGTGACCTTTTATAAGAGGGGTGAAAGGCACCTTAGGAAAACTTAAAATATTATTTTATAATCAATTCATATTCGGTTTATAATGGATCCAAAGTGACTTATTTCGAGACTATGTTGGGGATGGGTTGAAATCCTATCAACCAATAGGTTTTTTACAAGTTTAGGTTACCATTTTAACCTTATAAATTATATTTAACTCTAGGTTAAATAATTTAACTTTTACAGTGTCTTCTTGTATTCTTACACTATACGGTTAATAAACATACCATAAACTGTCAATCTAACCACAATTGGTTCATTAATGTAATATATATTATTATATAATTCTTTTGTCCGAACCTTAGATTTTTAAGACCATTATATCAATTAATAATATAATATTTTTTTAAAAAAACTCTTTTATGTCAATTTTGACACTATTTGGTATTTTGTTTTTTTCTAAATTCATAACAGAATTATTACTTCAAAAAAAATTCATCTAACCAACCCTAATATGTTATATTAACCTATAAAATTAGTGTAATTAATAAAAAGTCTCAAAATACATTTATTTGGGTATTCATAATATCAATTATGTTAATATTTCATTAATAAGGTAATTACTGCATCATCATTGTGTCATAAATAAAAAAATTTATTTAATGTATAAAAATATAAATAAAATAAAATTATGTAGGAAAGAAATTTAGACTTTTAGTTAATATTTATTGACGAATATATCTTATTTATAACACTATATTAAAAATTTTTTATTTATTAAACATTGATTTTAACTATTTTAACTCTTCTTTAAATAAAATAATAATAAATGTCCTAATCTAATTAAAGTGGACATAAAGGGTAATATTTTATTTCTAAGGTTGTTTTTGGTCGAATTACACTTATCCAATAGAATTAAGAAATGTGTTAGGGTAATAATAATATCATTTTTACCCTTAATTACCCAATTTACTTTAAACTGTGGTAAATAGAAGTTAAAAGTTACTATTCACAAAAAATTATTTCCAACTCATTGAACCAAATTTCACTTACTGATATCAACCGTGTCTCTTGGATTTTTGAAATTCAACTCACAGTAGATGTAAAATTATTTTTTATGCAAATTTGCAAATGCTCTTAGGAGGTGGGTAAAAGACGGTAAAAATTTCAATAAAATTATTATATATCTAAAATTATTATAAATTGACTCCAATGAATTAAATTGAACTTATATAGGAATTATGTATCTATTTTGACTTAAAATAAATTTAAATAAAATAATTGATTATTTCAATAAAAAGTCTGTTTTAACCAATAACTTAGTGTTTTCACTATTCATCAAAAATTGAACGTTTTCAGAAAAATACCAAAAATTAACCCTAGGCTAATTTAGATATTCTGAATTTAAAAATGAAAACCATTTTGAAAGATAAAATTTATAAAATTTAAAAAAGTTGGTATTAATATTCATAACGGCTAGTTTATATAATATTTTAAAAACATATCTTTGTTTAGTGAAACACGGTATTCCGTACAACGCAAGCTATTGAGGAAGGTTGCTCATGCGTGTAACGCAAGACAAGAATAGTGTTGCATATACTACCTGATAATACAGTGTTCCGTATAGCACAAGATAATCTTGGTGTAGCGTACAACACAAGACTTCAAATAAATTATAAACAATATTTCTCATAAAATCTCTGGTTGTTACACATCAGCGTTGCTGCTAATTATGAAAAGTCCTATATGAAGTGTCTGTAGTATCCAACCCACCCTATAAAACTCTGCACCTCAAAGACGCTCTTCAGCTGCTCCCATGAAACTACTTCTCTCACTTTCTCTAGGTCTACTGATACACCAATCTCTTAGATGACATGGCCGAAGATGTGAATCTAGCCCATCCAAAAGTGGAACTTTGAGAGCTTAACATATAACTGATGCTCCATTAGTGTACTCGAAATGATCTCAAGATGTGTGGAATGGTCGTGTCGAGTGTGTGAGTACACCAAGATATTGTCCAAGAAGACAACCACGAAGGAATCTAAGTATGGATGGAACATTCGGTTCATCAGTGCCATGAAAACTGCTAGTGCGTTCATGAGACCGAACGACATAACCATATACTTGTATAGACCATACATGATCTGGATGGCTGTAAGAGGTATATCAGATGGTTTAACGTGCAACTGATGATAACTGGACCTCAAGTCAATCTCTGAGAATACCCGGGCTCCTTGAAGCAGATCAAAGAGATCATCAATCCTAGGAAAGGGATATCGGTTCTTGACTGTCAACTGGTTCAGCTTCCGATAATCCACACCAAGCCTAAGGGTGTCATCTTCCTTCTTCGCAAATAGGATAGGCGAACCCCAAGGAGAAGTACTGGTTCAGATGAAACCCTTTACCTAGAACTCCTCCAAATGCTTCTTGAGCTCCTGCAACTCAGGTGTGGCTATCCTGTAAGGACGAATGGACATCGGTGATGCTCTTGGAACAAGCTCAATAGAAAATTCTACCTCACATTCCGGAGGAAAACCTGAAAAGTACTCTGGAAAGACGTCCCTAAAACGATCCACCACTAGATTAATGTCTAACGGTGAAGTCCCCAGGTCATCCAGATATAGACTAGCAAACTGGCTCGTAACTCCTCCAAACCCATGATGTTCTGGTCCCACTCTTCTTTCATGGACATCCCACTCACCCTTATGGAGAAAAGATCCACCCTCTGGATATACGAAACTCACTCTATGACGATAATAATCGATGACTTCCTAGAATGGGACGGGCCAGTCCATTCCAAGAATGAAATCATAGGTCATCATCTCTAGGACATAGAGGTCCCATAAAAAGTGACATCCACCAACCTCTAGAGGGCACTCCTTTCTCTGACATATGCTAGATGTGCTTATCCCCAATGGTGGGTCAAGCGTAAAAATATTGGTATAAGAAAAGATGTAGATCCCAAGGATCTCCACAATAGTAACAGATATAATGCTAAGGGAAGCCACTATGTCGAAAAGAGAAGAAGATAAAACTGAGGCTACTAAGATCGTACCTCAAACTGTAGAGGGTTCGAGATCCTACTCTTATTGGGTCTAGTCCACTACAAAAGTATGGCCTGCTACATGGCCCTGTAACCCTGCCTGACCGCTATGAGCTGATCCACCCAGCTATCGCTAAAGTACCAGTGAGTGACTACCTTGGCCACGACCTCCACCTCGGCCTAAATGGCCGAAAGAACTCTACTTCCCAGACTGGAGAGAAAATGGTGTTGATTCTCCCGAACATGGGGTTTTAGAAGAATCCCTATATCCAGCTACTAGAGAGAGGAACTTATAGAAACGCTGGAGATGATCCATCTTGCCACAAGATCGGCACTCCGTTGGGTCACTCGGTCAATGTGTTCTCATATGCCCGCTCCTTCTGCACTGGTAGCACACCACATGGATACCAGAAGGTGCATCCCGCCTGCTCTGATCTCCCCGTGCAATCTCCCTGCGGCTCTTCCTACTATCATCTAGAGGAATACTAACTCTGGATGTTGAACTGCCCTGGCTCACAGCTTCAGAATCCCTCATATTGTACTCAGTAATCAGAGCTTGGTTGAAAATAGAGGATATTGAAGTCAACATAATGATGTTCACCTAGGAACTGATCTCATGCCTGAGACCATCCTCAAACTTCCTAGCCAGGAAAAACTCATCACCTGCTAGAATAGGCATGAAATGTTGAAACTCTGTGAAATGAGAGGAATACTCCATAATAGAAAGAGTACCCTCTTCCAGGATCATTAACTCCCGGGCTCTATTGGCCCTCAACATCTCCGGGTATATGTAATCGTAAAAGATACACTGGAAATCCTCCCAAACCCTATTCTAGTGGCGTCCCACATGAGAGATGACATCCCACCTCCTCTTGGAGGTGTCTTGAAGCATTTAGGTCGCAAGTTTCACCCTCTTATCTGGTGGTACATCGAGATGCTCTAAGATCATCAACTTGTCTTTGAGCCATGAATCTGCAGCATGTGGTCCTCCTTTCCCTGAGAAGGTGGGAGGATGCTGTTGCTGGAAAACCAACGTCAAATCCTCCATCAACAGGGTAGGAGGCGGCGCTTCCTGGAAGGTCTACATCATCCTTCGAAAACCCTCCCTAAACTGCGCATTGGTTCCTGCAACAGGTATAACTACTGGTGACAAGGCTGGCACAATAGGAGGATCTACATGAAGTCCATGATCAACCATATGAGGCGTCTGATCATTGCCCTGCAACTGGAGGTCAACCAGAGGACATCTAGGTGGCATGACCCTGTAAGGTCAAACAAACACTTAGATTCAAGATTATAAAAGACTAAAGACTAGAGGTAGAAGAAAAAAATCAGAGAAAGAAAGCATTCAAGTTAAGAAAAACATGACTACACGGAGTGTATTTACCCTATAAGGCATGTTCCCTTATGTCATTCAAATGGGTTTGTACTCCCACTACAACAGGTCATGTAACACCCCAAACCACAAGACGTGTTGTCCTAGAACACAACATGTACCTGAATCCCCTTTCCTTTACTGGGTCCTTCTATACAGTTAAGCCACACAGCTCTCCTAAGACAATACTACACGGTGTGTTCAAGGCAGACACGGCGTGTACTAGACAAGCTTCACCTAGCCCATGTTGTTAGTGACATGACCTAACACATGGCCGACACTACACGGCATGTTCCGAAAGGACACGGTGTGTATGTGAATTGATAACAATGACCCGTGTTGTCCGTGACATGGCCGGGTATCTAGGTAAGACTACACGGCATGTAAAATCCTAACACAGAGTGTATGTGAAAATATAACACTGACTCGTGTAGTTCGTTACATGGCCGGGTACCTGGGTTAGACTACAAGGCATGCGAAATTGGTACAAGGCGTGTTCCTACAAGGAATTCCACATCATGTGTTTCTGCCTCCCAACCTATGACACAGTTAGAGATTACACGGCATGTATATATGGTACATGGCGTGTACTTAAGAAACAATGTTTCTTACCGAACAGAACAACACATGATGTGTAGTCAAAACTACACGGCATGTATTCTGGGTTTTTCCAGAGATTAAGCCTCAGAAACTACTCCAGAGCCCAGGAAACACTAAAAAAAGCATTAAAAGTGCCAAATTCTGATCCTTGAGGGCCCATAATCCCCGCGAATCAAATCATGGAATCTTATACATATTATAACAAGACAACAAGGAGATGATCCACCAAATTCTGGTTCATGAGGGCCCATAACACCTCGAGATCCAAATTTTTTCATTCATCTAGACAAATCCTTACACAAATAATACCCTATCAAACAGTAGGTATTCTATCAAGTCATTTATCGCAACAACATTCATATCTAGGACAACCCTATCACAACAACATGAAATCGCTAATGCACCCTAAATGGCATGGCAAGAATGCTTGAAATGTGATTTCTCGTAAGTGCCTATATGATGCATGAGATGGCATACCCTCATCTCATCAGGTTGAAATAGAAATAGAACCTCAATAATATCAACAATAATAGCACAAATCATGTGAATCACCCAACGATGAAATCAAATCAACTATAAAATTGAAAAACCAGAAAAATTGCAATAACTAGGTAGATTGGCTTTTCCCTGTACACGGGTTAGCTACTCCCAGGCATAGCTTATTACCAAGTACCTATTCCTTCCTATCCCTGGATATAGGTTCCAAACAGTATGTTAAGAAGAAAGGAACCCTATGATACCACATTGTAATGTCCCAGTTCCTGAAGCCACATAGAGGTGCCCCGTACCCGGTTAGTCACAAGGCCTCAAGCACATTTCCTCGAATGCCAGAGGCTGCCAACTAGGAGTGGGGGCCTTGGGTGTGATAGTGGGGAAACTATGACCTCATTGGAAGAGTACACATTGGAAGTAACAAACATACAATAGCGTAAGCAATAAATATCCAAAAATAGTAAACAGTGGAAGACAGAGATAATAAACAAATGAAGCAATGCATAATAAATGATGCATGATACATATGTCTAGGAAAACATCCAAACAAGTCACAATTCTGATTAAAAATAGTACTGAATCAAGTAAAAAAGAAAAAGATAATAGCTCCTCAGCATCTCAAGCACAGTCTTGGTCCCATACACTCTAGCTCCATTGTTCTGATAGTATCACCCAAGTCCATATCATGTTCTTAATGCTGATGATATCGAGTTTCAGGATGATGCATCCTTTGAAGAGCAACTGATTTGTATTCTAGATTATAGTGATAAGCTCTTACAAAGAATGTTTGTTCCTTTGGTTCATTTTTATGGTAGTAAGGAAACATACAGGAGGAAACGTGGGAGTGAGAATCAGATATGCGAGCTCAGTGGCTCGATCTCTTTTCCTTGGGAACTCAGTGATGATTGGAAGTATAGGCATGAGGACAAGCAATTATATAGGGGGGAGGTTGTAAGATCTCTAATTTCTCTATAAGGTACTTTTTGTTTATGGTTCAATTTAATTCCCATATTTTGATTTAAATCACTATTTTTCCAAGTTCACATGAAGATTAGGGGGTGTTCTGGGGGTTCAAGACCTGAAAAAGTGAAGAAAAAAGAGTTTCTAAGTTGTTGCATTGTTTGTGCATGGTTAGTGATAACGTTATAGATCAGCCTAGGTAACAGTGCAAAGGGGATGTTTTCAAACAGTATCATTTTCACGGTTTGCACATGGTTTATATAACTATCTAGGTAAATTATACGGCCCAGTAACTTTGATAAATTTACACAAAATCCATTATAGGATTTTTATCTTCCACACAATATTTTCCTCCTTCTACATCCTTTGAACCCTAGTGATGAGCCAAGATTCCAATATCTTCCAAAAGGATAATCTCCTTCAAACCTAGGTCGTTTGGAGTTTCATCAGTTGCGGACAAAAGATCTGGGTAAGGATAACCCCATATTTTCTTCTGTTTCTTGATTAGGGTTTTATATCTTTTTCTTCTCTTTATCCAAAGCACTAAAACCCAACTTTTTTAGTGGTATTTAGGGTGATTCTTCAAAGGGTGTTTAGATCGGTATATAAGGCCTTAACTAATGGTGTGTTTTCCAACAGATTTGTGGTAGGTGGTCTACAAGTTATATCCCGTAGTTTGTATTAAGATTTGTACATGCTGGTTTTTATTCTTACTCTCTTATTGATGTGTTCTTTGTGACATCAAAAGAATGTGATGTATTGAGTGTCTAAATACCAAATTTAATTCCTCATGATCCCTATGGGATGCATTGAGGATGTTGTGAATTATTTTAGGTCCACCCATGGTGTAACAACCCTGTTCCGGAAGCCACCGACAGGCGCCCCGTACCCGGTTGGTCACATGGCCTCAAGTGCATTTACCTAAACGCCATAGGCTGCCGACTAGAAGTGAGGCCCTTGGGTGTGATAGTGGAGGAACTATTCCCTCATTGGAAGAGTACACAGTGAAAGTAACAAACATGCACGAGCGGAAGTAATAAATATCAAACTACAGCAAACAATGTAAGACATAGATAATAAAAAACCGGAGCAATGCGTAATAAATGATGCATGAAACATATGTCTAGGAAAATTGCAAAACAAGTCAAAATACTGAATAAAAATAGTAATGAACCAAGTACAAAAGAAAAATATAATAGCTCCTCAGCATCGCAAGCCTAGGCTTGGTCCCATGCACTCCTGCTCCATAGCAAGTCAAGTACCTGAAGTGGAAGGGCGCTTGCCATTATCTATAACTGAAACAATATAATCTATTTTGGCCCAAAAGCATGGCCCAAACAGGGTGTGAGACTAAATACTAATAGGAAACCACCCGAAGATCGGTGCCTAACAGTTATTGAATATATAGTAGGTAAAAGTACAGAAAGCAGTAAACCTGAACATGTTGAATAGTAAACAATCCACAGTTTCAATATCAAGAAATAGCTCACAAGCAGTTAAGCACAAACAGGTAACCCTCTGGGAAGTACTCATAGCCATCCCCTCTGGTCCTACCTAACAAGTACCAACAACCCTCTTGGTAGTACACTCAGCCTAACCTCTCTGTTTTGGTCATAGGAAAAATTATAAGACTCTCTGAGGAAGCTCACTCGGTCAATTCCCTTTATAGTCTAAGGTTGTCAAGGAATCTCTGAGGAAGCTCACACAATCAATCAACTTATAGCCCAATGTGATCCTAGGATCTCTGAGAAGCTCACACAGTCAATCCCCCTATAGCCTAATGCTCAAAGACTCTCTAAGGAACCTCACTTAGTCAATTCCCCATATAGTCTACTACACCTGGTTCTCACAGCCCTGTGTAGGATAACGACATTGAAATGTAATATAACCAAAGTAAAACTACATAAATACTTGGATAAATAGTCTACAGCATATCAATCATGTCAGGATTCAAACTCTCTATCCTACAGTAATAGGTATGGAAAACAGGAAAAGTAAACAAACTGGCTAACATGACGAAATGTTCATAAACAGAACATGCATGGTAAAAACATCCAAGTCATAGTAAAAAACACTATTTTATCCATTAAACCTCTACACAAGCATACAAGCATGGAAGGAAGACAACATGGGTAAAACGGTAACCACGCAACACCCCATTCAAGGGTATCGGTGGAAATTGCACATAATACTCAAAGACATTGAACGGAAAGGCACAAACCACCTAACTTGGAATTATGTGATAGATATACTTGAACCCCAATGCTTGAATCTCCTTAGAACGTTGTAGATCTATGAAGACGTATAAAAAATTCAACCCAAGATCACTTGGAAAAGTGGAGGAATTGGAAAACGATGCTCTGGGAGAAGGAAGAACTCACAATGTGATTCCAACGCAATCACTGGTGTTTAAATCGGAGGACAGATAGAGGCTCCGGGGCTCATCGAAGATCTGTGACCGTACGGGTTCTCTCGGATGAAGATGTCCTAGAATAAGTGAGTTCTATCCATCAGACGTGACCCCAATGCATTTATTGAAAAAAAAAAGAAAATACACGGTGTGCACTTTTGAAGTACACAGAGTGTACTTTTGAAGTACACAGCGTGTACTCACCTTATCTGTACCCCACATTAGGTAGCATCCATGTCACCCCTACATGGTCATGTGTGTGGCCATGACACGGCCATCACACGAACTCTAGTGGCATCATAGTACATGGCGTGTACTCATAAAGTACCCGAAGTGTACTTCGAAAATTTCCAGATTTTCCTCTTTTTCTCAAAAATGACCAAAAAAGGAAAAACATACCCGAAAAGAAGATCCAGGTTCTTACACATGGGGTTCATCGACCCTTCTGAATGGGATAACAAAAATGTAAGGTACAAATTTGAAGCATTATGTTGTAAAGCCTTAAAGAATGTGTTTATTATGTTATTTAATGATTTAGAAGGGTTGTGTATAGTTATGTTTAATGTGGTTAAAGGCTAAGGTATTTTTGGTTGGAATGTAAATGGGATAAATGGTATTTATGAGAATATGTTAAGATATTTTGTTTTCACTTGAATATTCTTAGTGAGATAGGAATGGGAAATGGGAAATAAGGATAAATGGTTATATGGTATAAATGATGAATGTGTTAATGGATTGTGGAATAATGTTAATTTTCCCATTTACTTGACATTTTTGTGATGTTTCCAATGATATTGGATATACTTGGTTGTAATATGGTTGTTGTGGAAATGGATAAACACATATTTTCACATGGATTGGTAGAGTGGGGTATAGATAGGAGGTTCTATGCCCATGAGTCATGTTTGACTGTGGTTCTAAGCTCCACCCTCTGGATGCACATGTTAGGGAAGGGGATAGAGTTCTATTCTCCAAACAGTTGCATTCCACCCGAACTGAGGCTTCGAGGTGAGGAAAATGTTGTTATTGTGATGTGATTCCTAGTGAGATAGGACTTGATTATTCCCATATTACTCAAGAATATTGAAAATTCCTAATCCATTAAACATATGATAAATGAGTGAAATAAACAATGGAATGGTTAAGTAGTGAACTTGGATTAAAGGGTATCATTAATTAAAGGATCAAAATATATAATGTCTTATTGAACTAATTTCATTTAATTTGCATTATTTACCACATGAATTAATTATCTATTTGACATGATATTTGTTAGACACCATTGGTGGTGACATACTGAGTTGTATTCACACCCTGATCGGGCCTCCACTGGGTACCCGAGCAGATTTCATGGTTGCAGGTCAGGAAAGTGGAAAGGGCCTTGGGCTAGATAAGTGATTCGGGTTCAGTATGTTCATAGAGAAGTTCTGAAACTTAGATCCATGGCTAATTTGGGGATTCCTCTGTTTTCATTTCTTTTTGGGTTGTTCACTTGGCACTATAGCATGACATGGCCTATTTACTATTTGATATGGTTTAAACCCAGTTAAAGGTTGGTTATTTATCTGTGTTCATCATTTTTTTTATATTTATTATACTATTGTATATATTTTCTGATGTGTCTTAATCTAAAAAATAAAGTATAGTCTCCCCACTAGACTCTTAGACCCTCATCGTTGGTCAAAAACCTCTGGCATGGGAGGATGCATGCTTGAACCTCATCTTACATTCCGATAAGTGATACATAATATCATAGTGTAATATATATATAGAACTGCTTACCTGCAAATTAGAAGATATCACCGCCTAGTAGGAACTATGACCAAATACCCATGGAAGGTCCATCTCATGCTTCTGATATCATTTTGGAAAAAATAACTATAATACGGAAACAATACATAAACCAATTTAATATAATTAAATTAGAAACTATTGATGAAACCAACCCAATGACTTACATTAGCCGCAACGTCTCCCAATGAATTTTGAGCTGATCCTGATGCATTTTTGATTCTATGACGAGATAAATCCCCAAAATATTTCAAGGATTTGATGGTTAATTCAACCAAAAAATGACCAAAATTCATATAAATAATTGTCAAGGGTTATCAATTTTTCAAACCACCCATCAACGATGCTTGTTCATCACCACAGAACATCCTCTTACCAAGTGATCCAAAGTCTTAGTGATCTTAAACAATTCCATTCAAGACCCACTGAAATTTTCAACTGATTTATTTAATTAGAAACAATACATGATCAATAGTAATTCTAAGATAAAGATACATTGAGTTATTTCAAGGAAAAATACTTACCAAGTTATAACCACCATAATAAATGACACTCTAAACAATGAATAAATGAGATCATAAGAACTCTTAGATGCCAAAACCCACCATTCCAATCCCAATTCTCAAAAGGATTTCAGGGGAATAGAATATAAGGTTCATAGACTAAGCCCATCACTTTCAAACACCCATAAAAATACCTAGGGCTAGTTCATGACATCAAACCATGTTTCATGTCATGATATTTTTTTTTGGAAAATACTCACTTTGATTCCTGGAAAACTAATGTCACGGTGTGATGGTATATGTCACGCCATTTGGTTTAATGATCTGCCTCCCAACCCAATTTTCACATCCTAAAACACCTGTATCAACCCCATGAACCCACCTCACATTGTGAATACCCTACTCACAATGTGAATAGTCTTATACTTCAATTTTCTGTAGTCTTAAGTCCCTAAACACTCTTTTGGTGGCCTATGGGAACCTTGAGTCATCACCTAAGCCTTGAGCCCCATATCAATACAAAATTTTGGGATTATAAGACTCTCAAAACCTATTTTAGAATCCTGTTTCTCTAGAAAAACTATCCAGAAAAAAAAAAAAAAATTTCTAGGAATTTCCAACCCATAATGGTGCAGGTTGTTACAATCTCCCCAATACAACACTTCTCATCCTTAAGAAGTTTTGGTAACAAGAAAAAAAAGTTTCTCAAACTGCACTGATCAAAATTCATGAGGAGTTCTCTATTTTCAAATGCTAAAATCCAAATGACCATTGTAATACCACACATTAAATCTAAACACCCATCATGGTCCCACTGAAGGACTCCAAGAACAAACATAATAATCCAAGCCAAAATCTCATTATCACCAAACAATGAGATTGTGATAACTAAAACCATCCAACTCAACACACGACAATGTATTCTATATACTCCCTACAAATCATAATAATCCTCCCCATGATAGGAATCACCACATGGAACATGATATCGACATTTCAATGACATATCGATATGGTTTAGATCCATCACATTCAATAAAATGAAAGATATGGGTTTAAGTTGATGCAAAAATTCATTCTTGATTCCAAACCAATAAAACGAGTCTTCACCAAACAAAAAAAATATGAAGACGCCATCCTTTCATGAAAATTACCTAGAAAATTCTTAAACATGTCATTCATATCTGATACAATGATTTTGATGAGGTTTCAACCCATTACATCTAGGACCACATAAAGATACCAATTGGTACTTCCTAACAATCTACCTTCAAAGACCCTTGGTCTAAGCAACCAACACTCCATGAATCCAAAAATTATTATGAATTAATCCTTGAAGGAATCAATGGATTAGTATAACATCCAAATTGATGTTTTTACCTACTTTTAAGAAGTTTCCCTTGTTAGTTCACCAACTGATTTCTCTAGCCACAAGGCTCTCAACCGTAAATTAACGCACCAACAGTCAGACTAAAAATCATCTCGCATTGATTTTATCTCAAGTCTAAAGCTCACATATAGTCTTCATAAAACACTATATCCAAGACCCACATCAGGCATTCAATGTGTAAAAATTACCCTTGGGTTTACTAAAAATTAGTTATCTGAAGTCACCATGAGTTTTAAATTGTCAGTCTCACACAATACCACGACCATTACCACAAGATAGGTCATTTAACACATTACTAGGTCAATTATATACACCATAAGAGTATCCATTTTCACCTCGCAATTCTTACATTAGTCTATCTAGACCATGAGTATTTCATCACCGAATGCAATGAATAAATGTGGCCATCCTTTCATATCGATTTCCAATAAAAACACCAAGCACCGTATAAACCTAACTTTCTCATAATAAATTCAATTGCATTGAATGATCCATTCTTGACCTGAAATACATTATCCATAAGCAAAGGTGTAGGTTATGACTCCTGACCTGGATAGTGTTTTCCCCTTACACAATCTTCCATTTTGAATCAAAACATCTTTATCGATGACAACCTTAGGGTAACCACATAATGGTACCATGATCCATTGTCAATTTCATATTCTAACATATTGAGAATTCCGAAAATTTTAACCACTTGGATGCCAAGAATAATGAAATTCATTCTAATGCATTGATTTTTTTCTGTAAGGGTGAATCTAAAAAATTTATCAATGACCTACCAACCCAACCTCTTCTAGGTTCATATATAGAACCAAAAACATTTTCAATGGTTATATCACCACCCTACTTTACTGATTCACCCATCATAATACATAACCAATGCATGAACACTTACACAATAAGGCTCTCCAAACAATGAAAGACAACATAACCCTTTACTCCAAACTAAGTGATTATATCATGATTTACTAACCTTAAATCTAGACTCAGTCAACTTTCCAGCTATCTATGCACCACAAGGTGCAAGAACCACCAAATTGACCACTCATATAACTCCAATTTAGAAAAGAAGGACCTTTCTTTTGATATTCACCATGAAACACCCATCACATAGGTTTTCATTTGAGTTGTAGAGTGTACACCCATACATTAACCACCCTAGTTCTAACCACCTAGGATCTTCACATGGAAACTAATGGGTGTTTCATTCTAAACTGACAATCTTGGAAAACATTGTCCATATACTTGATGAAACAAGAATCCAAGCACTCACAAAACTAACCATGTATCGTGAGTACTAACACTCTAATTGTTCTATACTCTAGGGTTTCACAGAGTATTGAAAGTCCCTCCTTTAAGGATTTTAGAGGATACATACATGCATCGGTAATTATCATAAATATAAACCACCCTTAATGCATTAACCGTGATCATCCCTTTAAAATGAACTTCCTTAAAAGGGTTACTATGAAGTAGAACAAGAAACTTACTTGATGATAAATAGGGTTACGTTTTAAAGTCCATATGGTGTTACACCAAATACCCACATAAGGTTTTACTAGGGGTCACAACCTATAAAGCGTCATCACAGCACATCTATAAGGACATGCCATGATGGAATAACTATTAGAAAAAAATCCACATACACTATAGTAGGTTCCTTAATCAACTAGGAATATTCATAGATTTCATTAATAATATTCTTATTAGGGAATTTAACACTTGACAATGTCCTCAAAAGGGATACTGCATTGCCTATGAAAAGAAGGATTGCATGCTCACCATCATCATCATTACTGTCACCATCGCTTCTATCATCACTGTTATCACCCAAGTCCACCACTTTGTAGCTTCACATAAACTACAATCAAAAGTACACAAGAATTAGAGTCCATCCAAATAAATTTCACCAGGACCTCATGCACAAACATAATACAAGTTATTGGAACCAGTAATTTAAGTCCTCCATCTTCAGTACATTTACACACAAGAAGTATATATGTCATGTAAAACCTATACACTAGACATGATATAAGTGTAACCTCATACTGATACGTCCAATCATAAAATCCATATGAAATCAAAAACCAAAAAAATCCATATAAATAAAATAAGGTGAAATCATATAAAACCATTATATAAAAAATCAATAACATCAATCCAATGCCCTTATAACTTAGACTACTCTCAGAAATATTGTTCTTAACAAACTATTAAAAATTTCATTATAGATCTGACACATTCATATGTTGTCTATCAATAAAATACCCACAATAGGTGAAAAAAACCTCCTTTAATACCATTTTGTAACATCCCAATCCAAATCACTAAGCCCGATCCAGAGATCCACATGACCTTAGCCATGCCTCTTCATAAGCCAAAGGCCTCCAAATAGTTTTGAGGGTCTAAATTAAAATAATTGTGAGACTATACCCTCTATAAGAGTTAAAAAAAAGAATAAAAACCAAACATTTGAAAATATATAAAAATAGTATGTTGAAGAATAAAGAATACATCTATACAAAGGAGATTTGTAGTATATAGACTCAGCATTCATACACATAAAATAGTCAATTGCCCACTGGCCCGAACACATAAACAAATAAAGAAAGGTACAAAAGTAAAAGGAGTCTCTGCAACTCCATGAATCACCTCATCCCAATCTCCAGACTCATAGTGAGAAATATTTCTCATCGATAAAACATGGGCCTCAACACAACCTATACTTGCAATAAGTTAGGGATGCTCTGGTACCCAAGTGTTATGACTTCCCAAGTAGGGTCTGAGTACAACTTAGTAGGACACCACCAATGTATCTCCATGCATGACTAGTATATGAAGTGTGCATACATGTGATAAGATTATCATAAACTAAAAAAGCAATACATGACTGCACAAACATAATATATAATCACCAATACATAAGTAAGAAAATAAATACCCATGTGTCAAGTGGTCGTGCAATCAACAAGCCACAACGAACCCCAAACATACCTTTTTTGGATATATGATAGAGGAAACATCAGTCATATTCCAAATACATCCCCCTCAACCAATGGATAGTTCCACACATCATGAGAAATACCTCTTAAATGAATAGTCTAATGCAAGTTGACCTCATTCCTAACACATCCCCCATTGTGGATAGTCTACTAGGCTCAACCAGCATGCTCAACTATAGATCATATATGATAAAAGTTGAAAATGATAGATCAAACATAACATAATAAAAAAGATACAGGATGAAAGATAAAAAATCACATCATAATAAGGAACAAAATGAAATATCAAACATTACATTAACCAATAAAGTATCTTAATCATCAATGTCCACATGAAACCCACACAAGAATAGGTAGGTAAGAAATAGAACCCATGTTCTAAGAGGTCTTGTCCTCAACAAGCATCTATGAAACTCAGTCATACCAAATTCAACCCCATTCTGGAAAGAAACATTTTCCTATATCCTGACACATCACCCGCATAGAGATAGTCCCAAACACGCTAACACATCCCTCTTGAAGGGATAGTCCAATGCATGCTGACCACATGCTTAAGACATCCCACTAAGGGTATTTATACCACGATAAATATGTATACATAAATATAGAAGATACAAGATAGAAAATACAATGAAGGATGGAAATGACAGATCAAACATCGCATCAAGTCAAGAAGTTTCAATTATATGTGGGTAACCTTGACCCAACACCTGTATGAACTTTTATTACCACTAGATGTATATAGTTGAATATATACATGTGTTTATTTTACTATAATAGTGTTGATACTTATGTGTCCACTATATTTACATGGTAACATCCTTAGATTACATTTCTTATCAAAATCATATAAAAGTACTTAGGATATAATGGGAACCAAGAAATACCGTGACATTTATCTTTAATATATGTCTTGTGGTCTAGATACATCTTGTTGATGGGATACATATGATGTTTGACTATCAGGTGTTAGAGGATTATGAGCACTGAGACTACTTATATTTAATTTCACACTTAGTGCCCTCTAGTATATGAGACCATGAGGACTAAACCACCAATAGGAATACCACATGTTTTAGGTGTTATTAGTAGTTCCAATCTTTGAACATGTATAATGGTCTTCTGAATTGAAGTTATTATCAGTGTGTACTATTTGATTAAATACATTGATTCATGATGAAAACATTGATATTTATTTTATGTAGATGTAGATTATGTTGGGAACACCATTGGCGGTATGGAATTTATTGAATAGTTAAGATAGAATTTTTCACTTATGAAAGGATGTGATATCACAAGCCTGGTTGGTCAGGATGGTAGTACCTTCACTAAATTCCTGACAATGGTAGAAGAGGGCATGTCCATCTAGTAAGGTCAATAAATAATAAAGTATGAAAGGATGATTTCATAGAGTGTGCATCCGAATTTATGAGATATCACATGACCAATAGATTATATTACAAGATGTTTTTTCATAGGAAATTTTTTCATTTCTATGACATTTATATGTCTCCTTAGGGGCCTTGATGGGTTTCTAGATTCCGCTCTTATTCTGTAAATAGTATTCAATACTATCAAGAGAAGGTCCTAGAGGGTCACACACTTAGTTTATTCTACAGTATGTCCTATTATAGTGAATAGGATTATACGACATGGTGGACCCCAACATAGGGTCTAAGAGGTGTGTGATGACTAATGATCACCAATAAAGAAATAAATTCCTTATTATTCGTGTATAGAGTAATTAAAACAAAATTTATTTATTTAATGTATTTATAAGTATTTAATTGAAATCAGAGGAAAATATTTATGAATGAATATTATTTTAATATTCAATTTTCTTTTAATATTTATAGGAATAATGAGTTGAGTTAATGACTCACTTTTATCATGTAATATATTTATCATATTACAAGTAGGTGATAAAAATATAAATGAAGTTTATGACATAGTTAGTTGGTCATATCATGTTATTTATGTATTATTTAGTGAGAATTACCTATACTTGGTATGGGGAGACCTTTCTATAACAATCCATTGTTTTATGAAATATATTTTTTCAAATAATTTAATTTCTTTGACAGCTTGTGTAAACACAATAGTGCTTTTTAGAAAACCACAAAATACTATTAATATTATTATTTAAAAATTTCCATTATAAACTTACTATTAAACAATTTAGTATGAATAAGAATACACACAGTATAAAAATTAATTTTAATGGTTTTATATAAATAAAACATATTGAAAAAGAGAACTTAATTTTTAGTAAATACTTTCTATGTTTTGAAAATACTATTTTCTAAAAAAGTGTTTTTATTTCTTTTTGTGAAATAATAATAAAAGTAATTTTTGAAAATTTCAAAAAAAATATTTGAAAAATAAAAATTCATTTTTGAAATCTACATGTCAAAATTATCTTTTAATAAATTTTTAGAAATTATCTTCAATGATTAATTTTTTGATGAATAGTAAAAAATACCGATTTATATTAAAACCTGCATATTCATTTAAATAATTCACATAAACCATGTTATATTAATATAATTTGAAAAGATAAAATAATTAAATTATATATATATTAATCCAATTTGGTTTATTATAATTAATTTCATATTGAATTTTCATTTTAAAACATTCTACAGTTATGAAAATTTTCTCTTTGGATAACTGCTTTTTCATCGTGTCTGCAAGTACAGAATTTAAATTAAACTTTTAATATTCTATGAATTTAATTATAAATAATATATTCCCTATTTTTTATCATAATAATTAATGTTATATAATAAATTTAACTTAATTTTTGGAACAAATGAATAGTGAAAATAGTAAAAGTTAATTATCATTGTTAAGGTTAAAATGGGTTTACCAAGGGTTCAACTAAAAAGTTAAGGGGTAAATAACCTAATAACTTATATAAATCCCATTTTTTTCCATATTTTGACCATATTTCATCTAATTTTTTATAATGTCATGACTCGGCCCAGTGGGACTCATGACGTGACTTCACAAGCTTGGATCCAATAGGCCAGGAGCTGAAGAATAGTGTTGAGTAGAAAAATCATTGACATGAGAGGCCTTAACATAAGTACTTGTAAACACAGACATATATTCTAGCCTATACAATGATTAAATTTTATAACAAATGACAACAATGCATGCATACATCAAAATACCATAACATTAAGTACGATAGGAAATAATGGAAAGTAAACATGTCCATATACAATCCCACCACAAAGAGTTTGAAACATAAGTCCCATTTGAAAGTATGTACCAGGGATGGTTTTCAAAATCCATATGAACAAACCTCAGTCTGTCTAATCTCAATAATCACCATATATTTCTGGTGCATCTAGGACTCCTTCGAAAGGACGATCATCTGCACAAGACACAACACATGCGGGAATATCCCGAGTAGGGGTTAGTATAACAACACTTAGTAGGACACCTTGAAACCAAAGAATAAAACAAAATAAAATACAATCAGCTCTACGCAGTAAAATGACTCAGCACATACAACAAGAATATCCAGATATACCCAACAAAGACACGAAGTCTAAAGGTAAGTCACAACCGTAGTATACCAGCCCATGATTCCAGTATGAAGATTCTACAAAGCACTAATTTGGGAGAACACACTCCTGAGTTTTAAAGCACTGAGGACGTCTATCTTAGAGGTAGTTATCATCAATTATCTTCATTATAAGTACATGAAAAATGTCTAAAGATAATATGATACATATATGAGGATCACTACCAAGGCCCTGGGGTGATACCAAGAAATAAATCTGGATTAAACTACTAACTATAGGATCGGTGACCACATAGTGTTGGCCATGATGATATAAATAACTCCACCTATGGAAAGAAGATGAATAGAGGATCCCACATCGCACCTCATAGAGGGATTTCAAGGATTCTATCCAAGAATTCATATTGAAGGGATCATTGTCCTATGTTTTAAAGATGATTCCATACTAACCCTCTAGGAAAGGATATAGGGAACACACTCTAATGTAACTTGTCCAGGATAAAATGGAAAAGGGATCTAGTCTATTTATAATAAATTACATGTCATGTAGTAAGGGTTACATGCCATGTCCCTTGACCCTAGGTCCTACTCGTGTAAACATCATGTGTCTCTTGCATGTGTCCATATAAAAGTACATGGTATGTTGGCTACCCAAGTAGTCTACTCGTATAGTCTACCCATGTGCCAGTACACGATATTATCTTTTGTACATGTGACCATGTACTAGTTCATGGATTTTCCCATGTACTTTCTCCAAGACATGTTTATTTGGGGGAGTACACGGCGTGCTCCAATCCATGTACTCCAACTCATGTTCATGTACCATCTAAGGTTCAATGCGAGTATCCAGGAATGGTCCATACGCCATGTGATAGGGTCACAGACTATGTGATCCTTAACCAACCCAAAACCCTAGGCACCAAAATGGGGTCCCACATGGTGTGTAGATCCGTATTACACATCATGTAATTCATATTTTTTCAGAAATCCATACCCAACTATGCACGTCCTAGTCATTTCTACGGCCTTTGATTCGAAAATCCCTTTTCCACAAAACATAGATTGAGCCTCATCGTGTCCTTCCATCACTAAATCAAAAAAATCTAGACCATTGATCCACTCATAAAAATGGATCATCATCGTT
This sequence comes from Viscum album, assembly GCA_963277665.1. NCBI lineage: Eukaryota > Viridiplantae > Streptophyta > Magnoliopsida > Santalales > Viscaceae > Viscum > Viscum album. The sequence continues at coordinate 1,629,568,811 of OY728122.1, forward strand.
CTTCATTGTGAATCGAAGAAAATGAAAAATCATCTATCAACGTCGTCTAATTCATTATCATCTCTTTCATCAAACCACTATTATATCATGACTATCCTAGATCTACAATATCGGATCATTTCTCTATGAAATGGGTGAAAAATGATAGATTGATCAGGATATTATACAACCCAAGCCAAATGATGAATGATCCTATTGAAATATGAACTAAGAGATAAAATCATAATAAAAAATGGGAGGAACAAACCTCGATCGATTTTTGTTTCAATATCGATTCATTTCCATGATAAAAACAATGATGAAATCAAAAATTCAAAGTAATTATCCCAAAATATCCTCATAATAAACCCATATCACAAATATGTGTGATCCACAGAACAATCCATTGGTCGAATGACCTATATTCATCATAGGATTCAAGAATGGGGAATGAAAAAAAATTAAACAACCACACTACCTAGATTTAAATTTATTGTTGATGAATAGCGATGCAGTGTCAAAGTTTTTAGATAGATCCTTCAATTATTTCTCATTTTGGTTGTCGATCCTTGATTCTGTCATCATCTTCTAATATAAACTTATTCCACACTATCCAAAGGCTCTATGAGGTTTTACAAGGATATGTGGATAAACCTACAATTTTTTTAAGTGTTTATTTAAATAACTAGAATTTGGTCACTACATCACTGCATCAATGAAAAAAATAAAATAAAATAATTAATTATTTTATTCATTTTACGCCCGTGATAGATTTTCCTTAACCAACCCATTATGACTAATGTTAAGTAGTGTTTGGGGTAAAACTCACATTCAGATCACAAAGATGCCCTCATATTTCTGATTAGGGAGACCTTTTAGAAGTTATTCAAATTTTTTAGGAAAACAGTGTGCATATGCTATTAAATATATTTAATATATTTCAAACATTTATTATGGACACACAGGGCCTCAGAATTGAATTATTTATTAGCGGCTGGTCCCAAAATTTATCCATATAATATCCAAAAATAATACATGGAAAAACAGAGTTATTAAATTCTCCCTATCTTAGGGATTTACGTCCCCGAAAGGGTAAAATATGTACAGCTCAAAAATACATGGGTATTGAGCATGAATAAGAGACTCTTACTCCCATGTGTTCTCTTAAAGTTTCACCTAATGTTATTTGACACACACTAAAGTAATCTATTTCCCATGGAAGATCCTCTCCTACCTATCCTTAATCTCTACCATGTACTCAGCAAAGGTAGCACCTTCCTCGATGTCCAGCTCACCCTGGGTGATAACTTGGAATGGGTCTTTCACGTACCTCCTAAACTATGACATGTGGAAGACATCATGTATCCAGTCAAATTACAGAGGTAGATCTAAGTGTTATTCCTACTCACCAACTCTACATAGTGTCTATAAAGGGATAGTGAATCTTTGAGATAACTTACCACCCTTTCCAAATCGATATAATCCACATCAAGATGAAACCATTAGGAACCCATTGTCTCCTTCCTCAAATACCAAAGGACTCCATCATTTACCAGCTTAATACTTATGATGGTTATTTTTATCATTTTTCCTCTCCAAGATGATTTCCACCTTATCGGTAGTTTAATGCACCAACTCTGGGCCGATGCGTATTGACACTCCTAGGTCAATCCAATAAAGTGGTGACTTACAGGGTCACCATACAAAGCCTCAAATAGTTACATACCAATGGTGGAGTGTTATTTATTGTTCTATATTAACTCTACTAGGGTCAGGTGATCCTCCCAACTATGATCAAAGTCCAATATATAGGCTTATTGAATTTCCTCCAAAACATGAATGGTCTGCTCAGTCTGGTTGTCAGTTTGGGGGTGGAACACTACGCTCACATGTAACTGATTCCCAAACACCTCTTTAAATCCATTCCACAACTGATATGTTAAGTGATCATAATGGTCTAAAATGTTCTTTGATGGAATTCCATGGATTCAGACTATAGTCAGCATATAAAGGCGTCCCAAGATCTCTATTGAACTCTGCTTCCGAATGGATATGAAGTGGGATGACATGGTGGTTCGATCTATGATCACCCAAATGGTATCATGTACCATTGATGTATGTGGTAATCCCATAATGAAGTCCATGGAAATCCTATCCCACTTCCATTCTATCACCTCAAGGGGTTGTCTTAATCCCAGTGCAACTTGATGCTTGACCTTCACTTTCTGAAAAGTTAGACATCGAGAGACAAACTTGCAACTCATTTCTTCATATCTATCCACTAAAAATAATGTCAGAGGTCTTAGTATATCTTTTACACATCTAGATATACCTCCAAAGGTGATGTATGAAACTCTCTAAGAACCTCTTCCCATAATGTCACTAGTACAATACTGATTCCTATTAAAATAATAACATGCTGCCCACCATTAGGAAAATCCATCAGGAGGATATCTGGTGGATATCTGAATACATAGGGTCTCACATTTGATATTCCATAGTTATTCCTCCCTCACTCACTATAAGAGTGTAGGGGTGACAACCATTGACTGGAGGTAAGATGCTTCATCTCCATCCACAAAGGATATCTGCAAAAAGGTCAACTGTTTTGATTCCCATTTTAGCAACTACAAACAAAATCTCATATTAAGAGAATCTGCTACCACATTCCCCTTCCCAGGAGTATCGACATTCCCCTTCCTAGGAGGAACTCTATAAACCAATTATTTCTCAATTTAATATCCTTATGAGATAATATATACTTGAGACTATTGGGATCAGAGTATATGATAAACTATTTTCTCATTAAGTAGTGTCACCACATCTTCACTGTAAAGACTACAACTACTAACACAATATCAAAAGTCACGTACTTCTGTTCATGTGGTCTCGACTAGCATGAATCATATGTAATCACTGCTTAACTCTTCATCAGAACACAACCAAGCTTAATTCTTGATGAATCGCAGAACAATGCATACATTAAACCCTCCTCTAGAAATCTCAAGATGGGAGCACTCATCAAATTCCTCCTCAACTATCGAAAATCCAACCAATGTCACTCTTTCAATAAAAAAAGTTTCCCCTTTTGGGTCAAAGCTATTGTGGGTACTGATACTCTCGGGAAATTAGGTATGAATCTACGGCAATTTCCCACCAATACATGGAAGCTTTTCACTTCCATCACACTCTTAGGTGGATCCCAAGATAACATTGTCTCAACCTTGGCCAAGTATACTTCCACTCCATCTAATGATATAATTTTTCCAAAAAAGTGGAACACCTAAATCCAAAACTAAAACATCAATATATTTATATAAACCTAGTTCTCTCAAAGTATATACAATACTATCCACAAGAGTCTTGCATACTCTCCCTTGGACACTGATTATACAAGGATATCATTGATGAATACAATCATAAATTAGTCTATGAAAGGCCGGTAGATCTGGTTCCAGAGTCCCATGAACACTATTTTGTCATTTTTCAAGATAAAGGGAATTTTCAAGTACTTATAATGACCATAGAAATATTAGAATGTTTTCTTTGGTATATCCCCATCCTGGACTCTCAATTGGTGATAGCCTAACCCAAGTTCCAAATTTGAGAACCATAATGACCTTATAAACTAATTAAAGCGGTCATAGATCCTTATTAGTGGATACTTGTTCTTCACAGTCACCTGGTTCAAGCGTCGGTAGTCCATAAACAACCTCAACCTCCCATATTCCTTCTTAGAAAACAAAACTGGAGATGACCAAGGTGAAACACTAGGTCTAATAAAGGCCTTATTTTATAAGTCCTCCAACTACACCCTCAGCTAATGAAGTACTGTGGGATCCATCGAATATGCTGGCATATATATCGATATCATCTTGGGATGTAGATCAATACAGAAGCCTATATCTCAGCTGGGAGGTAAACCTAGAACATCCTTATGGAATACTTCCTCATACCCCACTTCTATTATAGGAAACTGGGAGATCATAATATCCACTCCACCAAGGGTTAGGATATCTAAATGATGATTAATCAACTACACCCTCCTATAGATGTGTTCATCCTGGTCTATTTGGGTATCCCTCTCATCAAAACAGGAAAACCTAGTTCCAGCACTGCACACACGCCACATAATTCACCTAAAATAGTCAATCTGGGAATAAAATATAAATAACCATTCCATACCGAGAATGAAATCTTAAGGCCTTGACACTTCTAATAAGATATTCCAATAGAAACTCACACCTCCTAGATTTAGGTCACACTATCAGCATAAGTGTTTGATCACTAAGTCTTCTCCATTTGGGGTCTCCAAGTGTAAGGTTTGAGATAAGGGCCCCACCAGAATCTCTAAGTATCATTCATGTTAAGTGGAAATAAATGAATGACTAGAACTTGTGTCTATCAGAATTGAATATAAGGTATAAAAGACATATATCATACCTTGAATCATATCCAGAGCCTCTGTTTCATATACTCTAATCACCTATAACTTTCCCCACCCCTATCCTCCAACTCCTTGAGCTTGGAATGGAACACCTGGGGTTAGTGTCAGTAACAAGTAAAAGTGTCGACCAAATCACACTACTATCCCATATCCTCTTCCATGTATGTCACCCTAAGAACATGCCTTCTCCTACCACCACCTCTACATTGATGTCCCATCCACAGACTCTCTTTCATCTTTATGGAATGTTGAAAAATCTCATTCAAGATGTCCCATATCATCACAGGAGTAGCGTCGTACCACTCTAAGATAAATGGAACCACCCTGTGATCCTCGTACCATATATACTCTATCCTAGTATATCCTCTTGAAACCTATCACTCATCTAGTTCCCTATAATTGATGTCGACTCCTTGCTACTAAAGTCTCTGCTTATGCTTTCCCATTGCTAATAACCACTTGCTATATCTACTAAACCAAGAAAATCTAAACCACTAAGGCCCAATATAGAACCCCATTATAGGTAGGAATGCATAGAGGGATAAAACATTCCTATATGTCTCTACAAAGACCTTTCTCAATGATTAAATCCATGAAAAATTCACCATAAACCATATCCATAGTGTACCTAGAGAGGTCAGTAAACCACGATGAATACTCAACTATTGTCATGCCTCCTTGTTGGAGCTATAAAAGCTCTTGGATACATACAACCCTCAGCATATCTAGTGAGAACTCCTTTATGAATAGGTGTTCAAAATATGTCCATGAAAGAGTCACCCCATCGTAATATTGTTCACTAAACCCCACCGCCACCCTCTTGATCCATGAATTAGGCTCACCACTTGTACCAACATCTGATCAATGTCCTACCGAGATGAAAAACATGGGTCAACTCCTCAATAGAGTCCTTAGCTGCCTATGGTTTTGGGATTTCCTTAGAACATGATGGGTCTATGTATCTAAAACTCATGAATTGTGCTCAGCCTGCGAACCTCATCCGCTGGTATTGTCGGTACCATGTTCTAGTCTATAAGTGGTGGTATAGCTGGTGCACCACCCGAAGATAACATCACAGGAAATGTACCTTGTATCAATTCCTAATCATAGAGGGGGTGATCCTTTTGATAGTAATGTTGAATCCTACATGGAATACATTGTAGAGGAATCCTGAAATAAAAATGATGTGCTATGACCGATGAGTACATCTAGATATATGAATCAAGAAGGACATAGAAATCACAACCCATTATAATATTATACATGTACCATTTTTTCCTATAACTAGTGTTCTCATGTACCAAGTCAAAAAGTAGGTGATCAGAGTCAAGGTGTATGGATATATCGGCCTCTACACCAACACTAGAGTCCCTGGCATAAAATCCAAACTCATAACACTTAACACTATCACCCCAAACCAACTCACAGACTCTCGGTCCTATGGTAGAACTGAATCCTTTGATACCACCCTGTCATGACCCATCCTAGTGGGTCCCATTTCATTACTCCCCATGCCTACCTCTAATAGGTGAGGGGATAGTGACTACCACCGAGTAGGAATATCACAATAATGTGAGTACTTATCCAAAGTAACCGTACATGCTCACAAATCTCCTAGCATATAAGGTGATGAAATGTAAAAAAAACTAACAATCATGCATGAATACATCTAAATCCAATAACTTGAGTACGATAGGAAATAAAGGAAATTAAATAGGTCCAAATAAAATCCCAAAATAAATAGTCTGAAACACAAGTCCAACCAGAAACTAAGTACTAGGGACTGCTATCAAAATCCATAGTAACACACCTCAGTCTGTCCAGTCGAATTAAGAATCATCTGGTCCTAGTCCATCTAGGACTCTATCGAAAGGACAATCATATTCACAATACATGACACAAGCAAGAAAAGCCTGTATAAGGGTGAGTGTAACAATACTCAATAGGACACCCTGAAACCAAGAAGCATACAACAATGGAAAATACAGTTAACTCTATATATGTGTATGTCTATAACACATATAACCAGAATATACATACATACTGAACAAAGAGACATAGTACAAAGGTAAGTCGAAACCATCATATACCAAATCAAATATTCCACAAAGCACTCATCCAGGAGAACATACTTCCGATTCTGACAGCATTGATGACATCTGTTCGAGAGGTATTTCTCATTGTGTCTCTTAATTAGAAGTATATGCCAAAGGTTTGAAGAGAATATGATACATAGATCAAGATCACTACAAAGGCCATGTGCTGATACCAACAACTCAATATGGATTAACCTGATAAGTATAGGATCAACAACTACATAGTTTTGATCACAGTGATATCAAGAACTCCCCTTAAGACATGAATATGAATAGAGGATATCACTCTGAGCCACATGGAGGTATTTCAATGACCCTATCCAAGAATTATTGCTGAAAGGATCTTTGTCCTAAGTGTAGGAGACAACTCCATACTAACCCTCAGGGAAAGGATTAAGGGAATGAAGCCTAACTAAACATGGACATGATATAGTGGAAAAGGGATCCAATCTATTTATAATAAAGTACATGACATGTAGTTGGGGTCAAATGTCGTGTCACTTGACCCCAGTTCATGCCTATGTAAATGGCATGTGTCCCTTTACCATGTCTATGTAGAAGTAAATGGAATGTAGGTTTTCTGTGTAGTCTACCCATGTGCATGTATACAGCTTTAGCCTGTGTACAAGTACATGTCTTAGCATGTGTACTTGTTCCAGTTCTTATCTCCATGGGGGAGTACATGGCAGGCACCAACCTATGTACTCCAACCTGTGTCTGTGTACCCACCAAGGTACAAACCAAGTATCCTGGTAGGATCCACACATGTTATGGAAATGCCACACATTGTGTTATCCTTAACATCTACCAAAACCCTAGTTGTAGTAATGGGGGGCCCACATGATGTGTAGATCTGGATTATATATCATGTAATGAATGGTTTCTAGAAATCAAGATCTGAATCCATGCATCCTATATTTTTCTCTATCCCTTGATCTGGTGATCTCTTTTTTTGCAAAAACATAGATTGATCCTCGTTGAGTCCTTTCATCATTGGATCGACAAAATCTGTGCCTTTGATCTACTTGGAAAATGGGATCATTTTCGTTCTTCATTGTGTGCAGAAGAACATGAAAAATTGGGTATCTACATCATCTGATTCACTATCATCTCTATCTTTACACCACCATTGTGTTGTGCCAATCCCAAATCTAATATATCAGATAGCAGCACCGTGAAATGGTTGTGAAACGATCGATTGATCCAGATATGTCCAACCCCTGGACAAATGAAGAACGCCCATAGTGAACCAAAAAAAGGAGGATAAACGAAAAACAACAAATAGAAGGAATGAACCTTGATCGATGTTCATGTCAATATGGATTCATTTTCATGGGAATAAAAACAATTAAATCAACAATTCAAATTAATTCTCCCAAATCACCCCACAATAAAATCATCTTGTAAATATGTATGATCCATAGGTCAATTATGTAGTCGATTGGTCTATGTTAGTCATTGGAATCAAGAATGGGGAATTAAAATAAATCGAACAACCACCCTAACTCGATTCAAATAAACTATTGATGAAGAGTTATGTGGCTTCATATTCGTTGGTGAGATCCTAAGATCATGTCTTGTTCCAATCATCAATCCTTGATCCGGTTGTCATCCACCAATGGAATCTTGTTCCAGGCTCCCCAAAGGATCCCCAATGATTTGCAGGGTTAGCCAGATAACCCTTAAATTTTCCATAAGAATATATTTAAATAAATACAGTTAGCTCGCTACATCTCTATTCCAATTAAACAAATAAAATAATTTAGTTAATCATTTTATTCATTTTACTCTCGCGATGGATTTTCCACAACTGACCCACACCGACTAAGGTTACGTCATTCCAAGAGTGAAATGTCTATTTTGAACCCAATGGTGCCCACATATTTATGATTTGGGAACCCAATTAGAATTTATATAATTTTTTTTGGAAAACTGTGCACATGTTAATTTTAATATATTTAATATATTTCAAACATTTTTTCTTGGAAAACCACGTCTCAGAATCACATGTCGTATCAACACCAGGTCTCAAAAATAATCTATATAATATCCAAAAATAATACATGTAAAAAAATTCATTATAAATAATGTTCCATTTTGGATCTTTTTTCATGTTTAAAACATGGGTGCACATTTTTCTTATCAAAAATTCCATGGGTATCCTCTCCCACACTTTTAAAAGGGAACCACTCTCCTCTCTTCGTCACACTTACAAAACCCTTTACTCAGCCAAAAAATGACCAAAGAAATTATTTATATCCCTCCCTGTATCCTATAGTTCTTATTTGGTTTATTAAACCCTCCTATGAATACATTTTGTGTAAACCTAAAGGGGTTCTCCAAATAAGAGGTACATACCATAACCATACATTTTAATTTTATTTCTTCCTCTAACTCTATAAAATATTCTTAATACATGATGATATAATAATATAATTATCTCAAATATAATTATATTTTATTATGTTAATATAATGGAAATCATCTATCTCATCTTCCATTAAGTGGGAAACCAAACTATTGATTGTGTGTACGGTGGACTACCGCCTCACGAACCGATGTAATTGTTTTTCCACCACCACCTCTCATGACTAGAAATAATGATGTACTTAATGTTTATATATGATATTAATGACATTATTATACTTCTAAATTTATAATATCATATTACCTTCTTACATTCCAATCTGTTGGCATACCATAACATTTCATGTGCATACGTGTGGACTATTGCCTCCATAAAACAATGTGATGCATTTTTTCATTTTACTTTTGACTTGGATGGTAATAAGGATAGATTAAATTGATATATATCTTATATATGATATAACAAAATTTATTTCAATTTTAATTAATTTTTACATTTCCTTCATTCAATCCATCGAGAAAATGGAAATAACATTTATTTTTACATACAACCTTTCTTCTCAATAAAGGGTGTAATTCATTTTCCATCTCTAAATTTGATTACTTTAAATAAATATGTAATGAATATATATGATCTATATATCATTGTTAAATTTATATATTTTATGTAACTATGATCAATTTAAAAGTACTAAAAATACCAAACTAAAATATACATGAAACCCAAAGTAGTTATTACACGAAACATGATTTTAACAAGGAATTGTTAATAAAGAGGAGATAAATAATCTTGAGTTAATAATATATGGTATTATATATATAATTATGGTTCTATAATATATGTATAATAAGCCTATATTTATTATATATAATTTTTGAACATGTACTAATGAATTCAATACATAAGAAAAGGTATTTTTCATCTCACATTTATATTTGTGGGATAAATTCCATATTCACCACTTGTTTCTTTTGTGTGGCCTATATACTTCACATGAATGTATTTTATGATTATTATCATTATAATTATGGTATATACATATCCATATAAGGTTATTTATTTCATGGGGATTATGAATCAAATTTTACCAAAATGGAAAACATTTTATGTTATGATCTCATTGCTTATCAACACTATTTATGATTATACTTCCAATGATGAGATATTATGATCTAACTCTCAAGAAATTCCTGAATTTTATTCTGATGTAGATATTTATAAAAATTAAATATTTTCCTTTCACTTTTCTCTCTTTATGTACTCAATATTATAAAATAATTTTTTAAAAAAAATCGAATCTATTTATCTCTTCTTTCAAAAACTCTTCTTCTTCCATGACCATGTTTTCTAAAAATGATTCAAATAATGTTTTCAATGTTATTAAATTATTATTTAAATAATTTTTTTACCATATTTTAATTTTAAAAGAATTATTTAAAATTAATCTTCTTGTCATTTTCCAAGAAAGTCTCTCTTTCCTTTTATTGAAAACATGGAAGGAATCCTGGTTTAAACATGTATAACATGAGCAATATATTACAACATAATAAACTCTAAATTATTTAAAGAATACTTAAAAATTTTACAAGATTATTTTCAAATAAAATTTTTAAATTAATATTTTATAAACTTTTAGATTTTAAATAAGTGTCTTCAAAATGGAAAGGATATTTTCATCAATAAATTTTCTTAGTGATATTTCAAAATCATTTTCCATATAAGATGATATGATATGATTTTTCATATGTTTCTCTAAGGATATGATCCTATTGTACCATATTTATTAATTCTCTATATGGTTTATGATTATTATAAAGATATGTTTATGAAACATTTTCCTTTTATGTGGGTTGTGCTACGATGAATTGATGAGATGATTATGAAACAAATTTTCTTTATATGGGTTTTCCTATGTTGAAATTATTATGAAACCCATTTCCTTTCTATGGGTTATTCTATAATTCAATTATTATGAAATACATTTACTTTCACTGAGTTAAACTATAATGAAATTTTTACAAAATCCATTTCATTTCTATGGGTTATGATCTGATAAATATTTTATGATATTGTGGCACATAAATATATGGATTATGTGACTGGTGTGAACTATATCTCCCTATAATTCATTGGGTAATGATTAAAGTTTTATAAGATCATATGATACATGAGTGGTTATCCCAACCCCAAAAAGGTCGATATATAGGAGGTTATCCCAAGACCTAAAAAGAGGGTACATGGGATGTTTTCCCAAGCCTGAAAAAAGGGTATAAGGTAGGTTATTCCAAGCTCGAAACAGGTACATGGGTGGTTATCCCAGGGCTAGAATTTCAGTAATATCGTAGTCTTTATCCAGAAATAAGTTTTTCTATGCTTTTATGTTTTATAGAAACATTTTTCTTGTTCCATTTTTATTCTCTCATAGATTATGTGCCTTGATTCCTTTAATATTATTGTTTATGAACTGCCAATATTTATTCCATGACTATATTTTATGATATTTGATATGTAGGGTATGGTTTTCAAATTTTATTTTCATGTTCGCATACCCTTATTCTCATGTTTTGTTGGAATCTATCTTTTTTACCCTTACTGAGAATCTAATCCCACCCCTTTTTATGTTTCCTTTCCCCAGGTTAGGAATAATGTTCTTAAGTAGGGAATGTATATGAATTGTACTAGTTGGAATATATTTATGGATGATGTTTAATACTCTTCCTGAAATAATAAATTTGTGTATATAGTCTCTAAAGAAACTAAACCTTTATGGTCCTCAGGTGTGTATTTTTGAAATTTATTAAATATGCATAAAATAAGTTGTAATATCTATGTATGAAAAACATGGGTCACTATAGTTTGTATTAGAGGAAGGGTTTAGTTACCCTTTGGAAACTAGGATGACAAATATTTAGTGATATACCTTAGGATATCTCTATAGATAAGTTGGAGGATTGGAAAATTTCGTAGATTTTTTTTGAAGGATAAATTTAGTGGATTCCATGAAATTACATCCTTGTCTGTATATTATATGTGGATGTGGCTATGGAATAACTTTACATAGGGGCAATAAATCATAAAATTTTGTATTGTTATATACATGATCATCCCCAAGTGCATGAAAATAGACCTTAATGTATGCCTGATTTGAAACTCATGGGGGGTATCTTTTGGAGATTCCAAAAACTCATTATGAACTGTCATGATTTATTTGAATAGATAATGACAATATATGGCCCGGGATAAACCTAAGGTGTTAAATATTAAAAAGAAGGTTTTATGAATTAGACATCCTATTAATGATTGAAAACTCTAATCAAATATTCCTAACTGTCATGGTGACAATTTCGGCTTTACTAAGGGATTAAAGATAGAAAAATGAAGTTGGGGTGGTACCGAGTATAATAAAGTATTGAAGTATCTTATTTGATATTGTTTATATGAATTACTTTGTATTATGAAAATTATTCTGGAATGTAAATTCCTATACATAATTATTGAATTCTAAATTATTAGTTGAATCCCTTAACGGTGTGATGATCATATCTCAACAATATGATTATTCTCTAAATGATGTTTGTGGGAATGTGCATCATGAAAACCTCATTATTCTCCCTCTAGTATAATTTGATGTTAACTTAGTAATGGGTTGGATTTCTCTACATAAATAACATATCAATTTCTAAGGAAGGGAAGTCAAATTCGATATTCTAAATAAACTTATGATCTTCTATCAGGGCGAAAATAAATATGAACATATGGTGGAAACTACATCCAGTATATAGGTCATTATTACTATAAAAAATGTTGATTATCTTATATGGTTGGGGATAAACTCAAAATTGATGATGTCCGGATGGTAAGGTAGTTTTCTAATGAATTTTAAAAAGACATTACTAGTCTTCAACTAAATTGGGCAGTTGAGTTCTTAATTAAACTCATACATGATGCCACACCTATTTCAAAGACTCCCTATAAAATGACCCTAATTGAGTTGTAATAATTGTGTAAGAAACTCCTGGAAAATCTTGAAAAGGAATTAATTCATCCAAGTGTGTCATATTGGGGTGCACATTTCCTTTTTTTATGAATAATGATGGTTCTATGTGACTCTACAGTGATTATCAGCTATTAATAAATATCACAATATAGAATAAGTATCATCTACCTCATATTGATGATTTTTTGACTAACTACATGGAATTAAATACTTTTATAAGATTTAACATTATTCTATATATCATCAATTGAGGGTTATGAAAGATTATATACCAAAGATATCATTCCGTAAAAGGTATGGGTGTTGTGAATATATAGTTATTCCATTTGGTCATACTAATTATAATGCTATATTCATGGATTTCATGAATATAGTGTTTATATATTACCAAAATCAGTGTGTTGTATACTTTATAGACAATATTCTAGTATATTCAAATGTAAAATAAGATCATGAAGATCACTTGATAATTGTATGGAAAACCTTAAGGAGAAGCTGTGTGAAAAATCTACAAAGTGTAAATTTTAGCTACAAAAGGTTTTATTTTTTGGTCATATAATTTCAACAGAGGTTATATCAGTGGATCCATCAAATTTAGAGGTTATTGAACATTGTACGAGAGCAACCATTGTATCTAAGATCAAAATTTTTCTTGCCTTGGATGGATATTATTAATGGGTCATGGAGAATTTCTCATGATAATCTAATCCACTCAAAAAATTTACTCGGAAGGGAGACGAGTTCCTATAGAAGGATTAATGCACGGAAAATTTCAAGGAACTAAATAAAATATTAGATAGAACACTTGTGATTATATTACCATATAGTTGAGAAGGGTTTGTAATATATGGTGATGCATATAAGAAGTGTAGATCCCAAGGAATTGTTAGGTTCCATTGATAGGGGTGAATTAGTGGTACCCTCATTTTATGAATTTTTATCCTTTTAAATTCAAACTCTTGAACTATTTAATGTTCTCAATCCACTCAACTATTTCTCTCAATATCACCTCATGCATAGTAGTAAAATGAGAGAGGACAACACGTGATATTTACAAGGTTTGGAAATGAAAGTTCTACTCCTTTCCAAGGTGGTTAGGCACCCCAACATGGATTCTCTTCACTATCTCCAAAATTGAATACAATCGTTTAGACACCCAAGTTCTAAAATTGGTTAGAAACCCAAATTATTCTTTATATAGTTTGTTATACACCACCAACTACGCTTATTATCTGAATGGTTAGACACCCAAATCAATACAATCTAGCAGCTGTTTAGACATCCCATTTACAAGCTTCTTATTCAGTGTTGATCTAGGAATAAAAATATTTTCTTTACAGATAGTCTTCCAACATAAGAAATATTAATGTGACTTTATTATAAAAAATTATTAAAGGTCTTCTATAGATGTCTTGAACAATATTTTTGGCCTCAAAACTCATTTTAGATATTGACTGACCGGAATTATATTCTTTAAATACTCTAGTAGATGAAATCACATTCTCCAAGAATTTCCCATTTTTGGATCACTCTCAAACTTCTTATTTCATATTGGGTGTAAGGATTCTCAAAATGATCATTCAATTATATATATATATTCTCTTCACCTTCACGAACTTATTTATACAAAAAATATAATAGTGAATTGGGTCTCAATAAAATGAATTATTTAAATTATCTCATTTAAATCCTCAATTAAATGTGTTAATAATTAAAAACATTTAATTTTATTCTTCAAATAATAATACATGATAATTATTATGTATTATATTTCTTATATGAAATATCCCATTGACAATGGGTTTTATATTTCATCCATTCTCATTGTAAATACCCCATTGTTATGTGGGTATTCATTTTATGCAAGCATAAATAAAATACCTAAATATGTTTTGGGTATTTTATTCTATTTAAAATGAATTAAAATACCCGAGGGTTTTGGGTATCAATTTTATCTTCTTTACATGGGCATGTGATCACCCACAACTCACCTATGACTGAATACATTATACATGCACATGAAAATATTTAAAGGCCCAAAGAACATTCTTCCTCATTATTTTACGCAGTGTGAACACACCCATGGATCATTTCTATTTTTTCATACTAAAAATTAACACACCTCATTAAAACACCCAAAGAATCCAGCTTTATCCTACCTATGGTGCATATCTTTTAAATACCCATGGATCCCGTATTTTTATCATCACCTGAATATTGTGTTACTCATTTATCTACACATCTAATTCATCTTGAAATAATTGTGTACAAAAATCACATGAACTCTTCATTTATCTATTCAAATAATATTCATGCAAGTGAAACTGCATGAATATTGAATTTTGATCTTACCTATTCATTAAATCTAACTTCTATCATCATTCAAGAACTCAACATTATCATGTGGAATCACTATTCGAGTTTCTTTTTTTCATGTATTTCAATTCATGAAAGCCATGCGCAATGTGTATCTAGGAATCTCATTGATCATAGGAGGTCATTGGGGCCTTTTGTTAAATAAAGTTTATGAGGTCCTGAGTTTCATGACTTCAAAAATGAAAAAATATCAACTGCATGTAGAATTGTGGAATAAGGTTTGGGGATGAAGTACCTACATTCGGTCTAATGGATGAGATTGGACTCAACCAATGGCTCGGGTTCTATCCGTAATTTTAATGATGGTGTAATAGGTCTCAGAACCTATACATCCCACATTGAACTTCCCATACATCAAGAATGTAGTATATTACTTAACATGTCCCATTAGCTCACCAAAAGTCCCGATCCCCGGATGGAACCTCCCCTTGCTGGATCTCCTTGTCGTATTGACGCCCCACATGGTAGCACAGACGCTTCTCCAATGCACAATAAGTGTTCTCTCTCTCTCCTTTTTGGGACTTATAAATGGACCCACTCATCTCTACCTCTATGGGGGCTGCCTATGGTAGGCCTCCCCTTGAAGGTTGATCCTTGGTTCCCCAA